>JAWNOC010000052.1:33377500-34577500 GCA_035046325.1 Drosophila niveifrons
AGTTATGTGTGTGCGTGGGTGTGTTGGCAGCGTAACGGTAAATTTATATATACACACACATCGCGAGTTGTCAACTTGTTTGACAGACCCAAAACGCAAACACACTCAACACACACATCACAAATATTCCGCAGTTGTTCAAAAATTAATGTGAACGCCCAACAAATTTCAGTTATGCGTGAGTTGCCCAATTTGTGAGTAAAGCCACCATACTAACACCTTCCTCACTCCTCACTCCTTTCCCCTTCCTCTTCCTCGTTCCCCATTCCCACCCCCCAAGTGTTCACCTTTCCCCCTTCTCAGATCGTCGCAAGCGATTGCTCTATCAGCAAAATGCAGAGACTCCCCCCCAAATGAATTCTGTGGCCAAAGATATGTTTGTAGATAGTGAGCTGTGGTTTCAGCTTGCGCTTCAACAAATATTTGGTATTTCAAAAAAATACCACAAAATACCAGCAATGCTAATATTGTACCATAATATTGATATCAGGCGAGCACAAATTTGCTTAAGCGAACGTATAAACTAATTGATATATTTTGATTTGTTGTGCGACAACCAAAGTCAGTGGTCAAGAATCGAAAGTGGTCGACTCCCAAATGCCTTTTAAGTGAAAATAAATTATTTGGAAACTAGAGTTCTTAGAAAAGCATTTTTGTAAAAAAAGTAAATGATTTTTTCCTTGTAAAGGAATTGAAAACTAACAAGAAATTTCGTTTTCGTTGATAAGTAGTGGGACCAAGTAAGAAATTCGATTTTTATTGAATAAGTTATTCATTTAATGGGTACTGAAATTATTTCGCATCTATTTGTAAATATTTTATACAGTTCAGATACATAATAACTTGTTACAACTATTATTCTGCAAAAAATATATGTTACAGGCAAAGGGAGGTAACTCCACTCCTATAAAGATTCTTAATCAGCGTCAACAGCTGAGATTATATATTATAGCTATGTCCGTCTGTCTGTCCATCCGTCTATCCATCCGTCTGTATGAACACCTAAATCTCAGAGACTATAAGAAATATAGATAACATTTTTTTTAGACAGCAATAAAGTGGGCTTTAAATTTTTGCCACGCCCGCTTCCGCCCCTACAAATCGACAAAAATCTATGGTATATTTTGTATGCAGTACAAAATCAATATACCAAATATGCCATTTGCTACATTCTTAGTATAATTCCGGTTTATTAATTTTGTATATTTGTTTAGCATTTATTCGTAATGGAGAGCAGGTATAGTTCTAGATTTTATACTTGCCTTTTTAATCCAACTCGTATTAAGTAGATTGAAAAAGAATATTTAGTTGTGGCATATTTAGCGTTTGACTTTCTATTTGTCTAAATCGAATATATAACACTTGTGATTAATTATTATTTTTAATATGTGAAGGTGAAATTAATTATAAATATTAAGAAATATATAAATTCATAGCTTCATCTTAATATTTGATATCTGTCAGCTACATGAAACAAGCATTGAAAATTTATACAGAAAGGCATTTTACTAAATTTGTAATACTTTTCTTAAAAAAAAACCCAAACTATTATTATTTGATTTTCATTGCACATATCTTAACGATACAATGGCAATGAATATTGTAATAAAGCTAATAATGCGGCTATGATTGGACTTTGTAGTGCTGCAATCGAGTTTAGTAATATTGTTTGTCTGGGCAGCGTCTTTTAATTAATGCGAAATCTAATTGAAAAACAGATACGCACGCCGTTGCCATATTTTTCCGGCCTCAAGTTGTTGCTATTGCTGATGTTGTTGTTGTGGTTGTTGTTGTTGTTGTTGTAATGGCTGTGCGAGTGTATCTGCGGTGTTAATTGAAATTTAATCTAGGCAACACGCACAAAGCTCTGACACTCTACGAGGTACGAATGTGAATGAGAATGTGAATGCGAATGCGAATACGAATACGAATGGTTGTTGGTGGCTTGGAGGAGCAATGGGGTATGCTCGATTGGGGTATGAGAATGGGAATGGGAATGAGAATGGCGGTGGGAATGGCATTGGGTATGGGATGTGTTTATCGGCCAGTTGGCAGTTGGCGGCACAGATTAGAAACATTTGTGCGACTAAATAGCTGGCTGAATGTGCGAGTATCTCATGGATACGGATGCGAGGCAGCCAAGCAGCAGCAGCAACGACATCAGCAATAACACCAGCTCCAACAACAACAGCAACAACAACAACAGTTGACGCAGCTTTCTTTCATAGTCTTTGCCAATCATTTTCCCAGCCTCCTTGTGCAGAATATTTGTTGCGACGCAGTGGCATCGACATTCAAGGGGAGCGCTCGAATGTTGATTTAATTTTATTCATCTTCAGAATAAATACTAGATTTGCTTTAAGAGAAAGTTAAGCTAGTCTTATTTGTGTTTTTTCTTTGTTTTTCAGTAAAAACGATTCGTTATGTTTCATGATTTTACTTCTTTATGTTTTTCGGTGATTTTCATGCTTTTATTCGTTATTCTTTTGCGTTGAATTTAGGGCAACTGCGATGCTCCTCTTGGGTCACACCACTGAGTAATGCGTAGTTGTTGTTGTTGTTGTTGTTTTCAGCTATCTGCACTTTAATATCTATCAGAGAGTTGGTTCGTTCGGTTTGCTTGGTTAGTAGATCGCTGGCTGGGTTTCGTTTGGTTTCGTTCTGTTTTGTCGTTGGTTTTAAATCAATTGCCTGGTCGTGCCATTAATTTCTCAAAGTGCCTTTGCCTTTGCTTACTACCTTCTACCATCTACCATCTACCTTCTGCCTTGATGCCTTGCTGCCTTGCTGCCTTGTGACTTGTCGTCGCTTTAATTTATTTTGTCTCCTCATGCGAGTTGCAAGAGTCGCCGCCGCCGCCGCCGCTCAATGTATGTTGCACGTTGCACGTTTGCTGCTGGTTGGCTGCTTGCATCAAAGCCAAAGACTCAAAGTCAGTCGAATACACACACACAGTGCCACAATGTGGGTTGCCTTGCATTTCTTTTAATTTATTTGAGTTGCGATTGATTCGCTTTTCACCCAGCCAACACAGCCACATGCGACATACCAGCTTGTAGATACAAATGTATCTTTTTTGTCGCCATTCGTGTGCATCTACGAATACATATGTATGTGTGTGTGTGTATGGGTGTGTGGTTGTTGCCTTGTTTGGCTCCTCATTAATGCTACAACTGTTGCAGCCGTTGCACAATTACCAACTCCACATATGCTCCGCTGCTTTACGACTGCAGCGTGCCCTTAAATTTAAGCTCCCCTCCCCTCCGTTTCCCTCCTCTATATTACAGTATCTTTCTTACTTTCTGTCGCTTTGACTGTGTGTGTGTGTGTGTGTGTTACAGTAACCCAAATTGGTTGTAAGTTTTCAACAATCACATAAATAACTCCGCTCGTTCCTTGACTGTAATGCACAACTATCTTTTGGTGTCTTTTCAAAGCTTTGCGCGAGTAACGAAGACAAACCTCAGAATGCCTTTTTATTAAGTATTTCTAAGTTTATATTTTCTTACATTTAGTGAGTTCTTATACTTGACTATTGTCCAGTAGTTTCATTGCTTTAAATGAGTGAATTTATAACTGACTCTTAGTTTGTACCTCAATGTTTTGTTATTCATTTTTGTAAGTGTTTAAATAAAAAATCAATTTTAAATTTCAAATTATAAATTTGGTAATTGTTGGATATAGGCTAGAGTGATATTTTTATATAATAGAAATATAATGATGTGAAGAAAAGCATTGTTAAATATGCAACAATAAATAATGAAGTAAAGGAGCATATTTTAAATTAAAAATTCATGTAGAAATAAGAAAGAAATAATCTTCTTATTAGTAAACAAAGCAACATGTTTTAAATGAAAACTGTAACATTGAGTTTTATACATTGTCACACAATATAATTTAAAATGTGGGTGATGAGATGCATATTAATAAAGGAGAAATGTATTTTCAAATAAATGCAGTTTAGTTGCAAAATTTGTAACAAACACTTTTTTTTCTATTTCTCTTATCAAGTGAAAAAGCACACATCAGCAATTTTTTCCATTTTAACTTTTACAGTAAATAGCATCAGCCTTAAAGTTGCCCTTCGATATAAGGCTATTTTCAAAGTAAGGTATAAGGTATATATAAGCTATACTTTAAAACAATGCAATACCTAGTTAACATTAATTCAATATCTAACGAAGTTTGTAATATATAAAATAACTCTTTGTTTGAATACACTTACAGAGCATCTGCTAGTCGATGATTAGCATTCTTTGGCATGCAAATACGCAGCGCTTTGAGTGCGACAGCTTGCTACTTTGATTTGTGGCCAATGACTAGGCATTAGGAAGAGTCATGCCACACATTCTGGTGTTGCGGCAGCTTGTGGCACAGAGCACAGCAGAGCAGAGAATTGTGGCAGCAAGTGTATGTGGCATTTACTGTCGCTCTGTGCGCACTTGCAACTAGTAACTTGCAACGTGGCAACATGGCAGCGTGGCAACCAATTTATTTCATTCATTTCAAATCATTCGAAAACTATACTTGCCCCCGGGTTCGTGGCGCAACCCAGCGCTTGCTGCGTTGCAGCTTCCTTTCATTATTTATGGCATTTTGTGGAGCGGCAACATCGACGCACTCAGCGTGTGATTGTTTATGCTGACCGAAGCCCCCATTTTACCATTTTATAACTCCTCCCCTCACTCTGGTCTCGTGTTTTGTCTTCTCAATCCAGATGGAACAACTGCAGTTGCAATCATAATAATATTTTTGCAATGCTGCGTCCATTTGGTCGAGTCGACTGTAGACTGGAGACGGCATGACTGGATGACTCCTAACTATGACTCTGAGACTTTTCTGTAGCTGCCTTGGACTCAGTCTCTTATTGCGACTCTCACTCCAAAGCTTTGACTCTGACTCTGACTCCGAGTCTGTTGTCATCGCATTATTATTCCGCTTCGACGTCTTCTGCTCTTTTCCTTTTGCTACTTTACTATTATGTGTTTCTTTGATTTCATTTTGTATGTGCTCTGCTCTGCTCCCTCTCTCTCTCTTTCTGTCTATTATTTCTTTCCTTTTCGCTTTGCCATAAATGGTTCATAAAATTTTATATGCTCGTCCATAAAGGAAACCGTTTGCTCCACTTTCCACTCGCACTCGCACTCGCAGTCACAATCGCTGTTGCTGTCGCTGTTGCAGTCGCAACATTTGCAGCAAGCATTGAAAATAAGTTAAGAGATCTGCACGCCGAGCGACAGTTTAGCAGATATTGAAAGTCCCCCTCCGAAGACAAGTTAATAGTGGCACACAGAGGCCACAATTGATGTATTTTATATGCTAAAAGTGACTTCCATTTGGTGGTAATTCTATGGGAACTCAACGGCTTCGCTTTGGCTATGCCTCGCTATGCTTTGCCAGATGACAAAGTCTATCGCTAAGCTGCATTTGTTACCCGGCTAACCAATAAATGTATAAACATCAAATAAACTATTTGTCAATTGCGCATTTTTCAACTAGCTTCAAAGGAGTTTAATAGCAGATCTACACTTAAGGGAAACATAAAAAAGAAAGTTTCTGAAAACAATTTTAAATGAATATGAACTTTATTTTAATTTATCTTCATAGTTATTCGATAATCTCAAATGTATTTGAGAAAATTAAACGTAAACTTTTGTTGTATATTTGAAATATACCAAAACAGAAAAAGCAACTAAGACTTGTAAGAAAACTATTTAAATTAGATTCGAGTTATTTGTTAAGTTCAGATAAGTTTGAGAACATTAATGGTAATTTGAAGATGTATTCAAATATACACATTAATGCATTACCTTCAGGAAAATTGATTGAAAATAAAATAGTAGTTTTAATCAAATTTTTTCATTTGGAGAGTTAATAAATAAATAAAATCTAGTATTAACTTTTTATATTTGTTTATATACAAAAATAGATAAATAGTTTAATACTTAACAAAATGAGGAATAAATAAGGCGTTCATTTACGTAATGAAATAAATAAAATCATTAAATTCAATGGAGTTAATAATAAGAATTTAAGTCTCGAAATGGATTTATATATCCAAAATGAAAACAGATTACAGATTATATTTATTAAACCAATATGGATAAGTACCTGTTTAGCAACTCGAGTTTAATAAATAAAGATAAAATAAAGAAATAAAATAAATAATAAAATACAATATGCATTCAACCCATTTTGAAGATCTGAACTACTCTGGCATTGAAAACACTTTAATAGCAGTTCAGATTCTTATCTCGGGTTATCGCCCATAACTATGAATATATATTTTTATTCGATTATTAACCACTTACTAACCTTTTAGCAATGCAAAAATGTTTGCTAGTTTAGGTTGCTTATTCGTTCAATAGTTCTAACAAATGGTCCAACCAAAATTACGTTTCGCGTGGAGATCCCTGTAGGCCTCTAACAGACTGGCATTTTCCATTTTCCTGAAAGGCAGCGTGCAATTGCATTGTTAAACCGAATGGCAAAGCAAAAACGCAAAATGGTTTCAAAATCGCTTAGATGCTAACTCTCTGGCTTTGGCTTTGGTTGCGGCTCAGGCTGATGCTGAGGCTGTCGCTGAAGCTGAGGCTCAGGCTCTCGTATCTTCCGCGTTGCCAAAATCAAATTGAGGGGCTTATGCAACTGGCCCAGCAACAGCAACAGCAGCAACAACAAACAACCGAAAAAAAAAACAAAAAGTGCACAACAAAAACAACAACATTGGGCAAATCGCAGTTGGAATCGGTGCTTACGTGACCAGCCGAACGACTCAATCTCAGTCAGTAAAAAAATCGCAAACAAAACCAAAAACAACAAATAAAATGAAAACTAAAAAACAAGAAATGAACAGAAAATTGGAGGACGGAAAAGATACCCTGTAATTCTAGTAAAATATAGCAATTCAATTTTGTAAAGATCTAGTCAATCTTTTATCTCTTAAAAGTGATCAATTGGATTTAAAGATAGCAACCGTGGCATACCCAACTGAGGCCACTTAATGCGTGCAGGGTATAAAAATTACCGGTGCATGTTGCAAGCTGTCGATAGGCGCAGTTCCCGCAATCGTCTCATCCACAACAAACTATTCGTATTCGCATTCGTATTCGTATTCGTATTCGTAGTCGTATAGTTGTATCTTATTATCAACTCGCGCGCTGAGTTCGCTGGCCGTTCATGAACTACAAACGCCGCTGGCTGCGTTTTCGCTTTGCATTCGACTGCAAATTGGCAGTCGACTGATGGATGGAGGGAGAGCGACGGCGGTACGGCGGGGGTCTGTCCTCGATGCGGTTGTTGGCTCTTGGGCTTTGCCATATCTGACGGATGCACAAACACAACACACAACACACAACACAACGCACAGCGCTGCGCCCAAAAAAAAAAAAAAGAAAACGTGTATGCACTTTGCCTTACACTTCGAGATACGTACGCAACTTGCAGATACTCTCAGTGCAATTGCAATAGATACACAGATACAAAATGACATATAGGTAGAGGGCATCAGTTGGGGAGCTTTGCTTAAAGTGACTTCTTTTTTGTAGGTGCAACCATCAAATTTATGGCTAATGAAATCTGTTTAATTTATTTTCATAGAATTTTAATTATTTGTAGCGTAAGTTATTGACTGCTTAATGAATGGCATCCAAATTGAGCAACATAAATTATTTAAATTTTAAATGAAATTCTTTTTATAATTTTAAACGTATTTCATTTGGAATTCAATGAACGTCTCTTGACCATTATTTTAAACTATTTAAATATACATATACGATTTTTTTTGTCTTCTTATTTCATTCAATTCAATTCTAATTTAATTTCAAATCAATTGAAATTATCATATTAGCACTACGTTGTATTCATTCAATTCAATTCGACTTCCACTTGAATTTAATTACAATTGTGCTAAATAAAGGAGTGAAAATATGTATTGCTGAAATTAAACCACATTCAATTAGCAAATTCAATCGTTGACTTTTGCTTTTCATTACAGCGACTTTGAGTTGTGTTTTTATCCATAATGTATTTGGTGAAGAGGTTTCTAAAGTACTCACAGCTGTTTGATAGTTGATAAGCAGACGACCTTACACTTCATATAATATATATATAATGCTCATCATCATCATCATCGACATCGTCATCGTTATCATTATAATAATCATCGAACGATGTCTCACTTTTGTTACAAACCAAAACAAAACCAAGGCACTTTTCCTGCACTTGAAACCGTGATGTGCTGCTGCTGCTGCTGGGGCTGTTGATGATGATGATGATGAAGCAACCTCCGAATTTCGAGTGATAGACAAATATTTCTAAGCAGCTTCAGTACTTGAACTGTGCGTAATGTAAGCGCTCTGTACACCCTTTCAGAATACCCTGCACCCAGCAATCCCCTCTCAAATCTCTCAGTGCTCGTTTCTTGTCATTTGCATGGGCCACACTTCACTTTGCCACTTCAGTTCGCCCAACAGCTGCGTCGCTCTTCACTCAAGATCCGAGCCATTGGAATAAGCTGAATAAGAGTTTGGAAGAAGAAGAAGAAGTAGAAGAAGCAGAAACTTCATTAAGGCCGAAACATGCATCGTTAATTCTAGAGACTAAAGGCGAAAGGTATATAGACCGCATATATGAGTATACTTTTCCTTTAATCCGTTTGATTCATTCAAAGGGATAGACCATCTATTATCTATTATCTATTATCTATTATCTATTATCTATTATCTATTATCTATTATCTATTATCTATTATCTATTATCTATTATCTATTATCTATTATCTATTATCTATTATCTATTATCTATTATCTATTATCTATTATCTATTATCTATTATCTATTATCTATTATCTATTATCTATTATCTATTATCTATTATCTATTATCTATTATCTATTATCTATTATCTATTATCTATTATCTATTATCTATTATCTATTATCTATTATCTATTATCTATTATCTATTATCTATTATCTATTATCTATTATCTATTATCTATTATCTATTATCTATTATCTATTATCTATTATCTATTATCTATTATCTATTATCTATTATCTATTATCTATTATCTATTATCTATTATCTATTATCTATTATCTATTATCTATTATCTATTACCTATTATTTATTATCTATTACCTGTAGAGTTTGTTTATTTGATACAAGAACAATATGCAAAGTCAGATTTCATTGTGTTCACCATATTGAAGGACACTTTGACGAAGTCCCTTGCATCCATTGCACTGGACATTCACCATAGCATCATCTAGAATTTGAAAGACTCTTCGCTTATCTACAGTACGCTGCTCGAGGCTCATCTCTTGGTACAGGCAATCGTATAACTCTTGGCGTCCAAAAGGTTGATAGTTGACGATGGTCACGTCAACGGGCAGCTCATGCAGCAGCTTATACTGTTGCCAGTAGAATTCCATCTCCAGATTGAAGATGTAGACGACAAGCACAGTCTGGTTAGCTGCCGCATTGAGATCGCCCTCACGTTCCTGCAACACCTTGTTATAAATGGACACGATGCCATAGTCGCAGGTGGACAGATTGTCAATGATGATCAGGTTTTGTCCACAATCACTTAAAAGATCCACAAAGTTCCGTATCATGTGAAATTTCTGGACTCCATCTGGCACATACGTGGTCCAGGAATAGGTGTGAACGTTCTCCTGCCAGGGGAACTGTTGCCGCAGTCTCATGGCCGTCAAACTTTTGCCCACTCCCGATGGTCCGAGCAGCGCCACAGCCTTAAAGTTCCTTGGACTCTGGACGAATCGCTCCAAGCGAGCCAGAGCATGCTCCTGGTTGAGCACCTGCCTGGCAATCTGGCGAAAGATTCGTTTCGTGTCCAGCGGCTGTTCGCAGTAGAAGGCACGCATTGTATCTTCCTGCTCAGCCTCCAGCTTGTCGCCCCGTCCCAGCAAACCAACAACTCCCAGCCACAGCGACTGCAGCGTGGCACCCTCAAGTGGCAGCTGAGTCATCTCACTGCCGAATGCCTGCCCCATGCCGTGAAAAAAGAGCACTCCCAGCACTGTCGCTGCTGCCGCGAGGACCAACAAACCATGTAGAATATTCATTCGCTGCTTGCTCCGCAGCTGCTCTCTGTAGGAACGACAACGTGTGCTTTGCAGGATGCCCCGCTTCTTGGGATTCTCTACTTCAGCAGCTTCGCCTGGATGTAAAGAGCTGGCCACTGTTATTGGCCTTTTTGGCCAAGCGCTTCTTGGCATAGTTGGAAAGAAATTGCCACAGTCAATTTTAATTTAGTTTGGTGTAATAAAAGTTGGCAATTAATTTAGCAAGCTAAGTTTTTTTCAATAAAAATTGTAAAGTTTGAAACACTGACAGTTTTTTGTTTATTCTAAAAAGGAGTTTTAGCTTCATAAGCTATGTGTTTGCTTTTAATCATCTGTCTACAAACATTGTGACAGATTTGTATTTAGTTTCACATTTAAATTTCTTTCAATACTTTAAACTTTTATGATTAATTGTTTATAGAGATGAGAGAAATCATGTTTTTGAAACTCCAATTCGTTATAATAAAATTGCAGAACTTTACAAGGAATGAATATTGAATTATTTTATGAAGAAATCTTGAACATTAATGATTAGTACATATAAGGAAATTAGTTGTTTTATGAAGTATTGTAAGAATGTACTATATATGTATATGCTTTCTAATTGATGTCAGCATTAGTCAGAATAAACTGTAAACTCAAAGCGAATCAGGTATTCGAAACAGTTTTGAAATATTAAAAATTTGACTGTCAGTGTCGAGAGTTCTTTTGCGAGAGTTTTATAGAGTCTATTAGATGTGATAGTCGTTCTGTCTGCAAATAATTATATGCTTTGGTAAAGAAACGCCACATGAATTCAAATAGTGTCTGCGGTTGTTTTCTAGTCTCTCAAAGCGTTACTTTGCTGGCATTAAAAGCGCTTACTCATCATTATCAGACAGCAGTCATCAGGCAACAGTCATCAGCTGTTTTCTCAAGGGGGGCCAAAGAAGGGAAAGAGCAAGAGCAAGAGCGAAAGACAGAGACAGAGATTGCCATTAGGCCGACAATTAAGTTTAGACTTGCGCGGAAAGCCGGCAGCCAACGGCGAACAAGAGGCAGCAACTGGGCCACTCTTTGAAAGCAGCTGAAAGATCAGGCGATCGTGATTACCAAACAAACTGAGCAACTGAACAATCAGCCAGCCAGCCAGAGAGACGACCGGTCTGGCCAGACACCAGCAAAAGCTAAAGCCCAGCTCAGACGCAAGAGGAGGCGAGTTGAGGCGGATGTATAAGTAAGCGTATACTCAGAGTCTGAGTCTTGAGTCTTGTGGCTGTGTCTGTGTCTGTGTATGAGCCATTTGTGCGCTTGGCAACAAACATGGCTCAAAAAGACAACAAAACACTTCAATTCGTCGTCGTGTAATAGACCAAATTGAGAAAAACCTTTAACTAAGCGAAGCCAACAGCGCAAGTCGCACTTCGAATACTCTAAAGTACTTCAAGCACAACGCAAACTTTGGTTGAGATAAAGAAAAATATAACAAATACACAAAATGGCAAAGACGCTTGCATTAAATTTGCAAGCAAACAATAGATCATTATAGTATTTCAATATGAATAGCTGTCAAAATACTTATGACAGCACTGTGCAAATAGCCGAGGAAAGAGCATGCAGACAGACAAAAGATTTGCTGACAGTTGGACAGTTAGACGGATAGGCAAAGAGATAGATAGATAGAGAGACAGACAGACAGACAGAGAGACAGATGGACAGATGGACAGATGGACAGACGTACAGACGGAGACACTTGTTTTGAGCGCAGAGGCCCGTAACGGTTTCTCGAAAATCAAGTTGGGCGACTTGCAAAAGTGTCTTTCATAAATCAGTCAACGGTCTGGCTAACAGCGTCAGCTGTCAGCCGGAGATCATTTTTGGTCGCTTGGGTTCAGCTTTGGGTTCGGTAATTATGTCTCTACTCGTTTGAGTACACTCCGACGATATGTGTGTCATTATGATCCACACACAAAACACACACACAGATAAACAGAGACAGAGATAGAGATAAATGAAAGAGAGAGAATGAGAGGCAGAGACTTGAGAGACTTGCTAGACTTGCCGGCTCTAGGGTAAAAGTTTGTTGGCCCTCAAGCCGGCTGAGACATTTGGCTGACTTTCCGTTTTGGCCATATTTGATTTGACGCTTTGGCCCTGCTGCTTTTGCTACTGCCACTGCTCCAGCTACTGTTGCCAAGCAATTCGTAGCAGACCAACTGCAACGGCTGAGTCAGCGCTTTTAATTGTTGCCAAAAGCGGAAAAGTTTTGCAAGTGAAAAGTAGGCAATGAAATAGTCATTTGGAAAATTTACAATCAGCCAAACGAAATTAACTAATAAATTCCCTGCCCAAAAACAAAAAAGAAAACATACTCGTAGCTAGATATGGAAAAACCCAATACCTCTGCTCTTAAGTGAGCATTAAGAATTGCAATCCGATTGTATTTAACCTAGTTGTTTAAGTAGAGAAATGTTTAAGAGAATGCTTTTTATTCTATCAATTTATTGCCAAGTGATTCAGCATCATTAAATGAAACTTGAGCAGAGTTTTCAGCTCGTAATCCCGCACTTCTAAGAGATTAAAAATTGTTGAGATAGCAAGTATCTTAGCTTTAAATACCTAGTATACATAGAGATGTATTTAAGCTAGAATAAAGCACAATTTATCAAATATATACTGGTTTATAGTTCACTCTTACATATTTAAGTAATTTTTAACTTCAATTTTTATATTTTCCAAGTGCGTTTAATAAACATTAAAGCCATATTAATTTTTCCTTTAATAATGGTAATGGTCACTAATAATGTGCGTTTTTCAAATCGATAAAGCTTACGCTATTGGGCACCCATTAATTTACGCTTTTTCAATGTTTACAGGGTATAATTACAAAGAGTTTTCAGACCTTTTGCAACGCTTATTCTCGATCTTTCATCGGCTAGAAGAAAGAGTGCTTCACTCAGCTGGCGAATTGTAGTTTATTGACAAGAACCTGAACGTGTTTGGGCCGTCGCGACGTTGAGTACGTGTATCTGCTAGGTACAGATACATGCGAGTACGCAGCTCATTATTTCAGGCCCCGACAATAACAGCTTTAGCAACAACAACAACACCGATGGCAGCAAATGTGGCAGCGTCTGCTGTCAGTTGCAACTTCAATTGAAACGCATTTAATTAGTTTGTGCCTAATTTATGCTGCCATCGACAACAACATCGCCATCGACATCAACGTTCAACATCAACATCAACGTTCAGCATCAGCTTGCAACAAACGAAGCTGTCATCTGGCACTGTGCTACTTCAGATACCCTAACAATGAGTATGCACAACTTGGTATAAAAAATAAATAAATAGTTAAAAAATAAATGACAGAGAGTGCAACTTATTTGTTAAAAAATAAAGAAAGATAAATCTCAATTTATGAATCGAACTAAAATATTTCTTTAATAACTCTAAAATTTATTTTTCGTTTGAATCCCAATTTTTAGGATTTGTGCATAATAATTATGGAAAAATTACAGATATTTCCATTAGCAGTAATATTCGTTTTTAATATAAATACTGAAAATTTATAATTAACTTAAGTTCCCATATTGAAAGTACTTGAAAAATATAAAAAAGTTTTATAATAAAAAATGTTCTAACAAAAGAAGAATAAAGAAAGAAGAATATTGACTTTTGCTATAGACTTCTGCAACTTAACACACAATAAAGTTGCAGGCAATTTGCATTTACTATGAATCATTCAATTTGTAGGGTATTTAATCCTCATTATGTTGCCAAGAAGCTGCAATGGCGCTGCTGTTATCTTTTTTATGACAAACATTAGGCGAACATTAGAGCAAATCAACGAATAACGATGACGATGACAGTTACGATTCTGTCGATTGCTTTCGATACAAAACGCTTAAAGGCGAGTGCATTGCTATGTGCCGGACTCTTGTAGGTCAGTACTCAGCTACCTCTCCCTCTCTCACTCTCTTCGATTCTCTCTCTGTCTCTCTTTCACTTTGGGATCTTTGGGGGGGGAGGCCCATCATAAGTTGTTGCTTCGCCCGCGCCTAGGAAAGACGCTTCAATTAATTTAATTAACGAACGTGCTTCGAACGCCTTCCAATTGACGTTGTGGCATTTGTTAAATTGTTTAAAGAATAGAATGGCAGAGAAACCAACAATAGTGCACAGAGGGGGTAGTGGTGGGGCAGAGGGGAGGAGTGCTTCAAAGATGTGGGTGTCTTTTGCTTTACTTATTTTGATAGCATTGTGGGGCTTCTCAGTAAAATCTACTGAATGCGTTTCTATGATTAACTTTCATTTGATGAAATATTTTCATTTCGGCTTTCGTTATTCCTACAATGTATTCGCCTGCTCTCCCCTCTCCCCTGTTCACCCTCCACACACATTCTGTAGTAAGGCTTCGCTCAGTTACCCCTCGTCAGAGACTTTGAGGCCTCTTTGACCGCTTGACGCTGTTGCTAACCGAGCTGAGGTCATGGGCTTGATATTTTTTTTCCATTCCAATTTTCCCGCTTTGTCGCTTTTCCTCTTCTCTTTGCCTTGCCATTTTCCCGGCTTGACAACGCTGTTGGTCATTCTCTTGCTTAAATGATATATTGGCACTATGCGAGAGGCGAGAGTCGCTCAATAATTGTGATTGGTGTTTGTTCCCTAAGCTTACCATGTTTATCTCGGCTTATCCTCGACCTTTTCAACTCAAGAATCCTTCGTTGTTTTTGGGGCTTATTTCATTTGTGAGATTCTAATCGGCATTTCGAAAGCATTAGTCATGATTTTAGGTTTATTTTCTATTTTACTATGCTAGAAATGAAGAAATTTTAGCACGGTCTTAAATATAGAGAAAATATTATAGTTTTCTAAATGAAATTATTCCAGAAATTAATAAAATAAAGAAACCTAACACGGTCTTAAATTTAGTAAAAATAATATTATGTAAGAATATAATTTCTAAAGGAAATTAATCAAATTTCGCATAAACATTGTGATATTTGTTTTCTTGTTGATGCTTAAAGTGATTTTTTTAAGGAAGCTTTCATTTAATCAATTCAGACAAGCTTCAACAATGTTCATAGTTATCTTGTGATGAAAGTAACATGTGTCTAATAATAATTTAGTTATTTAATATGTAAATGAAGCACTCTCTTAATTATCTCTATTATTAACTATTACTACTAACTGCTGCCCACTAGTTTATAACTAGTTTGAACTAGTGTTTGGACAGCATGACAAGAGTGATTATCTTTTAAATAAAAAACAACCTCCTGGTATGAAATTTATTAATATTACAGCTAATCGCCAAATCTATTATGTAGTTCTCTTTTTGCACCATTCTCTTCTTCACTCCCGCTGATAGTTTGCCCAAAAAGTTTCCATAAGTCAAAGTAAACAAGATCTGCGTTTCATGGTTTATGCTTAATTAAGATCTCAATTATAAATTCGCATTTCTTGTTTATACTAAATCAAACTAGCGCCAATTTATGGGCACTATTTGCAGTTCCGGAACGATCAAGAACTACATGGCAAAGCGATCATAATCATGACTCATCCGTGGTGGATGTTATGTTTACCTGCTCTCTTCTAGTCAACAACCAGGTGGATGTTGCTTATCGACGGTGCAGTTAACTTTGCCACAACAACAGCAGCAACTAAATTGCAACATTACTATTGTTGTCGTTGTTGAGGAGGAATACTCGTATTTTGTGCGGCGATATCGCCACATGTTGATCTTTAAGCTCTTTTATTATTATTATTATTATTATGATGATGATGAAAAATGCAAAAAACAAAAAGCAAAAAAACACACAAAAAGACTCAAAGAGAGGAAGAGAGAGAGAGAGATGGAGAGAGGGTAAGTGGGCAAGTTGGAACTGGCCCAACTGGTTCTCCTCGTTGTCTTTTGAGGAATATTTGAGGCCAGGCCAGAGTCAGAGCCAGAGCCAGAGCCAGAGCAGGCCAAGCAAAGCCAAGTCAAGTCAGGCCAGAGCAGGCAACTACCGGAGTTACACCTACTCCCGCTGGCGAGTTGTGTTTTGGACTTGGATTAAGCTTCAGCAACAACAACAACAACAACAACAGCTTTTGCTCTTGCTCTTGTTGTTGCTGCTTTTGCTGTCGCTGCGGGGTGTGCTCTATGTTGTTTACGTTTAGCGTTGTTTCCTCCATTCCACGCTCGTTTGTTTTGATTTTTCAAAAAGGTTGGGCTAGAAAAAAAAAACATACAAAAAATAAAAAAAAACTGGATGCCCTTGTTTGTTTGTACACGGTTCGGTCTTTAAATGTTTGGTCTTTGTCTTCCCCTCGCTCTTTCTCTCTGTCGCGTTGTTGCTGGTTTAACCCTCTCCCTTTCCCTTTCTCACTGTCCGTCTCACACTTCCACTTCCACTCTCTCGCGGTCCAAAAGAGACCTTTAGCTAGGCTTTGCTTTATTATTTCAAGTTGCCATTGTTGTTGTTCTTGGTGCCACAAAAGCAAAACAATTTTTTTTGGTTCGTTCATTCTTTCTTTCTTTAATTCTTCTATTCGTTGTCGCTGTTGTTGTGCTTTGTACACATACATATGTGTGTATGTATGATTTGGGATAGAGTTCAGGTTCAGTCTCGGATTCGGATTTAGATTCAGATTCGGCTACGGATTCAGTTGCCCACTCTGGACTCTGTGTTCTGTATTCTGTATTCTATGCTCTGGGCTTTTGCGTAATAAGTTTGAGTGCCGCTTTGTCTATCAACTAGTTACCCAATTGCTGAGAACCCCATCAAGGGATCAACCAGGGACAAAGTTGCCCTTCTGTTTTTCTACTTTTCTGTGTTTTTTTCCTCTCTCTCTCTATCTTCTGCTGTGTCGCTTTGTTGTTTTGTTTTCTCCTTTTGCTAATTAAGATTCATGATGGGTTAATCTGTGGCTGGGCTTTGGCCAGTGCCAAGTTAACTAGTCAGTCCACAGCCAGTTTCAGTTGATGATGGATTCCCATTATATTGTATTGTATATTATTGTATTGTATTGTATTTATATGTACATGAGTTTCTTCTTTGCCACTTCCATACACTCGGAGAAAACATTATAAACATTGGAGTTGTTTACTCGAATAGACGTGCGTGAATTTTTAATTGCACAAACTTTTATCAAATTAAAATTCTACCAATAAATGAACGTATTCAATATGCCACCGGGAATATGAAGAAATCGATTAGAGAGTTGCACTTAGATCCCAACTACTATAATAAAAAGTAACGTTGAAAAATAATATGGTGATAAACAATAAAAAATAAATATATATATACATATTTGAATTAAAATGAAAAGTAAGATATTAAGAGGCGAAGTCCGTAAAGAATATTCTTTTTTACTCTACTTCAGTTTAATACAGATCTTAGCAAAGTCTCTTTTCTCATCGATAGTGTCTGCTGAATATATTATATATAATAAATGATAAAAATATGTATGTACTTAAAATAAATAAAATACAGAATATAAGTAACAATATAAAATAATAATAGTTTAGTAACATTTTGGAAACAGAAATATATACTTAAAGAATAAATGAAATACCGAATATATATATTTAAAATAATAATAGTTGAGTAAAATTTTTGGCAACGGAAATTTATATACTTTTCTATCATAATTTACGATCGCTAGAAATTATTGTAATAAACAGCGAGCAACATTTAGAATATTTCCTCTTCCTCTTCGAGAAATAAAATCAATTCCAAACAAATAGAAAAAACCCATTTGCAACATAAGTTATATCTAGATTCGTAGCATAGTCTCTCTGCGTTTGCTGGAAATAATGCTTAGCTGGTGTTTGGTGGCACCTTAAATGGCTTTTGAGTTTTTATCTCTTGTTTCACATTTCATGAGTGTCAACAATGGAACTGAAATTTGTTATTATCTAATTGTCTGTTGTTTCTACTACTTATGCGGACCACGCAGCTAGCTCCCTACCACATTTGCCTCCTGGGAGTTGTTGTTCTGCCATCGTAGTTCCCTCTGCTCCCGCTCTCGCTCCCACTGTTGTTGTTGTTGTTTTGGATGCTGCCCCCAATCCGCCCCAATGACTAACCGCCACCGCGGGAGCTGCAAACAGAAATAATAAACACCAACAAGTGTCGTAAAAACAAATTAACGGCGCACAAGCAAACACTTGTTCCCTCTGCAATCCCCCCTGCACTTCACTTCACCCATCTTTGGTGCCGCAATTCTAAAGCAACAGCAGCCCCTAAGTTTTAAATGAGCAAACATTATTTTAATTTATTGCATCGCATGGCAAACCCCACTACACTAATCCCAACAACAACAGCAACAACAACAGCAGTAACAACAGCAGCGGCAGCATTTGGCAGACCCTCGATGTCTGCAACTCTCCCCCTTCCGCCCTCTCCTATCGCCGCATAGATGCCCCATGTTACCCCTATACTCCCTCGTTGCTTGTTCCCACAATTTTCATCTGCAACTCAATAAAAGCGTGGATGGGGCGAGGAGGGGGCGTGGCAAACTGGGCGCAGCTTAACAGATTTCCCCATGGGTCCGCAATCGAGCGCTTCTCATATTTTCGATTTGCAATGCAACAGAGCAGAGTGGGGACAAATGCGATAGATGTGACAGCTCTAAAGTGAAGCTACTTAAGTGAAATTAACTAGCCGAAATCAATTAAATGACGTCAACAATGTCGATGCAACGAGTTTCGAAATAATACTACAAAAAAAAAACTAAATAATTAAAGATGCTATTATGTTGAGGATGTGATAAATAACTATGAATATTAATTAAGTAATATTGCAACTAAATGTAAGGAAATTTAAGAATTATATTTCATATTTCATAATTATTATTAAGTTAAATTTAATTTAAGATTAACAAAAAATTGGGAGATTTAAATAATAACAAGAAATCTAAAGTTTAGAGCGTGTTACTCACTTTTAATGAAATCAAAACAGAGCAGTATTATTCTTAAAATAATTTTAACCATATTAATATGCCGCAAAAGTAATAAAATATTATAAAGGCCTTGATTTATTGATATAGTACTATTCTCTAAATATACCATAGAGAAGTAAAATATACCAGATTGTCAGGCAGAGTAACTTAGGCTTGTGGTATGTGGGCGTTTTTATTCATTATTACAAAAGAATTTCTGAAAGAATTTATACCATTTTGTTGTTTACCTTATGAGTACCAGGTATAAAATTAACCATTGAAATAAAGACTGAATTTGTAATAAAATAATGTTGGTAACAAATAAATTAAATAAGCTGGAACATTTTTGCCATTTCTTTCGTGTTTATAAATATAAAGATACTAAGTACATGAAATAATCTGTTTTTGAACCTGATATGCACGAAAGTATAGTAATTAAATAATTTAAAGTAACAAAAGCATTACGATTTTCCTTGTCATCTTTTAAATTTATAAATAAATGAAATATAATGAGTATCTATCGTATAACATTTGTTACTATTATTTAAACAAATCTTTTAGGTTGAGTTTTCACTTCAAAATAAATATTTAGAGTAATTTACACAATTCCAATTAATTTGGATCAAGCACAAGAAGCCCACAGCAATAGATTTACTTATCTATTTGCACGTTTAAATTAAACAGAAACATAAATTTCATCTGATAAATTTGTCCACTGAAAATGTGTTCATTGAAAATTCTTCATTTAATTAAATTTCTAATAACATTTCCGATATTCAACGTGGCATTTTAGACAGTCACTTAGATGGCCTTTCATTGATAATTATTTTTTAATTTATCCAATTGTTATTTGCACGTCAAATTAATACACAACAGACGTCTGTGTGTTGTTTCGACGCCAGTCGAAAATCGAATGAATTTGTCAATTATATAATTAACACGTCGCAAGGTGGAGTTCTCAATGGGGTATTTAAATTACCCCCATCACATAAACCAAAAAATAAAAGAGGAATATTTAGTCCCAGAACATGCTGAGAACGTGCCTCGAATCGTTTTATACACTCACTGAATTTATTATGGCCATAAGAATATAGCAGGGTTCATGCTGTGGGAATATTTCAAATTCAAAAGATATCTAAGATAATTTCAAAAGTTGACTCGTTTAGTTTCAGAGTATTTAAACTTCTGTTTAGCCAAATTAGTTCTTACTTTTTTGCATTATGTAATTTGTGTTGATGGGCGTTATGTCTTTTCATTCATTTTTGTTTCATTTTTGCATTTTGTTGGAATTATATATAGTTTTAATTATAGATTTCAGCTGTAGCCATCATCTCTGGTCACTTAATTGTGGCCGCTTCACACATGAACCTAATTATTTTCAACAAAAAGATATAAATTTCCACGGCTTTCATTTGCATATAAAGAGCGGCACTCTAATGGATCGCATTTGCATAATTTTGTGTGGGGTTTGGCTCTGTTTACCATTACCATTAATTAGGAATAGAAGCATGGAATAGTCAACATTTAGTTGGATGTCTATAGATACACATTTTGGGTACAATATAATAATAATAATACGAGTATCTACACACACACACACACACATGCCCCGCGTTTATAATAGTCAATTTGGATTTTTAATAACATATTCGGCTACCTCAGACATACATAACACACACACTTGATAGGTGTGTGGTGTTGTGCATACTCAATGGCTGGCATAATTGCATAATTATTCCGACTCTAGATAATAATAACATGTGCAATTAATTTCCACTTATCTTGGCTACTGTCTTCAGCATGAATTTAAGATACTCATTTACCAAAAAAGCATTAAAAATATTAAAAGTTTATTCGCTTATACATGCATTTAAGATAAACACAAAACAGATCTTGAGTTAAACGAAAGTTTTAGTTTGGGTTGTTAAATGATTAACTTTTTTCTCTAATAAAGTTAGTTTAGTTTAATGTTAAAAGCTTCCAAACTTAAAACTTAGTAATAACAATATGTGTAATTGATTTTCACTACTACTTTTTTGAGTAGGAATTGAAGTTATTCGTTAAAAATATAAAAGCTTTGCTGGTTTATATGTATACTAAATATATGTACAAATAAAAGTATTAGTTGACAGCCTAAGTAAATCTTTTAAATGCGTTATTGTCTAATATAGAAAATATAATAATATTTAACTGCAACGAAATGATTTCGATTACTTTCTACAAAAGTGTCAATACATTTCTATGAATAGCTATCATACACACTTAAAAACTTAGAACTATTTGTAAAACTGGAAATTTAAATACAGTTTTTTAACTCATTTCTAAGAAACTCTGTAAACTATATGTTTTGAAAACAAAACGAATTGTTTTCCTGGAACTCAATTATGTGCTTGTCTAGTATAGTAGCATAAGTAAGCGAATAAAGTGTCAATATTTTGTTGATAGCTCACAAAACGGGTTAGCTAAACACTATTATAGATAGAGACTGGACGGCCACCTTTAAATTTCTAATAAAATTCAGTCATTTATAGCAGATTTCATACAGCTGTCTAAACTATATTTAGCGGGGAGAATTGAAAGAAATTGTACGTGTAGATTTGCAATTGTAATTGGATAACCTGTGCAGAGTCTATCAATTAGACATGTGCATTCGAGACGCTTCTGTCCACACTTTAAGTTCGCTGGGGCTGTGTCTTGAGTTTTGGGGGCAAGTCTGGCGATGGTGCGTGTTGCCAAGCGGCGATCAGGCGTGGCAGCTGTGCCATCTGGCAGCCTTATGAGTCACGCAACGCACACACAGAGAGAGAGAAAGAGAAAGAGAGACATGTCTGTCCCCGTTTTCTGTTCCGAACTGAACTGAACTGAACCGATCTGTGATCCATATGTTTTCACTTAGAGCATAATCATTGCTATGTTTGCTGGGCAACAACAATATGCGAGACGGGGGCACGTTTGGGGGCAGCGTCTGTTCCATTTAATGATGCATTTCGACTTAAATTTAGTGGCAAAACATTGTTCGACGCATTAAGTAATTACGATTATGTTGCATGCCTCGTCCGCGCTCCGAAAATATGAAAATATGCATTCGATTCATTGGCTGCAACTTGTAGCCGAGTCCCTCAACAAGTGCCACGAGGGGTCGATCGAAGAGAGGGAGAGGGAATGGGGCATGGGGGCCATGTGGTGGAGCATAGCATTTAATAGTTCCCACCAAATAAGTTCAAGCACATGTAGCCCAATGATATTGTATCTTATCATGAAGCAGACTCTCACTAAGTGTTTGAATAAATCAAGCTGAAATTTTCTAGTTTGCTCTGCATAATGAGTTAATGCTCAAAGAATTTCTTTGAGTTTCTTAACGAAATGATATTTAATCAAATAATTTAATGATATTAATAAGGTCGATATATTGACAGAAAAAATAGTAGAAACTGCTGGTTTTTAATTAAATGTTTTTCACAAAAAAATTCATAAAATATCAAAAGACATTGTTTATTACATTTTATTTTTTATTTAAAATTCTAGTTGTCTTATACCATTAGTTGATTCTCGATGAATTTCTGAGCTTTCATGAAGAAAGATATTTCCGAAGAATATTTGATGTCATAAATATGTATATGAAGTTGTAAAAAATTGAATCTGTTGGTAGAAATTGGTACAAATATATTTAAATAGATTTCCATTTAAGTAGAGACAGTGAGGAATTTTCAAAGCAATTATTTTTTGAATGTTTTTCATAATAAAGAAATATAAAAATCTTGTTTGTCAACACACTAAATTTAAAGTAATTTTCAGATATTATATCGAAAAGTAGAAATTTTTAATTTATATTGAAAAATTTTATACAATGTGCAATTTGAAAAATATAAATTTGCAGCATGTCCTCGAAGGCTTTTAAAACAACTTCTGAATTTTGAATCATTATTGAAACTTACAATTGAACTATTAATCCACCGTATATACCCCATAGATGTTGTGGAGCAACTTAACCATATTTTATACATAAATATTCATGTACTTTAATCTGGCTGGAAAACATTTGAAACATTTGGGCAAGGAATGAAAGGACAACCATTCATTATGGTTCCACCATTTATCAAGTGCATAGCAATGGGCGCTGTTCCAAACTGCTCCAACTGCCTGACAGCAGAGAATGGGAGGAGGGGGAGGGGGGTGGGAGAGCTGAACTCTTGTGGGTGGGCAGAACTAACTGCCAGTTATGGTCAGTCGGCAGTTGACCGCCGCGCGCCAGGGCAATCCATCAACTTCATGAGGAGCAAAACGCGCAAGTGTGCGTGTAATTTCTCTGAGGCCGCACACTTATCGAACATGCCAAGGGCGGGAGTTGAGAACAGGGAAATGGGAAATGGGGAGAGTGGCAGACAGCACCTACGATTGGGAGAATAGAGTAACCCCCCCATATATGTATAGTATAGTAGTCGTAGCGGAGTAGTAAGTCTGCCATCCATCAGCCACATCACTCACTGACTCACTCACTCATTCAAACATTCATACCATTTTCATTTTCATTTCTTTTTTCGTTGTTGCTTCCTGTTGTTGTGTGGCACTTCATCAACATCACAATCATAACAGTCAAGTCCTTAACTAAACCGTTCAAATAGGCCCAAAGAAAGAACCAAAAAGGGGTGAACCAAAGAGAGAAATCTTTAAGTTGTTGCAGATGAGGATTTCTTATGCAGATTTGAAAATTAAACTCGATGTAGGAATTTATTAAATTGGATATGTTATTTTTTTTAGTTGCTTTGGCTGAAAATCTGGAATATTTTGCACTTTATAGTATATTTTGAATGTATTAATACAATATACCAAATATATTATTTGGCTTATTTCTTAAAAGTATTTTTGGGGTATATTGGGTAGTTTTACATTAATTTCAATTTCAATGTTTTCAACTATGGTTTTTCTTAATAAAACGTGATTCAAGTAGTTTTTTGTTTTTTATTTTAAGCCACATAAGTTAATAATACTCTAGTGTTTGTGATTTCTGAAAATTTGGTTGCGATCATATGCAAATTGTCGAAGTTATTAAAGGAATACTTTTGTACGCGTAATATAAGAACGCCTAATTACTATCTGACTTAGTTGCTTTGGCTGACAATCTGGTATATTTTGTACTCTATGGTACTTTGTGGTATATTAATTAGGTATATTTGGAATTAATTGCGCACTATTTTACCATCATAGCGGGTATCTCACAGTCGAGCATACGCGAATGCAGCTTTGTTACTTGATTACTTATAAAATTTATATTAGTTATAAACTCCGCTCGCCTCTTTAAAGTTGTTGCTTTCATAAAAAGTTTACTTATGCCACGTCCTGCTTTCTGGAACTATTTGGATGTCCTATGGAAATCCCATTGGCTTTCCCATTTCCATGTCAGCTTAGGACTCACAGCGTATTTGATGTTGAGTCGCTGTTGCTGTTGCTGTTGCTGTTGCTGTTACTCTGGCTGTTGCCGTGCATGTCTAAGCCTGTCAATCGGGCCACGCATCCTTCAATCCAATCACATTCCCTCTTCCTGTCTAACGTGTCCTGCACCACAGCCAAACCATATCCAAATCCCGAATCCCGATGTCCTAACTCACAACGAGTATTTTTGTATTTTTGCGAATTTGTATCTGCTATTTGAGAGTCTGCACGTTAATATTTGGTTTGCGTGTATTTGTATTTGTTTTCTGGTTGTGTTTCCTGTGCAGAATTGGTTTGCCAAAGCACAGACAGAGTGCCAGAGATAAAGAGACGAAGAATGAGAGAGAGAGAGAGAGATAGAGGGCACTATGTGTGAGTGTGGGTGTGTATGTGTGTGTGTGTTGGCAAAATAAATCCGCTATAAGCCCCTTGCACAAAAATGTTTTTCCTATTTTGCATAAAAAGTTGCGCTTATCCCTTTCGTATTCGCATATTTAAATTTCGTTTCTCTGATATTTGAAATTCGATTTTTGTACATCTTTTTTCGGTTTTTCTTCATGTTTTTTCCTCGTTTTTTTTTTGGGGACGCTTCCTGTCTCCCAGCCGCATTCCTTTCTCTGGATTGCCTTTCATTCATTCACCGCTCGTCGCCTAATTCGGCCGTGTAGCGCATCCGGATCCGTGTAGCATTCGAATGGCAGCTTTTTAGTTGCATGCTTATCATTCAATAGGTTTCGTGTGCCACGTGTCTGCTTATTTTATACTTCAAATTTACACACACGCACACTTCTACGCCCACACACACACACAAACACACACACGCACGTTTGCTTGCGTGTGAAAACTCACAAATGACGAGTGGATTTTTTTTTTTTTTTTTGGTTGGGAAAAGGAAAACAGGAAAACGGGCATCGTTGCTGATGTGACTTGGACTCAGGTTGCCAACTAACCCAAGAGAGTTTCATGCGATTTTAATTGCATCTGACAGCGGGCTGAACTCAACACAAGCGACAAGCGACAGTTTAATAAGCAACTCGAGACATTAACCAAGGTCCTGTAACAAAATACTTTCTTGTGAATTGTTTGTTATTCAACTTCAGCCGACAACATGCTGAATACATATTCAAGATGAGCTGTCATTGCGAAATTCAACAGCAATTCAATTTAATGGCAGAATTCATTTCATTTGAAATATATAATATAATATATACATATACATATACATATAATATATATATAAAGACGTTATATATTATTATATTGAACACGCTTCGAAATGTTACTATGCTATGACAAAATTCATACATTAGGGTAAAACTATCAAAACTGCTTCATAAAATGATTATATTTAACCTTTACTTCAGCAATAACGCACTGCTAATAAAATACGAATATACTAAAATACCAAATGCTTAGCGTGAAGTGCATACAAAAAATATAGCATACTTTTTGGGGCAGGAAAGAGCCATGTTTGTTAGCTTTCGTGCTGAGGTATTAACGAGTATAATATTGATATTTAAGATTTAATTTGTGTCACAGTAATATTACATACAATTTTAATGTTGAATATAATTATGTTAGGATCTGAATAATTAATTTTCTAAATGCTTTTAATTGTGCTTATTTTTTACGCTCTATTTTTTGATAATTCAAACTGTTTATTAGAATAATATGAAATAAAACTTTACAAGTAAAGGTGTTAAAAAGTAAAACAATAAAGTAGAGGCCATTCAGTGTTGCTTAATTATTTATTAAATGTACATAAAACAATCTAGGAAGTATAATTTGTTATCGTTAAAGAATATTATATACATAAAATCTTAAATGTTAGAAGCTTTTAATTAAGATAAAAATTGTAATTCTTATGATTGAGGCAATAAAATTGCTAAATCAATATAATTTTTAATTCATTTTTACTTCTACATCAAATATTTGACGAGTGAAATATATTATATAAGAAGCTAAGAAGCTTATTTTGATTTCGTCACAATTTTGAAGAACATTTTTTAGCCGATAACCTCGACTGTATGATTTCTTTGATGTATGTGTGTGTGCGTTTCTGAAGATGTAGCTTGGAGAGACATTGCAATGGCACTCAAGGACCTGTGTAGAAGCAGCAAGTGAAGCTGGCAGCAGTGCAGCCAACGCAAAGGTCAGCCCAAGGACAAGGAAAGATGCCAGCGAAATGCACAAAACCAAAAAAAGAAGAAAAATTAAGAAGAGCAAGAAGTGAAGAAGATGAAGCCCAAGCGACAAGAGAAGAAGAATGAAAATGTTGCTCTTATTAAAATCGATATTTAGTGAGTGAGACTAGACTATAGGGGAAGAAGAAGAGAGGCTGTGGTTTAGTGGGGTACGAGAATATAAGTAGGAACAGAACAGAACAGAACAGAACAGAACTGAACAGAACAGAACAGTATCTGGAAGCTGGGGTCTGGGGTATTTGCATTAAATTATGCGACGAGCTGCGGAAATGTTTGCCATCAAATGGGGGGAAGCAGATGAACAAGAAACGAGAAAGGAGCAGAGAAGAGAAAGAAGACGAGGAAGAAGAAGAAAACGACGAAGAAGAAGAAGCAGTAGCAAAACTCAGAACGCAGCATCGTTAAGTGCGGCGGAAACAATTTCACTCTTCAGCACAAGGAAAGCCATAAAAGGAAATAAAAGAAAAGCATCTACAGACGGCGACGGCGACGGTGACGGCGACGGTGACGGTGACGTCGATGGCAGCGTCGACGTCGACTGCGGCAGTGGCAGCGACAGCGAGTGCGAGGCATTTGTTAAAGCGAAAGCGCCGCAAACAAATTGTAACAGAAATCCTTCAAACATCTGTGAATAACTCAGCCCCAACCCGCCGCTTTCTTTCCCAGTCCTCGCCTCTTTTTCTATGCCAGAGTACACACACATGCTCGCACACACACCCATACACACTCACATGTGTGTGTGTGTGTACTTGTATTTGTAATTGTTTCCTTTTTGCTTTATGAGTTTTTCATGTATCGCACAAAGTGTCACCCTAAGCCACCCATTCCCCTCTCCATCCCACTCTCCTTCACACATGCCTTGCACCTGCGTGCCTGCAGCCCACCTCACCCCGCCCCAACAAGCATCTCCCCTACTTACTGCGTGCAACTTTTGTGGAGCGCATTTTAATCGTCGTCATTAAGGCGGCAGCGCGTGCAAAATGTCCTTTCATTTCAGCTGTTGTTGTTGCTGTTTTATTTTTTTTTTATATTTTTTTTTCGCTCTACTCTACGTACATTACTTTTGCTCGCAGTATATATTTTTTTTTTTTTGCCTTTTTCGCTTTTTGTTTTATTGTCTAGCGTTTAGCAATTGCAGCCCGTGTCTGTCCAACATCAGCGACATCAAAGTGCTGCAACATTCACGTCAAGTGCGGGGGGCGATTACAATGTACCTCAGTATAACTCAACAGCAGCAGCAGCAGCTGCCAGGCTCAAAGGGCACAAAAGCGCTATCCTTCCTATCACAACTGCCAATTGCAAAGAATTGAGAAATTCTTTACAATTTCTATGCACAAAAGCAGCAATTGCAAAAAGGAATTAATTAGTGGAACATTAAGTTAAACATTAAATGTTAATTAAGCGAATTCAAAAACGGCCAATTTTCTATACTTTTTTTTTGTCATAATTATAATTGTTAAAATGAAATGCAAGTTTCTGAAGCAAGAAAGAATTTTAATTATACAAAATTAAGTCAAGCGTGCTTAAATGGGAAACTGTCTAAAATTTTAAATATTTCATTTTACAATTTATTCAGAGCAACAAAATAGAGCTGAAGTTAAGATTGAAGAAGAAGATTAAAAAGTGGAGATTATTTATTTTGAGTGCATTCCTCAATAAAAATATGTATTATTTTCGCATAGTAACAAAATCAAGTGTAAAAACAGCTGCATTGGGTTAATTACATCGAATTTTCAATAGATTTAATAAAGTAGAATCCTGGATAGAGATTTAAAGAATTTCACATTAATTTTACCTAGCAACAAAATAATTTATTTGATCAACTCACTTAAAGCTTTAATCTACTCTTTATTAAATATATTTTTTTGTGTAAGTAATTAATTAATATTTTGCCCTTTTTCGCAAGTCAGTTTCATTATATGCTGCTGCCTTTTGTCTGTTCTATTAACATTTAAAATTGCTGGAAAACGCCAGAAAAGGAAAAGGCCAGGCGTTAAATATTGTGGGTTAAAAGAGCCAAGAAAGGCGTGAGTTGGTTCACAAAAAAAATGATTAGACACAGCTGGATGCCAACTGAGCTCGACTAATAACTTTCAATTGCGGTTATGATGTCCATCATAACAGACGGCAGTCAGCATAGAAACCGAGAGTAGCGGAGAGGAAAGGAGAACAGGCAGGGAAACGTAGTCAGGCCTTGTCCTTGGACGCCTATTAAATATTTATAAAATGTGTTGTAAGTAGGAAATTGTGTTCGTTCGCTTTTGAATGCGGTGGTATACAGAGTCATTCAACCTATGCCCGGCCAAAAGCAACTGTCCCTTCATCAGGCCCCATTGACCATTTACCATTTGCCATTCACCATGTCCTGCGTCCTACGTCCAATGTGCCATGTCCATCTCTCTGTGAAGCTCTTTTTATTTATTTATTTATTTTATGCCTGTTCGTGTGCCTCGTTTGCTGCCTCTTTGTGTGCCATTTCCGAAAAGCGCAAAACTTATTTTAATTTTAATAGAAATTAATGAGGTAATCTTCTTTCGGCGTTTTGCTTTCCCTGTTGCCTTTGGCCCCACCATTTGCCTCTCCCGCTGGCAAATGGATTTTAATTTTCAGCTGTCCACAAAAAGGAAAAACTTTTCTCAAAAACCAAAAATTTCTGCCGCACCGCCTCTTTTTGTACAGATTTCATAATTGTTCAACGACGACGACTGGAAGGGGAAGGTGGAGATGGAGGTGGGACTTTATATTTGAAATTTAGCTGAAAGTCACACGAAATATTATGATTTGCTTTCCGCTTGAGGCGAGCCTATCACGATTTCTACTACCCTTAAATTGTGTGTGGCCGAAATCAATCAATTTATAAAGCATTCCTTCAGCTGCCATTATAAACATATTTTATGAGTTTATCGAGTCAAAAGTTTGCCTTTGTTTTCGTTTCTAGTTCGATTCGAAAGACCTTATCAATTATTTAAATATTACATAACTTTGAAAGACAACTTTAAGTTAATTTTTTACAATTTACGCGTGAACTTTGTGTTCAACAAATTTCGTAATGATTTGAAAACAAAACACACAAGTTATCTAGTCTAATATAGGGTAGAAAATAGCTCTCTTCCCCCACTCAAATTTTTATACCCGATACTCATAGGGTAGAAGGGTATTATAACTTTATTAATACAGGAAGTGTATGTAGCAGACAGATAATTTGGTATATATTGTTCTCTATTGAAATATAGTAATATATCAGTATACCAAATATAGCATTTGGCATATTTTAGTATATTCTGTTGTCTATTGTATATTTTAAACGTAGGGGTATATCAATATAACAAATATAGTTCTCGGTATATTTTGTGATCTATAGTATATTTTAAACTTAGGAATATATCAATATACTATTTGGTATATTTTAGTATATTTTGTTGTCGATTGTATATTTGAAATGTAGGAATATATCAATATACCGAATATATAATTTAGTATAATTTAGTATTTTTCAGATGCATTAATTTGGTATATTGTTAAACAATACTGTTCCGTTTTGCGTTTATTAAAAATGCGTAGCGGGTATCTCATAGTCAAGCATACCCGACTGTAGCTTTCTTACTTGATTTTTTGTTTTGTTTTGTTTGTGCACATGTTCAGGCTCGTCGGAAAGCAGTTGGAGAAGAAAGAAGCCAGGTGCGGCTTCATACCTTTTATACTTTAACCATGTCATAAGCACAAATGAAACTTTCATAACTTTTGCCAAAGGAAGTGGCAAGAGGAAGACGCTCAATTTACCTTATTCGTGTGGCATTTAAGAACGCATCGCTGACTTTTACGGGCTCTACCATACTCGAACTTCCTGCACAAACACTCCCTTCAAACGCAAAAAGGAAGATTCATTAGCACCTGAAGGTAAATTAAACGAGCCGTACACTAAATCAACTTTTCCGAGCTACAATATCAATATTTTTCTTCACAACAATTTCAATATGTTCTTTGTAGAGTATGCGATGATTCAGATTCAAGCTCTTACATGATTTCTACAAATTTTAAATAAGAAAATCTAACAAGATGACCACAGCTGCGAAAGTCGGAGATTCGTTATAAAATGAAACCTTTACCGCAATATTTAATCAATAAAAGTTATCTACAATTCTGAAATGTCGCAATACATCAAGTTTGTATTTTGATTGTGATCGGAGTTGTAAAAGGAATACTTATGATTTAATGAATTTGTCGTATGAAATCGTATCAAACAATTCTTTGTGATCAAAGTAGGTTTAGCTTAGACTTTTGTAAAAATAAACATTTATTTTGAGAATTTATATGATTTATTATTTATCTTTTATAAACATTAATTTTTAAATTGGAGCCATGTATATTTCAACTCCTAATGAAATTTTTAAGGAAATGCCCAGTTCAGTTGAAGATGAAAAGGCGACGACATGTTTTGTGTACGATGGCACAACGTTTGGATTTGCCGATTTGTTATGGTATTTTCTATTCTTTTCCCTAGCGATTGCGGGTGTCATGGGTCTCACGATTTGCATTTTCCTTGTTTGGGAACTTTATATTCATCGCGACTAAAATTTTGGCAAGAAGCATAGATTACTGAAAAACCAAATTTTAGTTTTCACCGAGTCAGAAAATAAAATTTAAGTAGAATCTAACGATCGTAATTAAAAATAAAAAACAACAAACAACTGGAATCCAATTTTATTAAGAAATATCTTACTTAAAAACAATGAAATTACAGTTAATGTAAAACTTGGCACTTCCCTTTGCGATTATCCATTTGATGCAATCACTTTATTGAAGCCATCATCCATTAGAAAGCGACCAAATCAAGAAGGCAAGTTAAAAGATTACGCAACATGTTTTCTAATGTACAATCGACAACTTTATTGTGTTTTACTCATACAAGTAGTGGTACCAATGGAAATATACATTCGTGAATTTTAGCTATCAGGCCAAAAACGGTGGGAATAATTTCCTTGTGAAAATGTACGTAACATTGCGGATATTTATTTCCGGGATTTTTGTTTAATTCTAAAAGACCTTCCTCAATCTAACTGGCGCGTAATGGAAACATGAACGTATTTATACGTAATGAAAGAGGTGAACAAAGTATATCATTTTTGTTACTGCAACCCAGACTTAAGCTTTCTGCCCATAAATATGCGACCAGTGGATATAAGTCATATACCAAATCATCAACGTCGTTAAGCATAGCGCATTCCAAATGCTTCAGTCCTACTAGAACTATAGTTCTTTCCAGATTATCCCTTCTGTTTAGCAGACATTCTTTGGGTTTGCCTCGCTCTTCGAATTCCTTTAGCAAGCACTTTGGCGTGGGACGAAAATAGCACTCTGTGTCAATAGAAGCACCGAAACAGCACCGAATAACAATTTAATTCACATTTTAAAACTGGCAATTAGAAGGAGATCTTTGAAATCCACTGTATTTATAGTCGTCTGGTTATGCAATTCAATTTAGTTTAATTACTGCATCAAATCTCATTAACATTTTACGGCTTAACACACATCGCTTCACTTATTTGATTAATGACATTATTTATTGTTATTTACTCTAACATTTTGTGGTTACCAAGTTAATAAATAAAATTGAAATGAATTGTTATGTACAATAAAAAAATACATATGGAATTTGGTTTTATAAAAATAAAAACATTGAAAGTGATGTACAGACGGTCTTTATTTCTTTACTAAATAAAATGGTAAATTATTCCAAAGATATATTTTTTAATTAAAATAAAATAAAATAAAATAAAGTAAATATAATATAAGTATATATAAGTAGCATATATGTAACGAAATCATGTAAGAGAGCTACTTTTGAGTGTACTCAACTATGAAATACCCATTGCCATTTAAAAAAAAGCAAAACGGTGCGGTATTATTCTTAAAATATACCAAATTAATATACCACAAAATACTAAAATTGTCAAAAACGTTAATTGGTATTTTTATATAGTATTATATATGTATACCACATACCATATAGTGCAAAATATTCCAGATTGACACCCAAAGGAACTAAGTCTCGTAGTAAGAAGGTATTTTTTTCGCATCGAAAATAATTTCTTTAATAAATTCTTCAATTTTTTATCTGATTGCTGCAAAATATTCACTTACACTTGCTGTCAAAAAAATTCTATCTTTATCTCTTATAGTCTCTGAGATCTAGGGGTTCATAAGGACATGGGTATATCGTCTCTGATCAAGAATAGATATAATTTATAGGGATGGACATGGCTCTCATTTGCCAGTAGCACACATTTTATGGAGGCACAAAGTTATACTAGTAATACGGGTATAAAAACTGCATTCAATTTTTGAAGCAATTTATTTTCATTGCCATCACTTGCTTAGGATATACTGCAGTCGTGCACACTCCTCGAGTTCTGTCACTCTGTGTTGGACTAACTCGATTTCTCCCACTCTATTTTGATGTCATCTCTGCACAGTTTCCTCCTTGCTGCGTATTTGCTTGGTCGAGTATTGACCAAACGCGTAATTTATGCAAATATTCCAATTTGCTGAACTGAAACACTTCGAAGTGAAGCAGCGAGCAGCGCTGCCGAAATAATTGCGTCGATTTATATGAGGAAAATCCAGTGCTGTGAGCAGAGGGAGAGCGAGAGAGAGGGGGAATACTTGGCGCCTGATGCTGCATCTGCTCATTACCCTTTTCTGGGGAGCCACCCTGCATTCAGTTGGCTCTAGTTGTCGCTCCTGGTGTGCTCCATCAAGTGGGTATTTTTCGTACACGAATAAACTTTATGGCGCCATTGTAGCAAAGTGTCGCCTTCGTCGCCAGCAGGACGACAGTTCTGCTGTTGCCTGCTTGCCTGCTCGGGATGACATAATAAACTTGCGATATTAGAAATTCGAGTGAATTTGGTGGCCCAGTGGCCAGTGTGAAAGCTGCGAGGCTTCATTATGGTGAATATTCTCCCTTATTAACATAATGAAACAATGAAATAAGAACAAGTAACAGAGAGGAGCTACAGCTTCCCTACACACTCTCAAACCTCCAGCTGGATGCCATTGCTGGTCATAAGGGACGCAGTGAAGCCAAGCGGCAACTTGGAAAAGCTGTCAAATGAACGCGATATCTTTACGCATTATGCTAATAAATTTACAACAAACAACGAAAGCAACGAGTGCAAGCCAAAAACTGTGTAGAGAAAACTCTAATGAAAAACACGAGCTCAGATTGGACACAGATTGAGGAATCACAATGGAACGATACACCTGTCCATCCAAGCTAAAGCCCTGATAGACCCTCGGATAGGTTTCTTAGGTTATCAGGCGTGGCCAAGGCACTTGAAACAAAGCACATAGTTTGCAAAAAACATTCAGCAATAAACGACATTTGAATACACTTTAAAGTTCAATTCCCAAATATCATTTTCGGCAACTGAAATAAGTTCATTTATGAGGTGATTTTAATCAGACTCCTAGCAAAAAGTTCGATAAATCGAAAGTACAACAAATGTTAGAGCATTTTTGTGTGCTGCCTTCGATTGTTCAATAAAAGTCAGAAACAATTCATAGGCTAGTTGATGGGTGGGTGGCTTTTGGCCAGCTGCCTCTTTTGGAATTGGAATTATGTAGCACGTGCGAACTTCTCAATCACCGAAGGATGGAGGCTGCCTGGAGAGTTCGTCACAGGATTTGATTTGCGCCTTCAGTAAACCTCGGGCTGCTTTTTTGGTTTATGCTCTCTGATTATAAGTCACAAATTGGCTTGGCCCAATTTTGGGAGAGGGGGCAACGGCAACGATGGATACGGCTCGTTGGCAGCGCAAAATATTTATTTTATTTATGACAGTTCAGTTTTACAGGCATCACCATCCGCTTTCAGCACTCGCACAAATACAAATGGCCAAATTCACTTTCGGCCAAGAGGCCGACAAACTTAGGACTTCCTTTTGCCATTTTCCATTTGACGCAATCAGTTTAATGCGAAGCCGTCGAAGTGGAAGTCAATTTTTGATTGCCAGCAAACCGAGATCCCAAGTACAAAGATTACGTAACTAGTTTCACAATGCACAACCAACAGCTTTATTGTGTTTTAATTAGTTCTACTATATTTATAGTTGTAGTAGTATATGCAATTCTGAACTTTGTAGATCAACTCAGGAATTTCCTTGAGAAAATTCACGTAAGAACGCGCATATTTCTTTTCGGGATTTGCATTCATATTGAGCAGATCTTGTCTAAGCTCCCACATCGGAAATGAAAATATGAATAAATATATTTTTATTCAAGAGAGTGATCAAAGCAAACACTTTTTGACTTAAATATGTTATCAGTCCATATAAATCATACAACAAATCTCCAACATCGATCTGAAAAATGTAATTCAGGTGCTGCATTCTTATTACGATATCAGCTGAGCTCTCTTAAGATTTTCCGTTGTATTTAGCAGATATTCTTTGGGCCTGCCGCGCTCTTTAACAGACTTTTCTATACTCTCTGGCGTGTGAAGAAATTTGCATTGTTACTCCTGGGCGTTTAAAACTGTACTGCATAGAAGCACCGAATTACCGAATAGCAATTTAATCCACATTTTAAAACTGGTAAATAGAAATTGTGATTTGAAATCCACTGCATTTATAGCTGACTGATTATGCAATTCAATTTTGTTTAATTACTGCAACTAATCCATCAACTCTAATTAACATTTTTCAGATTAAGACACATCTAATCCCTTAGTTGATTGTTGTCGTTATTAGTTACTATTGTACACTCTAGCATTTCTCTGTACTATGTTCTCATGAATATACTACCTTTCACGGTAACTTTTTTATACCATTTGGCCTCTTTGGAATCAATTCTCATCTCACTGAATCTCAATTGCAAGTTGCAACAGTAACGATGAACATTTTACACCGCAGATATTTACCATAACTCGAGTTGTGATTTCTGGATTACTTCAATTATTGTGTGTGACTTATTCTAAATTCTTCTTAGCTTATCTGATCATCAAAGTTTTATCCAATTGCCAGTAGCGTATGTTTTATACATACTCCAAGTCTGCAATACTTTTATTTCTTACTTTTCGTTTTGAGTATGTATTTTGATAATAGCGAATTATATTTGCATGCTCTTTCTTAAAGGCAAATGAATTGTTTTTCTTCTGAAGAAATACATATTCTGTATTTTTAATATTTTCTTATTTCTCATTCAACGTAAAGTTACTTAACAATTCGATGGATCGAATTTATATTACTTTGTTTGTATAGTTTCTACTTTTCGCTTGAAGAGCAAAACGCTTCTCATATTCTACGAGTTGTTGTCGGTTATAGCAAAATGCTGTTAAATATTCGTTGTTGTTGTTCTTGTTGTTGTTGCTATTGCGGTGGTTGTTGCTGTTGTTGTTGTTGCAGCTGTGGCTGTAGCTGTAGCTGTTGAAGTGGCCACGCCTCCATGTTAAATTGTTAAGAGGGCGGTCGTCAGGTGTAACTCTGGTCGCATTTTGCCGCCAAATGCTTTTCGCTTAATGAGTTTTCTACTTGCGGTTTCGAGGAAAATTTCGCGCAAAAATGCGCCACTTTAGGAACAACATGAAGTGGAGGAAACGCCCGGAGGAGGCTTTTACCTTGTGAGGCTGTTGTTGGGCGATGGGGTTGAAGGGTGGGGAGCGGAGCGGGGAAGCCTTGCTGTGTTCGTTGTAAATGTTTTAGTGGTTACTGCGTTTAAGTCATTAGAGAAAATTCTTAGCTAAAGTGCGGCATAAAAGGAGTGCGAGGCAAGAAGTGGGCGGTGGATTGTGGGCGGGTTTGCTTCTACATAAGTCTTAGAATTTGGCATCTTTTGTACACACTCTGACAGAAGGCAAGTCGGGGGTGGAGATGGAGCAAAACCCGGGGTTTAACAACCACAAAAGGTGGCAATGTGGCATTGCTTAGACTCGAAAATTGCTGGCAGTGAAGCGACGATGCCTTGAAAATGCGCCAAATTTTCATTTATTTCGACGCAAGCAATTAAATTCGAAAGCATTTCTATTTAAATATTTAATCCCATCGCGAATTGATAATAACCTGAATAATTAATTGTAAGATATGAGAATATTCCACTAATATCTACGCTTAATGAGAGAGCATTGTAGTGCTAATGCTAATTATAGTAACTAATGCCGTTTTGGCTTAATTCCGCTGTAATTGTAATGAAATTGCTAATGCCTCAGCTAATGATGAAGTTTGATTGGGAACTACAAACAAAACTAGTGTCAACTGTTGACTAATGAATATATCTATTAATAGAAATTATTGTGACGCAGAAACGAAATTTAATTTCAATGCTTAATCAATCAAATAATCTAATTATCATTATGTTACTATGTGCCCTTAAATGAATTACTTCGGTTTAAATAAAAATAATATATAGTAAATCTGCCATTAAAATACAAAAACATATCAAATATTTTTATACCATAAATTAAATCATTCAAATATTAAACTGAAATCTTTTTAAAAAACTGAAGTACCTAAGTATTCTACTACATTTAATTCCATTTTATATTTATATTGTTTCTAATTCATACTCATATATTTATACATAATAAGCAGATTGTATGGATGTTTATTACTATTCAGTTTAATAAGAATTTTAGAATCAAAGATATTAGAAAATGCTAAATGTATCTTTATACATTACATTGATATGAATATAAGTATAATTACGTTTATAGCCAGAAAAAAATGTAGTCTTTTGTTACATTGAAATTGAATAAGATTCTAATTTAACATTTATTTATTTTTAGTATTATATTCATATGCTTTAGAAGTGAATAAAATTCTAGTATACCATATATAGGAAAATATCATATTTGAATATCACTTTTAATATCAATATGAATACATTTATTATATCTAAGCAAAAAAAGTATTCCTCTATTACTTTGAAAATAAATGAGATTCAAATACAGCAACAATAAGCAAAAATTCTGCTTGCAGAAGTATTTCCATGTTCTGCTTATAGATATGTTGCCATATTGCGAGAAAAGTTCTCTTGCGATAAATCCAACTAGAAATTTTCATTTGACTCAAGCGAAGTTCTCTTGAGATTGTAGTTGTTTTTAATTGGCAGCAGCTGATTCCATGCCAGGAAAGAGAAGAGAGAGAGTGACAAGCAAAGAGAGTGAGACTGAGTGGCAGAGAGTGAGTCAATATTACTCTTGAGCACAATTTAATGGCATTCTCTTAAATAATACTCACTCAAATTGTGCTGCTCTCTTTCTTAGCACTCTCTAAACTTCGACGCTCTTTGCCTCTGGCTCTCAGCTGTAGTTTGACATGCTCTCCGGATTTTGTATCTTTGAGTTGGCAAATGTATCTCAAAGGCAAGCAGAGACGGAGGCAATGCACCTCCACTTGGATTATAAAAGTCTTGAAAACTCAGAACTGTGACATGATGATTCCAATTAACTAAGCTGCAAACAAGGAAAAGAAGCAGTCAGCAAATTGCGATAGCCTCGCACTTTAAGAGACCCTCGGTATTCAAGCAAAACTATTCATATGTATATACTACTGTTGTATATAGATACGATGATATATATAATGAATGTTTAACAGTGAATGCGAACCGCAGCTAGACAGCGTGTCGTGTAGTTTATAGTATTTGTGCTTTTTGCGACTTTTTGCCAGACGCTTTAAATGATATATATAAATAGCAAATGGACTGTAGTATTTAGCACATACTTATCAATAAATAAAGCAAATAACTGAAGAAAAGGAAACCGTTAATGAGATATGTCTATGACTGCGTTTTTTTTATGAAATACACAAATACATACATAAATTATTTATATCTTATCGTAATTTGTTTACGCTTATGCTCCGAGCACAATGACAGTATTGTTAGTAATTATTATTATGACACAAACACACACATGTGTGATTAATAAAGCCATAAAAAAGAAATACCATTAGATTATTCTAATTAATATTTTCTAGCAATCTTCATAAATCTTTCTTCTCTTTTCTTTCGGGAAATGCAAATAATAGGATACACCTTTGTTTACATGGGAACCCTTTGCGATAGGTTTTTGCTTTTTTTTTGGTAATATGCTTCAGGTACTTTGTACAAATATCGCACCTTTCGGGGGTATCAAAGAAATCGTCGGCGTCGGCGTCGCCGGCTGCGACTGCGGCCCCTGGCTGTCTTCAAAGTTCCGTTCGAGAGTCAACGTTATCGCTAAAGTTGCACAGATGTCGACAATATACAATCGCACTCTCGCTCACACTCACACTCACACCCACAGTTGTATTCACACTCGGTTCAGTTGTTATATTGTACCCATTGTAGGAATACTATATACATATGTACATATATATTATTCCAGTCGAGTATTTTGCGGCTGATAAGCTGCGCGCGCACATTCAAATATTTACCAAAGACATTTGTACTAATTGCATGGTACATATTTAGTTAGATTATATGTATATTGCACATACATAAGAGACTCTCTCTGTATTTTCTGTGTATGTGTGTGTGTGTGTGTTGTGTCTGAGATTAAGTGGAACAAGACAAGATAGTTGACCGATTGTAATTGCTGAAATACGTTACAAAATGGTCACGATTTGTCAATTCACAATTGCCACACGACAAGCGCTGTGGCGAGCATAATATATATCGACTATATGTTGCTAGTGATGGAACTTGAGACACAAGAAAGTATTAGAAAGTAGAATTAACAAAAAAAAAACCCATTGTAAACTATGTCAATATGGCAATATATTTTAAGTTTTATTAATCTATATTATAATTTTTACAATAATAATTTTGTTTTATAGGTAATCTATTAAATTCAAGTGATTAAGCTGATTATTTGCAAGATAAAAGAACTGAAAAAGATATATAACTAATAAAAAATTGAATATATTACTTCAAACGAAATAATGTATTCTATACCTATATTAGAGTTGATTTAATGGTTGTATTTACTTGAGACAAATTTAATACGCTCACAAATATTGCAAATTAGCAAAAACATATAGGAAAGTTAACATAAAAAAATAAATAAATATATATACAAGTGAGACCTCATATTTTAAATCTATGTTTTTTACTATCGGTTGTCTTTACCTTGAGACGAATTCAGACGTTCTCATATATTGCTTAGAGCGAAAACTCTTCAAACATATTTTTAAAATATCAATTTCATAAAAAAGTTTATCTTAGAAGAAAATATACATTATTTATTTATATTTAAATATACATTATTTGTGATACTCGACAAATGAATAAATAAATATACATATTTTAAAATGATTAATAAAGTATATTGTATGTACACGACTTATGAAGTAACCCTTTTTTAGTTAAGCTTTCTCGCTCTCATTTCGTCATTAACCTAAACAAAAAAAAAGAAAAGACACTTCCATATCAGTCAATCAGCAACTGGCTTTTGACTTCACCGATATTTATAATTGTGTCGTCTCAAAGAAAGATTTATAGGCAATTCCCTAATCTTCTTCATTATTTACAATAAATGCCATAAAAATTTATCAATTTCTTGTATGAACATTGACAACAGTTTGCATTGTTTTTGGTCTGGCAATCAGTTATCATTTCGTTCTTTCTTATTGTCTATCTATATGTACTTGTTGTTGTTATTGTTGTTGTTGTTGCTGATGTTCGTTGTGTTCCATGTCTTATCAAGAGCGTAATTAACGTGTTCTATTTTTAGATGTCGTCTTGTAGTTTGCTCGACGTCTTCAGTCTTCAGTCCGTCCCTCTATCAATTGTATCATCAATTGACTTTTCAGTTGTCGCTCGTTGCTCGCTGCTCTTTGTTGTTGTTGTGTTTGCTGCAATCGAGTCGAGACTTGGACAGAGGCTGAGAGACTCGGCTGGGTAACGAGTGCGAGCACAAAGAGATTATCAAGCTGAAAAATCAACAGTAGCCGACATTCGAGAGCTACTGTATCTCGTCGCTCAGCATTTGCGGCATTATAAAGGCAACTGAGGCAGCAACAGCAACGGCAACTGACTGCGGCAGCATCTGTTGTTGATTGTTATTTTTGCTGTTGATTTAATAAATTAAAACCCGTAAATTAACTGTGAAGGCAAAACGACGCGCGACAAATCAAATAAATAAATAAATGGCAAGCAAAAGCTGAAGACGACTCTTCGGCCACCAAAAGCTACAGAGCGCAAAGCGAAAGAGACAGAAATAGACTGAGAGAGAGAGGGAGAGGGAGAGAGCATGCGAGAGCGAATTCGCCAATTGATGTGGCTTGATCGTCAATTGAACAATTCCGAAATCATTGCACGCTTTGAACTCTATTTTTGGCTCGAGAAAGGGTCACTTTGGGTTAGTTCGAACCGGTTAAAACAGCGCTCTAACTTTCTAGAAATTTCATTCGAATTTAATTCTTTCACATTCAAATACTTTCCAATCGAATGAAACAATGTGAATTGAATACTAGACTTCTTAATTCGCCAGTTAGTTGTTTATGTCATTCGCCTATCAAATTTCACTTTATCAACATTAAACAAAATCACATCTCAATTGTTTTTCACATTTTTCGCAAATCAATTTTAAGCATTGCATTTCTTTTGTAACTTATTTATATAGTTTTAATTGTACTTGAGTTAGTGATAGTATTTGAACAGCTGTAAAACATTTATTTGCTAAGTCAAACCTTAGAATTTATGACTGGATTTATGATAACCATAATTCAAAGCAGTCGATTACTGTCTCAAGTTGGATTATAAGTAATCCAAAAATAACAAACATAATAAAATAAGGCTGTAAATTACTTGAAGGGTTTTCATAGATTATTGTAATCCACTTATTGGTAATCCAAATTCAGGCTTTTCTATTCTAATTTCTCTTTTTCATTTACAAGATATCGAGAATAACTCGACACATTCACTTGCCATATATTTCTTTTCTGTTTAGCACAGTTTAATTAAAGATGCAACTTATATTTAATTGTAGTTTAGTTTGGATTTTATTAATTTGTTATTTTGTTACCATTTATTTTATAACTCTTTAATTTGTCTGTTATTTTCAATAACAAATTTGATATTAAAAAATCACATTTTCATTTTGGATACAAATTTGTATGTTTAGCTTCATATTGAAGCTGTATTTCATGTGTAATTTTGTAGGTAAACAATTAGCGTGTTTTATCATTTTTTTTGAGCGGAATTTTGGAAATAATGGAACACATGTTCAATTTTTAATATCTTTTATATACACTTACAGAATTTTATTAATATTGTTGTAATTTTCTGGCATTAGTCTTAATACTTTATTTTTGTTATTAAATGCAAGTTTATACAATAAACTATTTTTTATTTGGAATTATTAGTACTCATTTGCATTGATAACTTTATTTGCAGAAATAAGTTTGCAGTTCGAATTTGGTTTTTGCCCTGCAGCTGATTTGTGTTATGTCCTTTCACTTTTTCAGTTCACATTTTACTTCCTTTCGTTGCTCGTTATCTACTTTGCTGAGGGGCAGGGGAAAGTCGAGAAAAAATGGAAACATTTGCGTGGCTTCCCACAGACATAGACACACACTCACACACACAACACACATGTACACACACACACACACAGAGACTAACAGACATTGACACAGTACACGAGTTGTAAGTAACATTTAGATGTTAAAACCCGAAAATTAGCACACGTGTGCAGAGGGCGCTTGGACGAGTCAATGATAAACCCACTAAGCTGAAAGTATGCGACCCTATGGGCACATCAATATCCCTCCCATTTACCCCCCCGCCCCGCTCAACGCTGCTGTGTGTGTGTGTATTTCAGTATATGTTTGCTTTCGGTTGGGCCAGTGAAAATGGGGGGCACACAGCTGGCAGCCCGATGACGATGACGACTTATCAATGGGTCCCATCTGTGTTAATGATGCCCGGGCGTTTTGATAACCGTTAGGTAGTATCTGGCCTCACCGGCACGTGTGCTGCGTCTTTCTATGCGCTCGAATGTTGTGGGGGTGGCGGGGGGAGAGGGGAAACTTGCTGCTACCCCCCGGACTTACACTGTGATAAAACCTTTGGTAAACTGCGAGTCCATCGGGCAGTCAATCGTCAGCTTTGCTTTTGGGTAAAGTCGTTAACCCCTTTCGTTTGGATAATGCAGCATGATTGATTTATCGTTAGGCTCGACCCGGGGTCCATCTGCACTTTTCATCCCCCCCCCCCCTCACCACAGTCGAAACTCACTTAATTGAGTTCCAGCCAGAGTCGGAGTCGGAGTCGAGTGCGATTGTGATTGCGATTGCGATTGAGGGCTGGCGCTGAGAGTTGCACTGAATTACATTGTTTAACTATTAACACTATGATCGATGATTCGGCTCGGCTATGAGGTGCTTCAATATCTTTAATTACGACTTTTACTCTCTCTGAATCAGCTCATTTATTAGAGAATAGATGAAAGTTCAATTTATTGAGTGCTTATAGGTGTTTCTGAGTTGGTGAAATTTACATCTTCTTAAAGACACTTAAATGTTATCGATAAGCTATATTTATAGTAGATATATCTCATCTTCTTAATTTATAATTAAGATAAATACACTATTTTATAGGACAATGAAGAGATGAAGCGTATCGATAGTATAGAAACTTGAGCTAAAGTTTAAAATTACTAAAATCAATATAAGAATTGCAGTAATACAATTGTTTATTATGAAATGAAAGAGTTTCAGTAAAATGTATGCTCGAATTAAACCCCCTAATAACTGTACGGAATATCAGACCTACAAAAACATTGACGAAATGAAAATGGGTAATATCTCAACTGCATAGAGACTGTCAATAATATTTTCATGTTTAAATTAAATTAAATTAAATTAAATGATTTAATTACTATAAGCAATATATAATATAATACAAGTCAATTATATACTATCGATAGTAAATCATATCCGATAGTACATGAAAATTTTCAAGTTAGCAATGAATATCAATAATATTTAATATATTTAACCACTTAACTATTTTATCACTCCAATGAACACTAAACCAATAGTCCACTTCAGTAATCGTCACTATCTGCTTATCAAACTCAATACTATCGATAGTATCGATCAATTATAGAACGAATGCTGCTCTTTAATCGCACAAAGCATCGTTGAGCTCCACTTGAGCATAGGCACTTGGTTGCAGGGCACATGAGAGGACGTGTGTTGCCAGGCGCCATCTAAAATAGATATATATGTGTTCTCTCACAGCTGTACAGCCTCTTGTACAATCGCCTGAGGGAGGAGGAGGAGGAGGAGGTGGAGGCAATGGGGGCAATGTGAAGTGTGTGGCACTTCAATTCCAATTCGACAGCAGCCAATTGCAAATCGCAGTTGAAACAGGAAAGAAGAAACAAGGCTCGGGGGTGCACTCCAGTTGGCAGTTTTTGTTTTTGAAGACGTTCGCGTCTGCCGCCAACTCATCCTCATTGCGGTCCTCGGTCCTGGTCCTCGTTGTGCTTCTGTCGTCGCCTGTTTCTGTTTCTGTCAGTTTGCCTTATCCACTTGGGACACGGAACAGCTGCATGCGAACGGGGCTCGCCTCCGGGGGCAGTGCATGCATTGTTTTTTCTTGCTTGTTGTTGTTGGTGCTGTTGTGGAGACCCCTTCACATATCCTGTGCAGAAATTGAAAAACTACTAGAGCAAACTTCAAGTGAGACGTGCTCCTGTGTGTGTCCCGTTCAGTTCAGTTCAGCTCTGTCCAGTCGAGTTCAGTCCAGTCCAGACCAGCTGAATTGATCCGTGGCATGCTCTGATTGAAATTCTAAGCAACGCTTCGCTTGCTTTTGCTTGCCTGCGGCACAAAAATCCATTGATGAGCATTGTTGGCTCCTCTCGCATTACAACTAATTACAATTCCGACCAAATCGAATATGCGTACTACTCTGTGTAACGGCTTTCAGGAAGCGTACATTTCGGCAAATTCATTTCATTTCATTTCAACGGCCATATGCCGCCGGATCGATAGCAACGCGTTGCAGTTAGTCTTAATTATCGGCAGCATGAAAGGCTGATGACCAAAAAGATGCGCCGCGATAAGCGCAGAGCTAAGGAGGCTGGGCCGCCAAAGGACAACAACAACAACAGCAACAACAATAATGAAATAACAAACAAATATTTACAGTGCACACTCGCACTTAATTGCCCTGTGGTCGCTCAACCTACGAACCTTCCACAAATGACCACAAGGTTACTTTGCCACGGCATATGGCGTTGAAACGTGAGCAGCTCACGTTGTGATGTTTGCTGCTGCTGTTGTTGCTGTTACTGATGATGATGATAGTCCTGAAGGTGGTGGTGGTGGCAATGGCGGTGTTGGTGGTAATGCAGCAGTCCACGTGAGCTGCAAAAGCCAGCCGGTCGGTCGGACATCTCTCAGATCAGCTGTGGGCCCTGCCAAAGTATCCCTTACAGCTGGCAGAGATACAAAGTGCAACCCCCAGGCTTGAAATTGCTCGACCACCACAGGGACTTTAATTATTTATTGGTTAAGCAGAGGTTATTACAAAGCATAGCCGAATTAAATGCGTATCTGTGCAGCTGTTTTATCAAATATGCAATTATTCGGCAATAAAAAAAATTTTCAATATAAAGTTTATTGAGAAAAAGATTTGTTAAAAAGTTTAAACAACTAAAATAAGTCTTCTTTATTATCGCGGTCTACTTTTATTTAATTTTATATTATATTATATCAATAACTACAATTATAGATATTTAAGAGAAAAAGCATTTCATTTATATTTTTACCTAAAACAAACGCAACGCATTAAATGTTAATAGAAATCACATCTGCATTTGCAAGCACAATCTGTGTATGCAAGTGCAAGTGAGAGCGCAATATCGCGCAATTGCTGATTTGATTCGCATATTAAAAGTATAGCGGAAGACGTTGCTAGAATACAATACAACGAAAACTATAAGTATAGCGGAAGAAGTTGCTACTAAGCTCCAATAGTTGCTAGTTTGTATGCGAGTGCAAGCGAGTGCGCGATAGTCTCATTCCGAAGCAAACGTTCGTTGATCTTGTCTAGCACACAGTTAAAGTATGGCAGAAGTCTTAGTTATAGTTGCAGCAGGCCAAGCAATAAACAGAAAAGGATGCTAGTTGTAAGGTCTAACAGAAGAAGCTGCTATTAGTTAAAAGGAAGCAGTTGCTAGTTCGATCAAAATATAGCTGAAGAGTTGCAAGTAGCAAACTTTAAACAGTATAACTGAAGAAGTTGCTACTAAGCTCTAACATTTCCAAGCTTATATGCAAGTGCAAGCGAGTGCGCTATATTCGATTGTCAGCGCAAGCATTCGCTGAACGTTTCTATCACACACTAAAAGTATAGCGGAAAACGTTGCTAGAATACAAGACAACGAAAACGTCCAGCATAAAAGGATGCCAATACACGTTAGGTATAGCGGAAGAAGTTGCTACTAAGCTCAAGCTGTTACAAGATTATGGGCAAGTGCAAGCGAGTGCGCGATAGTCGATTGTCAAAGCAAGCATTGGTTGATCGTGTCTATCACATAGTAAAAGCATAGCAGAAGGCTGCTTGTTGTAATTGTGTCTAAAGGAAGAAGTTGCTAGTTCGTTAAAACTAAAAGAAGTCGCAAGCAATGAGCAAAGAGTCAGTGCAGAAGCTCTGTACTTAGCTTTACAGCTAGACAGGTTTTGTGAAAATGTTTTATGATTGCTTGCGAGCTCGAATTGCAAATACAAATACAATTGATTTACAAATAAAACGTTTACTTGCTGATCGAATTATAAACAAAACTGCACTTTTGCATTTCATAGTGAACAGTTTGAGTATTAATTTAAAAAAAAACATATTGTAATAAATTTTAGTATAGTATAACATATGTATATACTACATCCGTAAAGTCCCCTCAAATTTAGCCTACAATAATTTAATTTTGTGAATAAATTGCACTGTAACGCGGTAACTCACCTCGCAGATGATCCTATGTTCTAGCTACAAATTGTCATGTTTAGTGCACGGTAAATTCTTTTGCTTGCCACCTAACACATATAATTTGTGTAGCCAAGGCATAGCATAAGATTTAAGACTCTCTGCATATTAAAAGAGATATGTTTGCTTGCGGCACATTCAAAGCTCCAACGCTTTGGCCTTTCAACCGAATGCCATTATCACACATGCGACAAACATGACGCAATGAAGACGTTTACCCCACATGGGAGAAGAGGCAAGTGGAGAGGGGGGACTTACATTATTGTTTGGAGTTGAGAGCTCCACGTTTTGAGATGGGAATGAGATGGTTGGAATTGGGGTTGTGCATGTGGATTGTCCTTGTACTGTTTGTTTGCATTTTATTTACATGCGACGTAAGTAATTTTTATATTTACACAATAAATGTGGCGGCCTAATTGAGTTAGAGGCGTTTCGTGTGTGTAAATACGTACTCAAGTGACAAGAATTCTTAAACAACAAATTCACAGACACATACGCATATAGCCACTCCCTTTATTTGTTTTGTTTATTCAGAGCAAAAGTCGCAAAAGGCAAAGAGAAAATAATCTCTAACAAAAATAAAATAAAATATTTGTATAAACCAAGAAATGAGAGTCAGCTAAGAAATATTCATGTACTGCATCGGAAACTCGACAATCGCTTAAGCTGATTATATTTAATGGAAGTCTAAACTGAAAGAAAGAAATATCAGCCAAAAGGTGGAAAACGTGCGGAAAATTCAACTACAAACTTTTCTATTATGCTTAGGATTTGCGCTGTCTTCGTATTCACTTTAAAGTTGAGTTTGAGCAAAGAGATTATCGATTGAAATAAGGCTAACTTATGATAATAGAGTTGTCATCTTTGTGAAGGTATAAAATATATATGAATAAGAGATTTTTGTATTGCAGAATCAAGCTTTCAAAGGTAAAGAATTTTATAATGCGTATTAATAACAATATTTTATTAATTATTAAAACTTATAAATAGACTATTTTTCCTATATCTTTCTTATGATATGTGAAGACTGCGTAGGTTACTTTATATTGAGATTTTCCCCCGTCTTATTTTATTTCATCCTGAAAAATGATTGCTAAATACTAAAGAAATGCAACTAATGAGTTTTGTAGTTAAAACATATATACCCCGTTTTCGAACATATAATTAGTTAAAAATATTATAGAAGACCACAGCGAATCGACAAACTGTGACTGATGCAAGTGGATGTGGATGGCTAACAACTGAAATTCAGTTCGACTTGCTGCACTTGCGATGAAGCGACTTGAGAGCAGTTTGCCAGTACGATTGATGTTCCACGCTGTGGTCAGTGGACAACTGGGCTACGCCGTGTACTATGACTACAACTATGCCCAGTTGCCGGGACTGGCGATAGTGTTACGGCTGGTGCCGCCATTCGGTGGCAAGTTCAACTATCTGACATTTCTCACGGCCGCGCTGCAGACTTTCTACTATCTGTTGGCCTTGATCAGTGATCTGTTTCCGGTGCAAGGACTGCGACAGCTGCGTGACTTCTTGTTCGCAACTTTTGTGGTGCCATTGGCGTTGACATGAGCGTGACCTTCTGGCTGCTGGTGGCCATCAATTGCGATGCAATCTTTCCGGCATTTCTAAACCTGATCTATCCCTGGTGGCTGACTCTAACGATGCACACACTTATCGTCTGCTACGCTGCTCTGGAGCTCTACTTGACGCCGCATTCTTATCCGCAACGCTGGAAAGGATTCATGCGCACTTGCTGCTGGCTTGGTCAGCTATTTAGTGTGGCTGCATTTGGTATACTTCTGGACTGGAGTTTGGATCTATCCATTTCTGGGTGAACTCTTTGAGCCGTTGCGTTGGTTTTTCTTTGGCCTGATCGTGAGCTCGGCCTTTGGCTATTATTGGCTGGGCGAGCGACTCAACTATTTGCTTTGGTCGCAATGCGAACGAATGGCGTAATAAAGTAATTTCCGGGCCACACTTTGTTCGATGAAAATGCATTTCGATATATATGTGTGTGTGTTTGTGTGTTTGCCTGTTTGGCCGGGCGAGCAATAAAATTCAGTTCAAATGAAAAACCCCCGCTGAGTTTCTCACCAGGTAGCGCAAGCAATTTGCATAGCCAAGAGCCAAGAGCCAAGTCAACGGAAATTCAAGGCAATAATAATGACAATTGACTTGTCAAAATGTTGCGAGTGCGAATGTAAAAAAAAAACCGAACGAACGTAAGAAACGTCAGAACGGAAGAATGATATAAAAAAGTGGAAGAAAACGAAGCGAATCCAAGGGTTGGCCTCCAGCAGCGACGCTTGCTACAGTTCGTCAGGGTTTGGCTTGAAGTTTCCTTTGCGGTTGCCGAAGCGTGGAATTAACTCAAATCGATTCGTTGCACTCGACAAGGGGACATCGACTTTAACATCGACACTCGTCGCTCGTTAGGGTTAGACGAGTGCACACTGAATCCACTCAAACGTATTCGTATTCGACATGTGAGGAAGCATGAACTTGACCATCATCACAAGTCGATCCTAACTCTGTATTGTATTCATGCAGTTCCGGTTGATAAGCTAAAGACATTGAGCTGGGTCTGATTGAACATCAGTCTTAAGGAAAATGCTTCGGCTCTATTCTACATATGATTTAAGGTTATCTGCGAAGAACATCAGTAAATCGGCTTACAAAGGATTTGCACAAATTTCATAGTTTTCTTGTTTCAAAACAAAGTAACGATACATTTTTATAAGAAGTTGTAAATGTAGAAAATACTTGGCAGTGAAAAACATTTCCCTAAAAAACTCATAAGAAGCTCTCTGTTAAAATATTAAAAATAATTTCTGGAAAATCAATCAATAACAAAGTAGATAAGATAAAGTGTTGTTAACTTCTAGTAAATGTATCTTTTTAGAAGAGAATTACTTAAAATCAAAGTTACTTCAAAAGTTGTTTTAACAGTTAAATAATTAAGAAATAAAATAGTTAAACACTTGCGAATATAGGAGCTTCAGAATAGAATTAAAGATAGTAAAAAAATAGTAAAAACGCTACAGGTGAATGTATTCTTTATACTTTACCTTTCCTTCAGATACAAAAGTTATAATACTCTTTTTCCCTCTGGGTAGCGGATATAAAATTTGTTTAAAAAAATATTTTCCAGTACACAAACTGCAAAAAGCAACTAAAGAATTAAAGATTCCGCAAGAAGCAATTTAGTTTTCATTTACTATTAAAGTAAATATCAAATATGAAATAAACGTATTTTAATGAACAATTTATATTTAAGAAACTCCAAATATAGAATCCATGAATAGAAGACTATTTAAAAAAAAAAATATGCTTATTAACTATTCACAAGAGTTTAAGACAACAGAAAAATTGTAGTTTGAACAACAAAAGAAGTTTCCTTGGCAAAGAACAAACGAATATTGCAGATCACAAGTTCGAATTGCCACAAGTTGCATACAGCGACGATAAGCAAGAAGAAATCAATTAGTTGCACACAGCTGGAGTTGCTTGAGGACGTTATCAGACGAGAGCCGACGAGGCCAAAGAAACTTGACCATGACACAAATACTTACCTTTCCCCTTAGCCACAACAATGAATGCTCGATGCTCAAAGGCATTTCGCTATGGAATTATAATCGGTCCGATTGTCTTTGAAGATAGCACAGCGAGTGGCAACAGTTTCGAAAGTAGGATTATGATAAATGAAATTGTTTTAGTGGCTTGAACAACCCTCTAAGCGAAAGAGAGAAAAAGATCAGATCTTGCAACATAGTTGAAGCCAATTGATTAATCTAAGCGAATGCATTTCCCATGTACGAATTATGGAACCCTTTCATTTGATACGAAAAATTTCGAATACATAAATCATGGTCAGGCCAGCTGTTTAGGGTCACGTGGCGAAAAATATTCAGCTGGTTTTGCGAATAGCACGAAATGGGAATGAATAACAGCTGGAGAATAGAGAATGCTCTGTGTGTTCGTCATTCAATCCTTTTTGCGGGTTTTCCACGGAAAACTGAGAATGCAGATCCTGCTGTGGACGCACACGCGGCGGCACTTGTGCTAAAAATATATTTCAATATATTGTGTGAGTGTGTGTTTGGAACAGCTGAAATTCATTCACAAATAAATGCGGCTAGACAGAGCAATAGAAATAGAGCAATAGAGAGAAAGAGACTTAGGCATGCGCCTGCCTTGAATATTATTGTTTATGTGAAGGCCCGGAACACATTACCGGAAACGTGTTTCAGATGTCAGGGAGGAAGTGCTGCGAGCAGACTGTGAATGGGATACAGCAGAGGATCGCACTCAGGTACTCAGCATGCAAATGATCCTTGCATTTGAGTCAATTGAGTCATATGGAGTCAGCAGCAGCAGCAGCAGCAGCAGCAGCAGCAGCAGGAGTTGCTCAAACGAATTTCAGCTGTCGATTTTCGATCCCCGCGGGCAGCGTTTGAATTGTTTTCGCTGCCACGCACGATTGATTCAATTGACGGCGTTCTTCTTCCTTACATGTTAGATGCAACCACATATCATCATCATCATCGACATCACTATCATTATCATCCACATTGCAGATAGCTTTCGGTGGAAATTTTTGTGCAAATATTTTGCCACGTGGGAATCGCCTTTTGTCCTTGTTGCCCGCCACACAAATTGTCAATTTGTCACCCGCGTGTGAAATGCAACTCCCCGAAAACAGCAAACAGCAAACAGCCAACAGCAGACAAAACCAGTCACAGATAGAGATAAAGAGAATGAGAGAGAATGAGAGAGAGAGAGAAAGAGACATCGAGGACATTGAAACAGTTACAACTATCTTCCATCCATTGTTGCGGAAAATTGTTTATTTATGGCTCTCACAATGCAATTTCACGTTTAATTGCCCGCGTCTGTTAACCGAACCGATTTTTCCATATAACACACAACACCACAACACACAACTCTCCAGCACTCGAGCTCTCACACAAATGCTGGCTCATTGTGTTTCCATTTTTTTGCTTTTGCTTTTGCCAAACTCATTCAGGTAATGCAGCAACTTTTTATTATCTCCCCGATAAGTGTCGCCATTCCCCGATGTCTGTTTGCTTTTTGCAGTCCCCCATTTCGGCATTTGTTCAATTTAATTGTAAAATCCATTTCGAGTTGAAACTTTAATAATTAAAGCGTTTATTTTAAATGTAATACGTAAGTAGAGATCTTAACTTCCCTAACTATAAGAATTTATTTAGACTCTTATCTTTAAATAGACAATAGATAAAATTCCAAAAGATAATAAATAAATGCATTAATAAAAATTTTAATATACGACTAGCATATATTCTCTATATAGATCATTTTCTAACAAAATTATTTCGGGCGACACTTTTTCTAATGAACAAATGTATATATACAGAAACATTATTTTGAACAATAATGAAGCTTTTAGATGTTGATTGATACCTTAAATAGAATTAAGAATGAGATGGGAATTATTTTTCTGTATAAAAAGATTTGCTAAAATAGAATTCGAACAAGCAAATTCCTATAATCCATCTTATCTCTAAATAAAGTAAGAATCCAGATTAATAAAAATGTTTTTCATTGCCAAAGAATTACCTAAATATATAAATGAATACTATTCATCTTTCTTTCTTCAAAGTATACTTAAGCAGACTCTTGACTCGTCCACTTATGAATTATATTTACCCCTTTTTTATTATTCAAAATTTTTATAAAAATAAATTAAACTGAACCTTAAGTTTTATTAAACATACTGATGGCAGAATTGATGAATTGATTACATCGATCCTTAAATGAAAAATTTTACTTATAATATTTTATTTTAATTAAAATATTTATTACTGCTCTAAACACAAACTTTTAACTATAAAAAGAGATAATGTTTAAAAAAATGAATATATTAATAAAATAAATTGTTAAATATTAACTTCTGTCTTGTTTTATATTCTATAAAAGGCACTTAAATATTTAAAAGTTTACTTTCAATTTAAATTTGGTTTGTTTTGTGGAATATTTTATTAGAAATGAACATTTTTTCATCAGGACTCTAAAAAAAGGGAAACTTGTGTGTTTTTATTTAATACTATTAAATTAATAGCTTTTAAATTAAAATAAACTAAATATTTTACTATACATTTATTTTGTAATAAACTGCAAAGCATTTTGAACTACGGAAATATGAATTTAACTACATTTAATATGCATGACAATTTGCAATGCATTGAATTTTAACGCATGCAAATTTCTAGCTGTGAGTTTATTAGACTATCGGTTGCCCTGCAATCGTTCTTTAGCTGCTGATGACACTTGCCAGAGTGTCGACTTGCAAATCGGTTTTACTTATTCGACAGATATATTTTGGCAGCAGATTTGCCAAAGTTTGGTTGAGCTTTGAGTTTCAACATCTGCTTGCTGCTTATTGAGTTGCCTCGAAGGCGGTCTTATCGCGCCGCTTGTTGCAAGTTGCAACGCATTCTGGCTCGTTGTCGTCGCATTGTAAATGACACCTTCTTCCCGTTGCCGTTTCCCCCTCCCCCGCCACCCCCTCATCGCTTTCCCCTTGACGTTTCCGTCGTGCCCCATGTTGCATTGTCTTCTGTCAGCATTGATTAAACTTTCTGTCTGCGCTTGTCTCGCACGGCGTCGCTTTATGCCGCTTCCCCCTCTCTTATTCAGTTGCATGCGTGAAATTTCGCCCATGTTGCACAAATTGATGTTGCATGCCGCGCTGACGTTGTTGCTGTTGTTGTTGTTGGAGCTGCCACTGCCACTGCCACTGCCATGCCACGCCACTCGGCAGCAACGACTTGGCTTTTGTTGTGCTCTCTTGCTTGCAACGCTGGTGGCATGTTCGCGAAAAGTCATGCGATTTCCTCAGACGTGCGCAATTAAGGAGGGGGAAAGACGCTAAAGACGAAAGACGAAAGAGGATGACGACGACGACCCCTGACAAGACCCCTGACAAGCGCAGCCAAGTTTTGCTTTGGGGAGAAAACTTGTTTGCGCGCTGCGTTTTTCCTTCTTCTCTTCGCTTTTTTTTTTGAGTTGAGTTGAGTTGAGTTTTCAGCATTCAGCATTCAGCTTTCTGCTTGCAGCTTTTCAACTAAAGTATTCCACTGCGGGCGCACACTATTAACCCAATTAATGACTAAAGTTTAGCAGCTCCGATTAGAATCAGCTGAAACATGTTCGGTACAAAGCGTTGCGACAACAACAACAACATCACCATCGACACAACAACAGCTAAACAATTTCACAACTTCTTCCCCCTTTCTCTACTCTTTTGCCTTGACAATGCGAAACACAAACCCCTTGCAATGCCACAACATCAACAGATTCATTGTTCTTAAGGTTTACACACAGGAATGTCCCAACGAAATTCCTCAAAAATGTCCCCCTCTTCTTTCCCCTTTCCCACTCCGTTTCACCTCCTGTTGTTGTTCCTACTTTTGACTTCTTTTGTTACGCTGGAAGCGCTCATTATTTTGGCATTTGTTGTTGTTCGTTCCTTTACAATTTTCGCAATGCGAGAGGCATTACTTTTAAAGACTTATATGGGCCGTAAGCAAGCGTAGCATTTCCCAACTTGCAAATGTAATTGAGTATCATATCTTAAGTACTTTGCTCCGACTGACTTTCAAGGCACTTCAAGGGGTGGCGGCCATGGAATCGCTGATGGGAACACAAATGAGAACAACTGTGCCATTATCATGCTATAATCTACTTTTCATAGCAAACAACAAACAATGTCTTTAATATTCAATTTGAATTTTGTTCTCTCAAAATACCTAAAAATTCATCTAATGCTTTAAACATTTTCTCTTATCTAATACAGTCGTATTAACTATTATAATTATTAAAAACAAATGAATTCGAAAATATGAATATTATTTTTAATGCTGCAAATTAAAGTATTACATTTTGAAAAAATAAAAAAATTCTTTAAATTTTAATATTTTCAATAATAGAGATCGAAATATTGTCTTCTCTTTTTAATTAAATGTAATGACATGACTAGATCGTCTTGGCTGTTGACGCTAATCTAGAATATATATATCGGAGATGCCTCCTTTTAAATTTCTTATCAAAAACAAAATTGAACAATAATAGTACTGAAAATTATTTACAATATCATAAAAATAATATAAAATATTTTAATTAATTAAGTTATTATAACTTAATTTAAAATCGCTAATTTATTATTAATTTATTAATTTAATTTTATAAAATTTCAAAAGAAAATAAATAAAATTATTCTTACGTTTTAAAGATTATAATTAGCGAACTTTATTTTTCTTTTCTTTTATTTTACATAACAAGAAACACATTAAAGCAAAATAAAAGTAAATAACATAGTAAGAAAATAAAATGAATACAATCTAAATATTAAATTTAAGTAGTAGATTTTCTTAAATTGTATACGATTGCAAATCAAAGCAAAATAATAAACAAAATAAAATAAAAAACAAAAATATTAGTTGATCACAAACTATTAATTGATGGTTTCCCATTCGAATTAAGTCAGGCTATATAACTTTCTAGCTTATTGAAGCTATGGATTTCCTTTCATCATGAACATTGTTCTTCTTAACTTTATCCTAGCAAAAAAGAAACTTGTGAAGCCAGTTGCAAGTTGGCGAGAATAAGAGAGACGAGAGAGAGAGAGAGAGAGAGAGAGAGAGAGAGAAAGAAAGAGAGAGATAGAGAGCGTAACAAGCATATCCGGTATCCGGCATCAACAACTTAGTTCAAGCAATTGATTTACCCAAAATGTAGCTAAGGGAACAATTTACCGCTGAAGCACGTTTGAAAATGATGCGAATTTTTGCATAAATTTGTAAAATACAGAGAACAAAAAAACAACACACACACTCTTACACACACGCAGGAAGAATGGAAAAAATTTGTAAACATTGTTGAGGATGCAAAAGAAGCAAGAAAGTGAGAGAGAGAGGGGGGAGGAGGCAGGGGGGGGGGAGAGTACAACATATGTTGGCCGCCGTTGCGCGTGCTAAGGATGGGGGCGTGGCATATCACGATTGCGGCAATCAACAAATGGAGCGGCAACCTCATTAGTCAAAAGGGGGGAACAAAGCGCCGCAAAAGGAATCACAACGTCACCTTCTCCTCTCTTCTTTCATGTCTCCCTCTCTCTCTCTCTCTCTCTTCTCTTGGTCTCTCCATCTTTCTCGCTCTTGCCTCGTGCTCCCCTAAGCTCCACTGTCCGTCTGTGCGAGCAGCATGTGCGGCATATGTGGCCACATTAGTCAGTGGGTCGCTCAGTGGGTGAGCAGTCAACACACACTCACTCACACACACACACACTGTCACACACACATACAGAGACTAACACACACGTGCGTGCTCGCGAAATGGTTTCGTTGGGGTAAACGCAGCGGAAATTGTAAATTTTTTACTCGCAAACGAAAAAATAAATCATATGCGTGAAATGTTTGGATTGCCCTCCTCTCTTGCATATGGAAAGCGGAAAAGCGGGAAAGCGGGAAAACGGAAAACAGGATAACAACATCAGGTGCACAGTGGTAGATGGTCTTGCCATCAAATGGAACAATCTCGCATTCGCATCCTTTACAGCTCCTCATGGCACTCAACTCTTTTCTCCTTTTTTTTTTGGTTGCTAGCGATATTTAAATTGAAAAATGTTAAGTGAAGAATTGCTAGAGGAGATTGGAGATATGTAAATTGTTGAGTTTAAGAGATGCTGGCAAAGAGAAGGAAAATAACTATGAGTAGTAGAGGAGACAAGTGAAGTTCGGTTAGGAATTAAGCGATGATAAATGCTAAATTGTAAAAGATTAAGCATGTGAAGTAATTTTAAGCATAAAAATAATAAATAAAATAATTTTTTAAAGAAAAGTTCTAAAAATATTGCAGTAAATCAATGATAATAAACAATATTGAAAAACATGGCTAGTCAAAGAAAAATTAATACAATTTTAAGAAAAGAAATATGAAAACATTGAAGATCACAAAAAGAGCTAAATATATTTTTCTCTATTACATTTTACACAAAATAAAAAGTTAAAATACAAACAATAAAAAAATCGATTATAGAAAATTAAAAAAAAAAACAATCTTTTAAAAATCACCACATAAGAAAATCGAACAAAGCTATATTAAGGAGTGAATAAACCAAAGAAATCGATACAATTGTTAATAAGATAAATATATATTTTAAATTCAGTTCTATAGAAAGCGAAACAATTTTTAAAAAACTGTAGAAAAACTTGAGAAATTAAAAAAAAAATATATCAAAAATTGTCACAGAAAATCTGACTTACACTATATAATCGACAAAATATAGCTACGCCAAAATAAAAAAGAAGTCGATCAATAATTTATACATCTATATCATAAACATGTTTCATCAATTGCGTTCAACTTTTATAGCCTCGCTCTTTCCGATTCCTTTTCTCTAAGAACCTAGCGCTCAAAAGTATGCTACAAAAATGATGATAAAAAGAGAAAGACGAAAAGCAATTGCATATTAGTGACTTTTGCAATTTCGCTGACAATAGTTAATGTTAAACTGTGTCTCTATAAATACTTGATTTATCCCAGAAAAGAAAGCAATAGTTATGCACTGTGCTGGGTGCACAGCGAATAAAAAAACCCCAAGCGAAGAGGGAATGAAAAGACAAATCTCGTAACACAGTCACAGACACAATTACGATTTGCTGGATGGAACCAGCATGCGCCACAACTTGCCACATTCCTCACCAGCACAAACACACACACACACACACACAACCAGAACAGTGTGAGGAAGTTGAAGAGATGGAGCCAGTATCTCCTGGAGGACACATGGCACTTGGCGTGGCATGGATCGTGCAACGCGCTGAAAAATATTTACATATTCACAAATGCAAACAATCCCCGAGCTAGCGATGAGGAGGAGGCGAGGCGAAGCGAGGCGAGGCGAGCAAAAAAATAAAAACGTCATGTTGTTTGAGCCTCTGCCACATGATGAAGAAAGATGCGAACGGTAAATTGGTGTGTCGTTGATGGCAACAGAACGGAACGGTGCGGGAGAGGGAGGGGGAGAGGGGGGCGCGAGGATGAGACTGCGGTTGGTGTAGCAAACATTTTCAGTTGGCACTTGCCACTTTGTAAAATGCGCGCAGAGACGAAATGACAAAAAATTTGCGATGCTGTTGTGAAATCCATAAGCAGCAAGTGTTTCCTGCGGGAATAGAGAGAGAGAGAGAGAGAAGAGAGAGAGAGAGCATGGGGCAGGACAGCGGCAAAGGACTGTCGAGGACTAAGGACTAAGGGACGTGCAAGGACTAGGCACAGGATGAGCTGGCTGAGAAGGATGAGCTGATGCTGCTGCTGTCGCTGCTGCTGCTGTTGGTTTGCTTGCTTCGCTGGTTTGCCTGTCACTTGCCGACGTCCCACACTCCACACACTCTAAACACACACACACAGAGAGAGCTTCACTCACACATGGATACACACACTCATACACAGCTCACCTCGAACCTTTGCATAAAGTAATTTCGAGTGACAAGCGCGCATTGTTGGCATTTTTGGTGGCACAAAACCTCCTTCTCCAACTTCTCCCCTTCCACTTTCATTCCCATTTGCTTATAAGAAATTCTATTTCTGTGATTGTCACACACACACACACACACATACATCTAAACAACAACAAGAACAGCAACATAAGTATATAAATTATGTGCGAAAAGTTTTTCGTGCAGGTGCGATCAAGTTCCTTTGGGGGGCAACTCCAGACTGAAGTTGTTGTTTTTGTTGTTGTTGCTTTTCGTGTTGGGGTTGCCAAGTGCTGCGAGCTGGTTTATTGTGGCAAAACAACTGACATTTTTAATTATGTCGCATTTGAAATGATGTCAAAATATATGTATCTGTATCTACTGCATATACATACATATATGGGTTATGTATGTATTACGCTTGTTTTCGTTTCCCGCATTGTTTACAACGCCAAAGTTGATTTATTTAAATGCATTTCACGCAATTGCCTCTCTCTCTCTTTCCCTCTCTCTCTCTCTCTTTCTCTCTCTCTCTCTTTCTTTTGGTCCCTTCATCATCATCTGTGTGCGCATTTCAATTTATTGCCTGTCCTAACCTGATGGCAATTTAAATAATGTCCTGCCAGCCTCATTTCGCCCACAACTCATCCCATCGCAAGGCATCCCATCCTTGTCTCTGTCCCATCCAATTCGAATTGTCATGGGCCTCGCAGCTGGGCTCCAAATATTTATTTATTTATTTTTAGCATTTTACTGGAACTTTCCACCGGCGAACAGCCGGTCGCCAGGACATTAACAGGATTATATATGTCTATTATTGTGCTCAAAGTGCTCTGCACACTTTCCGCATTTTTCTGGTCTCAATATCAAGTGCACCTGGCTGTTATTTCAGTACATATTGAAGTATTTTGCATATACTATATATAAGAACTTTTCATATTTGTGTGCAGTATTTATTAATATCTTCAAAGTATATTTGCATATTATATTATATTTAAGAAAAGCCCTTCAAGATAATTACAACAATTTCCTAAAACAAATTGGTAATTTATATTATTCTGTAATACAATTGTAGCTACTGTTAATCATAATATTAATCTTATTAATAGTCCACCTAAGACAACAAATTCATGGGTTGGACAGTCTTTTTCTTAATAAAATTTTACTATTTTACTGCTCTGAATATCAACTGTTATATATAAGAACTTTTAATATTTGTGTGCAGTATTTATTACAATAATAAAAGTACATTTTTATTTTTAAGGTTTCTAAATTCATTTTTCCAAAATGATATGGAAAAACTTTTTACCATCTATTAAACAAATTTTGTGACCAAGGTAAAATCTAGATAGTTTAAATTATTTTGCTACATAATGTTGATATAATTGTAGCTTCCGTTAAGCCACAAATATATTAATATTAATATTCATTCCTTAGTTAACATAAAATAAAATGATCATGGCAATGAGGTTAGTTTATTTGGGATTAAAATTGATATGCTCCAAAACTATATATTTAATAATAATACTATATATTATACAAATTTTTTACCTTTTTTCAGTGTACTAGAACTTCTACTTAAAATATTGAAGTTTACATTAAAACTTTTTAGGACACCTTTGAATATTTGTCAATATAGAATCAAATACTCATAACATAATTTATTATTATTGCTATATTTATATTATCATTATTATATTTCTAATTTCTTGCTATAAATTGTGAAACACAATTGCATCACAAGTTGGGACACAAAAAAGTGACCTCCATATGTAGACTTAAACTGATGGATTTGATTACGTTGGCAAATTGGTTTGGCTAATTTGGAATTGGAATGGGGCGAAAAACAATTATAATTAAGCAGAAGTTGCAATATTGCGAGCAGCCAAGGAAAATGTGGAGCAGTCAAAAAGTTTTTTTTGGGGATCTCTCGGCTCTTGGTAAGCGTCCAATGAATGTCTAAGCATGGAGAATACGAGAATACTTTGCTGTAAACATGCAACGATACGAGTTGAAACAGTCGGCAAAGTCGGGGATTGTCAGAGTTGAGGCATAGTTTTTGTTTTCATTTTTTTATCGCATTCGTTTTTTTTTTTAGCTTTTCGTATTTTTTGTTTACTGGGTTCAACTTTTCAACTCGGCGAAACCTGACACTTGAAATGGAGCCAGGGCCCAATGCCAACAGAGGCAATTGCTTGGGGCCTACACACACACACAACACACACACACACACACTCACACACTCACACACATGCTGGCGAAGAATGCTCAACTTTAATTATCAAAAAATTGTTTTCATGTGCGACTTACTACAAAGTGTGGGCTCTGCCAAGTTGTTGTTGCTGCTCATTTTGTTGCTATTGTAGCTGTACTTATAGTTGCTGTTGTTGTTGTTATTGTTGTTGTTATTGTTGTCGCTGTAGTTTCAGTTTTAGTTTTAGTGCCAGGCAACAGCAACAAAGTTGGCACAAAGTAATAAGTGCACGCCAAGGGAATTTAAATTAAGTTACAAACTTTGCATATTAAGCGCCTTATATACTACACACACACACACACACCAACACACACACACATACGTTCGTTCGTCTGTATATCTACCCCTCAAAGACCACGCCTCCAAGCAAACTAAACAAACTCACTTACAAACGCAAACACAAACACTCCAATGAAATTTGCCAATAGTCGTTGCAACCCCTTCTTCACCTTCACCTTCGACTCCTTCTTCATCATCTTCTTCTTCATCTTCTGCCCCCCAAAATACACAAGACCACATAATGGTCCACTCTTCCAGGGTTTAGTCTCACACGTGTAACGGCCCAACAACACACCTACAACAACAACAACAGCAACAACAACAACAACAGCAACAACACCAACAACAATCACAATAAGTAATAATGAATTACAATGAAATAAGTCGACTTCCGCATACCCTGTACTTTTCGATTTCATTAAAATTCCCCTTGAATTTTTGATAAATTTAATATAGATAACATCATTTATCATCTAAATTTTAGATCTACAAAAAATTTCAAACTTTAAAATATATTTTTTCAGAAAATCTAACAGAATACTAAATATAAATATAAAAAACCATTATAAAAGCTTTTACTAACTAAATTCAATTACTTAAATTATATTTAATATGATTCATTATAATAATTTATAATTCATTTATATGACATTATTTTAAATTTATATTGTATAAAAAAGTATAGTAAAGTCAAAATGATAGTAACAAATATTTATACTTTTAAAAATTAATTCATTTATATTTCATTTAACATATTTTTTAAAATTATTTTTTTCCCTATACTTCTAAATAATTTAAAGTCTCTTTGTAAACCCAAATTTGATTTTGTTATTAAAAAGTTGTTGCGATTTCAATAATAAAATGATAAAACTTAATTTTCACTTCATAGAGTAAAAGTTTTTTTTATTTAAATTGAGAGAAAATCTTAAAAAATGATAAACATTTATTTGTATTTTCAAGAGTTGAAGTGTTTTTTATTTAAAATAAAAGAAAATCTTATAAATATTTTCGCATCAGAAAAGTAAATAACCAAATATTAATGTTATTACCAACAAAATATTACGATTTATATTTAATTCATAGTCTTTATCATTTCATTATTCACGTTATAAAATAATTGTATATAATTGTTTATATATAGAAGATAGTTTACGAGGATAGTCATATATTTGAAATAATTTTACTTTTAAAAGATAATTCTAACTCTTCTACTTTGTAGTAAACCTAACGCTTTAAATAAATTTTTAAAATAGAAAATGTAGAAATATTATATAATATAATTTTATATAATACTTACCTCTATCATACCCAGTTTACAGGGTATTTTGATAAAAGCATTATATGCCCATTTTTGTGGGGCCAACGCTGCGCACTTCAAAGCTCTCGTTTGCCACGGAATGCATTGGGCATGCAGAGCTCGAGCTGAGTCTAAGGTTGTTTTTTGGGCCAGAGACGTGAAAGAGACGTCGACTGGATTGTGAATATGAGTGAGGGGCAGCAATGTGGTGGGGTCGGAACGTGAAGGGGTAACAAACTAATTCGGCAACAAGGTCGGCTTTACATGATTTTCATATTAATGCCAGGCTTGCATAGACGATACGGTCAGCTTGTTAGGCGACAACATTCAAACTGGGACAATCCAAAATTTATTTTTGTATCTCACATTTTTTGTTTGCTTAATTTCCATGAAGTGCTCCTGGGCTCCCAAGAAGCCTATTAAAAATTATGTGTGGGTTTTGCTTTTGCAAAAGCTGTGCTTTAATGTTAGCTGACCAGATACCAGATGAGATTTTGAATAGTTTTTGTGTGCCCCTCAGTCGGTAACTGAGATTAGATATTTAATGCCAATTTCTGTTTAGTATTGCCCCCAATTTGTGTTTTTTTTTTTCTGCAAAAAGTTAGAGTCCAAATTCTCTGCAAAAAGTATACAACTTTTTTAATGAAATAAGCATCTTATAAATAATTTCACTAAGTTTATACATAATAAATACATTTTATATAAAATTCTTATTGTTTATACTTGGTTTAAAACAATAAATAAATTAAATAATTTAATAATATAAAATGAAAATATATTATACATATATAGTTAAAAACAATACGATTCAATAAATGAAACATTATATTTAACGAAGCAAAATAAGTTTGAATAATAATAGTCTTTAGTTAGAAGACCTTAGTCGCTCTGGCTCATCTCATTGCAATAAGGATTTGTATTCCCTATTTCGATAAAATAGTAATATTAATAATTATTATTAAAAATCACATATTTACTTAGTTTAATATAGTGTGATACATTTTCACTTGAAATACTTTGCACTTATATGAATAACAAGAAACTAATTCAAAAAAACTAAAGTACTTTGCTCTTATATGAATATGAGTAAGTATATTAGGCATTCAATTTATCAGTTAAATTTCTTTATGCCTTAAATTTAATATTTTCTTTTTAATTTCTTAAATTTGTTTATTTAAAAATGTATTTGATTTGCAATTTATTTTCTTCGAAAAGTTATATCGAATTTGTGACATAAAACATATATTTTAAGGGTATTCAAAAAGCGTTGCAACTTGTTATAACTGGCTTTATCAATGCCTTTTGCTTTTGGGCTCTTATCAGCAACCTACACACACAAACACAAACACACAGATACAACAACTGTGCAGCTGGTGCGAAGGTGGGCGTGGTCGATGGCAGAAGGTGTTGTTGCTGTGGCCGTTTTATCTAATGGACTATCGGCCCTGGGGATTCTTTAAGCTCAACAGACACGCTCCAAAATTTTATGATGTGTAAATGGCAAATTAAAACCGACTGACGGCCATCAGAGCGATGCTGACCATTGCTTTCCGATTCGTTTCGTTTCGTTTCGTTTCGTTTTGCTTCGTTTTCGATATTGAAATGAAATAATAAAATATTATTGAAGTATTACGAGTATATGATATGATATGATATGCACGTAAGCATTTGCGTTCGCTCTCTCTCTCTCTCTTCACTCAAATCAAGAACGGAAACAGCTCGTAAATGACAACAACTTGAGAATGTTTCGCACTATCTGTGTCGTCCTCAGCATTTCAGTTCTGGTCTCCTTTACGACCTCCCTAGACGCCCATCCCCTCAACTCCCCTCTGATGAATTCCCTGTCCGCCTCTTGCCTGACAGCCTTTGATATCGTTTTCAAGGTGGGGGGGGGAGGTGAAGAGCTGCGTTCGTTTATCGATAGCGAGTGTGAGGGACATTAAAACCGCACGCGTTTCGCTTTTATTATTGCTGCAGAAATCGCTGGCATCGTTTTGCCCAAGATATTTTTCCCGATGCTGTTATTATTGTTATTGTTGTAGGTGTTCCCAGGGATGCTTCTGTCACAAGATGGGGGTAGGAATTTACTACGACGACAAGAGCAACGAAAAATAATCAAGTGCAATCAACTGTTAACAATTTATGACATTTATTACATTTTTAATGTCGAACTCTGAACGTTAAGTTCACTGAGTTCGCCTTTTGCTACCTGTCTGACTTCTTGACTCCTTGACTCCCTCCTCGCTCTCTTCTCGCTTCCATTTTTCCCGCGTTGTCTTCATGCTCCAATCTTTGATCACAATTTGACTATACAGCCAGTAAAATGCTTCGGAGTTGAAGGTGTTTTTACAACAGTCTCTGTTTGCTCAACTGTGGAATACTCTAAGTCATGCTTTAAGACGTAACTGATCTGTAATTATTAATTTTAATTTATTTTTTTTAATATACATACTGTCAAAAATGTAGACCTTTTGAATTATTGCAGGAATCACATCAACAAATTCATGCATTTTGCCATTGGTATAATTCAATTTAATTCATTAATGTCATCTTAAATATTCAATATTTAATTCTTGAAGACCTGCGAATATATTTTATTTTGCAGTGCAGTCCTAACAAAGCTTTTTAATTGTTATTTTGTCAATTTTTACATTGCAATATATCAAATTTGTCATATTGCTACGTTTTCCCATTTTGCTATGAAGAACAAAACAATATCTTAACAGATGACATATAATTTTGAGCAGGAGTGTATAAGAAATTAATGCCAAGAAGCACTAATTCCAGTTTGTTTTGTGTGTCATTCCATGTCTCAAGATGAATATAAATTCTTTAAATAATTTTCATTGGTGTTGAAAGTATTATAAATGTTAAGAATTTTATCTCTTTCACTACTATGTGGAACTGTTGTGGCATTTGAAATCTATAAAAAGTATTAAGTTTAGCTTTCTTTTATTAAAAGATTGTTTTGTATGCTATTCTAGATCATTTGTCAGTTGAAGTAATTGAATAATTATAAATTACTTATTAATTATTAAAAATATTGATAATCTTATTTCTATATTTATAATCTTGAACTGTAAAGATGTGTGAAACCAAATCAAAATATCTTTAATTTCAGTATTGTGTGTATGTTTTTACAAGGTATTTTCTAGTCGCTGTGAATTATACGTTGCCACTATGCTATGCACAAATAGTTGGTAAACAAATGTGTTACGTCCATCAAATCGAAGTCATTTGAAATGTGCGAGTATTATGCGACTGTGTGTGTGTGTGTGAGTTGTGTATTTAATAGTATATGTGCGGGTGTGTGTGTGTATCGTGCGTTGGAGTGGAGGCAATTATTGGCATGTGCCGTGTGTCTGAAGCGGGCACAATTTGAATATTAAATGGCAAAAAGAGTGAGCACACTATTCGAGAAAATTACAATGGGGCAGAGCTAAGGGCAAAGTGGAAAAGTGGCAAAAGTGGAAAAGCAGAAAAGTGGCAAAGTGGAAAAGTTGAAAAATAGTAAAGTCAGCTAAGCGATTGCAATATTCATTGCAGCTCTTTTTTAATTGATGGCCTCTCGGGGCATCTGGCCACACACACACACACACACACAGGATGGTGGCTCTTTGTTACTTCGACAACCAAATGGATGGGAACGCGAACATGTTGTGTGCCCCTTCAATATGTATGGACGAGGGGAGAAGAGTGGTGGGAGGTGAAGGTGGAATATTGCGTAGCGGGCAATTTGAGCATCAATAATTGAAAAACTTGCGCCAAATTTGCTGCGTAACTGGAAACTAATTGCCAATTAAAAGTTAAGTGAGCAGCATCTAAAATTTATAAGCCAAACTCAGCTAGCTCAATAAATACACTCGTCCGTCTATCTAAATGAAACCCTAGACTTAGGATGTTGTTTTCAACATGAACCTCTTTCATTTCGCCGAGTGTACGATAAAGTTTAGCGAAAAAGAGAGCTTAAAGATTCAAAACACTCAAAACATATTGCCAACAATTTGAATATTTGAATCCAATAGAAAATTTTACTGTTTTTGCCAAAACGACTTTGTCCTCATTGTTTTGACCAATTTCTTTCCCCATGCTACCAGCTTCTACTTCAGCGCATAATTCTCTCTAATTCTGTTCTAAGCAAGTGAAAATTGATGGAAACTGAACGTTGCCTTGCCACATGCCAAGTTCACAGTAGCAATGTTGAAAGGAAGGAGTCTCAACTTTGCATATCATTTGCGATTTCTATTAAAAATTTAAAACTGTTTTTTATTCAAATTGTTTCGGCAACTGTGTTGCCCCGAAAAAGAAAAAAAATGAAATAACTGCAGGAACCACATGACTATATCCTCGCATATTTATGCCCATCCAAAAGTTTTCCGACTACGAAACAGTTAAGTGAAGAACTTCGAGAGCACACAACACGGAATTTTCGAGCATGATTTATGAGGGTTGGGGATTAGTGAAACTGCTTGAATATATTTTCGAAACGAAGTTTATGAAGAAATGAACAATATCCAATAGAGACTATTTTTTACAACTTCCAACTTAAGAAAATATTTGATGAATAAGAAATAACCTTAAAATTTGAAAGGAAGGTGGCGATCATAATCACATTTTATGTAAATTTGATACTTCAAGTGTAGTTTTGTTTTACAAGAAATATAGAAAACTTACCTAATCATGTTTCTCCGATTCTTAAAGGCGATTAAAAGCAACTCATTAAATGGAATATATTTAATAGACATTTTTTATTGCTCTTATTAGTTTTATCTTACCTTACATTCATTTTAAATTTTACTTAATTAACTTTACTTTTAGCTATGAATATAAGGTAAGAAATAACAAATAAAAGCAATAAATAGATTCCACTCAATGAGTCGCATTTAATCGCCTTTAAGGATCAGAGAAACATGATTAGTTGATCGGCAAATGAGGGAATGGCATGGAACCTGCAACCGGATCAGATAATGGCTGCAGTTCCGCTGGACTAAGAAACACTTAATCCGAGTTCGGGATGCACTTTGACCCCTCTGATAATAATATCAGCAACTTTACTGCCCATTTTTGTGTGCTATGCACACACGTTTCAATGCACACATATCATAGGAGCAACAACAAAAAGTGAATAAAGTGGTTGGAACAAAAAGAAGGAAAATCCGGGCAAAAAACAGGGAAAAACTGTTTCAGGCTCAACGTGTGCATTTCAAAGGAGCGTGAGCGAGAGAATCCAAGCGAAGTTCTTTGTAAACGTGTTTAAAAATAGAGCTCACTGCGAGCCATACAAACAATGGCAACGGCATTGTGTTGAGTGGGAGCAACCGAAAGCAAAAGAAAAGTAGAAAGCAGGACGAGGTGCAATAGGAGGATAGTTGATGCTGTTCTATGTTCTATGTATGGAATGGGAATGGGAATTGGAATTGGAGTGGAGTCGAGTCGAGCAGTATTTGCTGGCCAAAAAAAAAGAGGAGAAAAAAAAGGACACAGTGCGCACTTTTGTGCGTTTTGCATGAGTGCCAGAGAGAGATTCGAGAGGAGCGAGTGCCTGACTTGAATATGAACTATGCGAACTACGTGCACCTCGCCCATCTGAAACAATGCGAGCAAACAATGCCAAAGAGCCGACAAAATCCTGGGCAAATAGCCCACACACACACACACACATACACCGAACACTGCGTACTGAGTGGCAGCAATAACAATGGACATGCCAAGCGAACAGGCAGACGGACAGACAGACGGACAGACAGACGGACGGACAGACTGATGATATTGCTAGTAAATATGCAGTACAAGTATATCTGCAAGTAAACACTACTAAAAACGAAACTGAACCACAGCAAAACAACAGAACCTGCAGCAAAGTGAAGCTCACGTTCTCATCTCTCTCTCTCTCTCTCTCTCTCTGGCGAAAAGTTTATTCGATTTCATTTCAATGTTGATGAGTCACATGCCGGAAATATGTGCTCCGACCCAGGCTGCAAATAACACTTACGAATGAGTTAGGAAATCGACAGAAGAAGAAGAAGAAGTATTGAAATCATCTCCAGATTCACTTAAATCTATCACACATTTCAGCACAACAGGCATCATCAATATGCTAATCAGCAAAATCAAATGGTTTTACCAATATGAGAACGTATCTTTCAATCCTGATGATAACTCACCTCTATGTAAGGGCTTTGAGCTACAATTCTATTAGGTTCAGGTTTCTAATAAAAAGGTTTTCTCTAGATAGTAAATCTTAATAGATTATATATCAGTTCGAAAATTTTTCAACCAAAAATATCATCAAAATTGATTTCCACCATTTTTTTTGTAGATCGTATAAATATTTATTATTTGTTTATTCAATTTAATTACCGCTTAATGTAACAAATATTAAGCCGAGGTTTTTTATTAAAACTTTTTCAGCGGAGGATTTTTTAAAACTGTTTCCTATTTAGATATTTTATAAGCAAAGTTTAGTAACTTTATTATTACTTATATTTCATTATTTTACGAAGTAAGTACTAAGTAATATACTTATATTTTAAGTTTAATCAAATAACATTTCTGGCTATTGATTTGAACTCAACGCGTCGTATACTTATTTTAATAAATAGACAATCCCATCGATGGTATTTATTTTAATTATACCTTTCTTGTTTGATCTATACGAACACGATGAACACAATTCGTATGTATGTTTTTTAGTAAATACTATTTATCACTTCAGTGTAATTTACTCACCTCTCTGGCCCCATTATTTATGTATGTGTGCTAAGCCATATCATGTGTCGAAATATATTTATACAAATACGAGTATTGGTAACAATTGAGCCCTTTTATGGGCACATTCAAATCGCAGTTAAGTAAAGTCATCTGTGTACATTTTCACCTCCATGGTCACTTTGTATGCACTGTCCTCTCAATCAAATCCAGCTGATAAGACCCTCGTTTGTACCCCTCCTTCTTGTTTTTGTTTTTTTTTTTGTTTTGGATAGAACCTTATCAATGTAAAGGGAAACTTATCTCTTCCATCAACTTTTCATATCGATAGTAATGCTCGTGATACGAAAACCAAATGGCAGCTGCCAAGTTATCAGTGAATCATGCCCTCGGGAGGTATTTCTCAAGCCCTCCTTCCCTGCTCTCCGCTTCTTCCCCCCCAAATGCCCTTTTATACAGATGTACGCATTTCTATTAGCCGACTATCGGGAGCTGCTGCTGCTGCTGCTGCTGTTGTAACCATTACGAACCCAAGACCGGAGACCTAAGACGCTTGTCGTCTCATTTAGCCAAAAGCTTTCCATTTGCAACGGCAGTTTTTCTTTTTACATTTTATCCTTTTGGCTTTTCCTTTTGCCTGCCCCCATCTCCATCTCCATACCCATATGTGTCCATATTATATAAGTATTTTTCGCTCTGTTTGCAAAATACGCACATTTTTACTCAATTGACATTTCAGCTAAAAGTCTTTGCCATCACCGGCAGCGGCAGCGGCAGCGACAACAGCGCAGGAAATTGTGGGCGGGATTCGAGACCGTTACCAAGCCCAGACCCGAACCCAAACACGGATCCGAACCCAGTTTTCCCCCGTTTGGCAGTTTTGCAGTTTCCACCAGGCAAACGACCAAACGACAAACAAAGGTGGCTTCTTCTATCTATCACACACACACACACACACACGCAACACACTGTGTGTGAGTATAATATGTGCTTAGGTCTCTTTTTCCATTCCATTCCCCCTCTCGCAGCTAGAATTCACTCTTTCTGCTTTCTCGGCGTGTATCTTTTCTGGCATTTCTGCTAATGGTGTGTGCCCTATAAAGCTGGCTAATGCCCGTAGAACCCTTTTTGCTTGCACTCCCTTTTTCACTCCCTTTCACTTCTCTGCTGTTGTCCTATAATTGCCGTCCTTCGTTTCAGGCATGCGAAAAAATAAGTATAGAGTCCCTCTCTCTTTCCCTCTCTCTCTCTTGAACACACTTTCTCCCCCCGCAGTGTTGCCTTTTTGTTCAATGGCAACAAAGAAGAAAATGAAAAGAGTAGCAAAAGGAGAGTAGCAAAAATATAATTGAATGGAAAATGTAACATTTTGTTGCATTTATATATAGTATGTCGACTCGACAGATGGATAGCTGATACTTGGAAATCCCTTTTTTTCTCTCTCGTTGCGAGAGTGCGCTCGATAATTGTCAGTCCTTGACAGAATATCGACAATTGAAACGGTTAATTGTGGCCACTCTGTTGCCCAAACAATGCCCAGCAAGGGGTTCACTTCACTCTCTCTCTCTCTTTCTCTATACAAAACAGTTAAAGTATTTGGCATATTGACTGGCACATAAATAGACGTTTGAATATAGTCATTACTCAGCTCTCGAGATTGGCATTTCAATAGAGACAATCTCAACAGAATTGCGACTTTTTTATTGGCATTCTTTAGTGAAATAAAGGAAACATTTTGCATTTGAACATATCTGCACAAGCTACGAAAATTGTATAGAGAAAGACAGAAATACTAGAAAGACTGAAATACAAAATCTTAGTTATTTATGTTTTATAATAATTCTGTTTTAGAAAAAGTGTGCAGACAAATATTTGGAAAATTTGTTTTTATAAATAAAACAAATAATGTAAATGATAAATAATAATATGAACTCAAACATTGGAAAGGCTTTAACTAAGTATCTAAACATCAAGAAGATTACAATAACATATAAGCAAGCTTCCAGGATTCTAAGAATAAAAAAATCCATTTTGAATTCTTTTAAATTCTAACAATATTTTTAATAATAAAATTAAAGAAAAACACAAAATATTTAATATTATATAATATATAAATAGATATGCTACAATATCTTGAACAAGTTCCTATTAAGTTTCGATATAAGCTAAATATATATTAAATAAATAAACTAAATTACTAAATAACAATTATATATAACAATATATGCTACAATATACTTGAATATGATTCTTTAAAATTTCGTTGTAAGCTACAAATAGTATATTAACTAAATAAGTTTAACTACATAGTTATTATATCCACGCTAAGCATGGAATCCATGACAATTTTAAGAAAATCGATACATTTGTAATGTATTCAAATCAATACAAGAGTCTTGCACACTTTGAGCAGCTTAGAGCAATTATTTACAGAGACTGTAATACAAGCGTAATTAAAGCGGTTCAATGACTTTACATCTGTTGCCAGACTCCTTTCGCATTTGTTTTATTTTCGTATTTTCAAAAAGTTGTTCACAAGAAATCGTGTTTGTATCTTAGCCTGAGGCTATTAAAAGGATTTGAGTGGCAAAGAAGCTCTCGAGGCAATCAGAGAAACTCAATTAGGGGCAACTTTAAGCAGCTTTCGAAGAAAAATAGCCAAAAGGAGTCGCTGACGTATCCTTGAACGACGAAGACGTAACGCAACAGTTAAATGGGTCATTTGGTCTATTTATCATTTTTGACTGGGCCGAAACAAGAATGCGTACGAATAGATTCGCTATAGCATAGAGTTCCGGGCATGATGATGATGATGCAGGACACGATTGGGCAGCAGTTGGTCATTCAATTTGTGCGCTGTTACTGGCAGCAATCAATCAAAATGTGAAATACTCTTACGACTTACGACCAGACACAAATGCTTTCTAAACGTGGCAGTTTTTGTTTTGGGAGTACGACAGCGAAGGAGAGGGGGAAGGACGAACATTCTCCTGGGGGTTCTCAACCCTTTTTTGAACTACAATCTAAACACGTGAAATTGGGTAATCGTTTGTGCAACTGAATTGGACAGCCCAAGAGTCAATGGCGGCCTTTTGGGTTCGCAGTTCCTTGAATCGATACTCGCAAGACAAATGGTCCGATTTGCCCGCCAGCACCAAGAACCCAAAACACCCTCCCCGCCTTGAGAACCCCTTTCCATGTCCCCCCCTTTATACTATCATTTCTCTCTCACACACACACACACAGAGAGCTATAAATATATATTTTGTTGGCAAACAAATAAACCGTCGCATCTACATATACGAACACGAGTATTTTAAAAATTGGTTGCCCACTGTAATTCAATCTGAAATTGAAATTCGAATCAAGCGAAATAAAATATACTTGTATTTGATGCAAATTGTTTTCTTTTTTCTTCGCCTGACATCTTTTTACCATATATTCCATTAGGCATATCGAATTATTAACATGTTTAAAGTTGAACTTTTGCAGGGAATAACAACTGACAAATTCATTTTACCGTCATGTGTTTTGTATGCAAATTTTAAATGAAATGTTTTTTGTTTTCATTGTATTCATTGAATTTTCAACTTTTATCGAGTGAAAACAAAACAGTAGTATATCGAATATTATTTTAACCCTTCAAAAGTTTCTAATAAAATTCAAAAGCGAAACGGTTTCTCACTTAACATTAACTATTGCATTTCATTATTTATTTATTATTTAATAAGTTTTGGGGTAAATATTTTATATCTTACCTCAACTTAAAAATCGAACATAATTCATTGCGGCTATTTATCAAGTATTGAAAATAATCCTTATTATAATTGCATTATATATTAGTTCAACTTACAAGTCTATCATAATTCCTTGGTGTTATTTATCCAGTACTAAATATAATCCTCGTTCTTACTATAGGCATTCATATCACTTCTTTAATTTATAAGCTCACGTCTATTTATTTATTTCTCTACCCATATTCAATAAAACAAATATATCACAAAAATACTATTTTAAACATATAGATATGGTACTGCATTAAAGAAATGCCGTAGAATACAAAATATACCAGAAAGTATTTGCACTTGTATTATTGTATATTGTACCCGAATGTATTTCTTAAATAACTTATACAATTCGTATCTGATCAATACCAAATTTTAAAAAATTATAAATACTGTAGTCCAAAATTAATGTATGTTTCAAAAATTGCGGATATATTGACAATGATCAAGAATATATATAGAATATATATACTTTATGGGGTCAGAGATAACTTTTTCTGCTTGTTACATACATATCCTGCAGAAACAAAGTTATAATACGCTTCTATTTAATAATATTTCGAGGCTGTTTATATTTATGAATAATACATGACTAATCGTTATAGGCAAACAGGTTTTTAAAGAGATCTGTATATTGGTATTGGTATTAAGGATCAACTCGAAAGCCGATCAGAGTAATATATGCTTGACAAGATCCGAGCTACGTGTTAAGTGCGGAACATTCGAGAATCGCTTCTTACATTTACATGACTGACTAATTGGAGAGCAAGCAGAGCGAGCGAAAGAGACAAATAATGAGAGAGTGAGAGGGAGAGGAGCGTTGAAGAGCAGGATAGCTAGTGGAGTATTGTTGGCACACCTGTGGCCAGGTAGCTGGAGACAGTGAGACTACCTCGGCTCCTGGTGCTGTCAGTGACCCTTGGCATATTGTTCGCGGGGGGAATTTCTATTTCCATTGTCAGCTGTTATGATGGATTTTCTGCACATGCCAGAGGTATAATTTTTGGTTGCCTACCGTTTTTCTTTTCGAGTTTTGAGTTTCCCACGCTGGCGAGAAGCGCGCTAAACCTGCAGCCATCACCTGAGTCCTTTTTCCAGCGATTTTCCGATTGTCTCTGACCTTTTTATGCACTTATAGCACCCGTGTCTGAGGCAGGTTTGTCGTTCTTTGTTATTTTTTTTTTGTTTTGGGATCTGGTTCCCAGGCTTCCCTCAAAAAGCAATTGGCGCGCGCCTTAATCCGCTCTGCTCTCCGCTCCACGATCCTTTCCCCTCGATCCGTTCGTTGATCCTGCTGGCAATCGCTAACAAATGAACATGTTTTCTGTTTTTCTGATTTATGGCCAGATATTCGACATCACCTGATCTTTCATAATTGATATTTGCCCTAGCAAGTGGCAGACTGCTCATCAGGATTAAATATTCTTATACCACAAATACTCAAATGAGTTTGCTTTTGTTTTCTATACTCAAAATTCTTCAAATGTGCAAATTGCCTTCAAACGAAAACCAATCGAAAATGCCGTTAAATCTTTGAGCTGCAAATGTTGTTTTCTTTTGAATAAAGTGTGCATAGATATTAAGATATATTGTAATTAGGATCGGTTGTTCAATGAGATTTGTAGCTGTCAGGGTTTAATGGTAGTTACTCATAAATGTATACCGAAAAGTCATTGAAGAAGTAACAAGCTAAGAGAATGCTTTACAAGCTAAATTTTCACTTTCAAGTTTGCATAACTAAGCTGCTAAAGTGTGCATCCAAAGAGGTGTTCACTGTACTTTGAACAGCCAAAAATGCTTATCATTGCCAGCCAACATTAGTTTTAGATGTCATAGGTTATCAAACCCGACTTTAATAATAGACATGCTCAATTTTGTGCTTATGTGATTAGCTAAAAAATTGAGATTTTCCCGTCGCTCATTTGCACTTGGATTGAATTTCAACATATTAAATTTGAACTTAATTCGGTCTGATTTAGTTCCGTTTCACGTCGAATCGAGTGCGGTTGCCAAAATAAAAATGACACGAATTATAACAAATCTAATTATGATACTCTTAGCACAACAATTCTCTGCTGCTGCAGCTTTTGGTGACGAGGTAAGAGACAACATATAAAGTGTAAAGTGGGTGTTATACAAGTATATAAGGAATGTTCTTTGTCTTTGCCAGACTTGTGAACTAAATCGAGAAATGGAACAACAGTGTCGCAGTTATACTTACTCCGTTGTTAAGCCAATGCTAGACTACTTGCGCCAAGTGAGAGAAGATTTAATGGAAAGTGAATCCAAGGATAGTATCATAAAAGACTTGAAAGAAAAGTTAGTTCAGCATGAAAATAATATAGAATTGATAAAAGAATCGCAGGCAAATAATGTAAAATTGATAAAAGAATTGAGATCTCAAATCGATCTACAAAATAGAATAAATGGTCTTTTAACTGAGAGTCATGAGAAATGCAAAGACGAATTAGCAAGCAAAACCCAAAAGTTGGCTAGATTAGAAGTTGAACTGAATGAATTAAATTCTATTCAGAAGGCAATGAAAGAAATAGCTAAAAATAAGAATTCCGAATTGCAATTAAAAGATCAGAAATGTGAAGCTTGTGAACTTCAATTAAGAAAACTAAATTCCAGTCTTATTGAGAAGGATAAAATTATTTTAAGAAATAACGAAACGATCTTAGGTTTGACGGTATATAACAAAACATGTGCGATGAAATTAAAAGAGAGTCAATCAAAGTTACGAATTAAAGAAAAATATAAATTAAATAATCTTTCATCAGATTGCCTAGCATTTCCTGAGAATACTGGCATCCATCAAATCAATGTTTTTGGGTTTGGTTCTTTCAATGTTCTGTGTGATAATTGGTTGAATGAACCAGGTTGGTTAGTCATACAAATGATAAGTGGAAAGGAGAGTTTCAATAGGGATTGGGCTACCTATCGCGAAGGATTTGGGTCTATGTATAGTGATTTTTTCCTGGGACTGGAGAAAATACATCGACTCACGACATTTCGGCGACACGAGCTTTATATGCATTTCGTCTTAAGCGGCCAAAAGGTTTGGACACATTACCAAGCTTTTGAAATATCGGATGAATATAATGGATACGCAGTGAAACTGGGAAAATTAAATGGATATTCGACCTTGACAGATGTTTTCATTGATGGCATCAAATTCACAACATACGATCGCGACAATGACAATATTTATGATGAGAACTGTGCTGATAAATTCAGTTATGGGTGGTGGTATAACGATTGTAAATGGTAAATATTTCAAAAGTCATTTGCACACTTCATATATACATATTATTTTTCACAGTTTCTCCAGTAATTCTCGTCTATTATGCGGAACGATTAAAGAAATGAAGATGCTTATACGCCCGAAACTAAATAAAAAGATAATAACTTGAAAATTGGATTTATAAATATTTGTTATACTTTTAACGTAAATAATAAACTTTGAGTGGATTCAACTTCTCCCAATCCAGAAAATTGATGAAACTATAAAAAATGCTGAATTCCAAATCACAATTTTAATTGTACGAGCATACCGCAGCATTCTTAGACTTATTTTATAGTAAATATATACTACCGAAATATTGATGTAAAGCAGCAAAAGTATCTAGTCGCCAACTGCCATGTGAGAGGTATGTTTTTTATGTTTTGCGGAAGAGCAGATCGCATAATTGACCATTAGTCTGAGACCCTAATGTTGGCACAAAGTTATAATAAAACATGTACATTAGTCGAGAATGCTCGACTGTGGGATACCCACTACCCATTGTGAATAAAAGCAAAACATTAAGGTATTCATTTTAAAACATACTGCAAAAATGACTTAAGAAAATTGGCAAAGGCTTTATTTGGTTGATACTACTGCATTCAAAATATACCAAAGATAACATAATATACCAGATTATCAAACAAAGCGACTAAGACCCTTAGCAAGTAGGCATATTTGCCCACACAAAAGTATTTCTTAAATAACTTTGACAATTTTTATCTGATGACAACCAAATTTGCATACTTTTAAACACAATAGTTATTATTGTATTATTAAGTTTGTTATCATTTTGCGGGGCGGAATTGGGTGTGGCAATAATTTGAAGCAAACTTAATCTGCAAACATAACAAGTGCTGTCAGTAAAGCTTTATCTCTTATAGTCTCAAAGATCCAGTGTTTACTATACACACATAGACAGACTGACATGGCTATATCATCTCGGCTGTTCCACCCTGATAATATCCTTTATGGGTATGAATTCTTCTGCTTGTTCCATTCATTAATATACCCTTCTATTCCGTGAGTAGGGGGTAAAGATTCTCTTTAACATAATTACTCCACTCAAAGTAAACTTCCATGCGAATACCCTTTTCCGCTTTACCTGACGCATTTAATTTTGTTTTTTTCGCTTTTTTTTATTTTGTGTTGGCTTGTTATTTTGCTTGACACACAACCTGTTGGAGGCTGGCAATTATTTGGGAAGAGGACTCGCGGGAAAAAGGACATCCTGTGCAGGCTGCAAAAGTTTCCTAATTACGACAAAAACATACAATAATTAGTAGACAATGTGGAGCGAGTGAAGTAATAAATGCTGCTTCACATTGCCTTCGCTTTTTTTCCAGGCGAAATAACAGCAAAAAGCTTTTAATAATATTATCAATTACAGGCAACAAATAAAGTTCAAAGCCTTTTTGCCGAGTGCACAAAAGTTGAGCTCATCATCGGCATCAAAGCGATGGGCAAGAACAAACCACAAAATTTCATTAAGCCGCCTCGCATTCGCCTTGGCATTCAATCACGGTAGTGGATATGTTTTAAGAAACTGACAATAACTATAAGAAGAAACGGGGCATCCATTTCCTGATTAAATATATGTACATACTATATATATATATATATACAGCATTTAAATGCCTTCATTCGGCGAGATCAGAGAGGTCTTGACCAGAGTCCGAGTCAAAGTTTGGAGTCGCTGAATCAGCACTGGGAAATGCCAACTGGCCATAGTAAGTATATCATACATGCAACATTAAGCCCAGCAGCAGCAGTAGCTACCCATGCCACACACACACACACACACACACACACACACTTTTACGTACAGTTTGTTGGCCAAGTCAACACGTAAGCAAAATCCCAATCTGTGCGAAAGGATTGCGATTGCCGTTGGCTTCTCTCTCACTTGCTGTGTGTGTGTGCTGACCTCAGTATATTTTGCGAATGTCAGAGTGAAATCCGGGCATTTATCATGATTCGAATGAATTATTGAAGTATATTTCGTTTGGCATTCCCTATTGGGCTATCCAAACCCATTCTCTCTGCCCTGCCCTTGTCCCCTTTCTCTATCGATATCCGGGTTAGGTCAGTTGGTCGTTGTTTGGTCACAGGATTCCCGTTCATTCCATCTTTCTCTCCCTCTCTTTCTCTGTCGCTGTGATTTGTTGTTTTTCGGCTTCATTTCTTGAACTGTGCTCAAAACTTGGCTTACGGCTCCTCGCACATTTAACAACGGTCCAACATAGTTCCTGCTGCACTCGCTGCCGGTTTCCGATCCCTTTTTTTGGAGTGTACCATATACAAAAAGGGATTTTGGGGGCTGCCGTAAATTTATTAGTTACACTCGCAAAAACTTTTTCAAATTATTACTTTACTTCAGTTAACTTATTAAGCAGCCACACAAAGATTTCCAACGGGAGACACAATGAAGTTGTGTGACTATTAAAGAGGGTGGCTCAATCAGTTTATAGGTAAGAAAAACCAATTGTATTTAACTGGTCAAAAAATAAAAGATAAGTGAAATAATAAAAGGTACTCTTGATAAAGTTAAATGAATAAATTGTTTGAGCAAGCTCTCTCGTTATTTATAGAAAAATTCTAGAAATTCTAGAAAGATTTAAAGGCAATAACACATCAGGTTTTATTTCTAATCGAATCGATATATTATAGCTTCTAAAATAGAAAACTAAATTTGCAAAATAATCTTTAAATTTTTAAGCTATAGATACAATAATTCATAAAGTACTTAACATATGCGACAGATTGAAAAATATTGTCTTTTTAAGCAGATTTCTATATTAAAATTAATTTTGGTTTATTGCTCGTAAAGGTTCATAAAGTTGACAAATTTTATAAATTTTTTTAGTATATTTTGTTGTTCACTTAGTAGAAGTTATATATTTTTTTACTTTCTAATTAATTTGAATTCTGAGAATCGGACAGATATTACGATATGTATCGTGTCAGATCTTAAATCTTTGATATTTGTATTAAATACACCTGAAGTTCAGTGATGAGTGTTTTACTTCTTCTTTTCCCGCTACTAATTTTAAATAAAAACAATACAGTGTCAAAATACTGATATACTTATATATTTTAAGAGCTATGATTTTGGTACAATATATTGGTAAAGTTCCATTCATAATATACCATAGAGTGCCAAATATTCAAGATTGTCAGCCAAACCTGATCCCAACCAAATTTTCAGGAACCTAAAGACTAAAATGATACAAAGTAATATCAAATATTCAAATGTTGTCTGTGTGCTACTGTAATCCAATCTAATTTCGATAGAAGGTAAACTAGATTACAAGAAAACTATGCACAAATAGTCAATACAATCAGCTAGCTTCAGTTGATATACGAGTGTGTCCCGGTCAGAACGAGCAAACATAATTAGAATTCCCTTTTATACAATGCAGAGTATAGTCCTTTTTGTATATTGTATTGTTGTCTAGCCCTTTCATATATATGTATATAAAGTCGAGCAGGACACTTGGCGTGCAGTTAACGAGCTAAAATGTCAAGAGGAAACATTTGCTTGTCACGCTTTCTTTCGATTGAAAGCCTTTTTTCTTTTTTGGGGGGTTGCCATCGGCTACTTAGGCTTTTGACCATTATGCAGATAAAGGGAGTAAGGGTAAGTAAGGGGTTTACTTAATTGTAAACACCCAGCGTTTGGAGCCTATGTAAATTACTTAATCTGCATGCAAAGACAATTACCAATCAGCAGGATATTAAGCGTTAATCGCTTTAAACAATGCCAAGGCAAACAATTTGGACACGAAACTGGCATTTACTCGACAGCCCAATACAACACAAGACAATGTGAACCGAACTTTAAGGGCCCAAAACGACCCATTGACCAGCAGCATTTAATGAGCCGACTCCTCCCATCCATTTCGAAATATCGAAGACAAGAAACGATTTTAGGCAATCAGTCAACAGTCCAGCTGTAGTTGCTTGTACCCGCTAGAGAGAGAACGTGTCCAATTTTACTAATTAGAGCAAATATTTGTGTACTTGATAACTTTGGTGGGGCGCAACAGCAGAGGCACAAGTAGAGGCAGAAGCAGAAGGCGAGCAACCACTCAGCGACACCCACTCATTACAATCACGCACACTCTGACACCATTCCATTCCATTCGTAGAAGCGCTTCCCCAATGGAATTTAATTACGCGCCCAGGTCGAGGAGACAAAAATCAGTCAACCCCACTCCGGGACGCCTTGTTCCAACCCCAGCTATTTAAGCGAGGAGGAATCACTTTCATGTGCCACAGGAAGTTGCCTCACTTCTCCAGACGCAAGTTCTTTGTTACGCTTCTCTGCTTGTATTTATGTAATTAAAGATTTTGATTATATTTTGAGCATTTTACGATGCTTATAGTCAAGTTTTTAATAACCCCAAATCGCGAATCGCATTCAAACCTCGAAATTAAGTTACTCCGAATTATACCCTGTACTTTTTTGTTCACTCTTTGTGGGTATATAAACTCACAACTAATTCGTTGAGTATTTCAGGCGCAGTTTCGTCATCAATTCTTGCCGGGTATTTGGACGTCAATCAGTTTGGCTCTCGTACTGCTTTTATTACAGCGTTTTAATGACGCTGCCTTATAATTGCGGCATCATTAAAAATACGTTGCGGCTTTTATGTAGCCAAGGACTCGAGCTTATCCTTAAAAGAGCCAACAAGCTAATTAAAAATGTACTAAAATACTTTTTGATGCCACTTCAAAATGCTTCTCTTCGCAAGATGTATTAAAATATATACGTACAAAAATCAATTGATTTCGTTTCGCAATTTACTATTTTCCACTTCATTATTTATTCAACATATATATTTTGCTTCGAGGCACGTGTTCAACCCACGCCCCGATTTGAAACTAGTTGGTGATTTGTACGCTTCGCTGATTACTAAATAAAAACAACAAAATGCGCACAGACAAATTAAAATAAAAATAAAAAATAACAAAAAAAGAAAAAATGACAAAACTAAAGAGGAAAATAAAATTGGTTGAATGTCGAGAAGATTAATTCTATTCATCAGTGACAAGTGATCCACACGCTCTTTACATTATTTCTCTGGTTATTTCATTTCTGTCAAGTTTCCCCAATTAGCAGATTTTCCATCACTCATTAAGTAATTATGTGTGTCAAAAAAGTCTTAATTAACGAAACATACCTTAAACACTTTTAGCTATACACGTTGTGCATCATTATTTAAATTGATGCTCCGACGAAACTAAACAACAAAAAATATATAAAATAAATTCGTTTTAGCATTATTTTTAACTGAAATTTCTAACATTGTAATAAACAGCATATTTCTATGAGAAGACAGACAACGATATTTGAGAACAGCTTCTCTTATATTATAACTCTTCAGAACTGAAGAAACTATAAACACATATAGTATTGTAATACGAGCATCCATAAGTATTTTTTCCCCCTCTCGACAATACAAACAACAACATTTGAATGAAGTTTATTGCTCTTTGCTGAAATTGGAACATTTTGTAGATGAAAGGATTATTAAGAGATTTTCTTCAAGGGAGAATCAAAAGTTTTGCTATTTGCGACAGACTCAATAATTCTCGCATTTTATGGTTCAAGTTTTATTCGTATTGTTTTTGTGTACTCGACGCCGTTTTTTTTTTTGGGCTGGGTTGGGGAGATATTGGTGAGGGGAATTGTTTTGGTTGTTGGGGTGTTGGAAGTACGCAGTTTGTAAACTTTCTACTTCGAACCATAAAATTATATAAAATATATCCTTAGTCGTTTCAGCTTTGTTCTGTCAATGTCTTTTGCCACCGAAAAAGTTGTAAGAAAACCATTTTGTGGCAAGAAGTAAATAAAAAGTGAATGTTGGAAATATCAGATACCCTATAAGGTGTTTATTTTTATATTGGCTCTTATTACAGAGAAAACGATTAAAAATTTTTCTTTATATGTGCATTTATTGAATCATTTTTCAGAAATGATAAAGCATTTTATACCTTATGCATAACTAATATGGCTTTTAATAATACTAACTTCAATCAGCTTGAAAGGGAACTTATACAATATACAAAATATAGTATATAAAATAAAGCAAAAGCTTATATTGTATTGAAAATATAGTAGATAGTATATATAGTTTATATAATACTACTATATTTTATATTAACATACATTAATGGAAGTTAAGCTTAGCTTAAAAAATTCGAATTTCATTTACGTAAGAATATGATTATTTAGCAAAACAATATCAGAAAATTATTTACATACTTACATAATATAAAATAATTAATATTTAATTAACTTTTTCTCAACCTTTGACCTCTACTAAAAAATTAAGTTTGGCCATTGTAAGTGTAGTAACCACAAATGTTTTCGGCTATTCAAAATACTCACAATTGTCCAAACTTCCGGCGACAATGGGGCTAATTTGACTTTTCCAAAGCGAATTGTTTGAATGATGTAAAACTAAATAAAAACCTAACGCTGATTGTAAATTAAATGCTGAGAAGCAAAAGACGCAGATTTAAAAATCATTATGAATAATGGTGTGAAGTTTTGAGTCTCCTCCTCCTCCGCATTATGAATGACAGCTGAGTGTACGTAATAGCTTTTGAAGCACTGTGCAATCGTCGCTCTAAATAATGATAATCTGTTGTACTTTCGCCACTTTACGTGTAGTTCTTAAAATTTAAATACACCGGCAAAACAAACAAAAATTACTTGTCACCGTGTGGCATTATTATAAATAAGTATATAAGCATGTATTTCTATATTTCTGTTTCAAAATAATCTCTTACCTCATCGAAAATGTTGATCTCGCGTGCCAGAAGACGAAGCTCACGAGTGTAGACAACTTGTTCAGAGGTTGATTTAAATTTAAATATGATGTGCCATGCGGTGTGACCAAAACAAATGCTATATATCCACAGCATCAACTGATGTAGTCAATGTTTGAATACAATCACATTTAACAAGGCTAACAGAATAAACACACAGTGCACGGTATTCCCCAAATTTCATTTTCCTTGACATTGACAAACTAAAGTAATGCTAAGTAGTTTTCCGACATAGCATTAAATGCAAAAATCAATTACTAAAATATTGAATCACGAATACGTTTTCAATTTGCCCATCTTTTCTTGTTTTTTCATTATCGATTCAATTGGCAAAGTTTTGAAAGAGTTAATGCGAAATCTTTTTAGTAAGATCTGTGCCTTGGTTATCAAAAATATTTTGAAATCAGAATAGATTATTATACTGATGATTTTGTTAATTTGTTTTGAGTGTTCTCAACTAATAGATCAAATTATAAATTACTTTATTAAACATTTATGATTTTCTTTGAATATAGGTTCCGCCCTTCCGTCATTTATTTTACTACAGAGGAAATGATTTACTAAAATGAATGTTTCATTTTCAAGATTTTTATGCTAGTTTTTAGAATGTCACGTTTTCTCTATGCAGCATCTTTTAGTCGAGTGCAATGTAGCAACTTTTTTTTACTCACTGTATAACTATTGCATGTGGATTTTTAATCGTTTAGTTGTGTCTGTAAATCATATTTAATGAAGATTATTGCAACTTCTTTTAAACTGTGTCAATCGTGCTCATCAACCCGATGCAAACTTAGCTGATAAGGTAAGTGGTGAATGATCTGATAAGCTAAGGTTCAATTGCAAAAATCAAATGACAAGCACATCGAACATTACTCTACATAAGTAGGGTATAAGAATATTGCTACTCTTTATTCTTGACCATTAGTTGATTAGTAATATTTTATTGCTTGCAATTCGTCGTTTAATCTTCACTTCCTATCAATTTCAATTTGATAGGTTTAAATAGCTGAAGCATATGTGATTATTTGCCTTACATGCTTGCAAATCAAAGACTGTTTTCCATCAATATTCAAGTACGACATCATTGAAATAGAGATGTCTGTCTCTCCATCGAGTGGCTGTCAACTAGCTGCCCACCCTTTGGGCTACCCCCCGCTCCTCGACGGCCCTTTGGTCAGAGCATTGAAGAGTGTGTGTGTGTGTGGCAAGTACTTTCAACACTTTGCCTATATGCATATGTAATAAGTTTTGTGGATAGTCGAACACTCAGAGTACAACATATATATATATGTATATATATACATATGTATATATGTATCTACTGCGGTACAAGTTTCAGAGTTCCAAATTTGTTTACAATACCGAATTTGTTGGTGGCATGTTTACAGCGCCAAATGGGCAAACACAGGAATCTACAAAAACACATTTCAAATTGAATGTAAGAGCAAAAAAGAACAAGTAACAACACTCCAGTTGGGAGTGCTTGACTTGAAGTTACCCAGCAATTATTTACTAGCTACTAATAATACAACTTTTAAATCGCAGAAGAATACCAACATATAATATAATATTATAGACTTATTCTACACAAGCATATTTCAGATGAAGAGCTTTTCATCACACTTTGCATACCCCGCATTACTACCAGAAAGTTAGGGTATGAAAATAGTAGAGAAAGAATCACACATTTCCGATTGGAGCAAAGAGAGAGAGAGAGAGAGAGAGAGCAACAACTAAATTGTGAGGAGTATAGAATAGACATTTGTACATACTTACGAGTGCGAGTATGATATGTAGAAATTCAAAATGTGCTTTGGGTATTTGTGGTTCTGATGTATTCGAGCACTTTCGGGTGTCACTTGAACATGTTTTGCCTGCTGACTTTGCCTCGTATTTATCATTTTTTACATTCCGTTTTTTTTTTCTTTGGTTCTTCTTCTTTTTGTATTTCTTTTCAGAAACTTTTCCATTCAAGCTGCAAAATGTCAAAAGAGGCATCAACAAAATCAGAATGTCTTTCAAATGCTTTGCATATGAATGTGTATACTAGATGTTATTACCCTATCAAGCAAAAACTGAAATGAAATCTCTAATTAAAGGTATTTCTTATTTGAAATAATAGTAATAAATCAATTATTTACTTATTCTCCAATCTTTTAACAGCAGCTTTAGCAGATAACCCCTTGAACTACTTGACATAATCATCCTTAGTTAATTTCAAATGTTGACATGCAAATGTATGAAAATGTGTTCACAAATGCATATGTATGTATTTGAGTACACATGTTTGTATCAATAAAATGTGTTGAAGGTCAATGCGAATAACAGCTGAAGAGGCAATAGATATGTATGTACTTATATGTACATATATGTCGTGCATGTATTTGTGCACATTTAAGTATGTACGTTGTCAATATCATCAAAAGACAGCATCGCTGCTTAAACGTCGACTGCAGCTGCAGCTGCAGCGTGGCAGCGACGACTCTTGTCATATGCTTTTTGTTTGTTTGTTTATTTTGTCGTATTTTTTATTTTTTATTTTGGCACGAAAGGCGACATGCATTAAAATTGATAGTCTGCGATGTGTGGCGCAGGGGTCGCAGGGGCGGCAGCCAAAGACGAAATGAAACTGACAGCATACGTGGTAGACGAGTGGGCAAGAGAACGAGAGAGAGAGAGTGAGCGAGGGACGCCAGAGGCAGAGAGTGGAGCATCTTTAGAAGCTTTGCCTTTTGTTATGCATGTCCATACAACACACACACACACGAATGTATGTATATATGTATACATACACGCGCATTTGTTTTTGCACTTTGCTTTTTGTCGCCTGCTTGGTGCCAATATGTCTGCCACAGCACAATCCAATTGTATTTCTACTTATGCATGTATGTACATATACATACATACATATGTATGTTTAATGTATGTGCGCGTGCTTATATGTATGCGTGGGTGAGGATGTGTGTGTGTGTGAGCTTTTAAGTGAGTGTCGCTCTGTCTCTGTGTAGCCATCTCGCTCTAACTCTGTGTGCGCCACACGTTCGCAGATAACTCGCAAAAGCAACAACTACAATTACCATGGCGAAACAACAAACAAGAGCATAAAGATAACAAAACATCAAAGTTCGTGTTGAGCATTGATGCACAGATGGCGAAAGGTGTGTGGTCGACTGGCAAATACCCTATAAAATTATGAATTTGAAAGCACTATTTTGAAATTAAAATTCTCACTCCCATACACAAGAAAAGTCATTTCAACAAAATACAAAGCTTTTTTTTTTGAGGTATGCAACTTTGTAAGATTATGATGGACTTGCAAATTTCGGCAATCTTATCACGAAAAGCGCAAATAATCTCTGTTTAATTATAATTATCTTTTAATCCGGCTTGTCTTATCGGCTTCGATTACTGCATCGACGAACAGCTGAGTGGATTATCGAGTTACTAAATTTAGTGCGATCGCTGAAGGCAAACAACAAAGTGGCCTCTACTAGACAACAACAACGTTTACAGGATGCCCGAAATACGCCCTCTATCGGCCAGTTTACAGCGCACAGCCATCGAGGAGTTGAATGAGAATCCCGATCGTCTCGATGCTGATATTTTGGCGCTACGCACTTGGCTCAAGCAACAGGCACACATTCGATCGCGCAGTGATGATCAGTTCCTGGCTTCTTTTCTACGCGGCTGCAAATTCAGCCTGGAAAAAGCCAAATCCAAAATAGATAAATACTATACGCTGCGCATCCAATTTCCAGAGTTTTATACTATACGTGATGTGGACAACAAACGTATCCACGATATACTGAAATTGGGGTGAGTGATACAGATTAACAGCAAACGCTAAATAATTAATATTCACAAATGGCTATTTTAAAAATATCATTAATAGAATGTTTCCCCTACTGCTTGGGGTTTAAAATCATCTTGGCTTCTTTAGATCGAAGAATATGGACCACGATATATCGGGTCCATATATTTTATTTAAGTTACTTTATAAGAAATGAAAAAATATTAATAATTCGAGTCACAATATCTAAAAGAAGCATATCATTGTCGCGATCGAATGTTAAGAAATTCATATGTTTATTGTTGCCAAATAATTGATTTCAAATGGTAATTCTTTCATCAATGCCTCATTCATTTCCTGCTGAACTAACTCTTCTCTCAAGTCCTTTATGATTCTATCTTTACACCACACTTTTTATAACTTTGCTCTCACTTGAAGCAAGTTGACTAAAATAGGCTTAACAATCGAGTAGGTATAACTGCGGCACTGTGATTCCAATTCCCGGTTCAGTTCACAAGCCTGTGAGCGATAAAGAATACTTGTAAATAAGAATTCACTTAACTTATTATTTGTTTTCTCTCACCTCGTCATTAAAAGCTACTGCAACGGAGAAATGTTGTGCTTAGAGTATCACAATTAGATTTATTATAATTCGGCTTTGACAACCGCACTGCAATCGTCATAAAACAAAACTAAATGACACCAAATTAAAACGAAAATGAATATATTTCAAAGCAAACTAATAAAGAATTGTGCGACAAAAAAATACTGCATTTATTGTTCAACAACGAACAAATTATCATACAAGCATTTTAGAAGTCTAAATATAATGTCTCAATTTTTGTTACTTTACATTGTAAAGAATTTTTCCAACCTGACAACTCCCCAAGTGATAGACCGCAATGTCTTACCAAGAGAGGTTTCACTGTATATGCCATTATATACATAGATCACGTTATATATTGATAATAGAATGAAATGCGTGTCATGAAGTCCGAAATACAGCGAAGATAAGCACAAGTTTGTCATTGAGCGCTGCCAATTTAGAAAGTATTATTTTATAGTCGGGTATGATAGCCAAATAAGGCACAATATCTTTCCAGATAAAGATAGTGTGTCAATTGAGCAATTGCAGCTCAATTGTAATATTTGATATATTTTGTTCTCTATGGTATAGTAGTATGCCGTTATAACACATATATATTTTATTATATTTTTGAATTTTTTAATAATATCGCATTCCCTCTGTTTTGCTTTTATCGAAAATGGTAAGAGAGTAACTCACAGTCGAGCAAACTAGATTGTGGCTTTATTGCTTTTACAACATTTGTACGCACAAATTCCAAATACTTCAGGAACTGGGTATTTTGCAATCGATCATTCCGTTGTTGTTTGATTTATTTCGAATTATTTGTTTATATTTTAGTCCATAGAGCTATTATCAAAAGTTAACGTATAGTATACGATTATAGTCTTCTATATATTAAAGAAGAGTAATAGATGAGAATAAGAGATGCTTGTGGAACTTTTATATGTCACATGGACACTAGGCAGAGAGCAATCTATGCTAGCTGTAATTTGATGGCTCTCTTCTTCGACATGATTTTAGTAATCTCTTCAGCTTACCGACCGCTAATAAGTTCTATTTCCGTCTGAGAATATCGATGCTAAGTCGCTCCCGAGTCTCAGCCGCTTATCACCACAATTGTGCCTCAAATAATGTATGCCACAGGCAGAAGAAAGCATCTCCGATCTTATAAATTATCTGATTAGATAATATATTTAATATATGTCATTTAAGAAATACTTTTGTATGGCTCACAATCTGGTATATTTTGAATGTAGTACTATATCAATATTCAATACTTGGTATATTTTGGTATGTTTGCGGTATATCAATATTTTATATTTATATATATTTTAAGTTTAGTACCGCATAGGTTTGGCTCTTATTTGAAATTGGTAGCGGATATTTAAAAGTCGAGCACACTCGACTGTAGCTTTAATGGCTCCTGATCCACTCATAACAACTTTTTCAATAAAGCACAAAACACATGAATACATAATAGCTGCAGTATATCTTTACCTTGCATTCGAGTATTTCCTTAATTGATTCCTAACAACTGCTTCAGCTAAAGTTAAAGTTGAAGTTGCTTCAGTCAATTATTCACAGCTTTACTTTATCTTTACATTTTCTCAAACTGATTACAAAACTGTTTATTAACATTATCTAGCGTGGGACTTCGTTTGCCAATTCCCTTGCACGATGATGGCCCCCGAATGATCTATGTGCGTCCAGGCTGCTATCCGGCTGACAAATACACTTTTGAGGAGATCATGGCCGTATCGAATGCATTAAATGGCCTGAGCATACAGTTCGATGATCATGCTGTGATCAATGGCTATGTGGTGTTGTTGGATTTTAGCGATTATACGGCATCGCATCTGTTGCAGATGACGCCAAGCGTGATTAAGAAGATGGCTAGGTTCGCCGAGGATGCGATGCCAGTGCGGGACAAAGGCACCCACATGATCCACACAAATCCAGCCTTCGAGATGAGCTTCAACTTGCTGCGATCGGCGATGTCAGTCAAACAACAGGAGCGCGTAATTGCCGACGTCTCATATTAAGAATTCTTTCACTGTTTCCCTTTTGTTTTATCTCTTGCAGTTGTCGGTGCATGGCAACAATCTGGAGTCACTTTATGAGCATATTCCCCAACGGTATCTGCCCACACATTTGGGTGGGGAGCAGGGCACCATTGAGGAGCTAAAGGAGTCCGCGTGGAGCATTTTTGTGGATTGCCAACCGTACCTAAGGGAGGAGTCCAACTATGGAGTGGATGAAAAGTTGCGACCCGGAGGTCGATGCAACGATTACGATAGCATCTTTGGTGTCGATGGATCGTTTCGCAAACTGAATTTCGATTGATGCAGAGACGCTTGATGTCAAATGAGATTATGCCCAATGAAATACTTTATAATGAACGCTAATATATATGTTATTATTTCTCCACCGACTTTAATCTATTCACTTTATAATCTTACATCAGCTTAAAAGTTGCCTTTACTACCTTCCAACATTTCTTTGAAAATATAAGTGAAGAATTTCCCACTTTTCTTTATTGAATGCATTTCCATGTGGCTTCTGCTTAAATGGGTAATATTAACGCCCACATAATACGATTCACTGCAGATTTATGCGAATTCCAAGTCCTCCTATTTATTGTTGTTTGTCTAACGAATCTTTATAGTATACACACATATTAAGTGAATAATCCGATGCATATAGCTATTCCTCAATGAAAATTATATGATTACGAATCATTCGCGCCCGGCCATTCACCTGACGCCCACTGCGTGGCGCCACCTGCCGGCCGTCTTTGTGTGCCAAAAATAAATTTGCACAAATGATAAACAGAATACTTAGGAACCATTCCAAATGATATAAAGTCAAACACTTCTGATTCTTGGGAATATATTTATCTTGCTTAGCTATGTTGATAACCATGGAATTCTAAATAAAATTCTTTGATTCTTCGATGTCTACCAAGAAATGTATAATATACAATATTCGATTATATCTACGACTTTTTCATTTTTATGTGTTCTATAAAAATTAAATAAGATGTGCACAATCTGTAAATTCATTTGTTGAATCGACTTCTTCAATTATTCGCACAAGGTCTAAAGAAAAGTATTTATTTTTTACATTTCTATTTTAGACATAAATTTGTGGCTAGCTCTTTTTCAATAAACAAAGTTTTTGTATTCAATTTTGCGGCCTTCGTTTAGTTTTGTTTTGTTGTGGTTGGGGGATTCCTACTGATGGAAAAATGATTGTTTTTCTCGAGTGCTTCGAGTGTTTGTGAGAATTTATCGGAAATCGCAAGTCGCCGTTTCGAATTCTTTATAAATTTCGACGGCTCTCCACTCGTAGTATTTATAATAATTTATACACAGTTCTGGGATGCCCGAATTGTGTGTTATGTGTGTTATGGCGCAAACGGAAAAGCCCAAAATGATCTTAACAAATTGGCTTGGATTCTTGGCACTTACAGAACTTCCATTGGCCTTGATTTCACTGGCCAAGTTAACAACGGATTTAGGCTGTTGTTTAAGAACGCTGAAATTAATTTTGTGCTTCAATTGATAAATCGAAGGTTCAACGATCCATCGATCGGTTCAATTTTGCATGTCGTTATGTTATTTATTTAATTTTTCATTTCAATTTATTGTCTTGCCATTGATTTATTTTATTTTAATTTTTTTTTTTGGTTGAAATCGTAAGCTATAAATTGACTGTGAAAGATCGAAAAGATATCAATCGATGAAGCTGTCGAAAAACAAAGAAACATTTCAATTACAATGCTGCCAGCCTTACACTGTAAATCAATATTGATCAAGATCAAAATTGCCGACAAACAAATAAAAAACAATTGTGTTTTTCGTTAATGCATTTTAGCATCGATTGCAGAATTTATTTTGGGGATTCAATTAAAATGCCCCGATTAAATGGAAATTATTACATAGGAATTTTCGTTAGCATTTTCCGCATCATCATAAATTGGACTAGCTGATTAGTAGGTCTGACCCAGGCGACGTCTGTTGATGTGCACCAGACGCTCATCATCGCGACGCACACTCTCCAGGCTATCAATGTCATTGTCCTCAACCTGTTGACCTTGCTGACGGCGCAGCATCTCAATGATCTGCTCATCGCTGGCGCCGCTCAAGCGATTATCCCGGCGTATGAACTGCAGAATATCCTGCTCGGACATGCCATTCACATTGCCAATGCGACGGGGGATCGACTCATCATCCTGGCTCTGCTCAACGCGACGTCTGTTCACATGAACGAGACGCTCGTCATCGCGACGCAGACTTTGCAGACGCTCGAAGTCATCATCCTGGTCACGTTCAACCTCGACACGCTGCTCCTGAAGACGGCTGTCCACCTTGCGCTGGCGATTGCGGCGCAGCATCTCAATGATCTCGTCATCGCTCAGGTTCGTCAGACGGTTGTCCCTGCGAATAAACTGAAGAATGTCCTGCTCGGTCATGGCATTTACATCACCCACACGACGTCCCTCGCCGATGCGACCAATGCGACGTGGCGACATCTCGACGTCCTGCACCAAGCGACGGCGGTTGATGTGCACCAGACGCTCGTCATCGCGAGGCACGCTCTCCAGATTGTCCAGGGAGTCGCCGCCAACCAGCTGCTGCTTCTGGTACACTTGCTCCCGACCCTGCAGCTGCTGGTTGTACCTCACTTGCTGCTGGTTGTACTGCTCCCGACGCTGCTCCTGTTGCTGCTGGTTGTACCTCAGTTGCTGCTGGTTGTACTGCTCCCGACGCTGCCCCTGTTGCTGCTGGTTGTACCTCACTTGCTGCTCCTGCTCCTGCTCCTGCTCCTGATTGACCGGCTCCTGTTGCTCCCGCTGAATGCCACGACGTCCCTCTTCCTGTACCTGCTGCTGGCTGCCACGTCGACCCTCGCCTTGCTGCTGGTTGCCACGACGCTTCTCATCGCGCTGCTCCACACGGCGTCCCTCACCAATGCGTCCAACACGCACTGGCATCACCTGCTCGTCGTCTTGCTCGCCCTGCTGCATGCGACGTCTGTTGATGTGCACCAAACGCTCGTCATCCCGACGCACACTCTGCAGACTGTCCTCACCCTGCTCCTGGCTACGTCCTTGACGCTGGCGACGCAGCATCTCAATGATCTCCTGATCGCTGAGCTCCGACAGACGATTGTCGCGACGAATGAACTGCACAATGTTCTCCTCGGACATGGGACCCACTCGACGTCCTTCTCCAATGCGGTTCACACGAAGTGGCATCATTTCCTCCTCTTCCTCTTGCTGTTGCTGCTGATTGAGGCGACGTCTGTTGAAGCGCATGACACGCTCATAGTCGTTGGGCTCGCTGACGCGCTGCTCCAGCTGCTGTTGACGACGACGACCCACATGCAACAGGCGATCACTGCTCACATCGGCGGAGGGCAGGGATTGATCAACGCTCTGCTCAACGACATCGCGAGTGAGGGGCACACGATTGTAGCGCTGCTCCAGCTCCGATTCGATGTCCTCGCCTTGATCGTAGCGCTGTTGTTGCTCCACGGGACGCATGAAACGGTTCTCCATCTGCTCCAGGCCACTGCGTGGTATTATCTGCCAGCGAAGACCGATCAGATGCATCAGCGATGGACGCGTGTTCTGCTCCTGCAGGACATTGATGGGAATGCGACCAGCGACAGCTGTGCCAAGCACACAGGCAACAAGTAACAGTAGTTTACCCATGATTCAGAACTTTTAACTTGCTTAGCTTTCAATGCACGTGAGAGAAAGAAAGTCGAGATTTGCACTTGAGTCTTGGGATTTGCCAAACCAGAAGGCAACTGCATTTCGATTGCTGGCGCTGCAGGGTTTTTATACCCTGGCTTATCATCCTAGTGCTGATCAATACTCGTTCGGATCGGTCGCAAATACACATTTATCAGTCATAAATAACACGTATAATTTTGCATATTCACGAATCAATTTGGGTCTTAGACCCTATGGGTCAGCTGATTGTAAGTCTGGCTGATTATCAGGGGGGCGGTTAAAGCTCTTCCCGATGCCGAGTTCAACGGCATTCTCGATCGGGGACCTGCATAGCTATAGCTATAGGTAATTATACTTGAACTTATATTTTGCTTGGGGTAAATACACTGACTATATTTTTGACTATATTGGAAACCAAAAACAATAAATATTTGAAGATACATTGAATATTATTATATTATAATCGATTAAGTATACTTAAAGTTATGAAATATGGACACAGTTTTGGGCTTTTTAATATAAATATAAATAGAAATATATCCAAAAATATATTTAGTATTTATAATTCTTACTTTTGGTTGCCAATTTGGTTGTAATCGGATAGAAATGAAAAGGGTTTTTAAGAAAGACTTTAATAAAGAAAATGATCTGTATATTTGGAATGTAGTATTTCAATCGGCACACCAAAAATGGCATTTGGTATATTATTGTGTTTTTATGATATATTCTTAGGTATATTTTAAGAATAAACTGTTTTGCTTTTATTCAAAATGGGTAGCTGCTATCTCTCTTTCTTACTTATTCAATATAACTCAGTAAAATTAAAACATCAATTCGATTGTCTCATTAATAATCTTTGCTATTGAGTGCTACAACACATTGTTTAGCAAATTACTTGAATAATGTTCCCTTTAAGCGACACAGCGAATAAAGTAGCTAAACAAGTCTTGCCAGCAGCTAAGCTGACTTACCAGGCAAACAGAAAATATATAGAGCGTATATACATATATGAAACTTTTTATGGCCTGATCAGCTTGACTTCCGTCAAGAACTTGCATTTGTGATGAATGATATCATATTAAAGAGCGCTTCCATTAATTTCATCTGTCATATTTAATTTGCCATAATTAAAATATAAGTGCAACAGCATTAAATATTCATAACATGACTTGCATAATAAAATTTCTTTCTAAATTTATGCATTAAACAATCGCACACACACACACAGGCTGGAAGTTGATAAATTTGTAGTCATTTTATTAATATGTAAAATTGGAAAAGCAAATTTAATTTCAAACATTTTGTCGACTACAAAAGAAAGCTGTCATCTGTATGTAAAAGGGTTAAAGCCATAAATCCCACCCATTCCACCTGCCACAAGGGGCAATATAGAAACTGTCTGCGGTGACACAGCAAACTGTAAAATTAGGCAAAGTACTTTTCAGACCAGAACAAATGCAAAGCAGCGGACTGAGCAGAGAGAAAGTAGAATAGAATAAAATATAATAATAGCAGAGAATAAAATGAAATAGAATTCTATTCTACTGCGAGTATTTATTTGGATTTGCCTCTGTATGTGTGTGTGTGTGTGTAGTGTGTGTGTGTGTGTGTGTGTGTGTGAATCGCAGCTGCTCGTTTTTGATTTATGGCCACAAATATTGACTTTACGTATTTAAATATACGGAATATGCGAAGAAGCTTTTTCATTAAAATCATAGAAATAGAAACTAAATAAATATTGCTTATGACAACAAACCAATACGCCTCGCACTTTGTTTACTTGTTGTTGGCCAAGGTTATAAATCAAATTGTCAAAATAAAAACAAGAATGAACGCTCATGGAACGAGGCAACTAAACGATGAAGCCCAACAAACTTTAAATGCTCTAACCCAACGATAAACATTTTAAACTATTGAGAAAGGAGTTCACCAAATTGTAGAATTAGTCAAATTCAATAAAAGCATTACAAATATAAGTATCTACAGTAAGCAGCTAAAGAATAATTTCTTCTACTAAGAAAACTAGCACTAAACAAAAATCTGGCAATATATAGAAATAATCTTTTATCAAGACTTTAATTTCACGAACTTCGAACTGCATTACAAAAGTATCTTTAGCGAGCAACCGCAATTTAAAACTGAAAATATTTCTACTTCTCAAATAAGAAAGTATCTTTTTATAACAAGATTTTATTTTCAGTTATTTGCCAGTACATTTTCAGAGTATAACCAAAGTATCTATAGTTACTTTAATGAACTCAAAATGTCAAGTTTTATCTTCTGTTACTTTAACGAACTCATAATGTTCTAATTTAATCGATGTATCCAATTTGCAGGGCATAACATAAATGTATTTATTGACGATTTGCGCTTATCGCACATGAGAATCCGCGAATCGCATTGAGTTCTTAAACAAATATTGAATAGTGCCAAATAAACGAATTGGCTCCATTGGCTCCCCTCTCTTGACGCTCCCCTTCTCCTTCTCCTCCTACTCCTCCCTCTTCCTCTGTTTAACAACATTTTGGCTCCCTTTTGCCACGCTTTTGAGAGATTTCCTAACAGAAAAAAGACAACTCGCAGACAAATTGATTTTCGGTTCGGTTTTTCGGTTCCCCCTTAGTTTATTTATTTAAAATTCGTATTTTTCTTTCTTAACTCGCGTCCGACGTGCGCTACACTCGGCTGACGTCAACACGGGGCCGGACATGAACATTTTCTTGTACTTGCGATTCATTTAGGGGCGCGTGCCATAAGCCCCCAAAAGTTCTTACCCTCTACCACAATTTGTATGGGATTAAGGTTGATCGAACCATGTACATAGTAGATAGTATATTTCTGTCACTCAGTCAGCGACCTTGAAAAAGCGAATCGGAAAACATTGAAATTTGTCTTGAGTTGGCATAAATGAAAAGTTTTACAGCAGCGCCCCGAAGAAAACCAAAATCAGTTTTGGGGCCAACAAAATAATCGAATAATGGCTAAAACAAACCCCCAGACAGAATTCATGCGAAATTTATTTGTTTTCGAAAATCAGCCATAAATAAAGGCATTGTCAAACGTCAACTATTCGTTTTGCTTTGTAGAGCACTCACAACAATGGCACAAATTAAATGACAAAGACTGATCCCAAAGACTTAAGCTTAAGTAGACAATGAACTTTGGCAAGCAAATTCAATTATTTTAAGCAGGTGTTCATAATCTTTAGAAAATAATCTTTAGAGAAACTTTTATCTAATATGAATACATGCATTTAATATCGAAGCTTTTTTTTGCAAGCACATTGACAAACAAAAGCTTTCAAAAGCATGTCAGCACACATAATGTACTTTATTTCATCACCCAATAAAAATCGCATAAATTGTGCCACGCGATTTGCGTGATTCACCCCACTGTGCGACAATAACAACAAATTGTTTTTGTGGTCGCATGGCAACAACAGAAGTCCGAGATTCGTTTGAGTTGGAAATTACCTATAACACTTCGAGGCAGACGAGTGCAATTGACGTGCATGTGGTCTGACCGAATGATCCGAATGTAAACAACAAATTGTATCTCAAAGATACAAAATAAACTCGTATTCAAACCATATATGATATGTATGTATGTATGTATTTTGCAATTATGTGTACACACAAACAACTCAAGTATGTGATTGGAAAATTCGTTCAAATGCAAAAGCGAAATTATGATGAACGCCGCGTGGGGTCAGCCAATCCAACCCAACTAACAAACGAGTCGAGTCTATATCATAGACTCATTTCCAGATGCTCAGCGTCCCCCACGGTGCGCAATGTCAGGTAATTATAATTTTGGCAAGGGACCAGCTACATCATCTACATACATAAACGTATTTATTTTTCTCATCTACAGCATCTTCAACAGTTTTTGGGACACGATTGCCACAAGTGTCCCCCGCTGTTGAAAGCATAGGTAAATTGTACTATATGAGTTATCATTATGAAATTCACAAACATATAGTCTCTGATGCCCCCCGTGAAGCGGTCAAAGGAAGCTTCAATACAAAATGTGTATTTATTTTGAGGAAATTGCTTTTCTTTTCAGGGATGTAATGATAGTAGCCGAATCAAAAACATAGATGCAGATAGACCCAACTCAAATTTATCGGACTTTAATACTTTATTCTTAAATTTAAATATACGTATTATACAATTTAACTGTATATGGCAAAATATTTCTACTTTATTGGTTGTATTACTTTAATATTAGTGTATTTCAGATAGTTCCTATTACTTTTCTCTCCTTCTCGACTACTCACAGTAGACTTTAAATTTATAAATAACAAAAGAGTAAACAATAAAAACGAAGTTTATATTATATTATTCCATTAATCGAACATTGAGGGAATCCATATATTTGTCATTTTATTATTTATTATTTTAATATTATTATTTTATCTTTATATTATATTTGCAGTATCACATTCTATATCAATCATATTTCAAATAATTTACAGTAGTAATGTTAGTTTTGAAATCCACGAGATATACGCCTGATTCTGTATTTTAAAACCAGAGAAATTTACGGCGAAATTTTGGCATTTACCATATTCGTAGTCGACCCACTTAATTACCCAATCGGTCTTTAGCCATCAGTCGACGTGTGCTACACAATGCGGTCGGATTGGCCATTAGATCATTCGATTTTAGTATTTCTTTTTTTTTTGTTCTTTTTTAATAACAGATTTCCGTCAAAACAAACAACAGGCCAAGTGATTGAGAGAATGAAAGAGGGAGAAAGAGTGAGAGAGAGATGGGTAGAGAGTGAAAAGAGAGAAAAATAAGAAAAGTGCGTCAGCAATGCAAATTTTGTTTTTCTGTTTTGTTTTTTAATTTTTTTTCATTTTTGCGTTTCAACGAGTAGTTCTTCTATTTGCTTTCTTTGCGTTCTTTATATCTGCTAGCTATACTACTTATGTTGTTATTATTATTGTTGCTTTTTATGAGCTTGTTTATTTGTCTAGCGACTGCAGAGGATTTTAACCTTTCGACGCAGACACTGCTATATATGCAATTCTATATTATAAGTTAGTATTTCTCATCACAACTGATCAACGAAACATCTAAATGTATCTGTTCCAAATTATCTATGCTATAAATTAACTATAGGCTTTCTAGAAGTTTAAGTGAAATTTAAATGTAAAAGAATATTGTTGTTGCGGGCATCTTTTAACATTTAATTCTTATCTGTACAAAATATTTGTTCTGATCTGTTCTTCTCGTCAGATGATTTATTTATAACATATCCTCTTTATCTAGGATATAAATTGACAAAGACTTTCTAGAAGTCTATGTGAAATAGGAATGTGAGAGAATATTATTGTTAAAGGCATCTTTTAATATCTGTGTTCTTATCTGCATAAAATATTTGTTATGATCTGTTCATCTCGTCTTAAGAACATTTGTACTTAAAATTTGTATCTTTTATCTTTTTTTTATATATTTCATTATCGTAACCTACATCTTTCATGACACAACAATTAATTTAAAATATGCATTATTCTACGCGATCAGCTCACTATACATACACATATATACAGCTTTAATCAACACATACGGGAGACGTGTACAATTTGTTCTCACTAATTATTGCCTGTGTTTAATTTAGACTGTCTGTCTATCGCTTAGTTGCTATCTCCACACAGCACAGCACAGAACAGCCAGCAGGGGTCTCTGATGAATCATCGTAATGCCCTGAGGGGGGGCCACAAACTGAATTCATTGCCAATGTCACGTAGCCCCATGGAGCGTCGCTCGATGATTATCTGAGCCATTCGATTAGCTGCTATACTATATAGATAATGATGAATGATTGCTGAACATTTGAACTGTTAGCTCGAAGCGCCACAAAGCCCTAGGCAAGACCTGTTAAAATAGAGATACATTTCTAGAGACTTCTCTCTGATAGCCAATTCAATGAGATACATTTAAATAATGTCATATTTTATCTAAGTCTATAAATCTTTTTCACTTCATCTCGGATATAAAAGAATGAAACGTTTGTAGATATTTTTTTTTTATGAATTACACTTCGACATTTTATTAAATTTATTGTAATATATATATTTTAAAAAGAAGTATGCATTTGTGGTTGCATATTTGTGATAAACTATATTTAAATAACAGCATAATGTATCTATAAATATTAAATATATAAATTCCTTTGAATATAGTTTATTTAAATCTTTCATGAAATGGAATGAAAAGTAGTTAGGCATAATTAAGTTAAGAAAGTGTTGTTTTTTTTTATTGTTTAATTTATAATAGACGACAGAATTTAATACAAGAATTTAGATTCGATTATCTATGAATTTCTATCAGTAACTTTTATTAAATTTATCACCGAAAAAAAAAGTTTCTAGATAATTCTATACAAGTTCCAAATCGTATTGTTAATTTTAGATATTTTAATTAGTGAGTCATTTTATTTTAAATATTTAGATAACACAAAGACCTAGACTAGACTTGTAAAAATAGAGCAGACTTTTATGTGATAATCGAAAGCTATATTTAAATAACAGCATGTCTTATCTATTAGTAAACATTTCACGAATTTCTATTAATATATTTAATTTAATATATCATGTAAAGTTAAGAAAAGTTTCAACTAATTTAAACAATTAACATAATTAGTTAAATATTCACAACTCTATTCCTATTACATTATTACTATTTCCAATTATTTATTAATAGATGATTCTAGATAGTTTTGTATGTGAATTAGATATTTGAAATTTCCATTGAATTTATTTTATTAGCTGCATGTTAATGTCTTGATTAATCAAAGATATATTGTACAATATTTGAATTATAGCCACAGCTGATGACCGAGTATTAAATTTACTTAATTATCGTCACTCTTAGCGAAACAATTCTTTTCATTTAAACATTATACAAGATTAATCAAGAAAACAATGGGCACATTTAGGCGACAGTGGAACTTTCGGCCTCTCTTGTGCCTCAAATGCTGACGAGTCGTTGGGCAACTCTCAGTGTTTGTTTCATTTTTTGTGTGTGCTTCACGAATTACTGAAGCGTGTTGCCAAGGCATCAAGAGTAATCGGGCAAACCCGACTAACGCATACCCTTCACACACGATCTATGTAACATAGTTAAATGTGGAGCATTATTTGATGATTCATTCGATAAGCTAGCTTCGCAATTAGCTCGAAGGGAGCATCAACCCGCATCGAACTAAGCTTTTGTTGTACAAATTTTCGACACACTGTGCCAAGATTACCGTTGAACGCGTCCATTGTTTTGGCAGCTTGAAAGCTTGCTTCATTTCGCTGGTTGCTAAGCGGAGACGAGGACGTTGACAGCGACGGTGAGTTGACGTTAACGTTGACTTTGGCAGCGACTGCGGCAGCGGCAGCGTTGATCGGTGTTTCATCTGCCGCTGTTGTTGCTTTTGCTGTTGCTGTTGTCGCTGCCGCTTGGCAACAGTCAACGTCATCGTTGTCTTGCCATTTGCTTTGCATTCGTGTGCGTTTCGGTGACGTTGATGCGAACGTTGACGTCGACATTGCCGGCGCCGACGCCAAGGAGGAAATGAATGTCAATTACTCACGTACACATACATATGCATGCATATACGTATACGTATGTATATATAATATATATGTATGTATGCTTCTCGTATGTATAAATGAACATAAATTTTCATTCGACTGGCGGCGGCGTTTGGCGGTTGCTCGATTGCTCGATTGCAGCAATCGCACGTTTTGTAGCTTATCGGACGGGGCGAAATGAAAGTAGCAGCCGCAACATTTGCATAGGCGCCACTAAGATTCGTTAACCTTTTGCCAGTTGTCGCCAGTTGGCCACAACAACACCAACAGCAATAACAATAACAGCAGCAGCAGCTAAAGATACAGATACTGATACAATAAGAGCTACAGATAGATACGAAAGATACAGATAGAGACAAAAGATACAGATCGTAGACACAAATAGAGCTAAAGATAAATGTAATGATGCTTAAATAGATACTAGATACATTGAGATTTATAGCCACTGTTAAGTAGATACATTTTGTTATAATAATATAGAATCAAATTAAAGTTTCTATTTAATTTTTTCTACATTTTGATAAATAAATATACTATTTAAGTATATCTTCAGTATGGTAGATTACATTTTGTAATAATAATAGTAATAATAAAGAAACACATATAAATGAATATTTAACTCAGATACAAATAGAGCTGTAGATACATGAATCGATTCTTAAATAGGTACATGATACTTACAGACTTCTAGCTATATTATAGCAGTTACATTTTGTGATGATAATAGAGCTACATAAAATAAAGAAATAATTAAAGATATATTTATATACACAAAGGTACAATTTGAATTGATAAAATATACATAAATAAACACAAATAAAGATGCTTGTTAATAATATCATTAGAATGGTATACACATTTTGTAATAATATTATATACTTATAGCTAAACTAAAGTATAAACTTTTGGTATTGATAATAGAGATTCACATAAAATAAAGATACTTATTAAATTATATCTACAGTATAGAACAGTGATTTTGTATTGCTAATATAGATAATATAAAGATCCTCTTTTTATTGCGCTATGTTTTTAAGCCACTTCCATACACTTATAGATACAAATATATAAAAAGAACTATCTTTACATCACAAGAACTATCTTTATCCACATATCCAGATACATATTTCGCTTATGAACAGTAAATACAGCTAAAGCAACTGTCTTAATATTTGCAATCTTTGCTAACTGTATGTAAATTGAGTGCAATATTTATGCGCTTTTTTATTTGCAATTTTATTGAACTCTAATCTGTTAATCCACGCTAAGGTATTTGACACTTTCGAGGACGATAGAACCCAAAGCTATTGACTCGTGTTCTTCACTGATAGCGATGACCCAAAGCTCTGACCTAGATACTAGCCTTGATTGAACCTTTTTTTTTGTGGAAATGCTTTGAACTCTTATCAATGCGGGATTCGAATGGAAATGAAATGCACGAAGTCGTCTTGAGATGGCAATTTGAATACAATATTCAGTCATTATTCACAGCTGCTGAGTGAAGTTCAGCGAATCGAAGATGAAGATGCTAAATCGATCTCTGTTGCTACACGCGATCGCAATGCTGGCCATCGGTGGAGTCGATGGAGCCAATGAATCCGAGGTTAATATAAGCATTTCGTTTAGAATACCAAATGTATAACGGAATGAATTTTGTTTTCGATTTAGTTTATTGCAACGAGCAGCTGCATTCCATATGCACAATCGCCGGGAATTCATCAAATTACCGCTCCCGGTCTGAGCTCCTTCGATGTTCTATGCGACAGCACGACTTTGGGATCGGGTTGGACGGTTATTCAACAGCGCATCGATGGCAAGGAGGATTTCTACAGGAACTGGGCCAATTATAGTGCTGGCTTTGGTTCATTGACTGGCGATTTTTTTCTGGGTCTCGAGCGAATTCATCGTCTAACAAGCGCCCATCGACATGAGCTCAACATTTATATGGAGAAATTCAATGGGGAAGTCGAGAATGCGCACTACGATCGATTTCAAGTTGCCGGCGAGGAGGAGAACTACAAATTGTCCTCAGTGGGTAATTTCACAAAGAGCAGTGTATTCGATTGTCTGAATTGGCATTTTTCGCAATCTTTCTCCACCTACGATCGGGATAACGATAATTTCAAGGACACAAACTGTGCTGAACAGCGACAAAGTGGCTGGTGGTTTGCCTATTGCGGTCTTTGGTAAGTGTAGAGGCTTAGTTGGGAAGAGTATTGTTTTTGGCTAATATTTGTTTTCGCTTCTCTAGTAATCTCAATGGCAGATACTTTGACCATGGAGTGCAGAATGTGACAGGCATATTTTGGACGCCTCGCACTTCGCTTAAAGCAGTTAAGATGCTGATTCGACCGATAGTTGAAAGAAAGCAAAAATAAATAAATGAAAACCACTTTTAAGCATACAAAACTATATAACCTATAAAGCTATTTATCACAATAACTAATCAAAGTGTAACTACAGACTTATATTTATATGATATTGTCTACATTGCAGGTTTTTAAATTCAAATGATTGATTCACAAAATTTGATTAGAATTTCATGCCTTAGCTATTTATAAAAATATGTCTTTATTTCCGTATTCGTTTAGTGAATTATTCAATTCACATCTTTTTCTTTGCCAACTATTCTACAAGTATCTTATCACCCAAAAAAAGTTTGCAAGTTCAACTCAATTTCTGATTAATCATTCTAACATTGATTTGATTATAGGGTATTGCACTGCTCAATCAATTAGTCAATCAATCAGCTTTCTAGACCTTGTCCAACAATTCCCTCGCCACCAGCTGTTGTGCTGTTTATAGATTTGCAAACAAAAGCAACAACAGAGCAACAAGATTACATCAAGCAGCAGATCTCACAGCCATAATAGCGAATACTAAGTACACAAATCTCTCTAGGATATACTATAAACGTTGATGATCTTTCGTTTTATTTGTTGTTTACTTACAACACAGCCCCGAATTTGCTGACGCAAAACGCAAGGCAAACAACAAGAATGTATATATATATTATATGAATTATATGTATTTTTTCGCACGATTTAAAATACGCGTCAGCAGGCGTGTCACATATTCGATGTTAATTGGATCCATTCGCATCCACAGATGGCATAGATCACAGATGGGCATTGCAAATTATTGTTATCTCCGGCTAATTGCATTAATCAATATATATAATTCAAGTTTTTTCTCTTTTTCGAACAGATGGTTCGCAAATAAATGATATAAAACCTTATAAATAAAATACTATTTGCACAACATACCATCGGAAATACAAACAATAAATAATAATCATAATAATCGCGTGTTTACAAATGAATCAAAGTCTCATTTTCTTCTCAACAACGAAGTAAACAACAAAAATACTGCAAACGCGTCAAGAGATCGAGATCGAGATCGAAACGAAAAACATCTGCTGATCTTGAGAATAAACGAACCGAATAATTGTCGCCCTTGTGATAATAAAAGAAAACAACAGCATTGATATGATAACAAATAAGTATTACTACCGCGAAGTACTCTAGCATTATTTATACTAATTATGACCAGAGCTGCGTCATTCGCAGCGCCGCTAAACCAAACATCTGTCTTACTAACGATGTTAACTCAGTTTGTTTTAGAACTTGGGGTTTGTTATTGAAGAGGATTTACTACAGATATATATAAATAACAGTTGGATCATCATTTACTTTATATCAATAACAGTTGAATCATACTCAGAGAGGTTAAGTGAAGATGGTATAAAAACTGGCATAGTAAAGCAATTGATTTTAAGCCCGCTTCCCATAGGGTAGAAGGGTATTAAAAATTTTTGCCTGCAGGAAATGGAGGCAGAGGGAGGCATATTTGTATGTTATATGTATATATTCTTGGTCAGCGTCAACAGCCGAGACGTCTGTCTGTCAGCACTTGTAATATTTGACAAAAATCTAATAACAAGCGCAATTTTGCAGCTAGTGCCGATTTTTCGGTACATAAAATAGCAGATGCAGTATTTATGTTACTTAAGAAATATTTTTGTATGCTTTCTACTTACGGTCTTAGTTACCTTGGCTGACAATGTGCTTTATGGTATATTTTGAATGTAGTACTATATCAAAATATCAAATTAAACTTTAGGTATATATTGGTATTTTTGCGTAATATTAATTTGATATATTTTAAAAATAATGCTGCGCTGTATTTACTTTTACTTAAAATTGGTAGCGGGTGTCTTGACTGTAGGTTTCCCTTTCATTTAATTTATATTGATTGAAGATCGTTTGATCTTGATTTGAAATTTTACCTTCTGACTTCAGTTTTGACATTTTGTCAAACGGCACTTATTATAGAATTATTAACTAGATTTAGGAATTTATGTCCTATGATTTAATATTGACATAATTTCTTAGTGACACAAGAATATGTTCTTGATTTTAGCACTTTGTGCAAGCTAGTAATGGAATTGTTTTGTGATATTTACAAATATGTTTAAGGGATTAAACCAACTAATTTATTATAATTTATTAACATATTCTACTTTATTTTATCTTCAAAGTTAAATACTTCAAATTTCAGTTCTTTCTAACAAAATGTTGTGGAAAATTAACGTGATCTAAAATCCGGATTCAAATTATATTTATATTCAAACAAAATGTTATGTGCTCTAAAATCAGAGTTGAAATTATGTTTGCTTCACTAGATTTACGGAATTTACCTTGTCTTTGTAATTAGAGGCAGCTTTAATAATTAGCCAGCGACACGTGATTTCTGTCGTCATCTGCGCCACGTGGATGGATCTATCTGCATATGTGACGTGTGCGTTGTGGAACCTTTTGAGCTTGCCGACATCAGAGAGGCACGTGAGCTCGTGGCCGTCTTCCTGGTTCGTTACGTCACAGTTTATCCATCACATTAATGCATCTGACGACATTTGTCGTTTATACCTATGTACATATGTCTAGCTGGATGTCTAATCGCTAGCTAGCTAGCTGGCTAAGGTAGAACTCTGTGACGCTAAAGACCTGACCCCTTGATGGACCCTCACATCGCCTTCGCCTTCTGTGCGTGTCCATGTCCGTGTCATTTGGGTAACGTGTCTGTCGTCATATTTGCGGTTGGCATTTTACCATAGAGACACCACATGTCCAGGTCTCTGTCTCTGTCTACGTTTGTGTCTGTGTCTGGCTCGTGTGGATCTCGCATTGAATACGTGACTGCAGCAACGTGTCGCATATAAAGTTGAAAATTTGTTAACTGTTCTACCCCCCACAGTAAATTCATTTTTAATTTTTAATAAGCATTCAACTTGACATGCGCTTACACATTTCATATATTTTATTTCATCAGCCATTCAAATACTTTAATAAATTATACAAACACAAAAATCATGCAATTGTTATTCATGAAATTATTTTCCCCTGCAAAACGTTTCTCTTACTAAATGGAAATTATATTTGAGGAAATCAAACAGACAATAAAATTGTCATTGCTGTAAAAGAATAGAATAAAGATTATTAATATTAAAAGCAATTTTATAGAAGCAATATAAGCAAGAGAAAGATGTACATATATGTAAATATATTTTTGTTAAAGAAGTGTTCATTTTCAATTCTGTTGATTCGTATAAAGTATCGAAGTCATTCTAAGTTGGAAAATATAAAACTTGGGCATTTATTAATAAATTGAATTAAATGTTAATATGTGTAAATATTTAGGAATATCCATACAAATATTTGCCATGTAGCTGCAAGTCGACTTGAGACAATAAATAAATCGAATCAAATAATAAGATCCCAGTTTAAACCGACAAATATTTTGTATATTTTTTAATTTTTCTATAGAGTAAACAATAATAATAATATCAAGAATTTCTTTCCTTGCTAACTGATGAATTAAAATTTAATTTTTATCTAATTCCAGATTTTAATAACATTTTTATGGTGTAGTATATTTATCTTTTACAAAGCAAATCTTCAAAATATAATATTGAAATTTAATTTACAATTGTCCAAGTTGATTTTCTGTCAATAACCAAATAAATATTCTTCATTATAGTAGCACACACTTTAGCTATTCTAGATAAGTTATATCTGGCAAATGGACGAACGCAAGTTGTGAGCTCTGTGGTCCATAAACTAAATACTTTAACAGCATTTTATAGTGCTCAAATCGGATGGCAATGGCCCGGTTAACAGCACAGATGCATAAAGTGTAAAGCGTACAAAAATTGCCGCCATAAAATTGTTTAACTCCATAACCAAAAACTTTCGCTCATGTGCACAACAACACACACACCCAACAAGACACACACTCAAAGAGAGAAAGAGAGACAGACACTCGTTGATAGGAGATGGTAGATAGTTGTTCAGAGCCATAAAATTGGAAATTATGATCATCAAGGCGGCTGGGGCCAAAGGCACGCCCAGCTGCTGGGTGGTGAAGCTGAAGAGCGCGCCCCCTAAATGAATGTGAAGCGATAAACAGAGCTACCAAATACCCTGTAAATAGCAAGCGATCGTACTCAAGATGTGGGAATATTTAAATTTTGATTTATGCTTACGAAACATGCAAATTTTTTTAAATAATTGATTACAGAAGTTGTTAGAAATTTGTTCTTTGTTTTATTATCTTAAATCTGATAAGAAATTCTATATATAAATTAAAGAAAAATGACTAAATTAAATTTCTTAGATTAAAATATGCAACAATTACAAAACATTTTGACAAAATTGATACAATATTTAAGTAGAATAAAATGATAAAATAATGTAACATTTTTAAAAGAAATGATATATTTTTAACACATTTTTATAGCTTTATATTCTATTGAAGATTTCAAACGTTATGAATTTGCTATTCAATTAAAAATTAATAGATATAATAGAAATACTTCGAAGCTAATGTTTACAGGGTATACGAGTAGAAGGCATGGCAATAGCAAAACTAAAGCCCAGGTTACGCACTACAAACGGGTGCGCCACCAAGTTGCACAGCCAAAGATACAGATACAGATACAAATACGAATACAGTTAAAGCTTCAACGCTTGCTGCAGATGCGAGGCAAGTTGTGGAGCGAAGGGAGGTTGGGGGGGATGAGGCAAGGCGAGGCAAGTTTGAGCTCGTAAAAAGCGCTCGCGTCTGGCGTTAAAATTTATGACTAGTTGAGGCGAGAGTGACGCTGATAGATGATAAAGCCCCGCCACCATCCATACTCGTAACAAACATGTATATATGAGCCAAGTATACAAATACGTACACATTATCAGAATACATATACACAGTAGAGATACGTATATATGGTATATAGTATGTATATAGATGGTCGTTATGCTGGTCGTAAAGCTGCTAAGTGCCATTGCATTGTCGCAGCGTTTAGGATTTGATCACTCCAAGTGGAACAAAGTCTTCAATATTTTGTTGTTGATTCAACATTTGATTTCCTGCATTGTGAAATCGTATTTTGTCTCTCATTTCCATACAGTGTGATTGAGCTACTGCCTTGTTTCTTTATTGGGTTTCTACTAAATTTCAAGTATTTATTGGTCAATGTTTAACAATTCTTTAAAAGTTTTCATTCAGCTGAATTTTACTTGTAATTTATATATAATTACTTTTTCTTAGCTTTAAAACTTATAAGTTTAACTCTTTCTTTAATGAGAATATACAATATTTTATTTCTTTGGTATAATTTGCATATTTCTTGATAGTTTTCATAAAATTTTCTTAGCTTATAATAACATGTAAGCTGCGTACCCTTAATTATTACAAAATTTCCTGAATGTCTATATAGAGAGCAATAAATCTAGATTGAAAAGTAGATTGCAAATCTTAATTTGAAAATTTTTCGATCTGGAAATAAGTCTTTTATTTTGATAAACTTAAATAGATAATTTTTCGATCTTGAAATAAGATATTTATATTGAAAGATCATTGAGACTTTTCTATTCTGAAGCAAAATTCAAATCTTGAATTTCTAGATTGGTTATTCCAGATTTTTCTTGAATTTTATAACTTGATTTAAGATTGGTTTGATTTTAACAGTATTGACAGTTGTATAGTTTTCAATTGCCAGTTTTTCAGTGTTATTTAATTAGCTCGCATTTGTTTTATCATAATCAATATATATTACTAATTTGCTTTTATTTATTTACAACCTTCAAATGTGCTATAATTTTTTTGACTTTCGTAAAAAATATATTAAAAACATCACTGAATTTTCCTTCTAAAAGCATGACAACTTGATGTTTGCTTTATTTAGCAACAGCCTAAAAGTAAATATTATTATTCTAGAGCTAAGTTAGCTTCAAAAACAAAGCTTAGAAAAGTTTCCCATGGAGGCTTTCTCCAGCTTATTCTCCATGCTCGCTTTATATGCAAATCTTTGCAGCATTTTAGCATTTTGGCTGTATGTCATGTCTCTGCTTTGGCTGCACTTAAATGCCGGCCACATTTCTCGCTTGATGGTTTGTGAAATGTGGCAAGAAAAACGACGCCGGCAATGCCAAAAAACCAAAAAGCCAAAAAAAAAAAAAAGTAAGTTCATTTATGGCTATGTAATATGCAAAGTGCCACAGTTTGAGCTTCAGTTGGAGATGCGAGTTAAAGTTGGAGTTGGAGTTGGAGTTCCAGTTTCAGTTTCAGTCTGAATCCCAGATTCAGTGGCATATTAACATTTGTTGGGATCGTCGCATGGTTGGCTGCATGAAACGCACCACAGAGTGACAATGGCCCCAATGGATGGGATGTTGCTTTTGCTTCTGCTTCTGCTGCTGCTGTTGCTGCTGCTGATGGTGATGGTGATGATGATGGTGGCCAGGGAACCGTATCCGTATCCAAAGTTGGCTCACAATGGCGACCAGTTTGGTGAAAAGTTGAGCGCATTTTCAAGCCCAAGCAGACAAAAGCCAAAGAGGAAAAGGCCAACGCACAGTCACACATACATACATACACGCATTTATTCACTTGTATTCGCTTTGTATACATACTACATAATTTGCTCTATTGTTTCATATGCATTTCTCGTGGCACGCTTGCCACCAACAACAACAACAACAACGACAACGACAGCAGCAGCAGAGCAGAAGCAGAACAGTTGCCCATCGAGAGAGGAAATGCCAGACAATACCTCGCTCTTGCCAGCAATTAGTTTCAGATACACACACACACACACACACGCACACACATACTGGAGCGTTTTCACCGTTTCGCATTGGCGAAAGTTCCATCAGTGGGCGGCAGATCAAGATTAAGCACGCCCAACATTAATCCCAAAACGAACACGAAGCCAAAGCCAAGCCAGCTACTTGGCTTTAGCTGCATTACAATGCATCACATTGCTCTACACAATTCTACTCGTATTCCGTGCTCACTTCACTGTCTGCAGAGTTGCTTGGCAACTCTTTCTACAGACAGCACAGCTATAGAATATTTTCTTCATATAATATTTTAGTTTTGTACTTGATGGCTATATTACTCAAGCATTGCTCAAGTTGAAGATACAATTCTTTATTTATTTATTTATGGTATAATATTGATGTAGTGTATAAATATACTATATGTTATAGCACTTCTATTATATTATTCACACTATCTATTCCACTTTATTCATTGATACCATTAAATTTTTAAAACTCATTAACTTTTAGTAGTTTATAGTAATTTTTAGTTTTCTATATATAGTAGTTTTTCAGTTCTAATACAGTATATTAGTATAACAGAGTTTTCATTTGCATGCTAGTATGTTAGTATGTTAGTATATTAGTATATTAGTATATTAGTATATTAGTATATTAGTATATTAGTATATTAGTATATTAGTATATTAGTATATTAGTATATTAGTATTTTTGTATATTAGTATATTAGCATATTGGCATATTAGTATATTTGTATATCAGTATATCAGCATATCAGTATTAGAAATTCAGTATATTAGTATATTTGTATATCAGTATATTACTAAATCAGTATATCAGCATGTCAGTATTAGTATTTCAGTATATTAGTATATTAGTGTATTTGTATATTAGTATATTAGTATATCAGCATATTATTATATTAATATATTACTTTATATCAATATATATACCTCCATAGCGAAACTAAAAAATTCTCGACTGCAACAAGCCCAAGAGTTATTAAAAATTTATTCGATTTTTATTAGATATTACTTTATACATATTTCAAATTCGCCCGTAAACAAACATTGTTTGGGCTTCTTAATTGTTGTACAGAATTATATACCAAGACTATAGCATATTATCTAATTATTTTCATAATTATTGCTTAGTGAAGTTTTATACATATTTATATAAACTAAGACTCCAATTCAATCTTTGCTTACTTACAAAGTTTTCTGAATTTTACAAAATTCTTGAATTTCAATCACTGAATTCTTTTAGTGATGTTTCCTTACCTGCCTATTTCAACTTTTATCGACTAAACATCCATCATAAATGAATTTTATTCACTTTGTGATCGTTTTTTTTTATAGATGGCCATAGATGTTAATGGAATTGAATGTGGCTGCAGTTGCAGTTGCTGTTGGACAAGTTGGTTTGATGTGTCCAATAAAAGTTTGTCAATCAATGAGTTACATAAGCGTTGAACTTTTGTGGCTGATTAAACTGCAAAATCAAACATGACAGAGCGTCGAGAAAGACAGACAGACAGACAGACAGATAAATAAATGGACATATAAACGAAGAGGCAGATAAACAGACAGAGAGAGAGGCGGACAGTTTAGAGAGACGTAACATGACACAAGAGAAGGGCGCCGTAATTGCCAAGGGAAGCGGGGGGAGAACTAACATAAGAGAGAGAACACGCTGCAGCAAGTTGTCAAGAAGAAGCCCCACAAAGACATTTCGTTGTCGCAGTGGGTGCCACTTCTTCGCTTCCCCGACCACAAGCAGACAAACTAAAACAGCAAGCGAACACACATAGGTGGTAAATGGCCATGATAATGGGCTCGAGACACGTCGAAGAACATCGACGAAGAGCAGCAGGCGAAGGGGCAAGAAGATGTGCAAGAGTGGAGAGAAGGGGGGGCATAGGCCATAACACCGCATGATACAGGCAATTAAACAATTGTAAACCAATTGATACACACGCTCATTAATTAAATTAAATGATGGAGAAACAAAACTAAAGCGAACGAGAGAAAAGCAACCACAGCTCAGAGAAAGAGAGAGAGAACGGCAGTGAAACAACAGAACAGTGCAAAGCAGGGGGCAGTGGGCAGAGGAAAGAGGAGGGGGCACACCACAACAACAATCAATCATGCCAATTAGTTTTAATGGCCCCTCACACAGTAGTCGCTGCCCCGTCCAGATGCATCTCTCGGTTTGCCAAAGAAGCTGCGAGTGCTGTGCTGCAATTAAAGCCAGAACCGGCTAGAAAAATTGCCTGCACTGCGCGAAAAAGTCAAGCTCGAAGTAAGGTTAAGGTTAATAATAATATTCATTCATTCATTACTTTTTAAGTACATCAAAATTTACAATTTCGGTATTGTATTCTGATGCTTTCCAAATAAGCAGCATATGATATTTATTCTCTAATTTTGTTGAAGTAATCAAGAAATATTCCAAATTATTCCATAATATTCTTCTATTATATTGTCCATGCGATATTTGCGTATACTTAATATAAGTCATGTCTAGGAAGCAATGCTTATTAAGTATACGTATATTTTTTAGACTTTCTTATATTGTATTCTGTTACTTTTTATAAAAGCAGTATTAAAAAGATAATGTAAATCACATTTTTTCTTTAATATTTCAAAGCAATATTTGCAGCACAAGTTGGAAATACTAATTATTTTTGCAACACTTACGTATACTTACGTATACTTATAGGTTATAAAAATAATATAGGTATTAAATATATAAAACTTTCATTAAACATTTCTTATACTTGAAATGAGTATTTCAATTTGTCAAATTTTCTTCTTTATTTATCAAGTATTTTAAAGTTCAACTAGCTCGAGAGAAACTTTGTTAGTAAAAATTGCCCAAGATTTCTCCCAGTGCAACTGAAGCCAAATAGGTCTGGCAATGAAAGAGATGCGCGCACTTCGACGTCGACCGAGGCTGACACTGAAACACCAGCAGCAGCAACAGCAACAGCAACAGCAACAGTAACATAGTCCGAGGTTGAGGTTGAAGCTGTGGCTGTGGAGGAACAGCAGCAGAAGAAGAAAAAGTAGGAAGAAGCAGACGCTGGTAATGAGCACAGAGCGCCGTTGGCTGGTCGTTAACTTTAACGCCCTGGCCCCCAACCAAGCTGCAAATCTGGCAGCTGATGCAACTTCACTTCACCGCGGAGATTCCACCACCAACTTCTTCTTCTTCGACTGCCACTTCAGCTGTTTGGGCCTTTTATGTTGGCCATAAAATTTCGCTAAAATAGTCCAACGGCGAGTGTGCTGCTGCTGCTGCAGCTGATGACATGTAATCAGCTCCCATTGCTGATGAGTCTCCTTCTCTTCGTCTCTCTTTCTCTTTTTTTCTTGTTGGCCCCTTCGGCGCCATCTTAGCCGCAATCCTGATGTCGTGTCAGAGCGACAATCAAGACACTCAACGGCATAAATTAAATGCTGGCAATTAAATGCAATTCGAATTTCAGACCCACTGAGAGTGCACTCAGTCCGACTACGCAAAACGAATGCGAATGCGAATACGAATACGAATGCGATTACGAATACAGAGTATGAGTCATGATGGGCACAAAGCAGGAAGACATTCACCTTTGCGACTGCATCATCTCTCGATTGGAGCAACTAAACCGAACTGGGCATAATGCCAGATTATGCTCTGATTTGCACAATATTGTTGCACGCTTCGCTTTTTACTTCAAATAATGCTAGAGTGCGTGCTATGTGGTTAGTAATAATAACATATATTATGACACCATATAATATAATATAATTAAATAATAAAACTTAATTATGTGCATCCCTTGATGCCGCAAATTACAATAATTAATACTTTAAATCTGCTTGATGCTAAAATAAAATTAATGTTGCTTACATGCACCGTATTTATGAACAATAATAAGCAACAATTTGTGAATTTATAAGTACGAATATGTTTTATTACTCTACTTTCTTTGATATGCATAAATATGTCACTTACATTTCATTACAACAAATGTAAGTGATATAGCCTAATATATTTTTAGTTTGCTCTAAGCAAGTAATTCACTAATTCAAAAAGTTTAATAGATAGATTACCATTTTAGGCTGATTTCACATTCAAATATTATTCTTATATAGATTAAAAACTAATTGAACAATAGCTGTGCAATTTTTTTTAAATATTAACCTATAAAACTACAAGTTAAAAAATATGTAAATTCAGTTTAAAATGCTATCGCCTAATATATTTAAGCTAGCTCAAGCAAATATTCAAAAGACTGAAATGATTACTTTGAAAACTTTCAAACAATATAATATAATAAAAATGAAATACGAATTGATAACTGGAAGAATTGCAGCAAAATTATCTGATTAACTATAAGATATAAATTCAAAACTATATAAATTCAAAGTTCTATAATACTTTTATCAATAGCTTGATAAGAAAATAATCTAATATTATTCTATTAAAAATTGGAACAACTTAAATACCAATTGATAACACTAATTCCGACTAATACATAAACCTTTAATACACTTACTGATAACCTGACAAACGAAATCAAATTAAAATGAAAACATAATTTGAATTTCAAAGTCTATAATATATATATAGTTCACAAAAAGTCAACTAACTACAATTGATAGTATTTCAAAATATATATTCCAAAGTCAAAAAAATGTAGATAAGAAAATAATCTCATATTTTTCAACTCAGTGAACTTTCAAATATTATTCTAATAAAAATTATTACAATTTAAAAATACTAATTGAGATCACGACTAATTGCAACAAATATATACAAATTTAAACACTTGTTGATAATCCACAAAATTACGACAAATTTAAATAAAAACATATGTTTTATTTCCAATTCTGACATTTAACATTATGTGTGTCCATAGTTCATTCTTCTTTTCTTTTTATATTTCATATCAAGGAAAAGCGGCGGTTTTGAATTCAATAGTCTGATAAGAAAATAATCTCAAAGCTTCAACTGAGTTAACTTGTTACCATAAAAAAATATGCCAAATGGTATATTTGGTATTTGGTACTACAGTCAATATATACTATAGAGTAAAAGATATACCAGATAGTCAGCCAAAGCATCAAAGTAAGTAGGTGTTTTAGCTTATAGAAAAGTATTTCTTTATTAACAATTTTAATCACAAAAACATTTTTATTATTGTACGAGTATATACAAAAATTCGCGATTCTACACTTCTGAGTCCGACATTTCCTGCCGGCCCAAAGTAATAATTCTATTCTATGGTTGGCGAGTATAAAAAGCATAAATAAAATGAAATTGATAGTTCATAAATCGTACTGAAAAAAAACTATTTGCAAGCAGCAACTTGATAAGAAAATAATCTCATATTTTTCAACTGTCTGAGCTTTCAATAAAAATACTAATTGAGATCACGACTAATTATGACAAATTCTCAACAAATTTAAACACTTGTTCATAATTTACAAAACTAAAACAAATTTCAATGGAAACATAAATTAAGTTCAAATTCTGTTGCCATTTCATATTTCAAAGCATTTCGAATTGATAAGAAAAAATCTCGTACTGAGTGAACTTTCAAATATAATTCTCATAAAAATTAGTACAAATTTAATTGAGACAAATTCATAAAAAATTTAAACCCTTGCTGATAATAAAATGTTATTCATAGTTCAAAAATCGTAGTGGAAAAAAACTATTTTAATGCAAGCAACAACTTGATAAGAAAATAATCTCGTTCTGAGTGAACTTTCAAATATAATTCTAATAAAAATTAGTTGAAATTAAATTAACTAATTGAGACAAATTCACAACAAATTTAAACACTTGTTGATAACCTACAAAACTATGACAAATTTGAATGGAAACATAAATTAAATTTCAAATTCGGTTGCCATAGTTCAAAAATAGTACAAAATAAATTATATTTCAAAGCATTTCAAGTTGATAAGAATATAATCTCAATCCCAATGAACTTTCAAATCTAATTCTAATAAAATTATTACAAATGAATTGACTAATTGCGACAAATTCATAAAAAATTTAAACACTTGTTGATAACCCGCAAAACTACGACAAATTTAAATACAATAAAATTAATCACACAATTAGTTGAATAAATATGCTAGCACAATTATAATTAGTAATTTGTCAACAAAAGATTTAATGCAGCCTTCAACTTTTAATAGCCGCGAGTTCGAATTTCAATCGAAAAACAACAGCGAGCCATTTAATTTGTGTTTATGGCATTAGACGAACATTGACATTGATAAGATTGCGAGAGTTCAAGAAAGTTTAAACATTATCTAGACCAAAAAAAAACAAGAAACTGAACTGAAAAAGTGCATTTGTGATACTCTGCTATCGATCAACGAACTCTTATCGAGCACTCAGTCAGTAGACCAAATAGCCAAGTTCTACTTCTTTTCATTTCATTTTTTTTGGCCAAGACTCTGTGCGTGCATTGAACTCAGTGAATACACTCACAACATTTGTCAAGTATTCGAAAGAATTAAATGCTGTCAAAATGGAGTGCAATGCACTCGTCGATGCTTAATTTGACGGTAGTCATGATAACTTGTTGATCGTGACATGCTAAATAAATAATAACACCCAGAGGGGATCCATCACATAGAGGGGGCAGGGGGGAGAGCCTTACGACCTTGATGCAGGCGAGTTCAGTACAGTTTGATTCAATATTTCGACAGCTGCTCTTAATTGGAATTTAATAACTTATCAACACTTGCATTCCAAGAGGTCGTTGAACCCAAGAAAACTTTGCCCATAGCAACAAACGTTTGTGATCCTCGATATGGCCGGAAAATTATCATATATTGCAGCATCTAAAACCTTAGCTATCACATCCCAGACATGATTATTAAATAACTGGAAAATTAGCCAAAAGATCTTAAGTTTGCTTTGGCAGACAATCGTCAAAGTTGTGCAATACTTTTAGCAGTAGAAAAACATAAACAAAAAGAAAACCAAAGCTAAAGTATATATTATTATCAATAGTATCTATATCTTATGGCAGTACTTTCTGCACTTGCGTTAAGATGTGTTTAATTTCAGCTCGTCATGTTTCTATTTTCGTACAAGTTTGCTCATTATATTTTCTTTTTAATAAATAGAACATTTCTCTAATTCTCAAAATATAGCCCTGACATATATTAATTTTGACAATATTTAGTATATTATTGGTCTAAATTGTGTTTTTTAAACGTGCTAAAGATACTTTAAGCTTTTTTAAATTAAAAATAATTAACTATATATACAACTTGTTATTAGAATATTTGTTCATCTTATCATATATAGTAGAAATGAATGAAGATTATTAGAAAATAGAAATTAAAGCGATTAATTTACTTCACCCAAAAGTCTGAAGTGACAAACATTTATTTACTTGTGCTTCCCACTGTATATATATATATGTATATAATATATATACTAAATATTTCACCTCGGCTCTAATATATGTTTAGTTTATAATTATTATTAATATAGATATAATCTAACTACAATTTAACTCCCTTTAAACACTACGTTAACTACACTTTATTCAACTTTAGCCATTTAAAAGGCATCAGCTGACTTTTCCACAGTGTTTCAGCAGCCTTTTCAGCTACTCTCGTTGCAGAGTTAAAAACTTCGATGTAGTTGCTATTGCTGCTGCAACAGGCAGTTTGCCTGCTAAGTAATCACTTTGATCGTTTGCTGACTCGTTTTATTTTCCTCTATGGTGTTTTTTTTTTTATTTAGTGGGTTTATTCACCGTTGTCGTTGTTGTTGTTGTTATTATTGTTAGTTGTTAGTCGATTGCCGTCCAGCGATTTGTTGCCAAGCGAAACTTTTCTTTTTCCTATTTTGATGTTGTTGTATTCTGTTTCTTATACCTGGTACTCATAGAGAAAGGTTGACAAATGCGAGATATAAGTATTAACTATTTAAATCAATTTTTAAAAATATTTTATTTATTTATTTCAAGCTTAAACTTGAAAAATTTTAGAATCTTTTAAAGTTGCTTTATTAAGACTTTACTTTAGTGAGTATCTTGCAGTCGAGCACACCCGCTAATAGTGTTTTCACTTGTTTTTTTTATTCATTATTATTTTCTCGTTTATTTTTTGTTATTTTTTTTTCATTTCTTATATGTTGTGATTGCTAATGCCTTGACTTGGTTGTTTGCTGGTCTGTTTGCTCGCTCGGCGACTTGTTGCTGCTACCGCAGCTGACGTTGTTGTTGCTGTTGTTGTTGTTACTGTTTTCGCTGTTGCTCTGACTGTTGCTGTGACTGGTGCTGTGACTGTTGCTGTTGCTGTGGCTGTTGCTGTTGCTGCCTCGTAATCAGCGTTAACGATCGCTTGCCATTGCCAGACTGCGCTACACCGAGTGGGAGTGGCCGGCTTAATCAGCGTTCGCAGTACTTTCGACTTTGTGCAAAGCTCAGCTTTTATTTTTAAATCTTACTTTAAAAATAGCAATAAAATTCAGGTACATTTATTAACTCGAATACGATGAAAATGTTCAATTGAATTGATGAAGTTTAATAAATGCAATCGAGTATATTAATAAATATTGATAGGCAATAAAACTGTTATAAATATTGAAACAAACAATGAAATTAAAATGCACATAATTGTGATCAAAAGTATTACATTTTTCAGCTGAACATTCGATTTAAGCTTTTGATTCCAATAAAAGAGCTACCTGAAATAAATACCAATTTTAATACAAATACAATATTAATGATTGGATTTAATTTTATAATTTAAATAATAGAACAATTCATAATACAATTTTGCACAATTAATATCACAACATACAATAATAACATTAGAATAACATAATATTTATTGGTAAAAACAATAGATTAACATTAATGTAAGTAAGTATTAATGTGAATTATAAAAAATTTAACTAATTTAATTGAATTTTTATTTATTATTTTTATTTCATTTAAAAAATTAGTTATATTTTTTTATTTATTATTGATATTATTTATCATTCATATATTTTTTAATTTTACTTTAGGAATATAGAAATTGTATATATTATATTACATATGTAATTTCTTTAAAATGTAAACAAAAATATTAAATAAAACTATTGGTTACATTTATTATTTATTGTCATCTTAAGCTTGATGATATTAAAAAAAAATGTAGATGGAAAATTTCATTGAAAATTATTGAATTCTAAAGTAACTTTTATCCGCTTTATATAATAACTTGTGAGAAAATGTTTTTTGTTTTTTTGTATTTGCATTCTTATTCTGTGTTTTCTAAGAGTGTTAATATTCAATATATAATATGACAAAAGAAATGAAAAGTTGACTACAGTAACATAAATGTGATACAATTTTAGGAAAGCTTTCACAAATCTAAAATAACAGATAACACAAATTTTATAAAAAGCTCAAAAATAAAATAATAAATTTTATTACTTCTTTTTTATTATTCAAATAAAACTTCCTCATCTAATTCTTAAGGCATATTTTAAAGAATTATTTAGCTGCAAAAAAAAATTCATATAGTTTTCTAGCGTAGCGCATTTGAGATTCGTTGCAACTGAAGTCGGTAATTTCTTTGGCAACGTTGCGACGTTGGTTGACTTTAACAAAGTTGTGTGCAGCTTTTCGTTGTTTGCAACGTTGTCGCCATTGTTGTTGTTGTTGTTGTTGTTGTTGTTGTTGTTGTTGTTGGGTAACAACAACCAACAGCTGATGTCTGTCGTCAGATAATGATGAATAACTGTGCCCGCGGAGAGTGTAAACAGAAAGCAGCAAACAAACCAAACCGAGCTGGAAAATAGGTGAAATTCAAAAGTGAGTCGCAGTTAAGCAGTGCTACCTGTACCATCAGAAAAGCCATCGTGTATCCCGGTATCAAAAGCGCCTAGTTGCATTTGACACCCAAAGGCCATAATTCACCCAGCCACAAGTGGAGGAGGTCAGGAGGAGTCGAGGCAAACTCTCGAGCTTGTGGTGATAATGTGGTCACGAAACGGGTTCTTTAACTATGCTACAACTATGGCCAGCGAAGCGAGGAAAATGGAATATAGGAGAGGGAGAGAGAGGAGGGGGACAGCAGTCTAACAAGAGCGATAAGATGGGGGGCCACAAACATAAATCGATGAGTCATTTGACAGGTTTCCTGTTCCGTTCAGACCCCAAAAGTGTTGGTCTTATCGCCAAGCCGCAACCGAGTCGAGCGACTTCACCTCTTTATTTTTTTTTTTCGGTTTTTGGGCTGCCCCATTGTCTTGTCTGGCCCCAATTTGCATATCAGTTTTTGTTAAGTTTTATGTACATACATACAGATGTGTCCCCTGCCACTTGATGTGTTGATGATGATGATGATGATGATGATGAAACCCCCCCACGCAAAGTGTGCGCTCATCTACGATTTGAAATCTGGGCCAAAGTGCATTTAATTCGTGTTTTATTTCTCATTTCATTTGATTTCTTTCTCTTTTGTGAGCAAGTTTATTTTTATTATCTATTTGCTTTTGTTTTTGTTTTTGTTTTATTTCTTATCAGATTTGCATAGAAAACGAGCAATAAAAATAAATAAGTACGAAACGTGATGAAATCAAATAATTAATTTGCCTCATCAGATCGAATGACGTCTTTAAATCGATGTCGATGCTCGGCTGGAATTAGAAAGCCTTATTAAAGTCCGCTACCTTGAGCACTTTTTTCTACCTTTTGGCTTTACAATCTATTTCTTGATTTACAAAAATTGTGTTGTCAGCAAACTTAGCTCACATTTATTTATTAAAGTAGAGAATTCTAATTTTATTTTAAACGCAAAATCTTCACAGCACAAATTATAAACTCCAGAACAACAATAAAAAAATAATAAATAAAACCTATAGTCAAAAGATTTTTAACTTGCGCAAATTGATTTCAACAGATTAAAGCAGTTTATTGATGTTTAATGTTTCTTGTTTATATATTTTTTCATTTGTCATTTTGTTTTCATAGTTATTGTACATACAATTTCCTTACATTATTTCACTTACAATCATTTCAATAAAATTAGTTAGATTTACGAGATTTATTTAAAATACTATTCTCATGTTGAGTAGCAACATCTTTAATTATCAAACTTAACTTTTTATAACTACAACTTTATTTTACTTTTCTTTATTTTACATCATTTACTGTTTAATATTTTCAATTAGCAACTTTATACATTTTATTTTTATTATTTACTTTTATATGTATTATAAGTTGATTTTATTTTAGCTCATTTAACTAACGCTTTATATTCTTTTGAATACCAAAACTCTTATTAGACTCCCTCATAAAATGTATTCTTTTCGTGTTGTATTTGTTTAGTATATAATAAATATAAAAATAATTAGTGTTCTTTTTTAAGTCGACTGCAATTCTGAGTGACTTTCTAAAATAAAGTTTACTTCAATTGCTTTAATGCCAATAGTAAGCTAGCTGACTATTTAATAAAACTAAAACTTTGTTAACTTCTTTAATTTCATTCATTTTTAACATTTGTTAACCAGCATAAATTCTCTTAGTGAATATAAATATAATAAAAGCTAAATTTGACTGCAATTCTTAGTCATCTTCAAATATAAAGTTAAAGCTGTTGTTTATATTTCCTGAAGTAAGATTACTGCACATTTCATTTTACCATATATATCCATACCTTTGTGAAATAATGCAGAGAATACTGCTTTGTATGAATATGAAACCATAAAGTATATAATAATAATAATAAAAATTAAATATAATTTAAGCTGTTGTTTTTGTATTCCCCAACAAATACTACTGCTAATTTAGTTTTGTATAGCTTAATTTTCTTTTAAATACCAAACATTTTGTGTAATTCTTAAGTGAAGTAAATTCTCTTGTTACTGTGAATGTTTCGTTATATAAAAAAAATTCAGCTTGCCAGCAATTCTTAGTCACTTTACAAAATAAAGTTATAGCTGTTGTTTATATTTTTCCTAAGTAGGATTACATTGTGTATAATTCTTTATTCAAATACATTCTCTTAGTGCAGTGAATGTTTATTTAAGTAAATAATAAATATAATAAAAATACAACTAGTTAGTCACATTTTTGAAATAAAGTTTACTGCCATTGTTTATATTCCAAAAGTAAGATTGCTGCCTAGTTGATGAACATCCCATTATCTTAAACAATTTAACTGAGTCACATTTTCACAAGTAGCATTTAAAATAAAATAAAAAACACTGTCTCCAAGCGTCACTTTTTTGTGCACAGTCACAAATGAAGTTAGTCATAAATTAAAGTAAAATATCTCACAACTTCAAACACGCAAACGGAGAGATATTTCTAATCAAATTCAATACAAATGCAATCGATATACAACGTTTGAAATCAATTTCAAATATCGTATGATTAGCCAATTTAAAGCAGATTCGTCATACCTTGCAGCACTTGAATGACTCTTTCACATAATTAGCATCTTATCGCACTTCCGACGACAACGAAAACGACAACGAATCATTTCTGGTAATGTTATCGATGGCCCTTGGCAACAACAGTCAGTAGCGATTTGGCCATTCAGATGAGTCAATCGGCAAATATGACAATGCGTACACAAGTTTCCAGAACACAAGTGGCAAAGTGGCAATTGGCAAGTGCATAAATTAGATCATAGTCCCCCCTAAAAAGTCGATGCCTGATGAAATAACCCAGAACATAGAGAACAGTGGCAAAAAAAAGTGAAGAAAACTAAGAAACTAAGGGAAAAACCAGCTCAGCAGTTGTGCAAATAGAACCCAGAGTGGATGGGTCACTTGGCCTTATGGCAAAAACCAAATGCCAGCGAAAGTGAACGACTAGCAGATACTACTTAAATTTGCCTAAGGAACTATTGAAGATATAAGTAAAATAATTAAAGTACAAAAATATTTGCCTTAATAACTTTAAATAAAATGCACACAAATATTGACCAGTTAAAAAATGAAATTTTAGATTATTGGAATGGTCTAAAATAATAAAAATTTAATAAAATAAAGTTTATGTTCAATTTAAATTGGACAATAATTGTTGTGTGAAAGCCAATAATTTATCTATATAAAATTACAATTCTTTAGAACTATTTTTCTATCTAAAAATATATCTCATGCTTAGGGTATTTTGATTAAAAATTAAAATGTTATTTGGAATTAAATATAGATAAGAATATTATAATATTTATTGTATATGTAAATCGTTATTATCGTATGCATAAATATAGAATTTAAATCATTTTAAGAAATTGAATCGTTTAATTTTAATGTACAATAAATGTTATTGTTCAATAATGGAAGTAGTTCCATATTTTCAAAGTCAACAAATATTATATAAAAGTTAATTAATTTAAGGACGTTGGAAAATATTATTTTTAAATTTATAATGCATTAATTTCGGATTCAAATGAAATCATTTTAAAACTGCCCTCATATAATTTTAAGTCAAGCTGTGTTCATTGAAATAAAAGCTTAGAACTAAAAATTAATATTATGCACATAATTCATAGATCAATAATTGAAGTGCTTAAAAAAGTATTTGAAATAAAAAACAATTTCGATATAAATCAGTTTATTTAAGAATATTCTTAAATATATGCATATAGAAAATAAAATAATGTGTTAATATCGGATTCATATAATTATAATATACATTAAATATTCAAATTAATTATCGATTAGCTAAAGTTGTTTTCTCTTCATTACGCATACATCATGTTGTCAATTACACCCCTTGGGTAAATTTCTTGAGTTTTTTACAGGGTATCAGCAGTCGCGTGACGACTGCCAATCTCTGTTTACCGAGTGAGTAAAGAACAAGCAGAACAAGTAAATACGTATAGTTTAAGGTCAGAGTTGTGCTCGGTACTCGGTAACTGTGAAACTGTTGCCAAGTCCGCTGGGCGTACCTCAAAGCATGCTACCGCTAGGCGAAAAGGGGGCGGCCCCAAAAGGGGGGCGGGGTGAAGCGGGTGCGGCATTGTTGCCAGCTTGTCTGTGGCTGCCAATCGATTTTGCTTTTTGTTGCTGTGGTTGTTGCTCTCTAAGCACGACGTGGACGTTTGCTTAATGCCAACTAACTAGCCAAGCTAAACGTCAAGCCGACAACAGTTCGTCAATCAGTCAATCGGTCAGTTCGTCAGCCTAGAATCGACGGTGACGGTGACTAACAGTACTTTACTTGTTGTTGCCAGCTCAACTACGACTAGAGGTAATTATCTGTTGAGCCTTCAACAATCGTTGCTCGCGTGCTGTGCTCTGAACCCTGCTTATACCTCCTCTCGCCTCTCTCCACTCTCGATACTTCACACTCCTCACACCATCCCTCAACGCCGAACTGTTGCTGAGCTGAAAGCGTGGAGCGATTCAACCGGTCGATGAGTAATCATCAATCATGCGATATCATTAAATGTGCTTCGTCTTGCAATCGCAATCGCATTGAGTGCACACGATCTAAATCGCATTTGATCTGTCAGCAAACGAATGCGATGGCAGCGACTCAGAAATACCCTGTACTAAATAAATGTCATTTTATAAAAGTATAAAAAGAAACTTAAAAGAAATAAAAGAGCATTATGTCATACTTGTAAAGGAAGCACGATTATAAATGGTTATACGAGTAAGTATATTAATGAAAAGCAAACACTGATGTAATAATATATTTTAGATCATTAGAATAATGGACTAATAAATGAAAATAAATAAAAGTTTTTAGTGCAAAGTTATTCAAGTTTATTGCTGTAATGCAAATTATAAAATCGAGTACTTAAAATCTTATGTTAGTCAGGCTTTTAAAAGCATACAATCAAAAAAATGCAATAATAAATAACATACAAAAAGAAATTTCAAATTTCAAAATATCACGAACCAAATAATCTTACTTTTGTTTTTATTTTTATTGTCAAGAACACAATTTTCTAATTAAAACTTGCTCAAATATGATAAAAACAACTAAAGTGTACTAGCAGTAAATTTAATAAATAAAATGGCCTTGAAAATTTGAAGCTAAATATGTATTTAATACTAATACAAATGTTATAGAAAATTCTTTATTTAAATTATAAAATAAGGAATTTTATAGAATAAGTTGATTAACTTTTATGGCTTGCAGTCTTGAAAAAAATAAATTATTTTAATAGAAATATAGTGAAAGAAAGAGAAAATCGTTAGTTAAGAGAAATTTTGAATCTCCTCTGTTACATTAATTAGTTGAGAATATTACTCAAATTTTAAACTACAAATCAAAAGCACTTAAAAGAAATGTTGTCATCAAACACCACAGTTGATTATAAAATGGAATTCAAAATTACATTTTACGATAAGGAAGGAGAAAATTGAGTTTACGTAACTGCCGCATTTAGCAACAAATTCAGTTGAAGGTTGCACATTACGTATACGAGCTGTTGCCAAGCAATCGATATTAATTATTGTGGAAATTAAAAATGATTGCAGCAAATAAGTAAAAAATATAGAAAATTTCCAATATGCGAATTTTCCATAGCAAAACTGGTGGGAACTTTGTGTTTGCGCTGTCCGATTATAGAGAATTGTGCGCAAAAAAAAAGCAGAAAGCAAACCACAAAGCATTCTACAAACCCAGTCCCCCCATTTGTACGGCAAAAAACCCAACCCAACCCAACCCAAACATATAGTAAGCCCAAACCGACCTGTAGCCGAAGCGACACGATCCAAACACAAAATCACACGCTGCCGTCAGCTTGTCTGGCGCGATTTCTGTTTAGTCGACGTCGCTGTCGCTGTTGCTGTTGCTGCTGCCACAGTCCGTGTAATTGCAGGCAAAAAAAAAAAGAAATAAATATAGAAAAAAAAAGGTGGCACAAATGTCGTTTCCCTGTCCCTAGCACAACACACACACACTCACACACACACACCCTTTGCCCCCGTCGTTGTTTTGTTGTTGTTGTTGTTGTTGCCACCTTTCGAGAGCTGAAAGCTCTTGGCACCGACGGCACCTACTGCAATGTTTTTTTTTTGTCGTTGCTGTTGTCGTTGCTTACGTAAGCGCTAAAGGCGGTAAAATGAAATGAAATTGTTGTAATGGGCGATTTTCATTGCGGCATTACACGCCAACAACTCTTACATAGTCATTCGTACTAGAGATGGTCGCGTTTTGCAAACGCACACACAAAAAAATACTAAACAAATCTCACGAATCAAAAATGTGTTTTCTTTTAAAATCACTTTTCATGTCAAAAACATATTACATAAGTTGACAGTTGATACTTATTAAAGAACTTATCAAAAGTACTCAAATATATTTTCAGTAAATATATAAAACAAAAACAGCCTTGAGATATTTAAAATACATCTGAATAAATAATCTTTATAAGACACATAATACATAATTTTTCAATACAAATTATGCTTACTTAGCTTTAATTGTCACAAAAAGCTTTTTCCCGACTACGTCAACATTTTCAATACATTGATTGAATTTATACGAATCTATTAGTTTTTTGCTAAAATAAATAGAAATTAGATATAGAGCTTTTCATTTCAATCAAATGTTAACTTTTGCATGCTGGCATACATAATTTTGAAATAAAAAGTTTAAAAGATTGACATTTGTGAAATAGATTAATAATTTCAAAAATATATTCTTTCAACTCAATGGATCTCTTAATCACGTGCTTAAGATACTGAAAAAGTTTGACTTTATATTTGTTCGAAATACTTTGATATAAATCTTAGAATAATCCAATCTTCTTTTATATACAATTGTTACTCTTTTCATCGCGAACAGAAAATGCTGTTCATAAAAAGACTCATTTGGTTGACAATTAAAAATAATGTTTGATTTATTGTTAATATATTTTTAAGTAAAATCACAATACAATACAAATACACAAGTAGTTTTCATAAATATATCTTTCAGACTTAATAAATTTTCTTATTATTTATTATTTGCAAACTTTTGCTTGTAAAATTAACATTTATTAAACGCAATTTATAAAGTTTGAGTTTTAATTTAATTCACATACTTAATAATTATAATTTCTTACAAACTAGAATACTCTGCCTTACAATATTAAATTTATTTCTTTAAATTCAAGTAAAGTTTCGTTCATTCTTTTGTAACCTCAATGGGGCTACGCTTTAAGCTCTGCTCAGCTTTTGTCACGCAGCACGCACTAAGCTCGTGTCACGATGTCATCGCTAAGACATCGCTTAAACAGCGTATTCGCATTTGTATGCCCATTTCGGGTCCCATCTGCACACACCTTTGCCCCTCTCTTCCATCCACCCATCCTCCTCTCACTCTCTCTCTCTTTCTCCTGTTTGCGTCGCTCGCTCTTTCGCTGTGTGCCAGCTGTGTGTTGAGCTGTTTGTGAGCTCCTCCTCTGTTATGTGTATATTTGTTCTATAATTACAGCCTATTTGCGCTCTATTCTCGGTACACATGAAATTTTAATGGACCTTTTGGCCTGGCCTGGTCGCGACTTTGCCTCAGCATGGTTCGGTTCGGTTCGCTTTGGTTTGGTTTGGTTCAGTTTTGGTTTGGTCTTAGCTTTGGTTGCCCTGAACTAAACTGAACCATGCTGAACCGACACCGGACACTTCTCAAGAAAAGCTCCAGTCCAATTCGGTTACGAGACCAAAACATTAACATATGTATGTACATATGTCGTTGGTCTTGTGTGTGGTCTCAACACGTCGCTTGTCTCTGTCTCTGGTCTTTCAGATTTAGTCATTTGGATCAAAGCATTAGAGGCATTCGACATTAGACATTAGACATTAGGCAGCGCTTCAAAAGGCCCCGAGACGTGTCTATCTCGAACTTACATGCTCACTATATATATGTATTTCAGATGAACTTCTTCGAACTTCTTCTTGCTTGTTTTTTTTTTCGCTTTTTTGCTTTTTTGTTGTTGTCTTTGTTTTGTGTTTTTTCTGCAAACGCTTTCTTTGTACTTAGCAATTGCCACTTTCTTTTCGACATCTTCGTGTGTGGTCAAGCTGAGGCTAATGGGTTTTAAGGCGAGGTCGTTGTGGTTTGCTGTGATGTGCTGTGGTGCTGTGCTGTGGTGCGATGTGGTTGCAATTTGCAGTTCATCCCAACAAGAGACAAAGCTAATGAGCAAAAGCGAATGCAACGCATGATGACCTCATAATGTTTGCACTTTTCCAACTCAGAACATGAGAACGAGAACATTGCCAGCAAAAACAATAATCACAAATTATAAAAGACTTAAGAACACAAATAAAAGACAGTCACATTAATTAATTATGAGAAGATAAAAATATATTAACAAAAATGGTAACTCGAGTAATAAAAAAAAATATTAATGCAAACACTAAAATCAAAAATGAAATACTTGAAAAATTCAACAATAATAATATCCAGCAAAATAATAAAAATAATAACTAAAAAAATAATAATGATAAAAACCACTATTAGAAAAATAAAAAAATATTAAAGTAAATGACTAACAAAATTACAAAAAAAAAAATAATAATAAAAAACACCTTTTAGTTCTTATCTAATAAATAAATAAAATACTTTACAAATTTCACAAAAATAATAACTAACAAAATTAAAAAAATTAATAATATTAAAAATCACCTTTTTTTACATATCTAATAAAAAGAGTACTCTTTAAAATAAGTAAATAAAAATTATAATTTATTTATATTTAAGAGCATTTAAAAAAAAAAAGTTCAAACAATAAAAATTCTCAAGAAAAAATATAATATTTAATAACAACAAAAATATAATATCAATATTGAAATGAAAAATAATTAGGCATATAAATACCAAAAATAATAAAAATTTAAATATTACCATAATCAAACAATATAATAATGCATAATACATTTTTATCATATATTAGATAAAAATGTATTATGCATTACCAAAAATAATTAAAATTAAAATATTAATAATTTATATGATATATAAAAAATTATAAAAAAGTGAAAATAATGATATCATTACAAAAATAAATATGAATTTAAATATTAACCAAAAATTTGATATTTATATAATAATAATGAAATGCACTTTAATAAATTAAAAAAACCAATCACTAAAATTTAACATAAAATAGTATAATATAAAATACTTCAAAATATAAAATAAATAAAAAGAAATGAATTTTTTTTAAATAAAAATGGATTTTTATTAAATAAAAAGAGTATCCAAAGTTGACTAAGATTCTTATATACAATAATAATGCAGTTTTCATTTTGTTTGTGCAAATTGTTTTAGTAATGACAAACATCAACAATTGATGCTAAAAGTCAGCTATAAACTCAGCTGATACAATTTGATTAGTTGAAACAATTAAATTGAAATGTTCAGAACGGAAATCAACAAAAAGAATTCTGGCATTAATATAATTGAAATGTGTAGAGACTCATGAAAGTAAAATCGTAAAGGCGGAATAAAAAAAAAATTAAGAAAATAAAGATTTTAATTTATTATTGTGCAATTAAAGCTGAAACAAGTAATGCAACGTGTTTTTAATGTTTAAGGTCATGTTAAAGGATTTATTCTACTGCGTTTTACTGTTGGAATAAAAAGGAACACAAGTTAAATAAAAGCTGTAATCATATGAAAATGGTATAAATGAAAAATAAAAAGTTTATTAAAGTAACTTAGTTATATTATTATTATACAAATTTAAGGCAATCATGTCAAAAGCTAAACTCTTTTAAAAATTTCCCCTAAAGCTTAATAACAATGGCAGATGGAAACTCCTCGAAAATGTTCTAAAATTGCAATGTTTATGGACTAAACTAAATGAAAATGGCACACAGCTTTGTTTACCTTAAAAGTATATACATATAACATATTGTATAACAAACTTTTCTAATAGATACAAAAGCAAACTCATAAATGTACAAAACTGAAGTAAACCGAACTTTTTTCCATTGTTGCTTTGTTCAATGTTTATGGAGCTAACAGATTTGCTTTGCACTTGTTCGGGGTCGATCCATAGAATAAGTAGAATAAGTATGAGAGTATAACTTTAATTTATTCAGTATGTGTTTAATTTATGTGCTTCTCTATTTGTATTCGCATTCGTTCGTGTTTCAGTTTCTTTTGTTGTGCTTTTTGCTGTTTTGCTATTATTGTTGCTTTTTGTTAGCCATAACTATTGCATTTTATACAGCAATTAGCGTAGGTAGCGAGCTCTGTGAGCATTTTGATCGTAGTTAAGATTGTATCCAGGTATTAGCTGTAATGTTAATACCAGCTGCTTGCTGCTAGCTGCTATATCGTGACATGGCCAATGCGGAAAATAATATCTCTAGCTAATTATTTCACTTTTTTTTTCTCGTTGTTGTTGTTGTTGTATGATTATTATTGTTGTTATTTTTTTTTATTTGTGTGTTGTTCTTCGCTTTTGGCATTCATTTTCGTTTAACAACTGATCAACTGTAATTCGCGAGAAATTTATAATTTTACAGTATCTGAATCAAAGTTCGCTGGCTTTCAGGGAAATTTCAATTAACGATGATGCATAGTGATGATTACAATCTGTACCGGTTCACAATTGGTTCAACTTTATATGGTAGCCAGCTGCAAATTTATTAGTAAATTATGCAAAACTGGAACTTAATAAGTACTTATTATTATAAATAATAAAACTAGCAATTAAGACATATTCTATATATAGGTTCGATCTTTGCGAACCGGTTCAAAAGAGGTGCAAGCATATAGATCAGGCAATTGTTAAGATAAACACGGATATTTTTTCAAGATGTTAAAAGTGTATCACGACCAAGTGAAACAATAGTATTTATGTATGCAAATTAATATAATAGAGTACTTTTTAAAATCTGAACCGGTTCACAATTGGTTCAGCTTTAGTAAATGATGTAAAACTTTAACTTAATTAGTATGTTACTTGTTATTTTAAACAATCAAACTAGCAATGAGAAATGAGTGCAAAAGTTCTATAAGTAGATACGCTTTTTGTGAACCGGTTCGAAATTGGTTCAAGCACGTAGCTCAGTCAATTTATAAGATAGAACACGGAAATTTGTTCGACATGTTAAAACTGTATCGCGACCAACTAAAACAATAATATTAGTTTATGCAGCTTAATATAATACAGTGCTTTTAAAAATCTGAACCGGCTCACAATTGGTTCAGATTTATATCATTGCCAACTGCAAATTATTAAATTATGTAAGACTGTAACTAAATTTATATTTGTTATTTGAAATAATAAAACTAGCCATTGTCATAAATTCTGTAAATACTATAGGTACAAACTCTGTGAACCGGTTCAGAAAGTGGTTCAAGCACATAGCTCAGGCAATTGTTAAGATAGAACACGGAAATTTGTTCGAGATGTAAAAAGTGTATCACGACCAAGTGAAAGAACAATGTTTATGTATGCAAATTTATGTAAGGCAATAAGCCAGTTTGCTGATTTCTTTGCAGCTCTGATTGCATCTATGTGTGCGTGTGTGGGGGGGGGTGTGTGTGTGTGTGTGTGTGTGGTTGACTCGATTCTAGTTTCTGCGAAGAGCAACAACAACAATAACAACAACTCTTGGCTTCCATTCAAATGCAAGTCAAATTGATGAACGAGCTGCAATCGCTGGCATCGAGCGCAGAGAATCAATTGGGATACCAAACATGAACCATAACAGGCAGAGACAGAGATAGACATAGACAGTGGGGAAGGAGATAGAGAGATGGAGAGTGACATACGGCAATAGAAATAAAAGCCATGAACTGATGCAATTCGAAATGAAAGTTGCCAAATCGAGTGCAAAACTTGCGTCAAATCGAAAAATTAGAAAATGTGTGAAAAGCCAATGAACGACAGCAGGAAAATTGCATCCGAAAGATGGAAGCAACAGCAACAAGAAAAACAAAAACACTGCAGAAAAGAAGAGCAACAAAATCGAACAAGAAAATGGGATAATTTTTGCGCTTTTCATTTCAATTTGAGTGCAACAATATTTCAAATGCTCATTTGCATACCCTCCAAAATGTTTGAATATGGGGTAGTTTATTCTTAGTACAACAATAATTGATCAGCTTGAAATTTTGTACAATTCAGCTTACCAAACATTTTATTACATTCATAGACTAAGAAAATTAGAGAAAAGGTTTAAGATTGAATTAAATAAAAAAAAAATCGTATTCCTAGATAATCCATTTTCTTAATTGTATAATGACATGTTTAAATTAAAAAAATATATATAATATTTAGAAATAAACATGAACATAAACATAAGGAATAATATGAAAAAAAAAGTTTAAAATGCATATTATAATTCAAATAAACATAACGAAATTATTCTGTATCTGGAATATATAGTCTATAAAAAGAATATATAAGAGTTTCAATATCTTTTATTATTAATCAAACTACTTCATATACTATATGTATTTTTGTATCAGAGTATCTAATAATAATAATGAAAAACTTTATTTAGATAATAGCAAACAAAAATTTGAACAAATGAACGTCTTTTAGAATAGCAAAACAAAAACTCAGAGTAATATGGCATTTTCTTTATAAGCAGTTTAATTTAAAGATAAAAATAACATTATGAACAACATAATAATTAAAAAGGAAAGTATAGGATATCTATAAGTCGTCACATAGATTGAAAAATATTGTCAATTATCAACATTTTTAATAAATACAAGTAATTTATGCCATAAAGTTTATATTCAAATATGTTTAAATTTTATTACGATGTTGTGTATTTTTACAGGGTATCTGCGAGTCAAGCAGTCAAGCAAACAAAACGCTGACACTGCCAATTCTCGTGGCATCTTTCACTTGGCTTAGCTGCGAGTACGTGCGGTTGACAGGCCACAGCCCGAATTGTATCTGTATCTGCCAGTATTCGCGAATGAATCGTGTATCTTGTATCTGCATCTGCATCTATAGCTGTATAACTGTATTCGTATCTGCATCTGTAGCTGTGCATCTGCATTGGTAGCTGACAAGTACGAGGGCCCCAAGCCAAAAGATCAAAAGATATCGCTGCAGTCTGGCGGTCGGCCCAAAACGTACTGAGCAAAACAATTTTTCGCCTTCTTTTTGGTCTTTTTTTTTTGTTGTTGCTCAATTTCAACTTTTCTTTGCTTTTCTTTTGCTGTTGTCGTTGTCGTTGTCATGTTGTTGCCTCACTCGACGCTGTTTCGTTGACGTTTGTTTATAATTTGCGTTCTGCTTGCCTTCCACTATTTTTTTTTTTTTTTTGTTTCTTTCCATCTCGATTCATTTATTTTTTCTTTTCGTTTTTGCTCCCCCTCTCCATTCGCTCAAAATAATCATTTTAGTTTTGATCGCATTCGACTCGCCCATAAATTATCCAAACACACTGCCCATAAATATCTATTCTCATCAGTTCTTAACGGAGTATGTTATCCATGTGCGTGTGTGTGTGTTTATGTGTGTGTATGTGTGTTTGTGCGGAGCAGGTTGAGTGTCGAAACTTAAGGGAACATTATATTTTAAACGAGCATTATCATCCAGCTATGTAGGTGTGACCAAATCGTGGGCTTTAACATTAAAGAACACATCGTAACCTTTGAGAATTATCGCCAACGGAAGTGCATTAACTTATAGTTATATCGATGACAACTTACATTGTGCTTTGTAGTGGAAAACCATAGAAATAATAACAAAAAATTATTTAGATTCAGTCTACATATTTAGGTAATTTACATTTGATACAATATTCGTTATATTTATAAATGATTCTTGGTTCTTTATGACAAAAATAATAATTTAACCAAGTCGTTGTAAATTTCAAATACATTTTCTTGATAAATAAAGAGTCAAGAAAGGTGTTTAAATTGATTACTAAGAAGAAACTAAAATATTTACATACAATATCATATTCATATCTATAAATCTTGAAGAAGTTGCCTTCAAATGTACAAGAATAATATAAATATTACGAATATACATTTATTCTCTATACCATGATGTTATTTTTGACTTTCGATAAGAAAAAATTTCAAAAGATTACCATATTTATGAATCTGTATAAAAATAAATAGTTCCTATAATTATTCTTCGGTTTACAAGTTGAATTAACAAAGAAAACAAGAGAGCACAACAATAAAATTTCTTCAAAAGAATACAAATTTGTTTAACCGATTTTGATCTTAATTAGAAATCTCTTAAATAAATCTGCATTAGTCTCAAAATAGTTTTCACGGCAATTATTAAGTAAAACAACATTTGTTGTGCCAATTCCTTTTTGAGTCACTGTGTTTACGGTGTAAATTTTACAGCAAATGCGACACAATCGACACGTTTGCCAAATTTGAGCGATGGCCAAATAGAAATGACCCACGGTACAAACATAGCACACACACACACACACACACACTTTTATATACATTTGTATGCAACACACTTGAGGTAATATTATGATTTGTACATCTATTTAAAGTGCCTGCAATTGATTATTTTCCATTTTATTAGTTTTGTGTTCGCTTCGCTTCTTTTTTTTGCATTATTTTTCACGTCAATTTCGCATGATTTTTGCACATTGCATGCGCTCAATACGTGTTGCTGCATCTCGCTCGCACACTCGCTCGTACTCGATATTCATTTGCTGATTGCATTTGTGTGTGTGTGTGTGTTGGTTAATTTAATACGCACACACGAACGCGCGCCGTATGCAAATTACTGTGAGGCAGGTCGCAAAATAGCGCAACGACTTTTTTCCTAGCGCTGTTGTTCAAGAGCATGGCTAAATGTAGCTGGAAACGGCTAAATAAATAGCTAAATGTGGCTATAGCTATATGTAGCTAGCATGTACAATCGTGTGCTATCGGTCGTTGCGCTGAACACACACACTCATACATACATACGTGTACATATATATGCATAATAAAGACAAACTATAAAAATCAATGTGTTGCTGCAGCTACGACAACGTGCCACATGCTGTCCCTATGTGTAGCGTATTTATGTGCAACGTTGCCCCTTCCCCATCCTCATCCCCCATCCACACTCTGCGCCTGTTGCACTTATTTATTGTTTGTCGTAAACAAATGGGCTTTTTATATTTTGTTGTTTTTCTTCAAGTTGTTTCGTTCCCCATTGTTGTTGTTGTTGCTGCTATTTAGTTGCCCTGCTTGCATACACGCACACATTAATTTATTATATACAAATGTAAATGTGCCTCAACCCGTTTGCTGTTTGTCACGCTTGCCCTCTCTCTCTCACTCTCTTTCGGTCTCTCACCAGCTGGCTCTCGAGAGCATGCCGCTCAGCTGCGATCGCCTTAAAAAAAAAGCACTCAACTCTCTTACACTCTTGCTTAAACTTCTTGTTTTCAACTCAATCGCTCTTTATCCAGTTTTGACACTCTTAAGCCAACAACGAAAAGCACTCGAAGCCAATTTCTCTTCACTGCTTGCTCTTTAACTCTTTCATGATCGCTCTCTCGCTCGCTCTACACACTCAACGCACATATGCTGCCGCTGCCGCAGCCGCTGTCTCAGCTGATTCCGCTGCCCCAAACCTCTGCTGCAGCAGCTGGACCAGGCGTCGTCGACGAGATCGTCGGTCGACCCAACGAAACGTGAACGTGACTTGCCTCGGCTGCTTCGCCTCTATTTCATTTTCATTATACTTTTTTTGTTCCTCGTATTTTTTGTTTGTTTTTTTATTATTTGTGTTTTGTGTGCCATAAATACACAACTTTTTTTTGTTGTCGTTGTTGTTTTTTTTTTCGCTCCTTTGTTCGGCTGATCGTTTGCCAGCCTCTCTGGCTGCCTACCCGGCCCCTCTCCTCCACCCCCGCCCCAACCATCTACAGTGCAGTGCAAACTTTGTTGTCTTTGTCTTCGCTGTGGTTTTCTGCTGTTGGCTCTTCGCATGGGGCCTCTGCTTGTGCGCTGCTGCTGAGCTGCTTCTGCTGCTTGTTGTTGTTGTTGTTGTGTAGATGCACAGATACGGATACAATTCATAGGCCTGTCTTGTTTCAGTGTGTGCGTGTGACTGTATGTACGTACATATAATATGCATACATAAGTGTGTGTGTGTTCGTGTGCTTTGCTCTTTTGCTTTTATTTATCGTTGGTTTCCTCATTTTACGCTGATTTGTTTTGAAATGAAATTAAACGACGCATGGCAATTCAAAGCAAAGAGCAACAACAAAACGAGTTAAATCAAGAAAGAAATGAAGACAAAGAAGACAAACTTGACTACTGTGTAATCCATTATTGCTCCTAGATGAGTCAACTTTCTTATCGCTAGAGCAAACAAAAACAAAAAAAAAGGTAGATAGCTAGGTAGATAGAGACAAATATGGGCAACGAGCCCCCCTTTGGAGGCAAGTAAACAAAAACTGTGCCAACAACTGGTTGGTCAATTTGCATTTGTTTGCAAATTAATTTATGCGCCATTCTGATTAAGAGGCATTGTCTAATCACCTCGCAAATTATTGAGGTGTCTATATTATAAAGTGGTAAAAAATGAATAAACACACACACGCACACACATCACGCACAACAAAACAATTTACAGTAGCTAATATTAGTGCATTAAATATGTTAATTGCAGCACCCAAAAATACTTTTCAAAAAAGTGCAAATAAGAAAATCTGCGACAATCTGACAGCACTGTCATCATGACTGACAGACAAAAGCTCAAAGGCACAGCCATAATGGCGAATCGGAATACGAATTGAATTTAGTACTTCTTTTATAAGAAATTATTTCTGTAAATAATACATTTTTGATAACATTTCTTTACAAAAAAAAAAATAAATGAATTCGTAAAAATAAAAGTATATATGTATGTTTATATATATTGTAGCATCTGGCAACGCTGCCTGCCAGTGTGACACTATTTTAATAAAGCTAAATAAACTAAAAGCAATTAAATGTGAAATGTTGATAGTGCAGCCATTAGTTGTTGGTAGCAGCAACTAGGACATGGCACAGCGTGTCGTATGCGTAATATGCGCTCATTGTCCTTTCCTAACGGCGTCATTTGTTTGGCTTAATTGTCGATAAATAATTGTTGAAAGTGCGCACTACAACACTGTTTTCTGTTATCGTTGTTGTTGTTGTTGTTGCTGTTGCTGTTTTTGGTGTCGCAAAAGAAAACACAAAAATTCGCACATCATTTTTCAAGCTCAACGGCGACGACGACGATAACAACAGCTGCAAAAATAACGAGTAGGATTTGAAGCGTGATGCTGGCAAACCTTTTAAATCTCTGTATGTGTGTGTGAGTGAGACAACCCTTAAGACAGTCCTGTGGGATGGGGAGAGGGGGGAGCAGCTAGCGTTTATCCTTTCTCCATGGCTGATCAACCGCAAGTTACAAATGTCAAATGTTGTTTTTGTCAAAAAGGCTTTCAATGCGACGCATTCGGCAACCCTTACCGACCCCCACCCCCCTCTCACTCACATCATTTACTCTCTTGACGACGCCCCGCATGGTTCTCAAAAGGTGCCATGACGCAACAATTCTATATTCTATTATTCACGCAAAAATTTCTACGCATTACGCATTTGAAGCGCTCCTGACATTGACTGACATTGATGACGATGATGACGCATAAAGTGGCCAGCCTCCGCTTTACTCTTCTTCTCCCCCTTCCTTCTCCTTTCTAGCGCCCCTTTCCCGTTATAAATCGAAGACTTTCAACGCACTTCGACTTCACTTCGGTCAACGGGTTTGATTTTTTTTCGCATATGCTAAAGCCATCATTGGGACACTTGGCAACTCTGACAGCTGACTCGCTAATGCATCTTTGGCTTCCAGCCCAAACTCTTTTTGTTTTTTATTAGTCGGAAGTGGGCGTGTTTAAATTCCGAAACAAATGTTATTTGTATTTATCCCAACGGAGTTTCTTCAACAAATTTCAAAGCTTGAATTTTTTCAGTCTCTGAGCTCAAGACCTTCATTCAGAGCGGACAAACGGGAATGACAATTCTTTAAAGATAATAATTACTTTCGAATTATCTGATTCTTTCCTTCTACCTTCTTTCATACCTTAAATATATGACTAGCCAATTATTAGGTAATACACCTTACATAAGAAACACATTAAGATTATATGAGAACTGTAAAGAATTGTAAAACTTAAAATAATTATCGAATTTAATTAATTATTCAAAACTTATTCTTAAACTTTTGGTTTCTCCTCAATAATGTGATATTAAAACAAAATAAATAAATTTGAAGATATCTGCATCTTATTTTTATAATAAACTTTTTAGGTAATTTTTTTTAAAGGCATTCAGTATTCTTACATTTTTAAGTAATTTAATCTTAATCTTTTTTTACGGTTTAATATTGTTATATTCAGAATTAATCAATCATATAGAAGATTTCTGTATCTTTCTTTAGAAAATAATGTTCTTAGATGATATTTTTAGATGAATTCAGTATACATATTTAAGTATTATATTAACTGATTTTCATATGGGTAACTTCATATTTGGTAGAATTAAATAACACATACATACTTTACTTTATAATAGTAGATGATAGCATATACTATATTTTAAATCAATTTTTATTATTTTCGTTTATAGAGCTAAGTATTATATTCTTAAATATAGAACGAACTTGGATTTCAATCTGTTTCGCGTTAATAAATTTGTTATAAAGTTAATTAAAAGCATTTTCCTTGGCTAAATTAGAATAGTTAATAAACTGATGCCTACAATCGATCTCTCTTGCATTAACAAATTAGTCTTGTTTTGTAAGGCAATAGAAGTAAATGATAATAGTAAACAATTCCCAATTGGATTTTTCAATATTAAGCTCATACTCAAATCTCTTGATTATATAGGATCTGGCTCGCCCTGCATGCGATAGATTTGTGTGTGCGTCTTCACATTGATCAGCTTGTTGTGGCAACTCCAGCGGATGTCAAAGTCCAGGTGGCGAGCACAGCGTCGCACCTCGAACTCACCGCAGAGCAGATCACCCGGACAGAGGGGCAAATGATCGTCGATGGGGAAAAGGGTTTGCTTCCATTGTGTGGCTGCCGCAGTGGGCGAAGTGCTGACGATGGCTGAGCCGGGAAAGCGATAGTCAAAGTAGAGCAGCAAATGTTTGGCCAACGCTTGACGCAACGCGCACAGCTTGAACGGCACCTTGAAGCTCAACTCATTCGGTTGCAACGTCAGCAGATCGAAGCGTTGCAAGAGTTGCCGCTGACACAGCACATGGTTGGCATCCACAACTCTGACCACGGGTGTGTGAAGAGCGATGTGCCAGGCAAGCGAGAGATTCAACGATCCAGCGAAACGTCTCCAATACTGGCGAGGAGAGCTGATGAGATCCAAAGGATGACGTGGTTGCTCCACAGCAGTCATATAGAGATTAGCGATGTGAGGAAAGATGCAACCGTTGGGCTTCAGCCACTTGTCACGGGCATAGAGCACATCCTCCAGCGTGGAGCTGTACATCAAGCAGGCACTGCAGGATTGCAAGCTGTAGATGAATTGTGTAGTTAGTGTGGATCATGCCACTCTTGCTCACCCCATCCACTTGGACACAATGACATCGATCGGCGGCAATTGCAGTTGCTGCAACGGACCGTGCAACACATCGATCACATGCTCCAGACGATTATGTTGCACCAATTGACGCGCCACTTGACACACATCACTTGACTCCACGGCATAGACACGTGCCGCACCCTGACGTGCCACCCACATCGAGAGCAGGGCACTGCCACAGCCCAACTCCAGCACGGTGGCGCCACGAAACAGCTCCGAATTTGCCTCAATGGCCGCCTTGAAGCCAAGCATTGTTGCCTCGTCGCGCAAATCGCCTTCGTGGCGTTGCAGAAAACGCAAATAGACTTCAGGTGGCATCTCCTCGTATTCCTTTTGCTGCATGCGTTGTCCTTCAGCAGTTTTTATGGTCATCGATGCCATAATTTGAACGAGGCATGCAACACAATTTCAAAATAAATTATATCAACGGCCATTTGCATTGTTTTTGGCGACTAAAGTGTGCAAAACAGCTGTTTGCACTTATCGATCGGAATGTTATCGATTAATTTTAGCAGGTTGCCACCTGGATGAATAAAGCTGCAATTGGTATATTTTTATGCCAAAGCAGTATATTTGCAGTTTCTTTTGTTTTAAAACTAAAAATAAATAGTAATCCTAATATTTTTTAAAATAATTAATTAAATAATTTATTTATAGCTTTTTTTTTTTTTGCTATAAAATGTTAATATAATATGTAATATGTATACATTAGCCTAAAAGCTATAAATGCAACAGTGTGTACACACTTGAAATTGAATAATACTGCTTAATTTGGATAATTTGGATAAACTATATCAATGTCCCGATTTAACAAGTCATTATACCAAGTCTTCTCAGTTCAGCGATTGTATCGAGCACAGGTGTAAAACGATTCAGTGTATAGAAATGAATGCCATAAACACCCAAATTGGCAGCCAAAGTCTGTTGAATATTTCGCACCGATAGCTGCACAAAATAATTCATAACCGCTGCATCGTCGTCCTTAATCGGTTCCACCTCGGCCAGTTGCTCGGGGGTAAGAAATACTTTGGAGAAACCCGCCATGCGTTCATATCGGGCAAAAGATTCTGGTATGAGAATGCCCAGCATAATGGGAGCCGTAATTCCAGCATTGCGAGCATCCTGTAGGAATTCCACGATTATGTCTCCGGAGTAGCACAGTTGGGTGACAATGAAATCGGCGCCACAATCCATCTGCAAGGATATATGTAGGAAATTTAAGTTTAAAGTTTCAATATTTCAAAATTAAATGAATAAAATGATTTTCATTAAAAATAAAATAAAAATTACAGAATTATCTAAAATTCAGTATTAAAATTACTAGCAAATTTAATCAAGTTTCAGTATTTATATGCAAAAATATACCGCAAATATATGTGAAGAAACTGGCTAACTGACCTTTAACTTCATGTATTGCATGTCCAATTCCTTGTCTCGAGGTCCCTCTTGCAAATTCGTATATCCATCCGGATAGCCAGCGACAGCAATCGCCATATCTGAAAATATGAAATAATATATATAATAATATATAATATACATGCTAATCATACCATTGATTTGGGGGAAAAATGAAACTCACCGCTTCGAGCATTTCGGAAGTACTTCACGGCCTCATAGGCATAGTTAAAATCCTGTCCCTCCTCGACGTGATCGCCGCGAATAACGAGAACATTGTTGAGATTCAAGTCGAGAAATTGGTCAAGATGCTTCTTGGTTAGTTTATACACCGTCATGTGAGGCATGGCGGGAATGTATGGCGTCAAGGCGGGCATCATCTGAATGTTGGGAATTAGCGACATGGTCGCGTCTTCAATGGCATCCGAAAATCGTTTCGTCCACACAACGCTAATGAATTCGGGCATTTTGGGCAGAAACATGTGAAAATCGAGGCAAGCAGTCGCATCAACGTTGAGGGGTTTCGTTTCGATGCCATAGAAGAATTCCTGGCACTCGGTCTTCTGCCTCACAATATCGGCGATATTGGCATCGTTGAGGCAGAGTTTCTTCTGCTCATCGGTAAATTCAAAGCACGGCTTGAAAGGATCCCAGGGCAGCTTGGTTTCTCCGTCCATTGCTAAGGCGCGTTGCTCGGCGTGCTTGGCGCGCTTGGTGAGCTTGGGTTCAAGCCACTCGTACTTGGAACGCGACTGATACTGCAAATTATACGGACTACGTCTCAACGTTTTTATACTTCTGAGCAATGTTTTCGCTGGTCGGATTCGATTGAGATTAAAACACATTGTAATTTTATGTTCGTATAACCTGAACGTTGTTGTTGTTGTTGTGAAATGTGAATTATTTACAAGCATTAACTTTATCTAGAATATATATTTACAAATGTGAACTACGTTTTTTTTTCAGACTCATGACAAATGTCCCGCTTCAAATGCCGCCAGAGTATTTGCCTTCAGATTACCTTCTCGCTCCCATTTTCCTTTATTTCGTCAACTTCACTTTTAAATTGAGGCGCGTTTTGTGTGCAGTGTCTACACATCTATAAATTTTCGAAATATCGCACTAGTTGTTAGTTATCGATTGTAAATGCAATACTATACCGATTTATTTGTTTACATTCAACTTCCGTCAAATCAGAGTGATGACTAAGCTATGGCCATATAGATTGATTTCCCAGAGACACTGAGGGTTAAGTCAATAATTTGAATATACTCGTTGTCCAATTGGAGTTTTATATGGAGACGAACTGTGTAACGATGAAAGCGTTATCGATAAAAGCTTAGTCATACAAATGGCACTAGAGCAGTAATCAGTATTCAAAACTATCGATCAGTGTATTAATCTTCAGTCTTAAGAAAGAACGTTTAATTTGTTTTATATTTTTTGTACATATTTTTTACATATAACTAACAATCAGCTTTAGAATTTTTGGGTATTCCCTTTGAGCGGAGTTCACGCAGCACTTCGACAATCGGCTCGAAATGATTGAATGTAAAGAATTGAAAACTATATATTCCCAAGTCAGCCTCCAAGATCTGTTGAATAATTCGCACCATTAATTGCACAAAATAATCCTTGACCTTCGTGTCATCGCTACTCAGCTGCTCCACTTCAACTCGAGCCTCAGGCGAGAGACGAACTCCAGTAAGTCTTTCAATTCTCTGATAGCTGGCAAAGGAATATGGCACAATAATGCCAACCAAAATCGGAACCGTAATTCCAGCATTGCGAACATCCTTTATGAACTCTATGATTTTCTCAGCGGAGTAACACAATTGCGTGATAATCAAATTGGCACCGACATCGACCTGTAATCAAACAAAAATATCACAGATTTCGAGTTTTTCAACATTTCTGATTGAATTGACTATACAAAACTAAAATTATTAAGATCTGCTATGTTAATTAAATAAATAAGGTTAAAAAGCTTTAAATATGTTATCTTAGAACAAAATGAATACTTAAGTGTGGCAGTATTTATATGTCAAAATACCAAAAATACTGATGCACATATATTTTTTGTTTGCATTCAACTTGCCTTTAACTTCAAGTATTTCATGTCTAAGGCCTTGTCTCGCTTTCCTACTTGTAAACTCGTGTATCCTTCCGGATGACCCGCGACAGTAATTGCCAGTCTACCTGTAAGGATTTCACTGATCGTGCAATTCACAAAACAACTACAAATAATACTCACTATCACGAGCACAACGCAGATACTGGACAGCCTCGTAGGCGTGGTTATATTCCTGTTCCTTCTCGATGTGATCGCCGCGAATGACGAGCACATTGTTGAGATTCAAGTCGAGGAAGTCGTCGAGGTCCTGTTGGACTAGACGATGGAGCGATAAGTGAGCCATGGCGGGAATGTAGGGCGTCAAATGTGATACCGTCTGAATGTTGGGTAATTGTGCCATGGACGCTTTGTGAATTGCATCCGAAAATTGTTTGGACCACACAATGCCAATGAACTCGGGCATTTGGGGTTGAAACATTTCAAAGTTCAGGCAAGTATTTAAAACCATTCTGAGGGGTATCTCGATTCCATAGAAGAATTCTTTACGCTTACTCTTCTCTTTCACGATTTCGGCAATATTTCGATCGTTGAGACAGAGTTTCTTCTGGTCATCCGTAAATTTAAAATTTGGCTTTATTGCTGAAGAGTTTGCTTTAAAGCAGCAAAATCTTTTAGGAATTCGACTGAGGTTGAAACACATTGATATTAAATGTCCATAATATAAATTAAATAAAATTCTAATTAAATGTTATATCTCACATTTGAATTTTTTACATAATATATTAATTTGTTTACGCATGTGAACTTTGTTTTATTTTCTGTATTGTAATCTTCGCCATAAGTTAGCTCAACATAATCATCCACAATTAGAATTAGTGATGCGACAATCCTAAGATTGTGGCAGCTTTTGCAACAATCGTATTCATCGATATATCGATAGTAAGTGCAGTGTTAAAAACATTTTTGATTTACCATTTTTATTTTATTTACTTATATTGAGCCATCTTAAAGTCAAAATGACGCCTAAACTATAGCCTTTTATATTGTCATTTAAGATTTATACAATATGATTCATCCAAAGTTGTCAAATTGAATATTTGAATATACTATCGATATATGTATTCTTTATTGTTCAATTGGAATGTTATTATACCCGCTACCCATAGGGTAGAAGGGTATTATAACTTTGTGCCGGCAGGAAATGTATGTAACAGGTAGAAGGAGGCATCTCCGACCCTATAAAGTATATATATTCTTGATCAACGTCAACAGCCGAGACGATATAGCCATGTCCGTCTGTCCGTCTGTCCGTCCGTCAGTGTGAACACCTAGATCTCAGAGACTATAAGAGATAGAGCTATAATTTTTTTTCGACAGCAATTGTTATGATTGCACGCAGATCAAGTTTGTTTTAAATTTTTGTCACGCCCACTTCCGCCCCCGCAAATCAGAAAAAATCGAATAACAAGAGTAATAATAAAGCTGGAGTCCCGAATTTTAAGATATACATTAGAAACTTGTGACTTCTGAAAATTTGGTTGCGATCGGATCAAAATTGTGGAAGTTATTAAGGAAATTCTTTTGTATGGGCTAAAACGCCTACTTATATCTAGAGCTGCGCTGATGCTGTTTGACTTGGATACGCCATCGTTGGAAGCTATGTCATAAAATTGCACTTATACAACAATATTTTATGATTTTTTTTATTTGCCTCTACTAATATTGTCTTACTACAATCAATAATTATTGATCACACCTCTAAGACGCCAATATAAACAAGCAATGTTTATTAATTGCAGTTTGCAAAGCAAGTTTGCTTTATTTAGTTTCACATTACATTTGTTTGACTAATTATCAGCTGCCGTCTCCTTGGGTATTCCCCTCAAGCGCAGCTCACGCAACACCTCAACAGTGGGTTCGAAACGATTGAGCGTAAAGAATTGAATACCATATATTCCCAAGTCAGCCTCCAAGATCTGTTGGATAATTCGCACCATTAATTGCACAAAATAATCCTTGACCTTTGTGTCATCGCTACTCAGCTGCTCCAGCTCAACACGAGCCTCAGGCGAGAGATGGACTCCAGTAATTCTCTCAATAGTCTGATAGTTGGCAAAGGAATATGGCACAATAATGCCAACCAAAATCGGAACCGTAATTCCTGCACCACGGGCGTCCTTTATGAACTCTATGATTTTGTCGCCAGAGTAACACAATTGAGTGATAATAAAATTGGCGCCGACATCGATCTGTAAGTCATACAAACATCATCGCTGATAAGTAGCGGCTTCGGAAGATTAAGTGTGACCAAAAGCACAAATTGAATAATTTCCTAATTTGTCACCCGATTGTTAGTTAACCAATTAGTTTTATAATTTGAGTTAGTTGTACTTTTTAGGAATGAAAAAGGTCGTGATAGAAAAAATATCAGAGGTATAGCTACAACCTTATATGAGATATTCCTTATCATTCAGATGGAGAGACAGACAGACAGACAGAATCACTCACCTTTTGCTTCAAGTACTTCATGTCTTGGGTCTTATTCGGAGCATCGCTGGTCAGGCTCGTGTAGCCTTCGGGATAACCGCCGACAGCAATCGAGATGCTATCTGAAAGACTCGCACAATCTCAGCCTGCGTCGTTAAGAGAGAGAGATGTCTAGATGAATGCTCACCTCCCCGGACACGTCGCAGATACTCCACCACCTGATAGGCATAACGATAGTCCTGTTCCTCATCCAAACTATCGCCACGGACGACGAGCACATTGCTGAGATTCAGAGCCGCAAACGCGTCCACATGCTGTTGGGTTAGACGATAGAGCGACAGATGCGGCATCGCGGCAATGTGAGAGTTGAGTTGGGGAATCAATTGGATGCTCGTGACGTCATCAAAGTTGCCAGTGCGTCGAATGGCATCGGTAAACTGCTTTAGCCACACAAAGCTAATCAACGACGGAAGCAGCGGCAAAAAGTCATGAAAGTCCACACAATGGGCTTTGCCATCGTTTTGGGCCATTATCTCGATGCCATAGAAGAATTCCTTCTGCGCCGTCTTCTGGGCCACAAGCTCAGCAATGTTTGGCGTTAATTCCTGCTGATCACCGGTGAACTTAAAGCATGGCTGAATGCTAGCGGGCAATGGCGATGTTGGTCGCAGGCTGTTCGTGGTAGCCAAATCAATTGGGTGCATGATGAAGTCGGAGTAGTAGTATAGGAAATCGCCGCTTAATCAACTCTAGCTCACTTGCTTGCTTGAGACCGCTCAGACAACTGACAACTCTGCTACCTCTCTCTGCTACTGATAGGGTCTGTCCCTCATTTCCCTAGCTGGCACCGGCTGTGGCTCGGACTCGGAATCGGATTCGGATTCGGGTAACAGATTGCGATTCTCTCGATTCGCTGTGGTTTACTACAAACAAAAAAAAAAAAACAAAGAAAAACAACTGAAATAAATAAATAAAAACCCCGCACACAGGTTATCGCAATTGTTGTTTTTTTGTTTTTTTTTTTTTTGCCCATAACAAAGCTCTAACACTTTTTCAGTCTGCCAGACACAAACTACATATATATAAATTATTCCTCATAAACGCAAAAGTGTGAAAGAACATTGCACAAGCTCTCAATTTACAAAGATAAGATTAAAGTCAATAAATAAAACGTTTAGTTGCCCATTTAAAATCAAAACTAGGTTAACAGCTTTTAGCGTTTAAAATTAAACTACGTTTTTTCTTGCAATCTTCTATATACTTACAGTTGCACATATTTCTGTAATTTTAAAAGGTGCATTTTTTAATACTCGCTACGCAAAGTCAAGAAGGGTATTATAACTTTGTGCCGGCATCTCTGTTCCTATAAAGTATATATGTATATTCTTGGTCCGTCTGTTCGGGTGTTCTTTTAAGTATTTTGTGGTATATTATTTTGACATATTTTGCTAAAAATACCGCAATATTTTGCTTTTATTCAAGGTAGATAACGGGTATCTCAAAGTCAAGCACACTCGTCTGTGGCTTACTTATTTGATTGTTGTAAATAGCAACGATAAGATTAATGCCAACTTCTATCAACTTGTGATACCCATTGTAAAATAATTAGTTAAACATTTTCAAGCGCTTAAAGTGAATGAGAAGATTTGTTTATTTTTATGTGCAAAAATAAATAAACTATTTTAATCTTTAGATTTCCAATTGCGGTATTATCATTTTTATATATCAAATTAATATACCAAAAAAATACTGAAGTATATCAAAGTGCATATTCATATTGGGATATTGATTTAAAAATTATCTCTCAATCTTTTATAGACTCTGAGATCTAAATATATAATTCGGTATTTTGTGGTATATTTCGATATATTTTAAGATTAATACCGCACTATTTTGGTTTATAATATTCGAAATATGTAGAGTATATCTCACAATCGAGAACACTTGACTATAGCTTTATGCCTCGCTATAGCTGCAATTGCAGCAAACTTAGCAACCATTAAAAAGCTTTTGCATTCCGTAAATAAATTCATTTTAGTTAGAAATACTTTCATGTTGATGTGTTAAGACTTTGCAGCTAAGCAATTAAAGCGCAGATGTTATTTTCTTTCAATAACTAATAGAATCTATATTTAACTTTCATTGATCTTTGGTAATTTTATGTTATAAATCTTTGGCAATACAATTTATAATTTAAATATAAATCTTTCTCATTTACTCTTAATTAGATTCGTGGAACTGACCATAAAACTTAATGAGGTATTACATTTGATGCGATGCCACGTTGGGGAAATTATATGTTAGAGCTATGTAAACAAGACTTGCAGTCAGTTTAAAACTCGCTGTTGTCCTGCATGCCAAGGACATCAGTTTAAAAAATGGAGTCATGAGGTGTGTTTGCCTCTGTGTTTGGTGCTGTTGCACTTTAGCTTTGTTAAATGGTCAGATAGAATCGACAGTGCAAAGTGAGTGCTCGACTGTGAGATAACCGCTATTCATTTTAAATAAAAGCAAGTATCTAAAAAGTATTCTAGTAAGTAGGCGTTAATAACTTAGACAATTTTTAACTGATCGCAACCTAATTTTTAGGAATCACATATATAATACTATAGTTAATATTGTATATGCTCTCTTATAGTCTCTGAGATCTAAGTGTGCAGACGGACAGAAAAAAAGACGGAGATGGCAAGATCGTCTCGACTTTTGATGCTGATTAAGAATATGTATATATTCTTCTTCTTTCTGGGGTCGGATATATAAAATATATAAAATATCATATATTTTAATGGTATATTTGTAGAATTTCTAGAAAAGGTTCTGTTCGATTCAGAATATATAGAATATATATTGTGTGCTCGAAAATGTCTTCGTCTGTACATAGCTCACATCTCGCCTTCAAAGAATTGAATTTTGTTTATTTTCAACATTGAAATAATTGATGCAGGTCAGTGAATTATGTTTTTGCTGAAGCGTTCTCCCAAAAAGACGTCACTCCGACAATTGTTGCCAAGCTGCTTGGCAGCTTAGAGAGAGCTTAGAGAGGCCAGCATTGCGATGATAAGCAACTGAGAGTGAAGAGCAATTATATATATGTAGTTACTGGACAAATAGTACGAAACAAATCGAAAAAGAACGATCTTGTCGAGATTGCTCGACTACAAGATACCCAATCCCCTGAATTAGAAAGTTAATTAAATTTAAATTCCCAATTGACAATATAATAATATTAATTATAATTATGTTTACAATTGTTCTCAACATATATCTAATTGCCAACCATAATGAAGTAATTCGCTTTAAATAAGTCTCGAATTACTTTTGATGATGATACCCCACTGTAGAAACTTAATGCCCAAAATACAGCGTCCAATGTCAAAGTCATGTGGATCTGACATCATGACATACATTTAGTGAATTAGCAACATATAGAACGATCAATACATATTTATATATATATACGTTAAGAACACGTACAGTGAAAACTCTTTTGCCAGACTTAAAGGACACTTCACCCTACAGAATAAAGTTTGATAGTAAGGAGTAGTTAGTTCATATTAAGTAATGATTGCAAAGTCAGGTTGTTCTTTCTAGTAAAATATAAATCCAACTTAGGATCAGCAACGTATTATATTTCAATGCATTTGATTAATGCCAAACCAAAAGAAAATTGTTTGTTGAGTTTTATATAAAGTGAATTAAAACATATTTAATACCCATGAGTGAGTCGCCTCACCAATTGCGGAGATAAGCCATAGAACCGTACTCTGTCTCACTGATTGAAGAGAGAGAGAGAGAGAGAGAGAGAGAGAGAGAGAGAAAGAAAGAGGGAGTTGATCATGATACGCTAGGTCTATGTGACATCATCAATATCATGATTTATTGATCCTGACATCGATATAATGTCCCAGTGATACATATATAATATATTGCAATTTTGCACTCCACAGTTTTCTAATTTTAAGTACGAGAATAATCAGAATTCAACTAAATGAAAGCACTCAATAGCCGTCTCCACTTCTTGTTTCCTTATCAAGAACACTCTCTCATACAGGTGACAGAAAGTTGAAAGTTGTCTCGACATTGACACTATTTATTATCGCCTTCTCTCCCTCTAAGAACGTTTGAGCTGAACCCACTTCCGTTGATCACGCCTTGATTCCAAAATTATACAGCACTCAGAACTATATTCTTCGTCGATTTAAATTAAGATTTTAGTTTCAAATTCATCTTTTTCGCGAGCAGTCCAAATATTCAAAATGTGCAAAATAAAAATCAAAACAGTTCTTTTTTCAATATTACTTCAAATGTTCTTGGTAGCCACAGCTGCCTTTGAAGAGGTGAGAACAATTACATAAAACAGTGAAATACAGTGAAAGCTAAGAATGTTTACTTCTTATTCTTATCAGACGTGTGAATCCGACCGAGAAATGGAAGAAATGTGCCGCATTCATAACTATAAAACTGTGAAACCTTTGCTTGATTATTTTAGACAGGTCAGAAATGAGTTAGAAGACAAAGAAATTAAGGAAAAGCATTTAAATGAATTAAATTCTGATCTTATGGAAAAGTATCATGAAATTGTAAGAATTCATCAAAAATTCATGAAAGAGGCAGCTCTATTAGATGAATATAAAAACAAAGTGATGAAAGGAGAAAACGATTTGCAATTGTGTCAAAATAAAGTTGAGAAACTAGAATCTGAGATTAATTCACAACAAAATATTATTGTTAAATTAGAAGGAGGATTAGCAGATAAAACCCAAAAATTAGAAAATTGTCAGGTTCAATTAAAATCTCTCAATTCTAGCTTAATTGAAAAAGATGAAAATATAAAAAGGTTTAGTGAGAATATTCAAAATAACATTGAACATCAGAAAACACTTGAGTTGGAATTAGAGATCAGTAAGACTAAGTTAATAAAGCAAGATAAAGATATTCAGTTATGCCAATCTAAAGTTGATACATTAAACAGGACATCAGAAAATATCAAAGAACAGCAGAAACAAATTCAATTGCAATTAAAAGAGAGTGAAACTAAGCTAATAGATAAAGTGAAAGATAATCAGTTATGTCAATCTGAACTTGATACATTGAATAAGACTTTACTCAACTCTGTTATTCCATCGAGTTGCTTTCCTTTTGGAAATTATCCTGGTGTTCATGAAATAAGAGTCTCTGGCGTAGGTTTATTCGATGTTTTATGCGATAGTCAGTTAGCTGGACCTGGATGGATTGTAATGCAACAACGAGTTGGGGGAAATGAGAGTTTTCATAGGGATTGGGCAACGTATCGCAAAGGTTTCGGTTCTTATAAGAGTGATTTCTTCCTCGGTCTAGAGAAAATACATCGCATCACCAGTTTGCAGCGTTGCGAGCTTTACATACATATGGTTGGTGTGGATGGGACTGTTTACTTCGCTCGTTATGACGACTTCAAAGTATCTGATGAAGACAATGGATACAAACTGAATTTGGGTAAATTCAATGGAACGGTTAAAGATGCAATGAGATACGTTGACAAAATGAAATTCTCAACATTCGATCGTGATAATGATTTTGGTGATGGTAACTGCGCGGTAGCTTTTCGTAGTGGCTGGTGGTACAAGGCTTGTTTTTATTGGTAAATATTATAAATTGTTATTTTCGATGGAGTTCATAACTGTTTTTTCTCTTTCGCAGTAATTTCAATATGCCAAATTTAATTCACCATCTTAAAGAAATTAAGATGTTAGTGCGTCCCAAGCAATGAACACGTCGACAACTGCAGAGCTGAAATTTCTTCTATGCAATCGTTTAAATGTATTTTTATATGCTTTCTTATAAATTATTAGATTATGACTATTACAAAAGATCAAATTTATTATTATATTTTGTATACAAATCAATTTGGTGTCGCAATTTATACATTATGTATTAAAATAATTTTCATTGTACATTTTTTGACTAATACCTGCCAATTAATAGACTTATAATTATTCTGCAGATATCATTTCAATCTAGTATTGAACATTAAAATTATTTTTATACTTTGTTATCTCTTTATTCTATTCCTTATTTAAACTTTGAAGAGAAAGTTAAGTATGAAATTTTCTCCTTGGGGTTTCTGATTAAGAAAAACACGCATATTTATATTGACAGGGAATTTTAACAGCGAGTGTAAGCGAGTACGCGATATTTTAAAGCATGCGTTTGCTCATCGTGTCTATCACACGAAGAAAGATAACGGGAACTTTAAACAAACAGAAGATGTTGCCAGTAGTCAATCGGAAGCAGTTGCTACAATACTCAGACACCCAATAGTTATAGTTAAACGGAAGACGATGCTAGTTGTGCTTACGTATAATAGAAGAAGTTCTGTACTTAAGCAGTTGCACGATTGTAGGCGAGTGCAAGTGAGTGCGCAATAGTCAATTGCCAAAACAAGCGCTGGCTGATCGTGTCTAACCCACGGTAAAAGCATTGCAGAAGACGTTGCTAGGGAAAAGGATGCTGCTTGTAATTAGGTATAGTGGAAGAAGTTGCTATTAGTTAAGTGGAAGCAGTTGCTACTTCGTTAAAAGTAAGGCAGAAAACATTTCTACATGTAGTAGAAGGAGGCGCAAACGTTAAACAGAAAATAGTGAGTTGCTATTAAGCTCAAACATACGCAAGTCGTATGTCAAAACGACGTATCGAATATATAGAATATATTTGTGTGCTCAAAAATGTCTTCGTCTATATGTTCCGCCTTTAGAACTAAATTTTGTTTACTTTCAACATTGAAATAATTGGTGCAGGTCAGTGAATTATGTTTTTGCTGAAGCGTTCGCCCAAAAAGACGTCACTCCGACAAGCTTGTTGCCAAGTTGCTCAGCAGTTTAGAGACAAAGGCCAGCATTGCGATGATAAGCAACTGAGAGTGAAGAGAGAAACACGAACAGGCGTCATGCGTGAAAGACATAGGAGCAATTATATATATGTAGTTACTGGACAAATAGTACGAAACAAATCGAAAAAGAACTATCTTGTCGAGATTGCTCAACTACAAGATACTCAGTTTCCTGTATACTAATTTAATATATGTACCAAACAAAATTAAACTAACCCCAAATCTATATATGGTATATCGATACACATTACAGTCTTTTTTTGGTAAATACCATTTTTCTTTAAGAAATGTACAATAATATATACTTAAGTTATTACAAAGTTTGTACAAAGTTTGTACTACAAACAAATAAACTCTAGTTCCAACGTTTTCAGCTACAGTTTTTACTGTAGTTTAAAGAGTCGACAAAATATGATGGCCAAATACTGATTTTGATGCCATCGGTTATCACATTCGAATTTAAAAATAGCCACGGTCAATTCTTAATGTCAAATCGTGTTGACATTAGTTGTGACTTGCACTTTGAAGGCTACACAAATAAATTTAAATTTAATTCGGACTCGATTAGTTTTCTTTTGCTCTGAATCGAGTTCAGTTCATTCAAAATGAATCGAATTATAAAAACTTTATTCTTGATACTCTTAGTGCAACAATTCTGTACTGCCGAAGCTTTCATAGACGAGGTGAGAGATCATTTTTAATGTGTAAAGAGAGTGCTTAAAGTGAGTATTCTTTATCTTTGTCAGACTTGTGAACTGAACCGAGAAGTGGAACAACAGTGTCGCAGTTATACTCACTCTGTTGTTAAGCCTATGCTAGACTACTTGCGCCAAGTGAACGAAGAGCTACAAGAAAGCAAAGCAAAAGATGAAATCATAAAGGACTTAAGAGAAAAGTTAGTTCAACAGAATATGGATGAGACACTGATAAAAGAATTGCGATCTCAAATCGATTTCCAAACGAGAATAGATAGTTTAACTGAGAGCAATAAGAAATGCGAAGTTGAATTAGCGAGTAAAACCATGGAGCTAAAAATTTAAGATGTTGAAATGAAACTAAAATCTGCTTCAAACTACTTAAGGGCATGAAATTCACAACATACGATCGAGACAATGACAAGCATAAAGATAGTTATGCTTCATTAAGTAAATATGGCTGGTGGTACAATGGTTGCGATACATGGTAAATATTTTAAATGACTTGTGAACATCTAATATAGAATATTTATTTTGCATTTATTTTTTGCTTTTTATACAGTGAAGGAAAGAGATGCGACATACGTGCTCAAGAATTTTCTAGGATGATACGCCCCATAGAAGAGACACAAAATTAGATTATTGAAAAAATGAATAAAAATAAAGTTCTATGAGTCGAAAAGGTACTTTCACAAAAATGCAATATTGAATAATGAAATAAATATTTTTCAATAAAAATAAATATGCTAATAAATGGCGGAAAATTAACAAGAGAGAAATTTTGGAGCTCTTTATTGCATGTTATTCTTGTCGTATTATTTTTTTTTTTTTATAAATTGTTCTCCCCGGACTTGGCAATGACGTCACCATTGCGAAAGCAAGGCAAACACAGGCAAACAGTGGCCACAGCTTTTCGCTGATAAGCGACTGAGATTTGAGAGTGATTTACAACTAAGATTCACAGGCAAAAGAAATACTCTTTAACAGTCGCTAAGCTGTAGAGAGTGGGATTCAGTGTAGCTGAGAAGAGAGCAGTAAATTGAAACACATCTGGAGATGGTAGACGAAACAATGAGAAGAATCTACAAATAATGAAACATGATCAACATGCTATTTTTTATATCCGCTACTCAAAGGGTAAAAGGCTACTATAATTTTGTTCGGGGAACTGACCATAAAAATTAATGAGGTATTACATTTGATGCGATGCCACGTTGGGGAAATTATATGTTAGAGCTATGTAAACAAGACTTGCAGTCAGCTTGAAACTCGCTGTTGTCCTGTATGTCAAGGACATCAGTTGAAAAAGTTCAGCCATGAGGTGTGTTTGCTTCTGTGTTTGGTGCTGTTGCACTTTAGCTTTGTTAAATGGTCAGATAGAATCGACAGTGCAAAGTGAGTGCTTGACTGTGAGATAACCGCTATTCATTTTAAATAAAAGCAAGTATCTAAAAACTATTCTAGTAAGTAGGCGTTAATAACTTAGACAATTTTTAACTGATCGCAACCTAATTTTTAGGAATCACATATATAATACTATAGTTAATATTGTATATGCTCTCTTATAGTCTCTGAGATCTAAGTGTGCAGACGGACAGAAAAAAAGACGGAGATGGCAAGATCGTCTCGACTTTTGATGCTGATTAAGAATATGTATATATTCTTCTTCTTTATGGGGTCGGATATATAAAATATATAAAATATAATATATTTTAATGGTATATTTGTAGAATTTCTAGAAAAGGTTCTGTTCGATTCAGAATATATAGAATATATATTGTGTGCTCGAAAATGTCTTCGTCTGTACATAGCTCACATCTCGCCTTCAAAGAATTGAATTTTGTTTATTTTCAACATTGAAATAATTGATGCAGGTCAGTGAATTATGTTTTTGCTGAAGCGTTCTCTCAAAGAGACGTCACTCCGACAATTGTTGCCAAGCTGCTTGGCAGCTTAGAGAGAGCTTAGAGAGGCCAGCATTGCGATGATAAGCAACTGGGAGTGAAGAGAGAAACACGAACAATTATATATATGTAGTTACTGGACAAATAGTTCAAAACAAATCGAAATAGAACGGTCTTGTCGAGATTGCTCGACTACAAGATACCCAATCCCCTGAATTAGAAAGTTAATTAAATTTAAATTCCCAATTGACAATATAATAATATTAATTATAATTATGTTTAAAATTGTTCTCAACATATATCTAATTGCCAACCATAATGAAGTAATTCCCTTTAAATAAGTCTCGAATTACTTTTGATGATGATACCCCACTGTAGAAACTTAATGCCCAAAATACAGCGTCCAATGTCAAAGTCATGTGGATCTGACATCATGACATACATTTAGCGAATCAGCAACATAAAGAATGATCAATACATTCATATATATATATATACATATATATATATATATACGTTAAGAACACGTACAGTGAAAACTCTCTTACCAGACTTAAAAGACACTTCACCCTACAGAATAATGTTTGATAGTAAGGAGTAAGGAGTAGTTAGTTCATATTAAGTAATGATTGCAAAGTCAGGTTGTTCTTTCTTTTAAAATATAAATCCAACTCAGAATCAGCAACGTATTATATTTCAATGCATTTGATTAACCCCATACCAGAAGTAAATTTATTGCTGAGTTTTATATAAAGTGAATTAAAACATACATATATAATACCCATGAGTGAGTGTCCTCATCAATTGCGGAGATAAGCCATAGAATCGTCCTTTCTCTCACTGATTGAAGAGAGAGAGAGAGAGAGAGAGAGAAAAAGAGAGAGAGAGAGAAAGAAAGAGGGAGTTGATCATGATACGCTTGGTCTATGTGACATCATCAATATCATGATTTATTGATCCTGACATCGATATAATGTCCCAGTGATACATATATAATATATTGCAATTTTGCACTCCACAGTTTTCTAATTTTAAGTACGAGTATAATCAAAATTCGACTAAACGAAAGCACTCCAAAGCCGCCGCCACTTCTTGTTTCCTTATCAAGAACACTCTCTCATACAGGTGACAGAAAGTTGAAAGTTGTCTCGACATTGACACTATTTATTATCGCCTTCTCTCACTCTAAGAACGTTTGAGCTGAACCCACTTCCGTTGATCACGCCTTGATTCCAAAATTATACAGCACTCAGAACTATATTCTTCGTCGATTTAAATTAACATTTTAGTTTCAAATTCATCTTTTTCGCGAGCAGTCGAAATATTCAAAATGTGCAAAATAAAAATCAAAACAGTTCTTTTTTCAATATTACTTCAAATGTTCTTGGTAGCCACAGCTGCCTTTGAAGAGGTGAGAACAATTACATAAAACAGTGAAATACAGTGAAAGCTAAGAATGTTTACTTCTTATTCTTATCAGACGTGTGAATCCGACCGAAAAATGGAAGAAATGTGCCGCATTCATAACTATAAAACTGTGAAACCTTTGCTTGATTATTTTAGACAGGTCAGAAATGAGTTAGAAGACAAAGAAATTAAGGAAAAGCATCTCAATGAATTAAATACTGATCTTATGGAAAAGTATCATGAAATTGTAAGAATTCATGAAAGATTCATGAAAGAGGCAGCTCTATTAGATGAATATAAAAACAAAGTAATGAAAGGAGAAAACGATTTGCAATTGTGTCAAAATAAAAATGAGAAATTAGAATCTGAAATTAACTCACAGCAAAATATTATTGTTAAATTAGAAGGAGGATTAGGAGATAAAACCAAAAAATTAGAAAATTGTCAGGTTCAATTAAAATCTCTCAATTCTAGCTTAATTGAAAAAGATGAAAATATAAAAATGTTTAGTGAGAATATTCAAAATAACATTGAACATCAGAAAACACTTGAGTTGAAATTAGAGATTAGTAAGACTAAATTAATAAAGCAAGATAAAGATATTCAGTTATGCCAATCTGAAATTGTTACAGTGAATAGGACATCAGTAAATATCAAAGAACAGCAGAAAAAAATTGAATTGAAATTAAAAGAGAGTGAAACTAAGCTAATAGATAAAGTTAAAGAAAATCAGTTATGTCGAGCTGAAATTAATACATTGAATAAGACTTTACTCAACTCTATTATTCCATCGAGTTGCTTTCCTTTTGGAAATTATCCTGGTGTTCATGAAATAAGAGTCTCTGGCGTAGGTTTATTCGATGTTTTATGCGATAGTCAGATAGCTGGACCTGGATGGATTGTAATGCAACAGCGTGTTGGGGGAAATGAGAGTTTCAATAGGGATTGGGCAACGTATCGCAAAGGTTTCGGTTCCTTTAAGAGTGATTTCTTCCTCGGACTTGAGAAAATACATCGCATCACGAGTTTGCAGCGTTGCGAGCTTTATATACATATGGTTGGTGTGGATGGGACTGTTTACTTCGCTCGTTATGACGACTTCAAAATATCTGATGAAGACAATGGATACAAACTGAATTTGGGTAAATTTAATGGAACTGTCAACGATGCAATGAGATACGTTAACCACATGAAATTCTCAACATTCGATCGCGAAAATGATAAGTCTAAGGCTAATTGCGCCGTAGCTTTTCGTAGTGGCTGGTGGTACAACGCTTGTTTTCTTTGGTAAATATTGTAAATTGTTATTTTCGATGGAGTTCATAACTGTTTTTTCTCTTTCGCAGTAATTTAAATAAGGAATATTTAATTCACCAATCGATCGATCTTAAAGAAATTAAGATGTTAGTGCGTCCCAAGCAATGAACACGTCGACAACTGCAAAGCTGAAATTTCTTCTATGTAATCGTTTAAATGTATTTTTATATGCTTTCTTATAAATTATTAGATTATGACTATTAAAGATCTAATTTAATCTTATATTTTGTATACAAATCAATTTGGTGTCGCAATTTATACATTATATATTAAAATAATTTTCATTGTACATTTTTTGACTAATACCTGCCAATTAATAGACTTATAATTATTCTGCAGATATCATTTCAATTTAGCATTGAACATTAAAATGGTTTTTATAATTTCTTTTCTCTTTATTCTATTCCTTATTTTAACTTTGAAGAGAAGGTTAAGTATGAAATTTTCTCCTTGGGGTTTCTGATTAAGAAAAACACGCATATTTATATTGACATGGAATTTTAACAGCGAGTGTAAGCGAGTACGCGATATTTCAAAGCAAGCTCATTTTGTCTATCACACGAAGAAGAAAACGAGAACTTTAAACAAATAGAAGAAGTTGCCAGTAACAATCGGAAGCAGTTGCCACAATACACAGACACTCAATAGTTATAGTTAAACGGAAGACGATGCTAGTTGTGGTTACGTATAACAGAAGAAGTTCTGTACTTAAGCAGTTGCACGTTTGTAGGCGAGTGAAAGCGAGTGCGCAATAGTCAATTGCCAAAACAAGCGCTGGCTGATCGTGTCTATCACACAGTAAAAGCATTGCAAAGCCAAGCGTGAAAGAAAATGATGCTGCTTGTAATTAAGTATAATGGAAGAAGTTGCTATTAGTTAAGTGGAAGCAGTTGCTAGTTCGTGAAAAGTATGTTAGAAGACATTTCTACATATGAAAGGAGGAGGCGCAAACGTTAAACAGAAAAGAATGAGTTGCTTTAAGCTCAAACATACGCAAGTCGTATGTCAAAACGACGTATCAGAATATATAGAATATATTATGTATGCTCAAAAATGTCTTCGTCTATATGTTCCGCCTTTAGAATTGAATTTTGTTTACTTTCAACATTGAAATAATTGGTGCAGGTCAGTGAATTATGTTTTTGCTGATGCGTTCTCCCAAAGAGACGTCACTCCGACAATTGTTGCCAAGCTGCTCAGCAGTTTAGAGACAAAGGCCAGCATTGCGATGATAAGCAACTGAGAGTGAAGAGAGAAACACGAGCAGGCGTCATGCGTGAAAGACATAGGAGCAATTATATATATGTAGTTACTGGACAAATAGTACGAAACAAATCGAAAAAGAACTATCTTGTCGAGATTGCTCAACTACAAGATACTCAGTTTCCTGTATACTAATTTAATATATGTACCAAACAAAATTAAACTAACCCCAAATCTATATATGGTATATCGATACACATTACAGTCTTTTTTTGGTAAATACAATTTTTCTTTAAAAAATGTACAATAATATATACTTAAGTTATTACAAAGTTTGTACTACAAACAAATCAATTCTAGTTCCAACATTTTCAGCTACAGTTTTTACTGTAGTTTAAAGAGTCGACAAAATATGATGGCCAAATACTGATTTTGATGCCATCGGTTATCACATTCGAATTTAAAAATAGCCACGGTCAATTCTTAATGTCAAATCATGTTGACATTAGTTGTGACTTGCACTTTGTAGGCTACACAAACAAATTTAAATTTAATTCGGACTCGATTAGTTTTCTTTTGCTCTGAATCGAGTTCAGTTCATTCAAAATGAATCGAATTATAAAAAATATATTCTTGACACTCTTAGTGCAACAATTCTGTACTGCCGAAGCTTTCATAGACGAGGTGAGAGATCATTTTTAATGTGTAAAGAGAGTGCTTAAAGTGAGTATTCTTTATCTTTGTCAGACTTGTGAACTGAACCGAGAAATGGAACAACAGTGTCGCAGTTATACTCACTCTGTTGTTAAGCCTATGCTAGACTACTTGCGCCAAGTGAACGAAGAGCTACAGGAAAGCAAAGCAAAAGATGGAATCATAAAGGACTTAAGAGAAAAGTTAGTTCAACAGAAAATAAATGCGGCATTGATTAAAGAATTGCGATCTCAAATCGATTTCCAAAGGAGAATAGATAGTCTAACTGAGAGCAATAAGAAAAGCGAAGTTGAATTAGCGAGTAAAACCATGGAGCTAGAAATTTTGGATCTTGAAATGAAAAAACTAAAATCTGTTTCAAACTACTTAAGGGCATGAAATTCACAACATACGATCGAGACAATGACAAGCATAAAGATAGTTATGCTTCATTAAATATGGCTGGTGGTACAATGATTGCGATACATGGTAAATATTTTAAATGACTTGTGAACATCTAATATAGAATATTTATTTTGCATTTATTTTTTGCTTTTTATACAGTGAAGGAAAGAGATGCGACATCCGTGCTCAAGAATTTACTAGGATGATACGCCCCATAGAAGAGACACAAAATTAGATTATTGAAAAAATGAATAAAAAATAAAGTTCTATGAGTCGAAAAGGTACTTTCATAAAAATGCAATATTGAATAATGAAATAAATATTTTTCAATAAAAATAAATATGCTAATAAATGACGAAAAATTAACAAGAGAGAAATTTTTGAGCTCTTTATTGCATGTTTTACTTGTCGTATTATTTTTTTTTTATAAATTGTTCTCCCCGGACTTGGCAATGACGTCACCATTGCGAAAGCAAGGCAAACAGAGGCAAACAGTGTCCACAGCTTTTCGCTGATAAGCGAATGAGACTTGAGAGCGATTTACAATTGAGATTCACAGGCGAAAGAAATACTCTTTAACAGTCTTTAAGCTGTAGAGAGTGGGATTCAGTGTAGCTGAGAAGAGAGCAGTAAATTGAAACACATCTGGAGATGATAGACGAAACAGTGAGAAGAATCTACAACAAATTAAAAATATTGCTAGTAACAACACTTTAGTTGCGATTTCTAGACTCCAAGATACCCATTAAAAATATTTATAACTTTTGATAAACATTTTACTAATAGATGCTTCCTTTTGTCTCTTACATAGTTATAATATAATTTTTCCCTATGAATTGCGGGTATCAACAAAATCTAATAAAAAAAATTTTTGAAATGAGCTGCAAAGATATTGTGATATTGTAATTCTATCAGTGATGATTCCAGACTATTAAATCACTATTCCCAACAAAGTCAGCGCTCAATGTCAATCTCATGCCAATCTTGGCTGAGATTTGGACTTTTCTATATTATCTATATAAGGTGGAAAGGAGGCATCTCTGACTCCATTAAGTATGTATATTCTTGATCAGCGTCCGACTGTCTGTCTGTTCGTCTGTCCGTATGAACACCTAGATCTCATAGGCTATAAAAGATAGAGCAATAATTTTATTTTACAGCATTTGTTATGTTTGTACGCATATCAACTTTGTTTTAAATTTTTGACACGCCCACTTCTGAACCCGCAAATTGACAAAAACCGAATAACAAGCGTAGTTTTAAAGCTAGAGTCGCGTCGTATGCAATAATCACTACAGTCTTTGTGATTCAGATAAATATTGCTGAAATTATTAAAGAGGTACTTTTGTAGGGACAAATACGCCTACTTACCAGGGGTTTTAGTATATTTTAGGGGTCTGGTATATTTTGCACTCTATAGTATTTATTGAGTATCAACATTATACCAAATAAATACCATTACATACCATTGCAATTAATACATATTTTGAAGAACAAAATACCGCAATATTTAACTTTTATTCAAAATGGGTAGCGGGTATCTCACAGGCGAGCACACTTTACTGTACATCACAATTGTGTATGTCCTCAAATGCCCATCGCCATAATCGTATATCGTACAATGTGAAGTGTAAAGCCATTCAATGCAACTACCAATAAAACTTTATGAAGCACTAGTTGATTTACAGGGACACGTATCCTGTGCATGTCAAGGAGAGCAGTTGAAAAAATGCAGCCATGCCGAGTGCTGGCTTCTATCTCTGGTGCTGTTGTCTTTTGGCCACAATTCATTTCGGTCACAATTTATTGAAACCTGTCGATAAAAGTGACTGTGAATTTGACAATGTAATTCACATCATTTCAAAGTTTCATCACGTTCTGAACTTCAACAACTTTGTGTTATTCGTGGGACATTCGCATGAGGGTGAAGGAAGTTTAATTGCAACATCTCTTCATCGCCGTATTATGCACACTTTCGGCCGTCCAGTGATTGCTGCTGGCTGCGATACTGGTCCACTTAATGATATTATCACCAGTTACAATTTAGCCCTGGTTCTCTTCGCTGGCATTCAAGATCCCATACTCAATGCGATTATAAACGCATTGGGTAAAAATCCGATTCCGACTCTATTCGTATACAAATCGTCAGATGGTTTACCCCTCACAGCAGATGGAAGAGCGGCATTTTTTCATTGGTGTTTGAAATACAATTTTCGAAATACGATGATAGCCTTCGAGAACAAGACTCACGATCTGGAACTGTGGGCATATGAGATGTACGATGTACGCATGCTTATACATCGAATAACAGATATATCGAACAGTCTTGAAAAAAACCATCAATCATTGATAAATCAAGGTCAGCTGAAGGTTGCTGTATATCAAAATTTGCCCTTTGCCTTTGTGGTAAGTCACCAATAAAAAGTGTTCTCGAACAGTATAAAAACAAAAACACATTTCTAAAATCTATACTTAAACACGGATATAGTTTCATTGGACACACTTTCCACTTTTCAGACACTGTAATTAAAATTTTGTTTTTATATTATTTACAAATTAAATTCAAAACAAAAGACTGTACATTTGAATTTATTTATAAGATATTAGTATTTAGGTTTCTTTTTGGATTTATCTTTTTATTTTTATTTATTTTAAAAGAATGCTCAAAAAATGTCGCAGATTTTTAAAGTAAAAATCAAAAGTAATTATAATTATTTCAAATTCAATTTAATTGTGTTGCAGTATTTCATCGATATACCAAATAGGGCCTTTGGTTTATTTTAATATTTTACTGTATGTTTTTGGTATATTTTAAGAATAATACCGCACTGTTTTGCTTTTATCTAAGATTGATAGAAGGTATCTCACAGTCGATAACTGTATCTTTCTAATTTGTTTATATACACATACATATATAATATAAGTATTACTGTTTACTGAATGCTTTATGCATACAAAATCTTTTTAATTTCTTTTGCAGTTAAACTCCAGCGATCATCGTGATTTAACTGGAGGTGGAAACGTTAGCCTTGGAGGCCAAACTGGGATTATGCTGGCCGAGTTTGTTCGTTTCATTGGCGCAACTTTGCAGATCATTCCACAGTCAAAAGAAGAATATTTTAACAATTTGACTATTGGCGATAGAAAGATTGATTTTGGTGCTAATATGCTGCCCAGTACGAAATTTGCCGCATTTAGTCCTCTGGTGGTAGCCACAAAATATTGCTTAGTCGTACCCTTTGAACGTCAGGTGCCTCGATCAAAATTTATCACAATTTTCTTTGGGATTACCACCCTAAACGCATTCTCCACAATTCTTTATATTGTCGTGACAGTTCTCAGACGATTGATGAATCCCCACAAATCGATTGTTGATCTGTTTTTTATGTCAATTCAAGTCTCTTGGGGACAAGCGATACAAAGTCACACCATTAATCGCATGGCCATAGCCGAAAAGATACTGACAATATGCACATTGATCTTCAATCTCTTTATCGCAACAGTTTATTCTTGCGTCCTGGCCACGGCATTAACCACGGGCAATCATATGCCTGAAATTGTCGATATTGAGTCATTTGTGGCCAACGACATCAGTTTCATGGTGTCTGAAAGTCAGGCGAAGGACCTATCGCAAGCCGATAATATTCCTGTGGAATTTTTAAGGCGTATGTTTGTTGTGCCGCAGGAAATTGTTGAGCGACATTTGAATTCCCTCAACGATAGTTACGTTTACCTAATGGAGACACATCGATTTGCCCAGATGAAGTTTATGCAACAACGTTTGCGGCGACCCAAACTAAAAATGGCACCCGAACCTTTATGCACTCACGATGAATATCTCCGATTGCCCCTAAAACAGGAATTAGGATTCGTTGTGATTTTGACGCACTTTGTTCAGGATGCCACAGAATCGGGACTGAGAGCAAAATGGATGCAAATGGCATTAGAGCAGTTAAAGCAGGCGAATATGATTCGACAAGCTCCTTACGATCCACCTTCATTGAGGGCCCTTTCACTATCATTCTTCACGTTTGGGTTCCAGATTTATGCGACTGGCATAATATTGAGTCTAATTGTTTTGCTAATTGAATGCGTCTATGATTACTGTTTAAGACGATCAAATAATTATGGAAATGTAATAATAGTATAAAGATCAGCAGATGCAAATTCAATTCTATCATTGTTACTTTTTATCGCTTTAATAAATTTTGCACGAAAAATGTGTTTAACATTATATTATATCAACAATATATATAAATAACATTATTTCAAAGAGCTAAGATGGGTAGCAAAACTTTAATTTAATTCTAGAGCTACTTTATAGTCATGTTTAATGTAAAAACTATGTAGCGAGTCTGATCATTAAGTTTTGTTGTGCAAATTAACATATTTTGAAATTGTATTTTAAATTTTTCTTGTTGTTGTATATCCAATAGAGTTAAGAATTAAAGATTAAAGTAATAATCATTTTATTATGTGTTTATTTACTTATTTAGTGAATTTTATATTGAAGCAAACAAAACAATAAAATTAAGGAACATATATCATAGTTAATATTAATAGATTCAAATATTTATTGATTTTCTTTTCAATTTAATTTCGTTTATAAGAGTTTGCGTTGTTATAAAGTAGATATCAAAGTCTATATTATAAAGTTAAAGCAATAAAAAGTATACTTTAAATATTCTGGCTTTCGTTTCAAATGAAGAAGAATATTGTGTTCATAAAATGAATTCGAAATTCTAAATTCAATTATACAGCATAGGAAAATTTAGAAAAATAATTATGCTAATGACAATCTTCATTAGCATAATTATTTTTCTAAATTTTCCTATGCTGTATAATTGAATTTAGAATTTCGAATTCATTTTATGAACACAATATTCTTAATAAATAATAAATTATAGATTTAGTATTACTTGATATTGATTGAAATGCAATTTGCACAGCTTCTAAGAGCCTCATATATCACTTTTATAGCTCTCGAAATAGATGAACTATATGTCTGTGTGTGCGTGTGTGTGTTTGAGTGTATTGCATTCGTGCAATTGAAATTTTATAATGGTGCACGAAATGGATTTATAGTTGGAAACGATTATGTAATTACATATTGTAGCTACAAATGAGATATTTCATTAAAAACAATTTTCAAGTAGCTTGCTGCAATTTGTGAGCACAGCCAGCAAACAAAACGAAGCTATTCATTTCCCCATTTTACGATCGACTGTTTTTGAATGAGGCAAATTGTTTGATGGCGTTAATTACAAAAATGCAGACCATTTAGATTAGAGCAGAGCGAAAACGCAAATCGATTGCCTTTGGGGGAGCGCATTTAATTGCTGTCGACCACTTGAAAGCCATACGAACCGATCTCATCCAATGCGATTTCGCCCCTCTTTGGCCACTTGGGTTACGCTCCACAGCCATAATCATAATTTAAATTGCCGCTGCCAGCACTTGAGACACATAAAAAAACGCTATACAAAAAGTAAAAGACACACAAAAAAAAGAAACAAGATCGTGGGGCGTTGAATGGCAGTCAAGGAGCAATATCGTCAAGCCAGAACCAACTTTCTGAAATGGAATTGAAAATCGAATATCAAAAAAAAAAAAGAAAAAAAAAAATGCTTAAAAAATAAAGAAAGAAACTGTGTGTCGGGCGTCAAGTGGCAATTAAAGATTCATTTTACTGCTCGACTCCTCCTCGAAAACAAAAAAACAAAAACTCATTTTTATATCCGAAATGTCTGCACTTAGCTTTCGGTCCCCCAGATTTTCATCCACAACAAAAAAAATGTATCGTTAAATTATCAGCTTGTATTATATATTACAAATAAGATATAGTATGTGAAGATGCAATAACCTGCCACGTTGCATCTTGATATATGGGCTTTAGATTTGTGTCTTTCTCTATATTTATTGCACTATTAAATCATTTGTCTCGATTGCAAAGAATCTCGATTCATCTGGAAATAATAATACTCTCAAGCCATAATTAAAAAGAATTGATTTACTGCAAGGCTTTATCCAAATTTTTGTAATTATATTAGTTAGTCTGAGTTGAAAGTTAGCTTATAAAGAAACCACTTGGATAAAGGATTTATTTGGTGTTCAACTCTCTTCTATCGTAGCTCTGAAAAGATTTGCTTTATTGAAATGTTGTCAACTGCTTATTATAGAAAACTTGTCGTAAAAGTAAAGTAAAGTATTTATAACATATTTCTATTTAATTCGATGTATAATATAATATTATTGTGTTCGGCTAAACATGTTTAAAATAATACATAAAATTAGTTGAAATTCAACTATGACCTAGAGCTAAAAGAAACTAAACAATCTGATTGTTCATTAGTAAGTGGTGTAATCACATAAATATATTATATTAACTTCTCTAAAATGAAAATAACGAATCGTAATAAACATATATTGTTAGAATCGTTTTATACATACATATATGTATATATGATAATTTTTATGTTTATAGTTGCTCAGTTCTTTGGCACTTTTCGTGCCGAGTTGACGCTTTTTACGATCTGACATTCATAAAAATATTTTGTTATTTGTGATAATTTCAGCGATATAAAATTGTTTATGATTATTAGTTTTCGCTTAGGAAACAAACCCCGAGACACGCAGACAATGCCCAAGAGGCAAAGGCAACGGCAAAGGGAGCGAGAATGGGAATCGGAATAGGAATGGGAAAAGGGAACCTGTCCCTATGTGAGACAACAACGGCGGCGGCGACATTGAGAAAGTGGGCACTAAATCAGCAGCAGCAGCAGCAGCGGAGGAGTCGCCGTCTTCACCGCCTAATTACAAATTTGATGCAGCTGCAGTCAGTCAACGATGCCTTCAACGGACCTTGAAATATATTTTCGGTTCTCTCTCTCTCTCTGTCTCTTGCCGCATTAAAAATTTGTTCGGCTGGCGCGGCACATGTGGCATGAGTTGGGATCGGGGCACAGTTGCCCTCAGGATGTGTTCAGGTCTTAATGTGTTTATGTACACTCATGTGTGTGTGTGTGTGTGTGTGGGATCGGAAATGCGGCGAGGCATGGAACCTGTTCCACACTGATTTTCGCTTTGTTAGAAGGCCATTCTAAAATTAAATAACGCATCGAATCTGTGGGGTAGAGAGATGGGAATGAGAATGGGAATGGGATCGTGTCATATTGGTCTCTCTAATAGGACACAAATAAACACGAGCATAAAAATACACACAATGAGTAGTCGCTGGTTTAACCCAAGTTATGGATTTATGTGCGACAGCCATAAGATATTCTATTATTTTTAAAATGGCGCAATGCGAGCGTTGCCAGACGATCGTGATTCGCCAATTATGTTGCGATAGTGCTTAACTATCGATGGCGTCGATAGTACTATCGGTATTGCTTCAACTCTAGTTTCGTTTTACTTGCTGTTAAGTGTAGTTTTGGGAAGTTTTTTCCTGTGCCATAAAAACCATTTTGATATGATTGAAAAGCTGTCGGAATGATGGATGTGCATTGCGAAATATTTCATAAAGAACCCTTTAAACGCAATCAGTGAAGATGTGCTTGCTGGAAAAATGCACTGATTTTGGCGCCATACTTGTGAAATGAAAAGCGCTGAGCTGAGAGATTAAATTACAAGTCAAGGCACAAGGCAAGGCAAGGCAAGGCAAAACAGACAAGACACGTAAATCCTCCCCCAAAGGAAATGAAGAAATCTTTGATGAAATGCGGCAGCTCAAGCGCCAGACTCGTCACGCACAAAACCCCTACAAGGCAAAAAGGGGGCAAGGTGCCCATGGTGGAGGGAGTGAAAGATGGAAGATGGAAGAAGGAAGGAGTATGGAAATGGAAATGGAGAAATTACGCTGCAACACTCACGCATGAGATACATTTCAGTTGCTCAGCGCTCAGTGCTGTGTAATGTATGAGATACTTTGCCTCTGTCTAAATTAAAAAATTCCATGGAGAGCCGAGCACATTATAATGTGCTGCTGCTGCTGCAGGATGGTTTAAGCCAACATGGCAGGTGCTCACGTTAAACTCTAGTTTACAATTGCTGCAGGATGGTAAGAAAAAAAAACATAGCAAGTAAAGAAAGAAATGTAATAAAGACATGAGTTGTGAAATTATTAAGATGATTATGAAAAACGAGACGAGTCTGCTGCGAACTGACAAGGAGCTCAAGCAACCGACGATAGACGATGTAAGTTGTAGCATAAGTCTGCCTTCTTTGGTTGGTCGGTGGAATGGGGAGGTATCTAGGAGCTTCAGAGAAGGCTCCCAAGGGAACGATTTGTTTGTGAAAAAGACTTCAATTAACCTAAGATACGACAACATCTAAGAGAAACAGCTGGAATGCCAATGCCCAAAACAACAAAAAAGGCTGTGAGAACGTCTACGAATTATGCATATGACTTGATTTCCCAGGAATGCTGACTTATTGGAAAAGAAACGAGCTAAAGGAAGTTAGAATTCAGATAATCAGCTGATTTATTCGCAAGCAACTTAGATTCGACTGCAACACTGACGGCATTGATTATATTACAATCCAATAAAAAGTACTTGACTATATTAAATTTACAAATGTCAATGCATAGTCAAATATATCTTGAAGAAATGCAGAAAACCAATCGCGTCTTCCAGTCTAGGAACCTCTTTAGATTCCAATAGAAAGTCAGCTGGAAGTTTTCACAATAAACTCCACAACAAAAAAAGCTTTGTCTAATGACTTGAGATCCCTACGGAGCATAATTTTGTCAGTTGACAATACTACGATCAAAGGAAACCTCAGATTAATAAATTTATAACGGGACACCAGAGTGCTTACTAGAAATTAAGCTTTTTACTAGAACAAATTTGGTTTCCAACAGAAAGTAATTTTGACTTTTATTCAAAACATTTACAATACTAACATCAACTGAAAGTTCTACTGCCCTATTAACAAACCAGAAGAAAACATATTCAACGAGAAAGTAAGTATAATTTCCACTGGAATATCCAACAATCTAGTACTCCAGTGGAAACATTGACAGCGCAGCAATCTACAGAAAAAATTCAATTAAAATAAAAAAACCTGAAAATTAGATTTTGAACGGGAAATTAAATCTAAATTCCACTGGAATCTTTAATGAATTTGCATGCTAACGAAAAAAACGAATTTGCACAGGAAGCTTTTAAAGTCCACTAGAATCTCAAACAAATTTCCAACCACTGGAAGCATTGAAAGCGCAGAAATCTTCCAAAAGCTCTGCTTCAAATTGAAAAAGAAAAAACTGTAATAAGATTTTGAACGGGAAAGTAAATGTAAATTCCACTGGAAACTTTAATGAATTTGCATTCTAACTAAAAACAAATTTGCACTGGAAGCTTTTAAAGCCGAACGACGACGCGCTGACACATTTAACAAAATTGAATAACCATGGTGAGTAGATTCATATTTTCGAGTACTTTCTAGCATGCGTACTTTTGTGTACGCTGAAAGCGTGGAATTTTCCATAAGCTGCAGCCCATTCATTTGGGGGTTGATGTTGGAACGACATCAACACGGGGGTGCATTCAGCACACATCGCATCGCCAGATGCCGGGCGCAAAACGAAAAAAAAAACGGGAGAGAAAAAGCGAAATTATTTGTACCTATTGCAAAAAGGGCGAATTTGATCGCTTGTTGCTAAGCGGCGGCAATGGGAAAGGCAGACAAAGGCAGCCGGCACTCGTAACTGGGTGAGTGGGTTCAGGATTCAGGAGTAAGGACTAAGGACTCGACATGCGTTGCTCTCCCACTGACTCACTGACTGACTGAGTGATGGACAGAAACTCGGTAGAAACTCGGGGGTTGTTGCACAAATCGCATCATTAAAATAGCTGCAAAATCTGTTTAAACAAAATGAATGACGAATGCCGGCTGCATGAATCTCGCCCCGTTTTGGGTTGTTTCTTCAATGGGTGGCAAAGCATCAGCAACCCTCTAAAAGGGGCGACAACAACAATTGACTAAGCAGCGACAACGACAACAACCACAAGAACAAGAACAACAACAACGACATCGACGTGTGCTTGTGGCTGCTGCACCTTTCCTTTTTTGGTTGCAAATCTTTTTCTGAATTTGCGTCATCAACAACATCATCATCATCGTCGTCTGTTGTTGTTGTTCTTCCCCTGATGAACGTGCCTGGCACGCATCGCTCTCACTTTACTACTGCTACACATCGAATATCCTTTCGCATATCCAGGCAGGGCAATCTCGTATGAGTAACTGACATAATTAGGTCTTAACTGGAAGTCACGCGTCGCGCATTCGTAATCCAAGCACGACCCTCACTCTCTCTTTCTCTCTCCTTCTCACTCGCTCCGCTGGAAGTCCATGATGACGACGATGATTCTTTTGATTTCGAATTCAAGGTCACAATTCAATATTGGGCTGCAACAACTACAGCTACAACACAAACACAATTAACCACTCAGCGTTAGCTGCGATTTAACCTTGACAAGACTTCTAGAGCCCGGGGGCGAGGTCGAGTGCAATTTTTGATTTGGGTTGCTCAATTCATCATGGACATATTGACGGGCCACTAATGATTGGAAAATGCTCGCTGAAAATTTCAACTTTGTAAGCTACTGCAATATTGTTATTATGGAGAGTGGGGAAAGTTATCAAACTTTTACATTTAACTACATGGAAAAGAATTAAAAAATAAACTGCAATTTTGCTATTGTGGGAAATATATAAACCCTTACATATTACTTCATGGAAGAGGATTAGAAAATAAATAAGAAAAGATTTTAATTGAAATCTAATTATTATTATTGTACATATTTTTAATGAAAATTATTTGCATAATTTAAATAATATCAAAAAGTCAAAGTCGACATTAAAATATTTTTTTTTTTGGCTTATAATTATTTTCCAAAAGTGAGCTAAGAACCTTCCGTATTTTTTTTATTTTTTTATTATTGTTCATGTATTTTTCTATATGCATTTTTTTTTAATCAAATCAATTATTGATAATGTATTATTATGTGCATAATTTATATACTATTTTTTGAAAACATCACCGAAGCATATTTTTAAGGCATACCAAAAAAAAAAACAAAAAGAATTTTATCTTTAAGATTTTTGTGGGTGAAATCATTGTAAAAGTCAACCATATTTTTTTTATATATTGCTGCGATTAGACAATTTCTTTTTTAAATTGCATCTGTAATTTGTATAACATAAAAAAAACTGACCTTTTCTTAGCCTTTTCTCAATACCCTGCAATTACTTAATTCGTTGTATGATCCAGGCCAGTGCGAAAGATTGATACCCAAATTATGTTCATTATAATATCGCGTTTCTTCAGCTGAGGAAAGAATCTTTTCCAATTTGACCTCCTGTTGTTGTTTCGTGATGAATTGCTTTGGGTCTGCTTTCTCTCTTCTCAATAATACTAGAGTACATTGCGGTAAATAAATTAAGGACATTACTCATTTAATCTTTTTACAGGTACTTGAATACCCTTTAACCGCATAACTAATCTGGCTTTGTCTGAGAAAAAAGAAACTCCTTGAAATGACTTGACGAATTACTTTGAAGTTATACACTTTAATATAAAAGAAATGAGATTAGTCACGCAGCCTTCTCTTCAGGTATCATATAGAAGAAAACTACTTGATTTGAACTATTTCTTTTTTCTTTCTGTTTGTTTGTTATTGTCCCAACACATTTTGGATAAATTTCTCACACACACACACATTCACACATTTGCTGCAAATAAAAACGTAATTACTTAAATTACAAAAAGAAAACAACAACAAAAACGTTTCGGTGATTACATATTTTACAGTTACAAGCGGCGCCAAGGCAAAAGGCTGCAAAGGCGTATTTATTTTTCCAAGTTTTCGTCAATTCGCTGCCGGATGCGTTGGAGAAGCGTGACGGCAAGGGGTCCGACTTTAAATGGGTGGAAGGGGGACAAACATACATACACACTGTAGTACATGCAGCAGGCAGGCAGGCCTTGAAATCCAGCTAAGAAAAGCAAGTCAGCAGGCATTCAGTAACAAAACACACACAGCCGCACTTACTTACTCCTTCTCTCACTCTCACCTCTCGCTCTCGCGAGCGCACATACACGTGCCAGTCGAAATGGTTGTTTGTTTGTGTGTGTGTGCTGTGTGTAATTTAATTATGGGCTCGGCCTGCGCGCGTGTGTGTGTGTGTGTGTATAGCACAGAGCGAAGTCTTTTGCGATATCGCATGCGATATTTTTATGCATATTCCAATCAAGAGGCGATATTTCATTGATATAAGACTTTGTTTGCCAAGTATTCCATGCGATACATATTTTTTTTCCGCTCTTCTTCTTGCGATACCTTTTGTGAGACGCTTTTAATATTTGAAACGAGGAGCAGTCGAGACGCGTGCGGCGGCGGGTGGCAAATTGCCAAAAATTGTACGCATATCCTGCTGTTTAAAAGTCCTGTCCACCACACACACACACTCACACAAATACACTCTCAGTTGTTTTCCTGGGTTTTCTGCCCCTTTTTTTCCCATTCACATTGTTGCCTTATTTTGGCTCAAGCTGTGCACATTTTCGGTTTGATTATCGAACACAATATTTTTTCCGCTTTCGTCGCTTCTTCCTCTTCCTCTTTTTATTTTTATTTGTATGTTTCGTTTTTTTTTTGTTTTTTTGTTCGCCATTACTTCTTGTCGGCCCATAATTGACGATTGCGCCATGAGTTGCCGCAATTTGTGCTCCCCCTTCGCCCCTCTCCACACGCTTACAGGATGGCAGCATCATCGTGAGTTTCGACTTCTTGTCATTTAGCTTTTGCTCCTTTTTAATAAAATTCTTGCATCGGCTGTTGGTCGAGTAAACACATTAAACAGATTTCAAAACGAATTTAAATATTTGCTTGGTCCAACAAAAAAAAAAAACAAAAAAAGGCAGAAATTAATTTCCAATACGGAAATTGTAAAAAGTAATCAAAAAACGGCAAATTTCAATGTGATTAAATGCTCACAAATAAAATATGCCAACGTGTGCTGTGAAATTGAAAATGCGCAATACAAATTTAATTACGACAATTCATAATTGGTTGAGGCAAATGTTAACGAAGCAACGATTGAAATCCAATCAACCAGATCAATGAATCTAGAATGGGTTATCGATAAGTTGTATCGATAGTAATTATCTTAGATAGTTATTGCCAATTAAGTTTTGTTCAATATAAAGTAAATAAGCAACTTGCTTAAATTTCAATAAATTTGTTGACATTCGATATTGTCTACAAATTTGATTAGCGTTTTGTAACGATATGCATAAATTTTGAAACGTGAATACCTATAGTAAAGTATATAGGTATGTAAGAAAAAAAAACAGCGTCAACCACAAAAACTGAAAACCAATTTCGGATTTCAGCGGTTTTTGCGGCTAGCGTTAACAATAGATCATGAGACGAAAATGGAAAATACATGCATTAATAATAATAATAAAAGTCGTAAAAGAGCAGTAACCGTTAAAGCCATGAAAACCCGTTAAGCGCACGAGCAACACCCACTCACAACAAACACACACACACATACACACACACATCGACACACACTTTGTCACACAAGAGATATGTGATAAAAAAGAAAGAAGCAGCTAGAGCCAAAAAATATTGGTAATACAATGGTTCAGCCCATAAATGGCATTACAAAGACACACACACACACTAACACACACACACAGATATATTGAAGTATTTTTTATGGTCTCTTGTGCGTTGGTTCATTCGTGCGTTTCTCAATGCTATTGATTTGTGACGCTGCCTAATCAAAAAATATAAAAAAAGACAAGTAACAGAGTTAAAGCAGCAGCATAAACGACTTGCAAATACCCTGCACTTTGTGTGTATTCTTAAGTCAAAGCTTATTGTAAAAAAAAAAGCGCTTAGAATGGAAAATAAAAGTTATGAGCTTCAAGATAAAGAGAAGAAACTTTATATATGGGTAATTCTCTAGCGAAATTTGTTATTTGCGACATAATTTAAAATAAAAATAAAAAATAAATAAACTGAAACAATTTTAAAACTAAGTAAAGTTAGTTTATAGCACTATATTTAGAGCCAAGATTGATTTTGGAATCGTTTTCGGATTTACGATAAAATATATAAATTCGTTAATTTTTTGGTTATTGCGTACGAATTTGTTAATTTTTGCAATTATCTTAAAATCATTCTTAGATATTTTCGACATTTTCGGCAGAGAATTAGCCATATTTATAACTTTTATTCTATATTTTTTATAAAATCATTAAAAAATAAATATTTTTGTGTGTTAAACTTTTTTTTAAATAGAAAACAAGAGTCAATTTTGATTTAGATCATTTATTTCTTTAGAATAAATGAATTAAAAATTAAATTAAAATAACACGAATTAATAATTTCTATATAAAAAGTACAATAATACTATCAACTCTTTAGTAAGTTCTATATTCTATATCATAATCTTCAAGTTATTACATATTGTAATATAAATTCGAGAGCCCAGCCCAAGTTCACCGATATACCTTTTCCAATGCTGTGTAGGGTATCGTAAAAAGCCATAGAGAAAAGGTGTATAAAATTAAGGAAGCAACAAACAGCAGCGACGCCATAAAGCGAAACGACGACTCGAGTCTCAGTTGTTGTATCTGAGCGCCAACTCTGCTCCGCTTCATAGTATCTTGTGTGTGTGTGTGTGTGAGTGTGCGTGTATCCGTAAGATACTCCTGCTAGCCGAAATTGGGTTCTGACTTATTGTTATTATTGTTGCTGCCAATCCATTTGGCAATGCTCAACTCGATCTGGGCCAAAATGAAGCCTCAACAAAACCGAAAAGAAAAGAACAGAAAAACAACAAGCAAAATCAAAACGTCAAATGTCAAACGTGTCCATAACCACTGCCAATTGTTTAGAGCCCCTTCCCCTTCCCCTTCCCCTTCGCCATCGCCTTGTTGCTCTCTACTTCACTCCACTCGTTTCCATTTTCATTTCCCTGCCCTTGCCCCCTAGATTGAGTGTGAGTGTGAGTGTCACACCTAAAATGAGACGGAAAACTAGTTTTCACTTTCGTTTCCAATATTATTATATCTTTTCTTTTGACTGCGACGACTATTTTATTTTTTATTTCGTTTGTTGTTGTTTCCTTTTCGCTTGATTAACTTTTGGAGTGGACGTGTTTAGGAAAACAATGAAACCCAATTGCAAAACTCATAGAGCTGAGCTGCTTACTTGAGAAATATTTCATACCATATAATGCAACAAAAACGCAATAATACTCGAAGAATTGTAAGAACCGAGAAATTCAAAAAGGCTTATTGAAAGATTTCTTTAAAACTTATTTTCCATTATGATTTATAAATCTTATTTCTTATAATTATTCAATAACTACGTAAATGTATTTTGATATTTTAGAAGATTTCCTAAATACTTTTTTGTTAAGATGTTCAGTACCTCTTTTTTGAGTATAATTATTAATTACCTATATAAATATATATGTTCATATCTAATATCAAACTTAAGCAACCCTATAAATCATTCAACCCATTTGATCTCGCACTTTTTGAAAGTTAGCGAATTGAAATTTTGATATTTGTTTGGTTGAATGTTGCTTAATTACTAGAGAAATATTTCATTATTATAGTAGATAGCAAAAAAGTAATAATACTCGACAAATTGTTGGGACCGAGAAATTCAAGACTAATTAGAAGATATCCTAAATACAATTATTAAATACCTATATAAATATATATATGTATTCATATCTAACCTAAGCAACCCCATAAATCCGTCAACCCATTTGATCTCGCACTATTTCAAAGTTAGCGAATTGAAATTTTGATATGTTACTTTTAATATTCTTGGATATTTGGTTGTACGAGTATATTGCTAAGGCTTCTTGCATTGTATTTGTTTTTTTCTCAATATGTTTTTACATTCTGGCTATTTATATGTCTCCTTCTCCTTCTCCCTCTCTTTCTCTCGCTCTAGCTGTTTCTTTGTTTACTCATTCTTTTCTATTTCTTTTCGGTTTTACGGCCTGCATGCATTTTGAGTTTTATTTTAGATACTTTTGTTGTTGTTGTTGTTGTGTCTTTCTTCTCTTCGGTTGTTGCTGTTGTGCTGTGTTTTAGAGCCACTTAGAGGCGTTGCTGTTGTTGTTGTTGTTGTTGTTGTCCAAGCAACAGACACTGGATTCGTCTGGCGGACTGACGAACTGACGGACTGAGTGGATGACTGACTGATTGCATGACGAACTAACGAAACTAACGAATCAACCAAGCGAACGATGCCATACACAACACAACACACACACACACACACACACACATAGCACACACATCTAAGTACAAACAACAACAAAAACAACGTCGACCTCTTAAAAGGCTGGCAACGTTGAAGAAACACAATAATGGGCTCGAACTCGGCACCGACCGGGCCTAAGTTTACTTTTGCCTTTTTCACTTTTGATATTTTGACATTTTCATTTGACAGCTGATTGAAGGGCCGCATGAAGGCGACTCGCAGCGACGCGACGCTAGCCTCAGCAGCGACGTCAGCGTCAGCGTCGGCAGCGAAGCAGTATGTTTCGATTTCGATTGAACGGAACAATACGGAATAGAGCGGGACGGGACGGGATGGGACGAAACGAGACGGAAGATCGGCAGCAGCGACACGTTAGCGGTACGACGAAACGTTGAAGCGTCGCAACGCTGTTGCTAGGTGCCGTATTGGGGCAGAGCGACGGTGTCAAGTGCCGCACAGTGGCACAACATGAAAAGCCTTTCAAATTTATTATACTTCTATTTGTATACAGCAATAATTGCATGCAGATCATGTTTATCAAAATTTGTGTATAGAAAAAATTGCATGCATGTCACATTTAATCAAAATTGTACTCTTGTGATATATACATAAAATTAAAATTTTTTGTTATATCTATATTTTTATTAATGAACATCGCAAATTCTGAAATTTTAATTTCTAAACACAAGTACGTTCAAAATAAAAATTATGGAAAAAATTTTAATGAAATTTAATAAAATAATAAATTTCTAATTCATATGATAAATACATAAAGGGCTGTTCATATTTTATGTAATCACTAAGAGTGGGGAATGGATAAGCACATTGATTATATTCCTTGATTGATTACTTTCGATTAAAAAAAGTAACGATCACGAAAAACAGTGCCTAAAACGTAAACAATATTAAATGTTACATCATTTTTTTTTTAAATTATATGCAATAATTCAAAAAGATTCACTTCAATTTAAAAAAATTTAAGTTCAAATTTTCAGAAGAATCGAATTTAAGATTATTTGAACTTGTTAAAGAATAATAATCGACTGCAGTATTGGTAAATATTATACAACATATAATTCAGGCATAATAATAGAAGAGCATTAACTATATTCAAAAATAAATATAACTATATTTCAAATTCGGCAAAGAGATCATAATTTTACATATATATATAAGGTAGTATTTTTTAAAATATTAAATTGATATCATAAAAATATATTTCAAAATCTGTCACTTTTTAGTGATATACGATATTGGTGTTTGTGTATATTTAATTCTTTTGTTGAAGTAATCAAAAAAGGCAATGATGATTAATAATATCAAAAATGATCTGATTAAAATACTGTTATAAAAATCATATATATTAAATCATTTGGTTCACGAAAATCGATTTGAAGTTATTATTAGATTTCATTGCATTTAAATACGCCTTGTGACACTGTGCGTGTTGGCTAGCGTGGATCGACGGGGTTTCTGGTTGCGGGGGCGTTTTCAGCGTTCAGCCCATATGAATGTGTGACATGTTTGTCGAAAATGTTCAATGTTGTTTGGCTCTCATTGTTGTTTTTGTTGTTGTTGTTGGTTTGCCTTTTGCCTGATGGTTGGATGGACGGGGATGCCGATGGTGATGGCGATGGGGAGAAGGGGAAGGTTAGGTGTTCATTTGCTGCAGGCCAAGTTTGCGCCTAATGGCGTCGCCAGCGTTTACTTTTAGCGTCAAGTGTCGCATGCGTTGTTGTTGTTGTTGTTGCTGTTGTTGTTGTTGTTTATGTTGTCGTGCCTGGGTGTGTTTTTTCTTCTTTTTTGTTGTTGTTGTTTTTTTTTTTTTTGTCTTTTTGCCGTGTTTGTCTAACTGCACTTGACAGTTGGTAAGCATTAGCCTTATTCAATTTACTACTTTGCCCCGCCCCTCTCCATCCCCCACGCCACCGTTCACCGCCCTCCGTTGGCCACTTCGTGTCCAGCTTGGTTGGAAATTAAATGGTCGACAGCTTCTTGGAATCGCACTTCATCTTTGCATTTAATTGCTGCAAAGGCAGCGGATTGTGTGACCTCTGCTAATTAGCTAACAAACTTGGCTTTTATTTCCCCCCCTCACCCAAGCAACTTCTGTTGCCTCTTCATTATGCTACTTAATCGAAAAGGTTTTTCCCTTTCATTAGCTGCAGGTGAAAAGTAAAGTAAGGGGAGAAACTATTAATCTATTATTGATGTGTTGCATATTTTTCACTTGCACGTGGAACAAAAGAATACTTATTAAGAAATTTGTGTACGAAAATAAGTTTAAATAAAAAATTAATCATTACAAAAGCCAAGTTTAAATTTGTTTTGTTTATTGCATAACTTTAATGTTTAAAATCGATTTTATGGCTGTTTTTAAGTTGGTTAGATAACGTAGTATGTTTTCTTCTTGGATCATATATCCTAATATTTATGATTTATTTTACTCCTTCATTTGTTGCTTGTGGTATATAATCATCTTAATTTCTTTAAGGTGAATGGAATACCATTTTAGTTCACTCCCATCTCTTTCATTGAAGTTACTGTAAAAAAATGCAAGAATATGTACATATATATTGAATGCCTAAAAACCATTTGCAATATTTACCACTGATAGCAATTTTGAAACCACCAGCCAGAATGGTTATTAAGAGCACAGCTATAATTGTAACTAACATCATTGTCGCGATCGTAAGTTGAGAACTTCATACTTCGGATGGGTCTAAGACAATCGTCAGTGCTTGCGTTTCCATAGTATTTACCCAAATGTAGGAGGTAACCATTCCTTTCATTATCTATTTTAAAGTTGTCGTAATGAGCATAATATGCGGTGCCATCTTCGGCAACCAGATGCACGTAAAGTTCGTGGGGTCGAGAATTCGTCAAACGATGGATTTTCTCCAAGCCAAGGAAAAAGTCGCTTTGCATAGAACCGAATCCTTCGCGATAGGTGGCCCAATCCCTATTGAAATTCTCCTCTCCACCAACTCGCTGTTGTATGACTATCCCACCTGGTCTAATGAACTGATTATCACATAGAACATCAACGGAACCTAAACCAGCAATGCTGATTTCGTGAACACCCGAAAGATGATTAAGACAACTTGATAGAATTCTGTTTCTTAATTTGTCAACTTCTGACTTCTGATTATTTGTCAAACTTTCGTCCGGTTTATTAGGACTACAATTTATTTTTTTGAATTCATGCTCACAATTTTCTAATTTGTTGGATATGTCTGCTAAATTCTTTTTACATTCTTCAAACAGTTGTTGTTGGTGTAAATCAATCTGACTATTATCTGTTGTTTGTATATTTTTTTTCGGATCTTTTAATTCTGATTTATCACTGTTGCTGATATTAATCTTTGCAATTTCTTTGTCCTTATCAAGAAGACTAGTACTAAGTTTTTTTATTTCAACATTTAATCTATCTAACTCTGCGGATTTACTCGCTAATTCGTCTTTACATTTCCCATTGCTCTCAGATAAAAGACTATCTATTCTCTTTTGGTAATCGATTTGCGATCGCAATTCTTTAATTAATGCCTCATTCATTTCCTGTTGAACTAACTTTTCTCTTAAGTCCTTTATGATTCCATCTTTTGCTTTGCTTTCCTGTAGCTCTTCGTTCACTTGGCGCAAGTAGTCTAGCATCGGCTTAAGAACGGAGTGAGTATAACTGCGACACTGTTGTTCCAATTCTCGATTCTGTTCACAAGTCTGGCAGATATAAAGAATATTCACTTTTCACACTCACTTTACATTAAAAATGATCTCTCACCTCATCCATAAGAGCTGCAGCAGCAGAAAATTGTTGAGCTAAGAGTATCACAACTAAATTTATTAGAAAACTTCTCATTTTGATTTGACAACTGCACTCGATGAAGCATATAAGGGAACTAATTTGAAATTGAATTGCATTTTAATATGCGCATTTTCAGTTCAAGTGACGCAAAAGTCTCAATTGATTAATCAGCATCTGATAACCTATTAAAAGCAAATCGGAATTTGTCAGGAAAATAGTTGCATTTCAGTCTTCAGAGTGAAAACTATACACACTATAGACACTCACTTGAGCAGAGAATTGTTTTAATAGTATTCGTTTAACAACTTCAAGTTTTCTCCTTAGTGCGATGCATTCTCTAAGGAAGAGATTCTCTAAAGTTGACGAACTTTGATAGTTCTACTACTGTACGATTATGTACATTGGCCGTATAATATATTGATAATAATAGAAAAGTACAAATCACAGCCAAGATTAGCATGAGTTTGATGACATTGAGCGCTGACTTTATAGCAATAGTGATTAAATAGTCGGGAATCATCACTAATAGAAATACAATGTCACAATAACTTTGCAGCTCATTTAAAATTTATTAGTTATTGTATAAATTTTGATACCCACAATCCATTGGAAAAACTATTTTATTATAACTTTGAAAGAGACAGAAGGAAGCATCTATTTGTAAAATGTTTTTAAAAAATAATAAATATTCTTACTGGGCATCTTGCAGTCTAGCAATTTCAATTAAAGCGTTGTTATTTGAATTATTTTGATAACAGATTCTTCTGATTGTTACGTCTAATGGTGTTGCAATTTATTGCTCTCCTCTCAGCTACACTGAATCCCGCTCTCTACAGCTTAGCGATTTTTAAAGAGTATTTCTTCCGCCTGCGAATCTCAATTGTAAATCGCTCTCAAGTCTCATTCGCTTATCAGCGAAAAGCTGTTGCCCCTGCTTGTCTCTAAGCTGCCTTGCTGTCTTGTTATCGCCCTGATGATGTCATTGCCAAGTCCGGGGAGAAGAATTTAAGTGTGCCAGAGCCTTCTCTTTTGTTTATTTTCCTGTTGATTAAACACCTCAAATTGCTGCTTTATTTATGTAAATAGATCAGCAACTGTATTGCGGAACTACAGCTATTCTTGATGGTGACTGATCGATTGTCACTCTCACTGATAAAGGAGCAGTACTTTGAATTATCACAGGAAAGATATAGGATATTCAAATTTTGCTGTCGTTTAAGATAATAACCTTCTGCCAATTAACACACGATATAAACTGAAAAAAACTAGAAGAGAAACTATAAGCAAATCATCAGCTTTTTTTATTGAAATATCTCATTTTATTTAGAAAAATATTCATAAAACAGGTTTTCAATTTCAATTTCAATTTTGTAATGATCTATAATGTGGGGCGTATCATCATTTTAAATTCTTTAATCTGAACGTCACATATTAGATTAGTATCCAATCCCTTGTGATTACTGTATAAAGGATACAAAAATAAAAATTCATTACAAATATTTGTATGAATATCTTAAATAATATTTACCAAAAAGTGCAACCTTTGTGCCACCAGCCGTATTTGGTCAAAATGGCACAATTAAAATCACGCGTGTCATTGTCTCGATCGAATGTTGAGAATTTCATGCCATTATGGTAGAGGAGTGTGATGGGATCATGTTCATTCCATTCACCTAAATTCAACACGTATCCACTGTCTTCATCAGATATCTTAAAATCGTCATAACTAGAGGTGTAAATCCTGTCATCGTCGGCAACCAGATGCATATAAAGCTCGTGGCGTCGAGATTTCGTCAGACGATGGATTTTCTCCAATCCAAGGAAAAATTCCCTATGCATGGAGCCGAATCCTTCGCGATAGGTGGCCCAATCCCTATTGAAATTCTCCTTTCCATCAAAAATTCGGTATTGTATGACTAACCAACTATCACAAAGAACATCGAAGTAACCAAAATCAGGAACGTTGATCTTATGGATTCCATAATTGCCTCCAAAAGAAGTGCAATTTGATGGAATATTATTGCGTAATGTTCTATTCCATATATCGTTTTCTTCTTGACATAAACGGTTATCATTTTTTTTAATTAGTAACTCTTTTTTCTCTTTCTCTAACTTCCACTCAACAGTTTTCCAATTATTTAACAAACTACCGATCATTTCGTTTTTTCTTGAAATAGTTTCATCCTTTTCAATAAGACTGGAATTTAGTATGCTCAATTGATCCTCGCAAACTTCTAATTTCCTAGATTTATCTACTAAATCTTTACATTCTTCAGTAAGATTTGATTCTATTGTTAATCTGCCAATAGTTTGTTTCTTTAAATCGACCGGAGATTTTAATTTACTTAATTTCTCGACTTCAGTTTCACACAATTTAAGATTGTTCTCTGTTTCCTGTATTTTGTTTTTATGATCTGTTAGCTGCAATTCGGAATTCTTTTTGCTGATATTCATTCTAGCAATTTTTTTATTCTTTGTAGTCAGAATAGAATTAAGCTCTTTCAGTTCAGCATCTAAACTATCTAACTTTATGGCTTTACTCGCTAATTCCGCCTTGCATTTCTCATTGCTCTCAGTTAGATTTTCTATTTTTTTTTCATAATCGATTTGTGATCGCAATTGTTTTATCAAGGCCTCATTCATTTCCTGTTGAACTAACTTTTCTCTTAACTCCTTTATAATTCTATCTTTTGCTACATTTTCTTGAAACTCTTCTTTCATTTGACGAAAGTAGCCTAACATTGTGCCGCATTGTTTTCCCATTTCTCGGTTCAGTTCATAGGTCTGGCAAAGATAAAAATTATATTCACTTTTAGCAGTCACTTTACACATTAAATATTATCACTAACCTCGTCTATCAGAGCTTCGGCAGTAGAGAATTGTTGTACTAAGAGTATCAAAACAATAGTTTTTATAATTCGATTCATTTTGAACTAGACTAGATCGCACTCGATCGAGCATAAAACAGAACTAAGCGAGTCCGAATTAAATTTAAATTTTATGTGTTAAAATTTAAACTATGCGCGATTAAAAACACTCACTTATGCAGCCTACAAAGTGCAAGTCACAGCTAATATAAACATGATTTGACATTAAGAATTGACCCTGGCTATTTTTAAAATCGAGTGTGATAACCGTTGACATCCAAAGCAGTATTTGGCGATTACATAGAATCAGTTTTGACTCTATGAACTACAGTGAAAACTCTCAGAGTAACCATTTCTGTATCTACTTTTCTTGATTTCTTGAGTTTACTGAACCAAAGAGTGCACAATATTCTCTCACCAGCTAAACTTATTTTCGTAAGTGTCCTGCCAAGTGAGTTCTCACTGTAGTTTATAGCATAATGCTTCTATATAATTGTTAAATACTTAAATAATCAAGTGTCAAGATCTGTATGTGGAAAGCAAAGCATAGATCAGCATGAGTTTAATCTTGGATTGTTGTGATTTTATAGTCTCGAATGATGACAAAGTGACGCTTAAGCTCAAGATAGTGTAACAGAGTTTGTTATAATTCAAAGTGATTCATAATTTTGTGGATTGTAACTTGCGCTCAAAAACTGTTTGAAATGAAAGTTTCTCGAATTTGAGTACATACAATAATAACTACAGTATTTATGGTATATTTTGAATGTAGTACTATATAAATATAACAATTGTAGACTTTGCTATATTTGTAGTATATTCGCAGCATATTAATTTAGTATATTTTCAGAATAATACCGCACTGGTTTGGTTTTATCTAAACATGTCAAGCGGGTATTTTAGAGTATAACTCATTCGCTGTAGCTTTCTTGTTTAAAATAAGGCATACAAATAAATAGATTTCAACTATAAACTTTATTGTTCAATGCCTGATTTACCACTTGAATTTTCCCGTTTGGGTTTTATATTTCTTAAATCTGATCAATGTACATGACGACTTGATATAATTTTATTCTTTTATTATAGTTTTGATTGGTTAGTTTGAGGTTTGAATTTAAAAGCATTAACTTTTTAAAATATATATTATCACATTTAAATTTCGTAGTCATGAACAGTTGCGCCAGCCTCATTCTGTTGATAAACTGCTGAGCACTTGCTCAAACTCGAGGCATACTCATTCGTATAATTCATATTTGTGAATAGAAAGTGGCAACTGAGACTCTTCACGTCGAGTGTTATGCAGACTTGCCGTTTAAGTATACATTTAATGTAATTGTGTAATCCCAGGAGGAGAAAAACATCCCAAAAACGTTGCTGTCGTGTCGCAGGGTAGAGAGACCAGACCTATTGTAGATGAACTGAAGAACAAATTACATTGCCATTTCCACATTTCTGCGGGTGCTTCTCATGCTTCAACTTGTTTTGGCTGCACTGCGTTTTCTGTTTTTTTTTTTTTTGTTTTTTTGTGTATTTTATTTTATTTTCATTTTTGCTGCTGAGATTCTTGAGTGCTTGAAAGCACCATAGGTCGTCGCCAGCTATACGAAATACGGGAGGTTAGGAGGTAGATAGGGAGTTGTTGGCTTGCTCTTACAATGCACACACCATATACATATATTTATATATACATATATAGAAAGAGAGTACTACCTCTTGGGTCGAGGTAGTCGCTGCGTGGCTGGACGAGCGCTTGGAGTGGCGTTCAAAACGAATTTGCCACAGCACTTGAGCGCTTAACAAGCTGCCAAGAAGGACGCAGGACGCTGAACGCTGAGCGCTGTGCGAAGCGAAGGATATGGCAACGCTGGCCATGTAATATTCAACAACAAACAGCAACAACGGCTGCGATAATAATGACGGCAAAAACAATTGCAACAACGGTAAACAAGCATTCGCTCGACACGCTCGCCACTTGAAAGGCAGCAGCAGCAGCAACAGCAACACCAACAACAACAACAACAAGGTGGCAAGGGTGGCAAGAAGACTCCTTCAAGGGAGAAGCAACTGCAGGAGGGCACTACACAGAGAGAAATAACTAGCAATGCTATTAATAATACTTTTACCAACTTTATTAATATATTTCAATTTTGAATTATGTTTATATTAATGAATGGCGAATAAATTTAAAATTCAAATCAATTCAAAATTAAATTTAATTACATTTTGTTGTGTTTTATGGATTTAAAATAAATATCAAATTAAATAATGTTCAATTTAATACACTTGAAATGCATTTTAATGAATTTCAAATAAACTTAAAATTAAATTTTGTTGAATTTAATGGATTTTAAATAAATATCAAATTAAATTGTGTTCAATTGTTGGTTGAAATGTTATTCACATAAATTTAAGATACTGTTTCTTTGTGTGAATTTTTGATTTGCCTTTCCAATCAGTTTGATTTTAGTAAGTGTATATAAAATTTAAAATGATGTGTAATATTAAACATAGCAGTTCTTCCTCTTAAGCTATTGTTTAATAGATGTTAAAGCAAAGGTCTTAATATATTTTGTACTATATTTGTAAGATATTTTAAATTTACATTAAATATTACTTTTAATATTAATATTTATTTTATGTGAGATATAAATTGAATTATTAATTAAGTCAAAAAAGCACTACATGTATGTGCTAATTTTTTTATTTAGATTTTAAGTACTTCGCTATTGAAAGTTCATTTGTCTAGTTTGATTGCAGTTTGTAGTTTTTTCGCTCGGTGCAGCTAGGGAGTGTGAGTTGGCATTATGTAGAGAGTTCACTGTAATAGCACGCAATCACGCGCACTCGCTGCGCTTAAAGGACACCCAGACACACAGGAGGCACGTCAGGGATCGAAATGGGACGGGGTAACGTTGAGGTAGAGAGGGGTGGAGTTGGGAGGCTGCGTTGCGTTGCCCATTGTTGCTGTGTAATAAGCATTAATAGGGTGCTCACCGGGTGCTCGCGTTGCTGTTGCTGCTGCTGCTGATGTTGCTCCTGCCGGTTGCTGTCCTATTCATTCCGAAAGTTGTTTTTGTTTATCTGTCAACATGCAACGGCGGCTGCACAAACAACTTGCCACCAGCCACGTTACCATGGGGCAAAGCTGCAAATAATAGATCTACATAGATACACATACATATGTATATACATATATACTTGCCTATATACGGTCTAGTTCTTAGCTTTAATTCTAATTGGTTTCTGTCGCGGAATGTGGCCAGTGGAAATGACAAGAATTTTGTGCAAGTGTTGAGCGATTGCCTAATAAATTGTTCGTTTTTGTGGCGTGAAATAAATGTGTTCAAGTCGGTTTTTAACTGTAACTGCCTAATTACAAACTCTACACAATTTGTGTAACACTTGTGTAAGATTTTTACAATTTCAAACAAGCATTTATATAAACTTTATAAAAATGTTTTAATATAGAAAACAATTTTCCTTATATTTTCAATGTAATAGCATATTGATATACCAAATTTAGAATTCGGCTTAGTATTGGTATTCCAAATATAGTATTCAGTATATTTTAGTATTTATCGGCATATGCATTTGGTGGAACTTAAGAATAATACCGTACTGTTTTGATTCTCTTTAGATTTCATTCATGATTTAATTTGTTTTTCCTTAATTTATTTAAGATTTGAATTTATGGTTTGACATATTTGCGGCAGTTTACTGATATACCAAATATAGTATTCGGTATATTTTTGCTTAGCTTTAGCCCTTTTTTTTAGTACACAGATTTCATGATTTGATCTATTTTTCTTATATTTATTGAAGATTTCAATTTATGGCTTCACATATTTGAAACAGTATATTGATTGATATACCAAATATAGTATTTGGTATATTTTGCGTAGCTCCAGCTTTCTTTGTAGTTATACAAATACTTCATTAATTGATCTATTTTTCTTATATTTATTGAAGATTTAAATTTATGGCTTGACATATTTGTTGCAATGGCTTTGGCAAATTTGCCCACAGTGCCACGACAGCTTCATTCGTCAATTGCCAGTTTGCTTACCCAGCGTCATCATCTCCATCGTCATCGTCATCCCCGCTCCCTGTTCTCCATTTCTCCATTTCTATTTCCATTTCCATCTCTGTGCTATGCTTATTCCCATTAGCGTTGCTTCTTTCGCATTTCTTGCTAACATTACGTTGATAATTGCGATGATGAGAATTGCGATGAAGATGATAATGATGATGATGATAATGACAAAGAATGAGAATGATGTGAATGACGTTGGCGCAACGTCAGCAGCTCGTGTGAGAAATCATCTTTTTAATTTTCACAATCAAATGTTGTTTTTCTTATTATTAATAATCTTTTTTCCTCCCATTCTATTTTTTTTTATTTTTTGCTTTGCCACCCATTCGCATTTGCCAGGCTTTGGCATCGAGTGCCATTGGCAGTGGGAGTTCAGTGCTAAGGGGCAGAAGCAGGGGCAACGCAGCTGGCCAAAATTGTAGCTGTCGCGTTGTGTGGCAGTCAAGAAAGACAGACAGACGCATCGGACGGGGGCGTCTGTTTGCAGGGTGGGAGATGGGTAGGGTGAGAGTCACGAGTTTTGTTTTGTGGTTTATTACACGCAAATAAATTAAATTTATGTTTGTTTCCATTTCCCCTACCTCCTCTTCTCTCGCTTCAGCGCTGCGTGTGCACATTTGTTTCCATTTGCGTTTTGTAATTTTTCCTATGCGATTTTCCCAAACACTTTTATAAACTGCCCCCACCTCGGATGCTACACTGCAAGAAATCGGAATGAATACATTTTGTTGTATCCATTCTAAAGGGTAAAATTGTCGGTTAACTCTGCTTATTATTAATTTGATTACATCTACTTTTCAATAACATTTTTTTTAATTAAATTTTTTTGTTGATAATTCGATATAAATTATTTGAATATTATTCGTTTGAAGTAATGCATATGAGATTAAATTCCAGCAGACATTAAATAACTATTAGATAATTGAATTTGAGGTTTGGCTTATAATATCTGTTGCCAGAGCATATTCAATCTTTTACTAAATAGATCGTAACAAGTTATTTTTAAGTTATAATGAATGTTTTAAGAATTTCAAGCACTTAAATTTCTCTCAGTGTTTTGTTACCTCTCTCACACTTACATTCTCGCCCTCATTTCTTTTTTTTTTCGTGTGTGTGTCGTTTTTGATTGTCTGCAGCTCTTTATCAATTTGATCATTTTATGATTGCTGTTGTTGTTGCTGTTGTTGTAATTAACCTTTTGTCTTTTGCCCGTTTGCTTGCTGCTCATTTGTTCGCTTTGCTCTATTTGCCTGTCCAGTGCCACTTTCTCTTACCTTTCCTCGCCTCTAAGGGTACCATTGTCTGTCGGTCTGTCTGTCTGTCTTTGTGCTAGGACCAAAGCCCAATCCCTATACCATTGCCATTGCCATTCCCATTCCCAATTCTCCCCATTGGCACAAAGGTCTGGGTACCCTTACCTTTTGACCTGTCGTTGCTTGCCGTGTGTTGTGTTTGACTTCTATTTTTGGCTCTTTGTCGGCAGAGATGGACACACGAAACACTTTTTAGTGGGCAATTATGCACTTGACATTTGATGAGGGCTCCTCTCTTTCTTTCTCTGGCTTTATACGCCCAGTCAGGATGTCGGTTGTACCTGTTAACTGTGCTGTGCTTACCTGTTATGCAGTCTTCGTGTAATTATCGCATAAACAACACTGTGTGAATGAAATCCCCAGGGCGTATTTCGGATTGCGGCTAGTTAGGAAAATTCTCTTGGTATCATTTACTCAGTGAGGTTCTGCTTCGATTTGATGTCGATAGCAATTGTATTATAGTTGTATATATGTAGTGCACGTTTAGAAACCTGCGATTTAAATGAATTTCGAACTTTTAAGATTTCACGAACATTTAATTCCGAGCTCAACAATATTTTTCCGGTTCAGTGAACACAGATTGTTTTTTATTTAAATTCTTCAAATGAATTTATTTTGTTGTTGCTCGACATTTTTAATTCTTATATAAATTTATATTAAGATTTTTCCTCTTTTGGCGTCAATTGAGCATTAAAATGGCCGGGGCAAAGTAACCAAACGCTGGCAAACTCATTAAAATTTTACGAACTTGGGCGCAGTTTTTCACATTTTATGACTTTTGCCAGCGTCTTTTTATCCGGCGATTCTCTTCTTTCTCTCTCTCTCTCTCTTTTTTTTTGTTTTTCTCTCATTCGCTCTTCATGCTGCGGCACTTTGTCTAATTTCATAGCGAAAACGACTTTCAAGGACCTTCAAAAGAAATTCCAAATTTTGATCACGTTACGTTTTTTAATTGTTCCCCTGCGGCGTGGCTCATTTAAAAAGAGTCTCGTCCCCTCTCTAGGCTTGACTGTTCCTGCTCCTACCCTCTTTCTTTTCCGTTTCCCCGCCTTGTAATTGAGACCTTGGCATGCGTGTGAAGAATTCTCGGTCGCTTATTTAAAATAGGCAAAAATTACTTGAAACTTTTATTGAGATTTGTTTTTTTTTGCCAGATATTTTATTTTGTTTTTCCTCTTCCAATTCCAATTTCCATTCCCATTCACGTTCTGTTGTCTCTTTTGCCTTTTTCCCAATAATTGCATAGAACTTTTACGAGGACACCCGACGCCCCGTCAGCGATTTTCAAATTAGCCTCGAGCAATTTAAATGCTGTAAAATATATAAAAATAACATTAAGTAACCCAACACCCCAAGCATTTTGTTGCCTCTCCTCTCGCATCGCATCATCATATATGTATGTATGTTTTTTTATGGTACATATTTAGCTGACGGTTAGCCCTTAAAGGACTCAAGCCAAGGATGCAATTATTCTTATGCGAATTGCCTATTAACTGACAAATAGCCCCATTTCAGCCTGATGAGTCATTTTTAATGCTGACATAAGCTTATTAGCGATACATGGCCTGTAAACATATACGAATTTATTGGCTACACTGCGAGAAATGCGAATGATGTATTTGTATATTTACATTTATATCTATATCTATATCTATATCTATATCTATATCTATATCTATATCTATATCTATATCTATATCTATATCTATATCTATATCTATATCTATATCTATATCTATATCTATATCTATATCTATATCTATATCTATATCTATATCTATATCTATATCTATATCTATATCTATATCTATATCTATATCTATATCTATATCTATATCTATATCTATATCTATATCTATATCTATATCTATATCTATATCTATATCTATATCTATATCTATATCTATATCTATATCTATATCTATATCTATATCTATATCTATATCTATATCTATATCTATATCTATATCTATATCTATATCTATATCTATATCTATATCTATATCTATATCTATATCTATATCTATATCTATATCTATATCTATATCTATATCTATATCTATATCTATATCTATATCTATATCTATATCTATATCTATATCTATATCTATATCTATATCTATATCTATATCTATATCTATATCTATATCTATATCTATATCTATATCTATATCTATATCTATATCTATATCTATATCTATATCTATATCTATATCTATATCTATATCTATATCTATATCTATATCTATATCTATATCTATATCTATATCTATATCTATATCTATATCTATATCTATATCTATATCTATATCTATATCTATATCTATATCTATATCTATATCTATATCTATATCTATATCTATATCTATATCTATATCTATATCTATATCTATATCTATATCTATATCTATATCTATATCTATATCTATATCTATATCTATATCTATATCTATATCTATATCTATATCTATATCTATATCTATATCTATATCTATATCTATATCTATATCTATATCTATATCTATATCTATATCTATATCTATAAATCTGTTTTCTCTCAGTGTACCTTACAATATGAAGACATAATCACAAATCCCATATGAATTTAACGATTGAAAATCTGTATTCTGTCAAATTTAAGTATGATGGAAATTAACTTAATTAGCGCGAATTACGCTTAATGTAGGGGAAACTGTTAAACGGAAGTATCTTTTATTATAGAGCACGCATTTATTTGCGAATATTTGCATTTTATGTGCACTCCTACATATTTAAAGCGAAGACAGCTAAAGTTAGACTAAACTAATATGCTTCAGTTAAAGTGTGTGTGTAGAGTTTATCCCCTTTATTCATATATATTATTAAGCTTTCGATTAGCTATGGAAAATGTTATGAAATTTTCCTGTGGTAATTATCTGTGGCAAGTGGCAAGTAGCAGCAGCAGCAGCAGCAGCTGGTCGTGTTTTCAGCATCTGCCACATGTTTTTGGATGGGGGGCGGTATGCGAATTATGCATTATGCACGTGACTTGCCACACGAAGTGGCAAACGTTGCAAACGTTGTCCCAGTTTAATTCACGTGCGAATTTATTAGATTTTCATCAGAATAAACAATGCGTCGTCCAAAGGCATTTAATTGCTTAATTTATTAATAAACAACTGAGAGCTTCTCGGTCTCATTCGAAACCAGCAGCCAGCTGTCACTACGATGAAATTGACGATTGACGCTCTGTGGGAAAGAGAGAAAGAGAAAGAGGGGGAAGAACTTACGCAACAAATTTGATTTTCATCACAGACAGTGAGTTTTCGTCAATTTTCGCACACGCCCAAATGAGTTTTCGCCTGCGAGAAATATGCTTGAAATATGCTTCAGAGAGGGGTAGAAGCAGAAACAGATGAAGACGAAGAAGAAGAAGCAAAGCTGGCCACGGGTTTTGGGATGTAATGCGAGGCGAGTCCTTTGGGAAAATTAACACTCTTTGATTAGCCTGCTGCCTGATGCCTTGCTGGCTGCTTATTACGTATACGCCCTAATGGCAGTCAATCAATGGACACTTGAGCCTTGCGTCAACTCCGCACACCCAACACGCACACGCCGATGTCCTTTGCCTGTTGTTGTTGTTGCTTTTGCTGCTGCTGCTGCTGCTGCTGCTGTCAGGCAGAAAGTTACGCAATTTTTGCTTATTATTTTCATAATCAATATTCAATTTGGGCAAAACACTTGCCAGTCATCAGCACGCTGGCTCCTGTTGCCGCTGAAATGAGCTTCAAAGGATACACACAAGGCAACAACTGCAGATACTTTGACTGCACATTGGGCACAGATCAATATAAATACTAAACAATTTTTGTTACATTACTTACAACATTACTATTTAAATTTAAAGTGATTAATTTGTACCTTAACGTTCTTATAGCACTTTTGTTTATGACAATTTAAAAAGGTTTAAAATTTGATTATTGATTTGCCTTTGTGGCCACTGTGCTTGGCCCTTGTGCAAATTTCCCTTGTGGCAGCTTCGGCTGCTGAGCTGAGAGTGGTTGTGGCATCAACAGCGGCAGCAGGCTTATAATTAAACATGGAAAACGTGGAAAATGTGGCAAACGTGAGCACAAACAACACCAACAACAATGGCGGCTGCTGAAAGGGAAGCGATGTGGCCGGAATGGGGGAAGGGAGAAGGGAGAAAGGAGAAGGGCGAGTGGGAGTCACGCGGCAGGCGTTCAAATTGAAAAAGTTATTTTGCATTCGATTATTCCACTGACAGAGAGGCAACACATTGATGCCAACGAGCATCATATTTCAGAGAGCAAACGTTCCCCATCAACCAGCCGAGCCATGTCTATAGGGTCGATGCTATGTAGAGTGCTACCCCACAGATCATTTCATTTGGGGCCTGTGTGCGGCTGTGGCTTCGGGCATATTTTTGCAATTTTGCGTAATATTTTGCTCATTTACACTTCGTTGCATAGTCAATGGCAATGTCTATCTATCTTTCTCTCTCTCTCTCTCTCTCTTGCTTTCTCTATCACTATCTGTTGTTGTAATTGACCAGGCATTGCTGCGTGGCAACAGGACAACGGATATTGAACGAGGACATCATCAACAGCTCCCAAGGGAGCGTTTTTGTTCTAGCGAAACTTTTGATTGCCAACGAATGAATAAACGAATAAATGAATGAATGACATGTGAGACTTCTCACAGTTAGCTGCTAAATTAGTTAGTTCGTTAGCTAGTTAGTTGCAGTTGTTTGTTGCGCTTTAATGCAGTTGATTTTCATTAGCATTAAATAGCATTCAATATGCAGAAAGTCGAAGAGAGAAGCGATTTCCCTAATCCGAATCCTTTTGTTCTCTATCAAATTATGAGGATGCCTTTTAAATTCCAGCTGTGACTGAAATGTGCTTTTTGCACTTATCTGCAAATAGTTAACAAATCATCGACGAGAACCAAAAACAATGAAATAAATCTCTCAGCTGAGGCAAAGTAATGGATGTAGATTCAACTGCTGCCAAGTGTCTTGTGTTTATCTTCAATAAATTTTGAGCTATGGCCCCTTAAGCAAATTCAACACCCGAACGCAAAGTGTAATTAATATTTCAAAGCGCAACATTTATCAAAAAAGAAAAAAAAAAAACAAATAAAAACAACAGCAAGAAAAAAACTAACGAACATTTTCGAAAGTTGAGCCAAAAACAATTAATGGCACACTCTAAGGGTCCCCTCCCCGCTTGCTCTCCTCAACTGTCTGGCCAAACGAAGACAGACCATAACAAAAAACAAGTAAGAAAGCTACAGTCGAGTGTGCTCGACTGTGAGATACCCGCTACCCATTTTGAATAAAAGCAAAATATTGCGATATTATTTTCTAAATATACCAAAAAATACTACAAAATACTAAAAATATACCAAATGATATATTTGGTATATTTTTGGTATTCAGTATAGTACCACTTTCAAAATATACCATAGACGGCATAATATACCAGATTGTCGGCCAAAGCAAATGAGACCCCTAGTAAGTAGGCGTTTTAGCCCATACAAAAGTATTTCTTTAATAACTTCCACAATTTTGATCCGATCGCAACCAAATTTTCAGAAGTCACAAGGACTATAGTTTCTAATGTATATCCCAAAATTCGGGACTCCAGCTTTATTATTACTCTTGTTATTCGATTTTTTCTGATTTGCGGGGGCGGAAGTGGGCGTGGCAAAAATTTAAAACAAACTTGATCTGCGTGCAATCATAACAAATGCTGTCGAAAAGAAATTATAGCTCTATCTCTTATAGTCTCTGAGATCTAGGTGTTCATACAGACGGACGGACAGACGGACAGACGGACATGGCTATATCGTCTCGGCTGTTGACGCTGATCAAGAATATATATACTTTATAGGGTCGGAGATGCCTCCTTCTACCTGTTACATACATTTCCTGCCGGCACAAAGTTATAATACCCTTCTACCCTATGGGTATCGGGTATAATAACAAAAAAAAAAGGCAACTCCAAACTTGGGAGTTGTAAACTCAAACAAAATGAAAACTCGCTTCGCATCCACACTCGTACATGGATTGAGCTTTGGAGCCCAATAATCTGAAGGGCCCCAGCGACTGGTCAGCAGACAAGACACAGTAGCCTCTTGAGCATACACTGAGAGAAAATTAACTTACTTCTTAAAATCTAAAATTATTTACTTTACAAAGTCTTTAAAGCACCGAATTTCATAAAAAAAAAACTTGGAATTATAAATATTATGTTGTCTTTGAAAAAATTCAAATTTTAAGAGTGCATAAAAAATCGAATACCTTTACTATATATAGACAATGTTGAAAATAAGAATACTTCTATCATTATTAAAATTTATAAATTAATTTCACAAAATCAAATTTATCATGACTACATGTTTTTTTCATATTATTTTTTAAACTTTCGCCAACGAAAAAAAAAAAAATACTTTTTCTCACTGTGTAGTACTTTGCTTCAAGCGTTTATTTAATTTATTAATACTGTGCAGAATTTTACTTCTAGTTATACACAAATAATTGATGAAAATGAACACATCTTTTTTATAAAATCTTATAATTGTTTTTTATACTTTTTGCTAAACTTTTTTCCACTGTGTAGCATTTTAATTCCAGCGCATACAAAAATAATGAAATGAAAATCAAACCAAAAATTTAAGCATATATTCTTGTAAGAATGTTATCAATGTTATTTGCATGATTTTCATATGTTATACTAGAGTTTTTCTCACTGTGTAGTATCTCACTTCTCCGGTAAACTTCGCCCACTCCAAATGCCATGCATGTATCCATGGCTTGCATAAAAGGGCCAACAACAGATAGTTAGCTGGGGAATAGGGACGCAAACTGAGGTGGAGACGGTGACGGCCTGTCGAACCCGTTGAAGCCAACTGTGATTAGTGTGGCAATCATAAATTGACCAAAAAGAGGGTGAGGCTCAATCTTTTTTGTTTTTTCTTCTCTTTTTTTTTTTAGTTGTGGTTGCTCCGCTATTAAGTTCGCTTTCGGAGTGATTTACGAGTATGAAACATATTCCAGCACGAGTATCTGAAGAGACTTATACACTATACAGTTGAGTCTCGTTGTTTTCATTTCGAATAAACTAACTTTCAGACTTATTTATTAAGAAATTATTTGATTAGGTTAACAAGCTTACAAGTATCTCGAAATTGAATAAAATCCTTAATTAAGAATACATATTAAGATTAAGTAGATAGTACAATTTTTTGTATACGTTGTTTTCGCTTATACTTTTATGATTATTGTATTTATATTATATTGTATCTTTTATATCACTGAATATAGTTTTTAGTTTCATATTCTCAAACTAAAATTGTATTATTCCTGCAATTTATTGAAAACTTTTGAGTACATTAGTGTACACAATTTTATTTGTAATTCATTGAGATTGAAATGTAGTTTGTGTACTGAAATGTTCTTATATATTATAGTAAATTGTTTGTCTATACCATAAATTCATAAACTTTCCTTGTATCTTATTAGCATAATATTTTAAATAAAGCTTTTTCATTTTAAGTATTTGCTGACAACAAAGACTGCGAAATATTCTTTAATTTATAAACTGTTTAGCTCCAATTAAACATTGCAAGATTATTTTTAAGCAGGTCTTGCAGCAAATGCATTTAGACTATTAAAAGGTAACTCATTCCCGGAATCAATAGACTTTGCTTCAAAAGTCAAATTATAGCGCAAAGAGTAAAAAAAAAAAAAAAAACAGAAAAAAAAACAAAAGCAACAAATCAGTTTCATTATTGTCAGTTGGTCATTTGTCTACCTCTGTGTCTGTCTTGGTCTCAGTCTGCTTTGTATTCCGTTTGTACCTCTTTTAGTTTCCCCCCTCCCCAATGTCTGCGCCTCATTTGGAGGAGTGTGGAGTGTGGTACTCGTATATCTTTAATGGCATATTCATCAGTCACTCGTGATAAAAATCGCTACACATACACACGCACATCGATACATAAAAACAAGCAAGCAAACAAGCAGACAAACAAACAAACAAACAGAGAGACAGACGACAGACACATATGCATATGGTCAGAAAGAGAAAGAGAGAGACTATCTTTTGGGGTCTAGAGTCTTCGGTCTTGGGGGTTTGAGTCCGTCTGTGTCTGCTGTGTCTGGCTAAGGCGCACAGTCATTTAGTTAAGTGGCAGTTGATTGGAACCAGTCGCAGTCATCAGCAACAGCAACAGCAACAGCAGCAGCAGCAGCATCATCATTATCATCATTGTCGTCAGCGTTATGATGAGGAAAGCCAAAAGCCTATTTGAATTTCTTGTTACTCGCATTTTCTCCAACACATTTGACATGGATTTTTCTTTACCCGAGGAAGAGTATTATAAACTTGGCTATAAACAAAAATATGTTATTATATAAATATATTCTTTTGAAATTTTTGAATAAAGAATAGGATTCCAAAAAATGTCGTAAGTATAGCAAAAAAGTAGTTTCAATTTTAAAGCTAGGGTATCTCAAAGTCGAACCCACTCGACAGCTGTTTTCTTACTTCTGTTGTTTTTCAGCCGAACATTCTCTCTTGCCTCAAACTCTTTTGGCTCTCCTCAACTACTCGAAGTCTTTGTGTCTGAAATTGCTGTCATTAATGAGTTACAGATATTACACTTTTATAGCTCGCAGACACGCTTATCCACTCTCCATTCTAATCGTGTTGTTGCTGTCTCCGCTCTCTTCACTTCTCTTCTCCCTTCCTCTTACCTCTCCTCTCTGTCAAGCTAGACTCGGCTACTGTTTTGGGTTAATGATGACTTGTGTATTGTCCGTTGTTTTCCAATATTCTTCCATCGATTTTGTGGCTACTGTTTTTTTTTTTGTATAATTTTTTTTGTCTTTGTTTTTTTTGTTTCCTCCTCTTTAGCGTTGTCTTTCGCTTCTCTTGCAGAGTCTTCTATTTTATCTGCGGCTTTCTGCCTGATTGATTTTTGAGCTTGTGGATCTAGTTACGGCGATGAGCAATTGCTTCTTCGGTTCGTTCTCCTATCGCTCGATTCCTTTAAATTACTTTAATTGATGGCACATTGCCTACAGTCTTCCATCTCCATCTCCATCTCCAACTCCGAATCCGACTCAATTTGAAGCTCCATTTTCCCTCTCCAGCGAATGCGATTGCAATGCTTGGCTCAATGATTTTCTTTCATCGTTGATCGCCATCTGTCGTGCAACATTGATCGATTGAATCGAGTTGGTTCTGCTTCATTTCTAGTCCACTCCAGTCCATGCTCCATTTTCCAGGCCTTTCGCTATATCGTTCTGGGGTTTAGATCTTGAGCAAGTAATCGATTGATAATCAATTCTTATAATATAATTGTTGAGTATTGGAAAGAATTCAAATCGATTGCAATAAATCCAGAAATATGTTTGGGTAATCGAAGTTTTATTAAAACATAATTAAAAAGTAAGAAAAAACGAAATTCGTTTTAGATCAGCCATTAATTTAAAAAATAAATCTCATATTCAGAAATATATTTTGGGAATTGAAGTTTTATTGGAAATTAATTTCAAAATAAGTTGAATTTATAATTTCAAAAATAAATCCAGGAAGATATTTCGGTAATGGATTTAAAATATAAGTCCAGAAATATATTTTGGTATATGAAGTGTTGTTAAAAAATAATTTATTTATAAAAAGAAACAAAATTTGTTTTAAGATCATCCATTAATTTAAAGATTTTCGGTTAAAAATAACAAATTGAAAATCAAATGCAACGCATTGCTTTTAAAGATCAAAATTTAGCTAGTATAATCAAATTATTTGATTATATTAATATGATATATATACATATACATACATATTTTATATACAAGATCGTATTCTAAGGGAAACATTTTTCAACTAAAATTTACTTCAAGCGAAAGAAGTAAAGAGGTCAAAGGACAGCTGTCAATGTGATCAGTGCCGAAGGGGAGAAGGGGAAGTCGAGCAGCACCTAGAGATATAAGGCGAGACCATAAATCAGGACAAATGAGACCATTCTACGGCCTGTTCGTCCTGACATTTGCCGACAAGTCTAAAAGCCAGAACAAAAGTTAATAACATGCAGCAGCGAAATAAGAAAAAGAGAGAGAAAGAGAGGAGAAGAGACCAGTTGAGCGGAACGGAAAAGAAGTGGAAGTTGCGAGATGGAAACATGTGCGAACTGTACCTCTAAGGACAACGGTGGCGTCGGCAAGGACAAAGGCAATAGCGATGGCTAAGGCGAAGGCAAAAGCAAAGGCAAAGGCAAAGGCTAAGGAAGGCAGTGCGCATATTAAAACCGGAAATAGTTGAACCAAGTGCCAAGGCAACCGACTGACGCACTGACACACATTTCGCTAACAAAGGACACGACAACAACATAAAAAGGAGTCGACACACACACACACACACTCACCAAAAAAAACGAGAAGAATGAAATGAAATGGGAAGGAAAAAAAAGAACGAACTGAATTGAAGCGAATAAAAAGCTCAAATAAAATGCTTTGTCCAGTGCCGAACTAAACGCCGGCGGCGGCGAATGGCAAGCCACCCTTAATGGCAGCAGGACATGCAGGACATGCCTGAAGCTGCCTGCCTGGCAACAGGCAACGGCAACTGGCAACAGGACGCTGATGTTGACGGCTGCTGCATGCCACACACACACACACACAGACACACACAGACACACACACACAAAGGACACCGCATAAAATAGAGATCATAATAATGCGAAAACTTGAAACCAAGGATACCCGCCAGGATACCTGCCAGCAATGTGTGAGTCTGCATACTCGCTCTCTCTCTCTCTATTCTGTCGTCTGTCGCTCAGATTGCATCATAAATTCCAAGGATATGAACCCAAAAAGTGAATCATGCCAGAGAGAGATAGAGAGAGAGAGAGCGAGAGTGAGCGAGAGAAAAAGGACTAAGGCGAAAGAAGAATAAATAAAAATTAACTTATTTGCATATTTGAGTGAGCGGGCGCAAAGGATATGCTGCAAATGCACAGGGATACAGCATGGACACGGACATGGACATTCATGTAGCTGAAATTAAATAAAAACCAAAAAACTCACACACACACACACACACATTCAGGCAGGATGTGCGCAAGGATGTGCGTGCAGCGAGACTTAACCAAGCGTATGAACATTGCGAAATCCTCGCACGCAATTTTTATACTTTATTTTCCATTCTTTATTTTACACCGCGAATCCCCTTAGCACCCTTAGCACCCTTCGCACCCTTCACAGCACTTTGCCTGCGGCTAGGCCGAACAGCCCGATGACCTACATGCAAGCTATAATCATTATGATGTGCCAGTGATAAGTTTATAAATGCATTTATAAATAAATAACAACATGCAAAGTAATATTGTATATGAAATTCGAAATTTGCATAAAACATGTGGACGCAATAAACGCAGTTTCTATAAACACATTTTGCACTCATTCGCATTTAATTGCCTCTTTTGAAATTGTGCAATTTGGAAATAGAAAAGTTATACAGATAAATTGTTTTTAAGCATCGCTTTATTTTAGGTTCCAATTTTAAGTTGTTTTTATAACATTTTTAAATTTTCTGAGATCTCTTTTATTTTAAAATTACATTTAATATTCTTTTGCCAAATGAATTCGAGTTCAATTTGAAACAACTTCTTGAATTATAGTATGTTTATATTTTCCCAATCTTTTGAACACAATGTTTTTTATAATATATTCCTTAACTGTCCACAAATTTTTGGAACTTAATAAAAGATTAAAATGAGAAAAAAGATGTATTTTTTTCTTAATTTTCAATCTGTCTATTTTAACAATAAGTAAATTGTATAAACTTAAAAATAATACAATATTTATTCATATTAACATATATTAATTTTGTAATACTTAAAAATGAAATAAAAATGCTATTATAATAATTTAGTTTTGGAAATTCTAGGGTTTTAACAAGTTATCTAAAACATTTGATATTAAAACATATTTCGGGTTATAAAGTCTTTAAGACAGTTATGTTTTATTAGAATTCTTTCTATTTTCTATGATCTTATATGTAGAACGCTTTAATTATAATATTAAACTGTCTTTTTATAATTAAAGTCAATAAAGTTGTTCGATCTTTGACGGGCAAAACCCATATGCACAACTGTAGGGTATTCGTGCAACGGCAAAAGGGAAGCATAGGCCACGAGAAGGGGCAACAACAAACACGAGAAAAAAAAGCAAAAAACACAAGAGAAAAGGACGAAGGAGAACTGGTGAGTGTGGTGGCGTGATTAAGTGATGGACGTGTATGGACACATGCAGCGTTATATTTAGCATACAAAAACCCAAACATATACATATGTAAATACGTGTGTGTGAGCGACAGAGAGCGAGAGAGAGAGAGGGAAGTGGTAGAGTATGAGGTAGTTGACGAGTCCTTGCGCTTTTAATCATAAATAACAAAGGACACATGGCGCGTAGATGCTCGTATAGCATTTAGCTTTCAACCAAACAAAAGCTTGGGCCACCCTCGAGGGTCGCTTCATGTTGACCAAGAACACACACACACACACACACACACACACACACATATGCATGTATGCCTGTTGATAATACTCCAACCAGTGACCATTGTGCCCCCTCCCCCCCCCCCGCGCTCCGTTTGCTGTTGCCATGCGCTTTTCATTTCCGCCTCATGGACGCCAAACATGGCACTCGCTGCTTGCTGCTCGCTGCGATTCATAGCTTGACCTGGCCCCAGGATATATATTCGAAGAGAAGGGGCAGGTCTTGTCCTGTCAGCGCTAAACAACTGCGCAGTTGTTGCCCTCTCTCTCTCTTCCACTCTCTTCCACTCTCTCCCTCTCTCTGTGTGTGTGTGCAGAATTTTGATATTAATAACTTTGGACAGTTTTATAAACGCCTTTCGGGGTTAACATGCTCAAGTGGTATTCATATTTTCCACTGACCGACCTGTCACTATTGTGTGTGTCAGCTAACTGGCAAACTGAATCCCCAAGTGGACCACAGCACTTGGTTTAGATTTACCAGCCAACCAGCCAGCCAGCACTTTTTTTTTTTTTTTTGCCTTGCCTTGGAGCAACTGCAACTGGAGCTGAGCTCTTGTCAAGCTGAGTGCACAATTTATTGATCAATGATCCACACACACACACACACACACACACACAAAGGTTGCTTACAATTAGAATTTATCTTTTGCAAATTTCTAATAACACACTCGTTGCACTCTGTGCTCTGCTTACACATAAAGTATCTTAAAGATATTGAACACAAAATAGAACAAGTACGAAATCTAGATACCCGCTATGCATTTCAAATAAAACCATATCAATGCGATATTATTCTAAAAGTGTACCAAATTAATATACTAAAATAGACCAAAGGCTATACTTGGTATATTTATATAGTACTACTTAAAAATATATACCATAGAGTGCACAAAATATACCAGATTGTCAGATAAAGCTACCCGTTGAATGTTAGCGTTTTCCTCTATACAAAATTCCTACATCAAATTCCTGCACATAAGGAATTAAGGAATTTAAGTTGTTAACTAAAGCTAATAAAAAATTAAAATGTTCAATCATTAGTATACGATGTTCTAATCCAAATTCAACCCAGACTTTTAAGGCTAAATTAATTGCATTTCAGTTAAAACGAAAATTCAGTTTTTTGCCTTAGAGAACTTTGTGCTTTAATTGAATTTTGATCTCTTTATACATTAAATCGAATTGTAAGTGACAAATTGGTTTACTATAAAAAAAATTGTTAATAACAAAAAGAGTTGAAAAGTTAGAAAAAAGTTAAGAATACAAATTTACTTAAGAAAAATGAATTTGTATTTCCAACTCTTATCTAACTTATCAACTCTTATTTTAAAAAAAGAAGCTTCGAATTTTATTGATTTTAAATCTCATTGAATTAGTTTCGATTCATAATGTTAATTTTGTATAGTTGAGTTAAGTGAAAACTGTAGTCACGAATATATTTTCATTTCCAATATATGAAATTATGCACGGTTCAAGCTTAAAAGTGATCCACTTTATTGTTATTTGATGGCTCAGCTATTGTCTTAATGAATTCAAGAGGTGTTTCGGATAATTTATGCTGATTGCACGTATGTATCTGCCAGATGTTTAGATAATTAAATGTTTTTTTTTTGGAAGATTGTAGCACTGATCGAAATTTGTTCGAATTTATTTAAAAATTTTTATTAAATTTACATATTTTAGAGATTTAAATTGGAGTAAGGCAAAAGTGAACTTTAATCCCTCAAACATCATTTCGATCAACTTCGGTTGATAATTGTTAACATAAATACTTTATTCTTACTTTACTGTTAATAAGAAATACTTTATGAACTTGATATCCTCAAACATAATTTCGATGAAATGCAATTTATAACTGTTGCAATAATATTGTAAGAATGAACTTCGATTGATAAATGTTAACATAAATACTTTATTGTTCCTTTACTGTTAATAACGAACACTTTATTATTTTAATAAAATTAATGAGTTGTATGTACTTTATATCTTCAAGCATATCATCAATGCAATGCAATCTATAACTGTTGTAATAATATTGAAGAAATACTTGATTTAAATACATTTGCCTCAATTCTCCTTTATTTACTCAAATATAATTTCGATTAAATGCAATTGGTGACTGTTGTTATAATATTGTAAAATGAACTTCGATTGATAAATGTTAATTAATATCAATACGTTATTGTTATTTAGCTGTTAGTAAGGAATACTTTATTCTTTAAATAATAATTAATAAGGTGTATGTAGTAATAATATTGTAAGAAATACTTTACTTCAATGCATGAACTTTGTATCCTCAAACATAACTTAGATGACTTTAGTGTGCATAGTGTAAGCAATACTTTATTTACAAATGAAATGCAATTAATCGCTTTTGTAATAATATTGTAAGAAATACTCTATTTAAATAAAATTACGGAGTTGTATGAACTCAAGCTTAAATTCCCTAACGTATGCTTGCAGTCATCAATGTGTGTTGATTGTTTTTCTTAACATTTGGAATTTTTCAAGCTGTTGTTGTTGCTCTTGCTGTTGATGAGGTTTTTCCCTGAAACTGTACACTCATCGCTGCTCAGCGCTTGATTGAATTAAGGCGCTGCGATTACAATGATGATGTTGTTGTTGTTGTTGCTGTTGTTGTTGTTGTCTTTTGGTACAGGCGATAAAATCGAACGGTAGTCCTTTGTCATGCCAAGGACGATAGTCAAGGCGTCAGCCAGCAATTGGGGGTTGTTAACGGGCTGCTTTAACTTCAATTCAGCTTCAGCTTCAGCTTCAACGGCAACTTCGACTTTCAGAGGGTTGCTTGCATCAAAAAGACAAAACGCAGTTTCCCGAATTGCGTCTCAGACGTTGAAAGTGGTGTGTCTTTTCCTTGTGGGAAAACTGCAAGCTTTTTCGCTACGTGAAGTGTACAGTTACAGGAGCACAGGAGTTACGCAGCAACCACCAGGACTTTATGCTGCCTTTCCTGTCCTGCGCAGCATAAATTACGCATTTCCATTTTTATGTTTCACTGGGTTTTTTTTTTAGCTGAGTGTGTGTGTTCTTTTCGCTGCGACGCAGTTGGCGTTTGTTGCTTATGATTTATGTGCTGTGATGACACACAGGACTCAGGACCAGGCTTGAGCCTGAGGACGTACAGTTGCAGCCAACTCCAACACCAACTTCAACTCCAACTCCAACTCCGAGCGCCTTTCGCTGCTCGTTGTAAAAATTACACGCAAATTGCACGCAACACGCAAAGCCGCATGGAAATGACGGCGAAAATGCCACTCATGCATGCGCGATAGTTGCTGTCACCGAGCACCCAGCTACGCTACACTCAGAGAAAAGTTAGACCAACAAAAATCATTTCGAAAATATTCATTTGTTAGCAGCATTAAATTTAGTTTCAATTGCAATAGGTAAACTCAAAAAGGTTTTTATAGAATTGTGCTTTCATTTTATATCATTTAGATTTGTTTTCATTATATTAAATAATAAATATTCTTCTTATTGAGATGTTAGAAGATACCATTGAAAAGTAACATTTGATTTCAGAAAGAATTTCGAATTTTGTAGTAAATATATTCAAATACTTTATTACTACCTTAAAAATTCATATAAATTTCACTTTAACCCTCATTTACAGGTTTTCTGTTCTATTAGCTTTGAATGAAAATAGTGAGCTAAATACAAAATAAATAAATAGATAATAAATAATAAAATAAAATTTATATAAATTTTAATAAAAATAATAGTAATGAATTATTTTAAGGAAACAAGTAACGTATATAAAAAAAAATATTATATAATAAATGCTTCAGTGAAATTTCTATAAATTTTACCTACAATAATAATTATGAATTCTTTCAATGAAAATAATGAGCAGTGCAAGAAATAAATAAGAAATACTAAAATGAAATTGATATAAATATTACTTTTAATTTAATTTATAAAATTTGTATTTTAATGAAAACATTAAGCTATATACAAAAAAAAAATAGTACATAATAAAAAATGCTTAAGTGAAATTTATATAAATTTTACGAACAATAATAAACATGAATTCTTTTAATGGAAATAATAAGCTATTAAGCAAATAAATAAGAAATGCTAAAATGAAATTTATATAAATTTTATTCCTAATTTTAAAATTTTAAAGTAAAAGTTGGTTTTTTCATATTTCCATTCATTATTTGTCCTAAAAAAAATTTAATTTTCAATCGCATAAATATATTATTCATTTGTATTTTATCATGTAAAACTTATTTAATGCAAATTTATTATTAATTATTATCTACACTTTTGAGCCGTTTTCGTTTTGCTGTTGTCAGAATTTCAACGCAAATTTGATGCACAATTCTTTATTAAAATTTTCAAAAATTCTTATTTCTTTCTTAGTTTTCTCTCGGTGTTTAATTGGCCCCCATATCATCGTTCTGTTGCCTACATGCTCTCGTATCCCTATCAGCATTAACTCGTGCGTCATCCTTGACGGGCAACGGCGACACATGCGTGTCTCTCCCCATTCCCCGCTTGATATATCTTAGTGCCAAGCATAAGTAGGTTCTTAAATGCTAATCCTTAAATGCGAACACCTTCTCCACGCACAAAACCACCAAAGTCTCTCTCTCTCTCTCTCTATATGAGTCATACTCTCCTCTCCCCTCGACCCTCCCTTTTGCAACAATTATCGGTCACTTGAGCGAATGTTGCGGTTGCGGTTTGCACTACGAATTGAAATTGCACCTAAATGGGGATTACAAATGACCATTGAAATTGAGCTTAGCACTAGCAATTTTATCAATTGAATGCAATCTTAGAGCATGAACACAAAACCGTGTTGAGCCTATCAAATAACCGGGGGAATGCTTTCTTGATCTGACTAAGCGATTACTTGTGTCTATATTGCATATCAAGTGAAATTTAAATTTCAGTTCTTAACATTGTTACAAAACATTCATATATTCATTACGGACAATTTATATGGCAATACAATTAGAATTTTTAAATGGAAATTAATGTGATACAACAAAATACACTAAAGAAGACCAGCTTCTAAAATCAAGAAAATTCTTCTTGTCAAAATGTCAAATTCTTAAAATAAGAAAAAAATAGACAAAATAAAAATTGAAATTCTGATAAAATTGTTATATACTTAAGTGTAGCGAACCATTCTCCTCAATTGCAGTCTAAGAGAAAAGGTCCTGGCATCAAATATAATACAACTAAATAAGTGAATGCGCCAATTATCTAATAAAATAATATAAATAAATTGTCAAAAAAGACAGAGAAATAAATATAGTGAAATATTTTGTAATGTTTTAATTGGATTTTTGGTCTTATAACTTTAAGATTTCTTCTTTTTATTCACGATGTCTTAAACCAAATGTTTTTAAAATCAAGATGTGGTTTTTATCATTACGATTTTCATATTCTTGAAGCTCTTTCAGGCCAAAATGCCTGAAAGAAATGCTAAGAACCAAATCTTTATTTGACAACATTTATATTTTTCTTGCAGTCAATTTAAATAACAATATAACTAAAGAATGAAATTATATAATATTTTAACTTTGTTCAAAATAACAAATACAAAAAAGTAAAAAACTTTACTTGAGTAAAAAATTTAATTAGAGCTTGAAACAAAAATTTTGATTACATTGAATTAATTGCTGCTGTGCTTTCATTTGAGCTCAACACTTCAATCAAACTTAAACGGAAAATGAACAAAATAACAATGTATGAATGAGATTTTAATACAAGTTAAAGATCTGCTTAAGTGCTGCATTAAATTTGATTGAAAAATTGGCCAACAAGCTTTAATTTTCAATGAGTTTTCACTGAGCCGTTAGCAGCTGGCCATTTGGTTTTATTTTTTTTTTTTTGCCCAATGTTTTTGACATTTTTATGGGCAGGAAAAGTATGGAAACAACAAAAGCAAAAAGACAATTTTATAAATACATAGACGACGTATGTTGTTTGGTGTGTGTGTGTGTGTTCGGTTCGTGTGTGGCACAACGGATGGGCCTGCAGCCGCAGTTCACTTTTTAATCACTTTTCATGAGCTTTTAATTACAAGTCCGTAGTTGGTCCGGGTTGGACCGAAGCTTGCCCGAGCTGCGAGTCTGTCGGAAATTTATGAAAAAACCCAAACGCATAAAATGCTTAACAAGCCAACGGTGGCTGAGGGCGCCAACCGTGTTTTTTTTTTAGAGTCCACACAGCTGATAAACAAGCAGATACCCTGTAATGGCTGCGCCCTTTTTACGAGAAGCAAAAACTTTGATTTGAACATTAATGTGACTTCAAAAAGATATTCGAGAGCAGTCAAAAACGTGAATGCATATCGAATGATTAGGGGCTGCATATTAATTGAAAATAAGTATATATAATATATATATATAAGAAATAAGAAATAAGGTAAAAATATTAGAATATATTTATTTCATGCGCATTGGAAAAAATTACCAAGTTCTAAAATCAACAACATTCGTCTTCAAAATTGTATTTTTGAAATTATAAATAATATAATATTTTCTTTATAATATAATAGGATTTTTGATCTCAAAGCTATAAGAATTTTTCTTCTTATTAAAATGAGCTTCAGTCTTATACTTAATGTTCTTTAAATCAAGATGTGTTTCCAAACATTAGGATTAACATGTTCTTGACTCACTTTTAAGACCAAAATTCTTAGTCCTCTGACCAAAATCTAAAGTTACGACCTTTTATGTTTTATCACTTGATCAATAACAATTATTATTGTGAACACTTCAGAATTTATGATTTTGTATAATTGATGTTCTGAGGACAACTAATTCTATGCCTCAACTTTGAGTTGAACATTATTAAGAATTAAAAAAAATATGTTCGATTTTTTCAATAACTTATAAGTTATTGTAGATGATATTATATTAATATATTTTATATAATACGCCAGAATTGAAGTTGCTTTTTTATTGTTGAATTTTAAATTATCTTGTTATATTTTTAAAGGCAACTTTGGTGGAGTTCTAAGCTGTGGAACATGAATTATTTACGCCAAGCAAATGTAATTTTCAATAGTTAAAATCTGGACCTGAAGCTAGCCGATTTTCTTGTTGCTTTATTTGAATTAAATACTTTTATTCTAACGTAAAAGGTATGTAAAGTGTTGATATACCCCATAAAGAATATAGCATGCAAGGCTGTAGATTGTCTAATGAAATACTGTAGTCTGCTCGATGTCTGCTGCTTAGTCAATGTATGTGATGATTACAGGGTATCGTTGGGTGGGCATAAGCGGTACTGTGCGAATCCTCCCGCTGCTGTTTTCATAATAATAATGTGTGAAAGGATATTAATTATGAAACAAGCGAGAGGCAGGAAGCGTTGGCAATAAAAACAGCAAGCGACAGCCAACACCATGCGTGACCAACACCAACAAAAACAACCACAACAACAGCAACAACAACAACAATAAATGGCAATACTCATTACAACAACAAGAGCAACAATTGGAACAGAACCAATCTTGTATACAATATATTGTATTTTATGCGAATGGCCACATGACCATTTGTGGTGGTGGTGGAGAGGGGGACTAGAGAGAAGCGGAAACGGGAGCAACATGTGCAACATGTCGAACGGAAGTGTCGGCCATATTCCACACACGCACACTCACACACGCACACACACACACGCATATATACATACATACACATGTAAGCCTAAATAGGCCCACATCTCGCTACCTCTCTCTCCCTCTCTTTCGCTCTTTCCTCATTGCACATCGTCTGCCCCATTTCTCTCTCTCTTCATCATCGCGCTGTCTCTTTCGCTCACGTTCAGTGGCCAGGACAAGAGTCATTAGGAGCTGGGCCAAGTAGATTTTTATGTAATGTCGCTTGGTTATTGCTTTTATACATTTATTTTATTTCATTTGCCCACACACACACACACACACACACACACACACACACACAAACACACACATCGAACATATACGCTCAGCACATGCGGAAATTTCATATTTCTGTTTTTTTCTCCTTTTCCGTTATAAGTTGTAGAGTATACGCAGCGTATGCCTAAGTAATAAAGTTTGCCTTCTATGGAATATGATTAAATATAGTGAGATTTCAAAAAGTGTATTAATTATTATTATTATTAGTATTACACATTTACAAATTTGAATTAAAAAAAAAAGTAATAAAAAATAATAAAAAAAATAATAAATAAAAAAAATAATAGTGGAGTCAAATTTATATTTATTTCTGAAAAAACTTTACTATATTACTTAAAGAATTATCTATTAATTAATCTATCTAAAATATTTCTGCTTATTATTTCTATTTAATGAAACAAAAAAAGAAATAAACTAAATTTCTTACATAGTTTTTCTATAAGTTTAATAGAGATTTTAGTAGTTATACTTAATATTCCTATTTAAAGAGAAATAATTTTAAGCCATAGCTTTTAGTCTTATATAATATTTCTATAAATTAATCCGTTCAAGTTTTTCTTCATTAAAAAGTTTTCTAATTAATAGAATTTAAATATAATATAATGAATATAATATAATATTTTTAGTGTACTACACATTTATTCGTTCCATTTATGATATTACTAAGTATTCTAACAAAAGTATTTTTATATTCCAAAGATGGTTTTTAAGTGTTGCATTTAACAATTGCTGAATTTTCAAAAGACTTAGCAAAACAATTTAAATTAATCAATATGGAAATATGCTTCAATAAATTTGAAGTGAATATAAGATTTAAATCTGTTAAGTTGTTTTGTAATTATAATAAAATATAAACATTTTTTGAAATCCCTATTGCTTAGTGAGTTTTACAAATCTGTCATTCTCCAAATTAAGCAACGAGTACAAATATAAATTAAGCGTATTAAAATAATTCTTATAGTGGCAATATGCATTCACTTAAAGTTGCTCATTTAATAGGCATGAAATGAAATTGTCAAACGTTTTAATAAAGAATTAAAATAAAAACCCAACTTTACGCTAATGAAATAATATGATCGAAGAATAAAATGTAGCAAATAAACAAATTCGCTTTTAAGTAGCCAAAAATTGGTGCAAGGTATTTGCAATTCGAATTCTTTGGCTGGCAAAAGAAGCCCGACAAGTCAAAGTAGAGGAATGAGGAGAGGGAGAGACACAAGGAGTGGGAGTAGGACGAAAAGCAGAAGCTGGAACAGTTCGCCTGTCAATGACAGCGTCGACGTCAACATCAACGTCAGCACTGACTGTCGTCCATCAGAGGATTGTGCGTCAGGCAGACGAAGCGAGCTGACAGACAGACAGACAGACAGACAGACAGAGAGACGATGATTCAGTCAGTGAGTCGGTTGGAGCACATTGCCGCTTCACGTGACACTGACGAGGATGCCTGGCATGCCAAGGATACCAAGGATACCAAGGATACCAGAGATGCCAGTTGCCAGTTGGGAGTTGGGAGTCTCTGTCGCCCACGTTGCGGCTGCCTCCTGCGTGTAATTGCCGTTGTAATGTGGCCCGAACGCGAATATAATTGCTAAAATGTTGCCTGACTCCAAAGCGAGTCCGACAGGACGTGCCAATGGCCAATGGTCGCTCATTGCCAAACAGAGACAGAGAGAGAGAGAGTAAGAGGGAGACAGAAACAGAGAGTGCGACAAATGCTACGACACTTTTCCATTTGAATTTAATTTTAATTTACGCCCAACGGCCGGTTTTTTGCCCCCGGAAATTGGCAATGGCAATGGCAATGGCATTGCCAGCGAGCATTCCACACTTCCACATGCCACACAAACCTAGAGACAGACCAGAGTCCTCTCGCCACTGTTCCTGCCACATTTCTCACACTCCTCCTTTCTGTCGCTGGCCAAATTCGAGAGGTCGTTCTATCCGCACCGTTGAGTTAATGAGAGAACCGCCGCCAGACATTTGTGCAACTGGCCAAATTGTAAGAGGAAGTCTAATTGAAGCAGCCTCCTTCCCCTTCTTGTTCTCTTCCCCTACCACACCTGCTTCGCTTTAGCAATTACTTGACGAATTGAAGCAAATAAATGAAGATTGGGGTGCTCATCTTTATATCTATATCGATGTTTATCTATACGTATTTACAAAAATATTTATTAAAATCTTTACAGCATTTGTGAATGTGACTTTAAATACATCGAATGCATCGAAAATTATTTTGATATATATCTTTGTAATGTAAACATCTTATATATCTACATATTTTATTAATATCTACTTCAAAAACTTGAAATGTACAACAAAAAATATCATGCGTAATCTTTAATTTCATTTGTAATTCTTATATTTATATATGCTACAAAAACTTTGCTTCATTAAATTTTACCAATATCGCCATGTAATTTTAGATAAGATCTCAATCAATATCTACATATATTTAAGTATTTAACGACAATTATTTTGATATCTACTATAAAAACTACTTATTCGTAATCTTTATCATCATCTCTATTGAATTCTATATCTATAAATATCATTTGTATCTACTACAAATGCTCTTTTCATATGCCTATCATACAATTTTATCAATATAGCTATATAGATTTTATCTTAATTAATATCTATATTTAATTATGTATCTTTATAATCATCTCTATCTAATCTATAATTTTCATATTTTATTTGCATCTACTACAAAACCTCGGTTTGTATCTGCATCAATCAATTAATTTTATATTTCTTACTAAATCTTTTTCGGAAATTATATTACATCTACTAAAAAAGCTATAATTGGTAACTGTTATTTCAATTATTACAGATTTTGTCTTAGTCAATATCTATGTATATTATATGTTTCGGTTATTTTAATAATCATATCTAACTAATTCCATATCTGCATATCTCATTTATATCTACTACAACATTCAATTTAATCTTTAGTTAATTCCTAATCGGCAATTATATTTCTATCTGCAAAATAAAATAAAACTGGCTCGCTAACTGTTATCTTAATTATTATCATCATCCGTAATTGTTATTTGTGTTTATAATTATGACAAGTTCGCCATTTTTATCTGTCAGTGCAATCATACGTATTATCTATATATAAACCTGCTAAATTAAAATAACACCAATTTTAATTTCTACCTTTTTTTATAATACACATAATTAATGAACAAATATACCAAAAAATAAATTTTTATATAGTTTTAGTTTAAGTTTAATTAAAAAAGTTAAATTAAGATGTAAAGCTGATTTATTATTGTGAAATTTCTTTAGCGGTTGAATTTTTGAAAGATATATAATTTATTTAAAAGAGCTTTGTATATTTATCATTCTTTAGTTTTGCATCCGTATCTGCAATCTTTTATAACTTTATTAATGATATTTTGTATATCTACCACAAAACTGTTTTTTCAAACTATGTCCGAAATTGTAATCAATATCGCTATCTATTCTATATCTGTAATTACATTTATATTTTTCCATTTGTAATCTTAATCTATATTGATGCAATATTGAACTCTGCACTTATGTTTTTATAACTCAGTTGATGTCTGTATCTTTAATCTTAACCAAATCTATATCTAATAATATATTTGAAATTGTGTTAAAGTTCGTAGGAAATTTGATGAGAGTTTAAAGAGTTTGAATAATTAATCAATACAAATTATCACAATCGTTTGAAATATTTGTCAGAATTTTCCACAATTTCCACCCCTACGCTTTCCCCCATTAATTATCTGTCTTCACTGCGACCGCGTCCGCTTCGTAGGTAATTTTCCGCTGCTGCAAAGTCGTGCTCAGCAGTGCCGACTCATTAATTGTTAATGGCAATTAACAGAGAAATAAAACTAGAATACAGCTTTAAAAGAAACGCAGTTTGAAACAACGAACTATGAATGCTCTCGCATTTATTTGTCTGACATCCTTTTTACCCTCTCTCTTAGTTTATGATCATTTGATCATTATCACATACATAAATATTCTCTCTACTTCTTAAACCACCCTAAAGAATGCCTTTGTGATCTCGCTTTTGATCGCTCGCTCATTCTCTCAACTTTAAAACTTTATTATTTAACATATACAATTGTTGTTTTTGTATTTTCTTTATTTTTACTAGACTTGCACTTTTTCTGTTTCTCTCCCCCTTTTTGATATCTTTCCATATGCTAAAAGTTTCTTCTTTTCCAATAAAATGTTTCTCATTCTATGTGCTTCATTGAACAGCGAAGCTCTCACAGCAATTATAGGGTATGGTCGCAAAGTGTTTGCACTTATTACAAGATATAGGTACAGGCAAATACCACGTAAAACATTACGGGGTATTAACATATATGCAAAAGATGGAAGATGGAAGAAAATTTGTTTTCAAATTTAGTAAAACTATTAACCACGCTATGTTAATTCCATTAGCATGTCTCCCCACAGTCTTTCTTGTTTTAGTGACCGGGTTTTATATTTATCTTATTAATTGCGCTAATTGGCCAAGCACTTAGCGTATCTTTACTGGATTTTCAGTCTCTGTCCCTGACGTCAGCGTCATCGTCATCGAATGATGTCGCCCAGCTTAATAAATCAGTTTGAAATTAATTTTCAATATGCTAGTGATGCATCGTTTTTTTTCATATTGTTGTGTTTTTGTTTGTTATTTCTATTTCGGTTCGAGTTTCTTTATCGCAACCAGCTGGATGATTGGGTAAGGCAAACCTACTCAAGGCGCTACCTGAGTGTGAGTTAGGGTAACTTGATCGCTGAGTTACCTGAGTTCAGAGCAAAGCACACATTTTGCAATATTGTTGTACGTATTTCGAGGCGAGTAGAATTATGTTTTATTATTAAACAATTGTCGAATGTGTTACAAATAGCTGAAGAAATTATTATTTACGTCTGGTTGCCATGAATTCTCTCATCATCTCGTTTCTCTCCTGCAACAGCTGATTGCGTTGTCTTTGTATGTCATTCGCTTCGATGAGTGCTATGCGAATCGAGCGTAATTCTTCAAGCCGTTGAACTTCCAATTCCTCTGCCAGATTCAGATACGGGCTGTCCACATCCACATCTTGTTCTTCATTCGTCGCTGTTGTTGTCGTCGTCGCTCTATCCGAAATGATATCACCGAAATTGGATTCGTCGAGCAGTTCATGGGGATAGACATCATATGGTTCGGCTTTGATCTCAATTTTCTCCTCCTCACACACGGTCTCTTCGCCCTCCGATGATATCCATTCGCTGGACTGATTGCTGCTTCCATCGAGTATCGCATCCATGGTATGAAAATATTCCCAGTTCGGTTCCATGAGATTTTTCCTTTTGATATTGTTGTATGTGCGCTTCATGTTGCGAAATTTGCGATCCAACTTAATGTAGCTAGTTGTGAAGCCATGCTCCTCCATTTCATGGACAATGTTTTGCCAAATCAAAGTGTTTCGCTTCGGCTGGCCCTGGAATTCCTTTTTGTATTTCATGTAGAGGGTAAGCAACAGCTTTGTCTCTTTGTTCGTCCATTTATCTGCGAAAAAAGCATTAAAATTAGTATGGAAACAATTTAAGGAATCAATTTCACTCACAAGCCATGTTCAACCACTGGCAATTTAATGAAGTTTGATCAGCTGTCAGCTGTGTGGAGTTTGTGTGAAAAAAATCGATTCAGGGTTGCTCGTTATATCGATGTTTCACGGCACGCAAAATATCGCATCCTTAATATCGATACCTTAACTCGATTATTGCTTTCGTGTTTGAATCGATAAATTTCAAGGATAATAATTAAGTGTCAAGGAAATTGGTATTTAATGCAGCAAATTTCTGTTTTTATTTTATTCATATTCTCATCAAATAGTGTTCAGCTGATTTATGGATCAGAGTCCGTTGAGTTTTGTGTTGCGTCATGCCAGAATTGTTTCCATGTCGTCTTTGGCTCAGCTGTCGTTGTTTCATCCCCGTTAGCAGCCGAGCTTTCGTTTCGCTCACTCTGCATGTTCTCAAATTCGGCGAGCTTTTGCAGACGCAGCTTCCAACGTTGCTCAAGTTCGTGTGCGCTGTAAATTGAGCTCTGGCTGTGCTTTGCCTTCGGCTCAACATGATCTCCCCCCGAAAGCTCCGTAGCACTGCGCTTAGTATTCTCGCCTGTAGCTTGTTCAGTTGATCGTGCTTGAATCTGGTCGCCGTCGCCGGCTGCAAAGTGGTGTTCAGCTGTGTTGATCAGCTGAACTGTATCAGCTCGACTGGAAGCGGAGTTGTCCGACATGCTGCTAGAGAAATAAATGATTAAACGATTTTCGAGTACAACTTTGCAAAGCTAACTTTGTTGTTCACTAAATCTACCCGCTTGCTATGTATAAGTGTACTGATTGGAACAATTAAAGCTAAAGACAGCATGGTTATTCCTTTAACTTGACTACTGTTCATCCCATCAAATTGAACTATTGACTAAGTTGAGAGGGGTATTTCATAGTCGAGCACACGGCAATTCTTTATTAATAATGCTTGGAGGAACTGACTTGCAGTACTTTGCTTGCCATACTCGCAACTGAATTATGTGGATTGCCACATAAACAGATCATAAGCACCTGCTCTCAAGCGAAATGCCAAGGTTCGCACACTTGCCACAGCAATTTACAGTTACAGCTAACTAACTGAGAAATATCAAAAGTTAAGCAAACTTCAAGTTGGCCTAATGCATTTGCGTCGTTTTCTTAGTAGTAGTATGTGTATTATTTGCTTTTGGGCTCGTTTCGACTTGTTTGTAACGTTTCCCTTCTCTCTCGTCTCTCGTTTCGATTTCAGTTTCAGTTTCTGGGCAACCATTGGGCAATGCAGGCACACACACACACACAGACACACACCCATATTTCTCAGAAGAGGAGAGAAGAGAAGAAAAAAAAACTAAATAAATTTGGGTGCGTTAGTCAAACACTGATAAAAATCATAAGCCAAAGATGAGAAGTAGCTCGCCTGTCCATTGTGGGGAGCACACTCACACACACACACACTCACACTCTCATACTGCACACACACACACACACCACGCGTAGTTGTACGTGTCTGGAGACCAGACATTAGGACAAAGCCAAGCTAAAATATATTAGGCCAATTATGTTTCGGTAAAAATTTACATGTACTCGCCTCTCAAGTGGCCTCCTCGTTCCACCTTCCACTTGGGCGATATCACGATGCAGCCATCGAAACGTGCAGCGGCATAAAACGAACCAACAACCGAGACACACCAAAGTACAAGCTGCCAGGGTGTTGCCTATTCTACACTATGCCACAGCGGGTGTATTCAATTTGCAGTCACTGTGAACTCGGTTAGTGTTGAAGGTGCTGTGATGAAATTTGGTAAGGTACTTTCTAGAATCGAATGCAGCAAAATACAAATAAATTAGTCATTAAAGAGTGCTTTATTCTTTGTATTACAACTTTTCAAAAAGTGAAGCCACTAATTAGTGATAATACAATATTTAAATGAATAGTTTAATCATTATTCACAGTTTGCGAAGAAAGGTAATAAAGAAAGTTATAATTTAAGCTCATTTCTCATTTCGTAGAACATTTCTTAGAGTATTCAGCTCTCGACTCGACGCATTTCCGTCTTTGCCGTTTCTCTTTTCTGTTATTATTATCGCAGATTTTTCTATTTTCCATCTACGGTCATGTGCGCTGTCTACTATCTGGACACAAGCATCGCCAACGTCTACGAATATTCATTTGTTCTTTTTGGTTTTTATTATTATCTTCTTCTTTCATTTTTGTTCCTCTCGATTCTGAATAATACGAAGGAGAGAACACATTATGAATGGCTGCACACCAGCAGAGGCGTTTGTAATTAATTTTGAGGATTTGAATTTAGATATTTGGCGATAACAACGTCTCTCTCTCTCTCTCTTTCTCTGCTCATATCAGGAATTTTCATACGGACACGTACACAACATGTCGGAGTACCTGTCAATGGGTCTGCCTGTAGTTCAGTTCTTGATGCCTCCTCCTCCTCATCATCCACCTCCTCCACGTTCTCCTCCTTGGTTGGGTTCAAATGTGTTCATTTCATTTTATGGGTCAATGAGCAACCACTCGGTGATAATTAGACATCAGATTGCTGGGATTATTGGGTTACATTGCGCGTTGAAGGGCTTTAGTGTGGGCAACACACACACAACACACACACAGCACACTTGGACGCATAATTGATTCTTACATCGGACATCATTAACATAGTTAGGGCGCAGCTTCTGGGAAAATTAATTTATTCGGAAATTGAGAAATCATTGAATTCGATTCGACTAAATCAAGAGGATTCTAGGAAGTGTGTGTGCAGAAGGTGTCAAGAGTATGGAAATAGTTTGGGATTTATTTAATTACTAAAGCGAACGTAATCTAAATGTTCTAAACTTGAAATAGGCTGAAATTTTGAGGGCACGATTGCAATACTAAATTATTGAAAAGTGTGTAGAAAAAGATAGTACTAAAGTAGTAGAAGAGTAATGGAGATGACCATTTAAAAATCGGTATTACAGCACAACAAAATAATACTAAAAATGGTCGGAATTTAATTTTAACTAAATAAATAAAGATTCTTGATGAAAAGCAGGAATAGTCGAAAGGAAGAAAACTACTTGAAAAACCAACAAATTCGTTTATACATAAATATAATCAGGTATAAAGTAGGCCTAGAAAAATATAGTTCAACATAAAGTAAAAATTCACGAAATTAATGTTCTAAATAAAAGTAGTAAAATAACTTTTTAAAGCGCAAAAAGTATTGCATGATAGAAAAGTTAAAATAAATTAAATGCATTTACAAGTAAACATAAATAGCAACTGAAATTAACTTATTTAATAATGCTCCGCATAGTGCTATGAATAATAATAAAAATAAATTAATATACTAGACTGAGTGCTACATCAATAAGCATTGCAAGTAAAATATGTGCAAACCCTATCTAAGCATAGAGGATTATCTTTATAAAAATTGACGTAATATCAATTTAATATTTCAGCTATATCACGTTTAACCAACTCGGATCTAATTTGTGGTTAGCATCTGGCTGGAGCCAGAGAAGAGATATGCTTGAATTTGGTCGCCATAAGAAAGGAATTGATAAATGCGGCCTATAAACATGGCTGATAAGTTGATATTTATCAATGCGAGGGAGAAAAGTGGAAAAAGGAAAAAGGGCTCGAGGCAGCATTTTGGGCTGGCGAGTGGAAATAGAAAATGACTTTCGACACGGTTATCAATAACCGGCTATCGATATTTTATGAAAATTGATACGGCCCACAAGCGCACACAGCGCTCAGCCTCATCTCAATCATCTCCATCTCTATGGGCATCAGCATCCACCCTGCTGAGAGCGTTACGAAATAAAAATAAATAATAATAGACATTATTACAGTTGATGCCAGCCTAAATAGTTTCGATGCCTCCTTCGAACTCTCTCTATGTGTGTGTGGTGTGCACTGTGGAGTCCTTTTACCAAAATGCCACTCATAAGCGCACTAATCCGTCAAAATTTATTGCCATAACTGGAGATGGGCATCGAGGGCTGCAGATGAGCATGAGACACTCGTCCAGCCAATTGATAACGTGCGTGTGAAATTTATCAAATAAATTGAGGCCATAAATGTCAAAGCTGCGCATGATTCATAGACACAAAAGGCGGCGATGGTTAGGGGCGTTTAGGGGGAGTGGCAGTGAGGTGTGCTGCTTATTAGGCAGCTTCCGTTGGCAATCAGAAAGCCAAGTCAAGTTGACAAATTCGCTTGATTTCGATTTCGTATTTCGCAAGCAATGACAATAATTCATGAAATAAGTAAACACACACTCAATGTGGCAGTGAAGTTTTTTTTTCTTTTGAGCCTTTAGCTTTGTGTTCTGGCTAGTTAAAGTTCAGCAAAGCGTAGCTGCTTTTATTAAATCTACGCTCTCAATCGATTTGCATAGCGGGGGAATAAAAAAAAAACTGAAGCTATTATTAAATTTGGTTTTCGCATTGTGCGAACAACGAGCTGCGGGGAAGCTGCGACTGTTGCATGGTTAATGACACAATGCATTCAACGCCCCCTTTGGAGCACACAAAAGAGCCAACGAAATATGAATACACAGACATTTCATATTCAATTTCGAATACACTCATGAATACTGACATGAATTCGCAGTGCTGTTCGCAACACTGCGAGAAAAGCATGCACGATTTTTGATGGTTCATTCTTTGCTAATATAGATCGGTTAGTATTTAAATAAATTTTAATATTACCAAAAAAAACTTTTGAATAAATTATATTTTTTTTGCTTTTTATTACATTTTATGTAGAGTATAACTTGTTAATTTGTTAATGCTTGTCTAAAATACGTAGTTAGTATTTTTATTATCAAATTGGTATTGAAAAGAAGCATTTTTATACATTTAGAACATTACAAAGAAAGTAAACTTAATTTTCTTCAATACCATAAAGTTTTTCCTTAATTAATATTGTATAGAATTTTGTTGTACCTTTTGTATATTATTGAAAAAGTTAAAATCATTTTCTTCAATACCATAAAAACTGTTCCTAAACTAATATAGTATATCAGAAGTATTTTTATACATTACTAAAAAACGGAAAAAATGTTCTTTAATACCAAAAAGTTAAAAAAGTATATTCTTAGAGTGTTATTTTAAACTTAATTACTTTTTAAAGATCATAGATCATAGTATTTAATGCAATGGTATTTATTTTATTTAATCCCCTATTTATAATCGACCTCTAATCTGCCTCAACTTCCCGTTTGGAGTGTCCATTTGATTAATGCGTAAGCTTGAGAGTTGTATTTGCATTCTGTAATGTAATATATTGATGAAATTATATATGTTGAATACCCAAATACAAAGGTATATTGGGTCATAAGCAATGTCCAGCCATCCGTTAACTATTTAAACTCTGACCACGAACCCTGACCAATATGGCCAGCTAACCGAAAGGCAAAACAAATAATGTGCTTAGACAGCAGCATCATCAATTAGATGAGAAAATTGTAACCGATGCCAATCATAGCCCAACAAATTGCTAGACAGAGAAACCGACACAGCTCTTAATAAAAGTCAATTGGCAACCACACACACACAAGTGTGGGAGGAGGGCGTGAATGGGAGGCGGGCAGCTAGAAATGGAGAAGAATATATATTTGAATAAAATGTCTTTTTATCGCACTTAGAGGCCATTTAGTAAGCTAAATTATACGATAGACAAAGAGAAAGAGAGAACAGAGAGTATTAGATGGATAAAAACAGGCAAAAATGTAAAATGCGATAGAGACCTTAAATGAGTAAAGGAGAAAGAGAGAGAGAGAGAGGGAGAGGCAGAGCAATCCTAAACCGAACCCAAATCCAAACCCAAAGACGAAACCTGAAACCCAGAAATCGCAGTCAAATTGGCCATGTTAAACCGCAGACCATCTTGCCTTGCCTTTGCTTGGCTTGGCTTGGCTATTGTTGATGTTGCTGCTGATGTTGTTGCAAGTTGTATAGTTGACCCGACTTATCTTCAAGTGGCAACGGGGCAACGTAAACTTGCCACAAATTGGCCAACAATTGCTGCTTTTGCTGTTGCTATTGCTGCTGCATAAGTCCAATTTATTTTTGGTTTTCTTCTCATTTGTTATTGCTGTTGTTGGTTTTGCTGCTGTTCACTTCAAAAGCGAAAAACAAGAAGCAAAACCAAATCGAATTAAGCCAAATCTACATAAGCTTTTTCTCTCTGTGTGTCACATTCGCTCGCCCGCTCACTCGCACTCTCTCTCTATCCCTGTGTTCTTCCTCTTCCCGCTCTCTCTCTCTTTTTTCACTCTGTCCCACTCTCTTTCGATGGGTCCACGTCTGCCTACGTAACCCACAGTGCCTCTCTTGCCTTGCCATCTTCCATTCGCTCCATTTGTTGGCTACTGTTGTTGTTGTTGCTCTTTGTTGTTGTTGTTGTTGGGCATGAATTACATTTCTCTTTGCATTCGCTTTGTAGCTGCTGCTGCTGCCTTTTGCTCTATCCTATGCAACGAGTCTAGTGAATTTGTAATGCGTTGTGTTACACTTTCTTATGGTATACAAAATCTTATTCAATAGTGAAAATATTCATGTTAACTTTAAGTCTGATTTGTTGAAATTGTCTTTTCACGTTCAACACTCTTTTCATGTATTGTAAAATCAAGCAGGAACTTTATAAATCTAACATCTGTAATTGAAGAAAATTGAAGTATTATATTTTCTTAAACATATTTATTAAAAAAATATATATAAATATCATTTGACATTAAACAAATATATTTTTTTTAAACTAAAAACGATAGTTCTGTCACCGCAAATTCTAAAATCGTAAAGAGTTGTTAAGGATTTCTTTACAATGAGACTTAAATACTCCGATTTAGTCTCAAGCGCTGTCAATGTCTGTATTATTCCAGATTTTCTTAGCCATAAGTTCAATTTATATTAGGTTTTCCTTTTATCTGTTATTGCTTTTGTTGGTTTTTCTGTTGATTGTTTGTTTCCTCAACATTCTCAAATTTTGGATTAAAATTTAATAACAAAAGGTATTATTTAAAATGATATAACGCCTTCTCTGTTTTTGCGAATTGTTATAAAAAGGTATTTAAATATTTTAAAGAATACCAAAGTAAATAAAATTATTTTAAAAGGGTATTCAATAGTCACTAATGCGTCGTTGATATTCCTTTTTTCATGAGTTTTTTGTTTTTGTTGTGTTGTATTTTTTCTAAATGCTAATTTATGGGCATGTGTTGCCATTTGGTTGCCGTTGGGTAATTTTAGTACCTACCAGCAACAACAGCTACAGCAGCAGCAACAACAACTACAACAACAACAACTTCAATTGGAAACAGGAAATGCAGTAAAGCGAAATAAAAAGTTGAGTAAATTGCATATTTATGAATCTGTCAATTGTTTATACTAAGTTTTGGATCGTTCTGCTTGTTCTTCTTGTTGTTGTTTCCTTTTGTTTCCCAGAATTTCACATTTTGTTAGTTTTTGTGCATATTTTTTGTTTTGTTTTGTTTATAGTTAGTTTGTTGTGCTTGTTTCCCTCTTGATTGCTACCTTCCCTCTATTCAGTCTTTTGAGTTTTTTTTTATTATTTTTTTGCATTTGTGAACCGCCCTAATAGTACATATATGCCCATAATAAATGATCCCATTGCTGTTCGATGCGCTTCGCGAGTGTTTCACAGTTTCGCTTGCAATTTCAGTTCCAGTCTGTCAAACATTGGCAAAAAAACCCCTCATCATATCCTGTTGATGATCCTAACTATGCAAATGATTGAAAGTTTTAATTTTTGCATATTTTCATTATTGTACAATTTCCCAAAATTAAAATTTCTTAGAAATAATTGATATTCTTAGATATAATTGTCATGTAAGATCCTAAGATATTAACAAAATCAGTAAATTTAAATGAATTCATTAGAAATATTTTCATTAATTTTAAAAATATTTTCAATAAAATAAAATGTTGCAAACAAATCGTGAAATTTTAAATTTAATTGAATTCCTTAACTTTATAAAGTTTTGTTTTTCCATATATTCATTAAAATATAATATCACAAAAAATTTTTTAAATATTTTAATAGACATTACTGAAAATCTTTGAGACTATTATCATTGATGATCCTAACATTATAATGAAATCTGTAAATTTAAATGCATTCATTAACATTCCAAAGTTTTTGTATTTAATATAAGCGTTTTAATATTTAAGCATTATAATAACTTTACAAAACTATAGTATAACTATTATTATGTTATTCAAGGAATTTAGAACAAAATTCTATAAATGTTTATAATCTTGTTTAATATTTGCATAAGCATTTATGAAAAGTTATCGGATATTATTTAGTTGATTGAAAAATTATACAAATAGGTAAAAATTAAAATTTTCTTGCACTTTAAAGTACTCTGACTTTAATGAATCTTTCAAATAGTTATTCTGTTAAAGCAAGTTGCCAAATTGTAAGTTGGTCCTCAAGTGCAGAGAATGCCAACCTTTGGCTACATAATTGCAATTGCTGTCATATCATAAGCAATGTGTAGTATGTATGTGGTAGATAGAATTTGTGGCATGTGGCATTTGGCTCAATGTCTGTCTGTGCAATAAACTTGAATCAATAAACCGAACAAAACAACTTCCATTGTATTCGACAGTCTGTCCATCCATCTGTTCCGGCATAGAAGGGACAGCGGTTTGGCTTGGGTTTGAGTTTGGGTTTGGGTTTGCTTCGGTTTGGCTCTGTTTCCCATTTCATGCGAAAGGCATTAAATAAGTCGAAAGGTATAAAGACAAACCGGCAAACAAATACGCTCTCGCTTACGTCCCTGCCAAATGGTTTGCCATGCTCGACAGGGGAAGCAGCAGCTAGTGCGGGAGGGGCGGTGGAAGGCGTGTGGGAGGCGATGCAAGCGAAACAGTGAAAACAAAAACAGTCGAAATTCCTTCACAGAACATTTATTTCGGTTGCTTTTTCGTTACACACATTGATTTTCAAGGCGGCAACAACAACAACACCAAACTCTGCAAAAATGGGGAAGAACTAACAAATGTAAAGAAAAAAAAAACAAAACAAGAACACGAGCAATGCAATAAACTTGAGCAAGGTAAATGCTGAACGTATTTTGTATCTTTTTAGATACCACAACTGATCTCTTTGCCTCCCTCTCTCTCACTCTGTCATAAGTGGATGCATATATCTACTATATATATATATTTGCATTCTGCAGACAGTTGAAACTGGTTGAAAACCGCAGTAAACTAAATCGTACAGCTTAGAAAGTGGCTGAGCAAAATGTTAGAATGTAAAGAAGTTTACTTAGCATAATAGCTTCGCTACAAATTCTTTACAAAACCTAAAATATGTTATTTTAAAGAGAGTTCTACAAAAATTCGAATTCCAGATGAAACTACTTTATCTAAAAGGAAGTTTCCCTGCACTAAAGTGAGGCTCAAATCTAGTTTCATTTATGCGAACTTTAGCCTTTAGTTATTATAATTTTTTCTCTTAGTTTTTTTACTGAATTAAATGCTGGAGAGTCAACAAAGCCACACTGCATCAGTACGTGGAAAAAGCTCATTGTGCTAAAACTACAAAGTGGATTCAAATGACTGTGTCGCAAATACCCTGTAAATTAAAGTAAGACTAAATGCTGAAGTTACAATCTGTATAATTAATAATAGCATTACTTTCTTACTCTCAAGTTGTAATCTATGAGTTTAGCTAAGTTAACAATATACCCGCTCTTGAGTCAATGTGCTGGGTATAATTACACCGGTATACCGTTAATTGTGAACCACATCCGCAGGCATTAGTCGCAATGCGCCAACAGTGAGTACAAAAAAAAAAAAAACTGACCAAAACAAACAACAGAACGGTGGAAAAAAATAGAAGAGAAAAGAGCAGAGGTGCGGAGGAGGGAAGGAGGGAGGGGGTACAACTTAGTTTGTAGTAAGTACGTTAAGATAGGGAAAGAATCAACGAGTGAAATTCATTGTGAATTCTCATTAGCAGCAGGTAAACACATTTCTGGAACATTGCTTTTAATTAGTGAAACAGACAGTTCCCTGTCACGGCCCCTCAACAAGCTAAGGTGACCGACAACAACAACAACAACAACAACAGCAACGAGAACAACAAAAACAACAACAACACGAAGGGTGAACACCCGGTGCCTTTTTAATTGCGAGAACGTCAAAACATTTACCAGATTAACGCAATCCAACTTGAAGTAACAACAACATGCACAGGAAGAAACTACACATTGCCAAAAACAACAAAATACATCGAGAATTGCAGGCGAATGTATTCGGCCGCCAAATATCCGGCACTGTTCAATGTATTGTAATTTAGATTAAACTTTTTTTGTATTTTCGAAAAACTTTTCCATTATTGATGCTAATTATTTTCGTATGTAAATTTAATCCAAGTCTTACAACGTCATTACCAAATTTTTTAAAGAATCAAATATATCAATTTTAAATATGAAACACCAATTCGTTGATATGCCCTTTACAGCCTTGCTTATCGGGTATGAAAGCAAGCGAAAATGGAAGACATAGAAACTGAAACAGAAGCAGAAGGAAAGTGAAAAAGAAAGCCAAATGTCTGTCAATAGAGTGCAGGAACCCAGTGGAAAGGTAGAGCAATTGAATGAGGTCGTGTCAGGGCAGTGAAGGGAAGGGAACAGACGAAAATAGAGGTGAAGCGAGGTGAGGTGAGGTAAGGGCACAATTCGACTTTTATCTGATAAACTTGCACTAATTTGTGTACGCTTAGCGAGGACATCGAAGGTGAAGGAGTCGAAGTCGATGTCGAAGTCGAAGTCGCAGCGCTGGGAACTGAAAAACCGAGGGAAAAGGAAAAGGTCGAGGGAAAGAGTGAGGGAAACAAGGGAAGCGAACAGATGATCGTGACGCAAATTGACCACAACAACGAATAAAAGAAAAACGAATAATACTCGAATACGTGAATACTTGAATACTCGAGCAATAAAAATAAATATCAACCTCATGAACGAAATGCCTTTTTTTTCATTTAATTTCAATTTCTCTAACCAAAGTTTGGATACATCTCATAAGCTTGAGCCATTTGTCATCGGTAACTGAGAATCTTCTTAAATGTAATTCATATATGAAAATTATAGTTAATATTATTTATTATTATATTATTTTTTATCATTATTTTTTTTTTATTAAAAGAATCATAATTCTGTCTCTACTTTATCATCAAAACTTTCAGTAATTTTATAACAAGAATTGTCGTTTGTTTTAAGAAATTCTTTTGAAATAATATTTGATTAGTAATTTTATATTTCTTTATTAGAATTAAAGTGTTTTACTTGCTGTTAGAGTATCCGTTATTCGTCTACTCTGCAACTGGGCATACAAATTGTTTTTCCACATTGTGCTGGCCTCACACATTTCGCTTTGTAAGTTGTTTATTCGTTTCATTTCTTTGCTTTCGGGGCGTAAGTTAAGTGTAATATATATTTTTGGTACTTTGTAGCGCACAGATACATTTAAAGTCATTCAGTGCAGATACGTAGCCGAGTGTACGGATGCAGAGACGAAGCGATGATTGCAGCAGGGACTTCGAAAAGAGAAACAGAGGCAGATCGGGGAGAGAGGGGCGGATAGAAGGCAACGAATTAACTACAAACGACTACACATTAATGCCAACTTAACAACAGAAGCCGTCCAAGCGACCAACGGAAAGAGCAGGATAGGAACGGACAGACAGACAGACAGGCGGACAGACAAATGGACTGACAAGCAGACACGACAGAGGGACAGAGGGACGAAGTGACGGACTGGGGTTTTGCTGGACAGCAGAAAAACACCAGAAGCTATCGAGGCAACGACGACATGCAAACAGAACGGATATACGAACGACTGAAGCTGCGACCAAGAGAGTGAGAGGAAGGTGGAGAGAAAGAGAGAGAGAGAGAGAGAGAGAGAGAGAGAGTGAGTGGGATAGATACACAGATACAAGATACAGATACAAGATACGGCAATGGACATGGTCATGGCATGGTCTTGGCTTTGGGCCTGGCTAAAATACGAGACACACACTCGCACTCGTATTTTATGTGTTTACTCTGTTTATTTTCTTTACTTCTTTTCCTTTCATTTGTTTTCTTTCTTTTTGTTTAGCTATATTTCTTGTTCTTTTTTTTGGGCTGCAAACGTTGCGCATTCTTTAAAATTAACATACTATATACATTCATGACTAAATACATTTTATGTATGCGTACAATCGCCAAAATCAAAATCGGATTTGGTTAAACTGATGAGGATCGTTTTCAAGTGCCAATTACAACCTCAACGAGACCAATTTAGAGTTCTGCTTTGCTTTTTATATGCATAAGCTACTGGATTTGAGATGTTGATTGCAATTATCATTTTTTGCTTAAAATAATAATCTCAAGTTGATTCAAAAGTACTTAGCACTGCCTTGAAATCATTTAAATAGATTAGTAGGTCATTCAAATACAATGATTCAATAGTTATTGTAATAAAATACAATTGAAATAGTATTGCAGGGTTTTTTTTTTTAGTATTTCATTAATTTGTTAGTATTTATTTTTGGCATTACATTATAAGTTTAGTAATTTTAGTATTTCATTAGTTTTTCGGTATTTATTAATATTTTTAGTACTTATTTTGTGGTATTTATTTAGTATTTTCATATTTACTTATGCGAATTGATACAACTTTTATATCTTATTATATTTATGGTGACTGGCCAAATTTGACCTAATAAATGCTTGCTTACAAAGCAAACATGTTGAACTAAACTATTGTTAAAGTCCTCATCTAAAGACGACATAACTTATTCATATGTACTTGCATATTAGCTAATTAATATTTAAATAGTAAAATACTGTTTTTAGTATTCAATAAATATTTCCGAATTTATTTTTAATTAGATTTATAGTATTTATTTATATTTTAAGAATTTCTTGTTCAGTATTTAATTAGAATTTGTATATATACTTATTAGTATTTTTATTAGAATTTTAGTATTTACCAAATATCGTGGTATTTATTTAGTACTGCAGTAATTATTTTTTGGTTTTTATTTAAATTTTTAGTATTTTATTAAGTGCTTCTGTTATGAGAATTGATACCACTTATATTTTGTATATAGTATGCGAGATAAAATGCCTGACTTGATCTAACAAATGCTTGCAATAATAATGTTGAACTAAACTATTGTTAGAGTCGCCTACAAATAATAACATATATATGTATATACTTACTTGCATAACTTTGGATGCAATCTAAAAAGGGATTACGAGCGATGCCATGACAATTTTATAGACTGACGGCGACTTTACAAAAGACGCAACTCGGCGATATGTGTGTGTGGGTGTGTGTGTGGGTGTGTGTGTGTGTGATGAGCCTGCTTAGCTGCTCTTGGCACACTGAATTGTTGTTTGGACAAAAATCCTTGTTGTGTGCGTGTGTGTTGCCATATCAGCGGCATATCCAGCGTAATCCTTGGCAGCACAAGTTGAAATAGAAGCGAAACAAGCAGCTGCGTAAGCCAGCACACAGCTTTGACAAGAACCAACACACACACACACACACACACACTAACACACATCCATTTAACAGGGTTCAATTATAGAAAATTGCACAAATCCTTCAAAGTTTTGTACAGCGAAATGCAAGAAATATACGCGTAGTACTTGTATCTAGTATCTTGTATCTTATTAGCGCTCTCAACTTGGGTTTGACATTAATCCTCCCCATTGCCCGTCTCCGTCTGCCTACACATCCAGACAATGGAAGTCAGAACTTGGCCCTGAGTTGCGTTTGAATTTGTTGCAACTTCAACTTGGTTGCACATAAGCCGATGACGATGACGCAGACGAAGACGAAGTTGAAGTTGAAGTTGAAGCTGTAGCTCAACTTGAAAGACGCCTTCGCTTTGTCAGTTAGACCTCGTCTCTCTCCCCATCCGCAGCAAAATGAATGTAAAGAAAAGAAACCAAAGTAAACCATTATAACAACAAACAGCTGTATAATACGTGCAGTGAACAGCCGAGAATCGACGACGAAATACCCTCACTGCTAAGCTATTTATTACGATAGCTCTGCAAACATATTAATTCAATTAATTTCAGATTTGAATAGAAGAAGTATACAAAAAAAATTGTTAAACACGTGAAATCGAACAGTTATTAAATTTATTTAATTTTGAATTGACTAGAAGGAAAAATTATTAAGTGATTTATTCGTGGTTCAATAAACTATTATTTTAAAAATAGCTACAAAAAGATTTCTTTTTATTAAGTAGATAAAATTTAAGTTGAAATTCATTTTCAGTTCACTTTTTGGTCTTAAATTTAATGAGATGTGTTCTATGTTTTTATCTTATATTCATTTACTATGGTACATTAAATGGGCAATACAATATAATATATGAAATGGGGAAACATTTACAAAGCGCTTAAAACTGTATTATTCCTAATGAGATCATTGACAGATTAAACAAGAAACTTTATTAATGTAAACTTAATAAGAATCGAATGAAGAAAAATATAATATGGAAAAGAATATTGAATATTAAAAATACCATCTGTAAATAAAATAATAAAGTCTAAGAAACTGTTTGATGAACTGTTTTCAGATGTTTATTTTATTATTAACTATACTATACTATAAGTATTATTATTTTAATAACAAATAACACACGATCGATGACTGGAAACTAATCAAATAACAAGTGTTAAGCGCAACTCACGTAGCCCAAAGGGCATGTTAGGGTATAGTTTATAAGCCACACAAGAACCGATTCCGATACGTAGCTGCAGCAGATTAAATTCCAATCCCAAATTGTTTTTGTGCTCCGTCAAGAGGGCAGCGCTGCATAGCAGGGGCGGGGAGGGGTGGGGCAAGTGTGCAACTGGCTAATTCCCGCATGCAATGAAAACAATTTTTCTCTACGAGCTGCATTTTCAAACAAGCGCGTTGATTTTTATCAAGCTTATTATATGGGTCGGCAACGAGGTGAGCTGACTGAGACGATGCAACCCTTTTTCTTTTTCTCTTTTTTGTATTTTTGTTGTTGTCGTTTTTTTGGGTTCTTTTCTTGGGTTAACTTAAGCCGGGCAGCAGCAGCAGCAATGATAGAGGGGCAACCGCAGCGAGTTGAATGCCACATATCAGGCAGCGGCTCAGCTGGCTTGCATCCTGCCTGCCTGCCTGCGCCCGCATACCAAAATCCCTTGCCCCTTGCAGCACGCTTGCCGCAACGCATCGCATCGCATCGAAACGTTGCGGCTGTTGCCACAAGTGCAACGCAGCGCGAAATTCCACTCATTTTTAACAAGTTCTCGGTCGCTTTTGTTGCCCAACAATGCGAAGGTTAAGCCAGAGCCCAATGGAGTCGCTTCACTTCATACATACATTGTAGTCGAGACGCGGTATCATCAACTGCAACGGCAACTGGCGGCGGCGGCGGCAAGGGGCAACTTGCTGGCTTCCTCATCGTAGCTGGCTACGTATCTCTCATTTTTTATGCGTATCGCTTGAGGTAACTTAAAACTGCCGCCAGCAGCCAACAGCCAGCAGCCAACAGCCAACAGCCAGCAGCCAGCATAAGTTCGAGTACTTGCCACATTGTCAACGTCAGCGGTCGCTGCCTTCTTCCCTCTTTCCTGCTTCCCCCTAACATCTCAAGCTAACATTGATCACAATCAGCTGTTGCTGTTATTGTTTTTGTTGACGGGTCTTCAAAGAGAATCTATCTCCGGGTACTGACAATGTTTTGGCACAATTAAAGCTGCTTTTGCTTTTGCTGCTGCTGCTGCGGCTCAGCTGACTGTGCACAGTGGGCACAATGTGTTCAACATGTGCTTGAAAGTATTTCAAACAAAACTAATATAAAATATATATTTTATATATTTTTAATGTCATTTATTTGCTCTGGGCGCTCTTTAAATAAACAATTTGTTAATTTTATAACAGAAATAAACGATCGTAACCCTATCGCAAACATTTTTATACCCACTACCAATATCGTATTAGGGTATTGTAACTATGTGCATAATAGGCTAACGGCGACATCTCCGATCTTATAAAATATATATATTCTTCAGCGACAAGACTGTATTTCCGTAGACATAACTTGTTATCTTTGCACGGAGATCAAATTTGTATTAAATTTCACTTTCGCTCCCAAAAATCGATAAAAATAGAATAACAAGCGCAATTTTGAAGATAGAATCTCAAATTTAGAAGCAGACAATATTAACTCTATGGCATATTTTACGATTAATTGAAAAACATACTAGATTGACAGCCAAAGCAACTAAAAACCGTATTAATTAATTATTCTTATACAACTCCAATATACTTATGACATGTTTTTAGTACTTTTTATACCCGCTACCCATAGGGTAGAAGGGTATTATAACTTTGTGCCGGCAGGAAATGTATGTAACAGGTAGAAGGAGGCATCTCCGACCCTATAAAGTATATATATTCTTGATCAGCGTCAACAGCCGAGACGATCTAGCCATGTCCGTCTGTCCGTCTGTCTGTCTGTGTGTCTGTGTGTCTGTCCGTCTGTCCGTATGAAACACTGGATCTCAGAGACTATAAGAGATAGAGCTATAATTATTTTTCGATAGCATTTGTTATGTTTGCACGCAGATCAAGTTTGTTTCAAATTTTTGCCACGCCCACTTCCGCCCCCGCAAATCAAAAAAATCGAATAACAAGCGTAATTTTAAAGTTAAAGCTGCGAATTTTGGTATATATAATAATAACAATAGTATTTATGATTCCTGAAAATTTGCTTGCGATCAGATAAAAATTGTGGAAGTTATTAAAGAAACACTTTTGTATGGGCCAAAACGCCCACTTACGGGGGGTCTCAAATGCTTTGGCCGACAATCTGGTGTATTGTGCCGTCAATGGTATATTTTAAATGTTAGTATCACATCGTTATACCAAATATACCATTTGGTATATTTTTAGTATTTTGCAGTATTTTTTGGTATATTTTGAAAATAATACCGCAATATTTTGCTTTTATTCAAAAGGGGTAGCGGGTATCTCACAGTCGAGCACACTCGACTGTAGTTTTCTTACTTGTTTGTATTAATTTAGTATATTTCGGGTATCTAATAGCCGAGCTCACTGGAATGTAGCTTTTTTACTTGTTTTATTTCGATTCTAGGAATACTATATATAATATTACTGATAAAAGCGAAGAGCAATCTAATAGAGACTGTCAGCTAAGGTCTGACCTGAATGCCAGATTCAACGTTTGATAGTACAAATATACATATATTATAACATATTTTTGCTCTTCTCATTGTGATATTTGAATTAATCGTAAGACTTATTCTCACTCAAAAACTGACTGATTATATTCCAATGATAACACTGAGAGAACTAAAAGTTACGCTAATGCTAAATATAATTCATTCTCGTTATCAATTGACCGAGATTTTTGTGTCTTTCGGATCTTCGGTTCAATTTTTAAATGATAAGGATGAGGAATGAATCAGCAGCTACAGTGAGTGCTAAAAGTTAGTCGCTAATACGTACAGCATAGATAGATTAATGTTTATGTGCTTTCAACAAATAAGTGAGAATTTTTAGCAAATTAACTTAAAAGTTTTTTCAATAGAAATCCAATAAATGTTGTTAAATGAGTTGAGATCGAATATCGATAAACTAAATATTCAAATATATTGACATTCAATCTTTAATTCAATAGTAACTCCAACTTAACTAGAAATTTGTTAGCCTCAACTGAAAAAACTTAATTTTATAGTTAAGAAAAGGGATAAAAAATTGCACTATTGCACATAATATTAGCTAAAGGGCAGTTTAAGTTTAGGCTTAAGTTTCGATTTGCAGATGTGTTGAAATAAAATTGAGAAATTGCCCAAATTTGAGATGCAAATATATATATTAGTATATATATATACATATATATATAATTTACTTTCAGAAATAATAACTAGTTTTTTGATATTCAATGAAATGTATTTTTATTATGCATAGAAATACTAAATTTCACTGAGTGCTTTAAACATGATTTAAGATTGAATTTAAAATTTGTTGCTTTTGAGAGAGATTATTATTATGTTATTATCTCTGAGCACTGAAAGAGAATATTTATATACACTATTATCAACCAGTCTCGGATCTTGCGTTATCAGCTAAGTTCGACTTTGTTGTATTATATTTTATAAGTATATATGTAAATTTAGCAAAAATATTCGTAGATTAAAATATATTATTTAGTTCCATATTAATCTTGTTGGAATGCAGTCGTATAAATCGAAATGGGCAGATTAATAATCAACGCAATTTTGTTACTGATAATGCACGAAATATGTTTTGTAGCCACAGCTACCGATCAAGAGGTGAGATCACAAATACAGATTCATACAGTGTGACTAAGAGAATGCTAAAAGTTTAGTATTTTCTTCTTATCAGACTTGTGAATTCGACCGGCAAATGGAAGAACAGTGCCGCATTCATAACTATAAAAATGTAAAACCTTTGCTCGATTATTTTAGACAGGTTAGAAATGAGTTAGAAGACAAAGAAATTAAGGAAAATAAGTTAAATGCATTAAATTCTGATCTTATGGAAAAGTATCATGAAATTGTAAAAATTCATGAAAAATTCATGAAAGAGGCAGCTCTATTAGATGAATATAAAAACAAAGTAATGAAAGGCGAAAACGATTTGCAATTGTGTCAAAATAAAAATGAGAAACTAGAATCTGAAATTAATTCAAAACAAAATATTATTCCTAAATTAGAAACAGAACTAACTGAAAAATCCACCAACTTAGAAATTTGTGAAGTTCAATTAAAATCTCTCAATTCTAGATTAATTGAAAAAGACGAAATATAAAAAGATTTAGTGAGAATATTCAAAATAATACTGAACATCAGATAACACTTGAGTTGAAATTAGAGAACAGCAAATCTAAATTAATAAAGAAAGATAAAGATAATCAGTTATGCCAATCTGAAGTTGATACATTAAATCGGACATCAAAGAATATTAGAGAACAACAGAAAAATATTGAATTTCAATTAAAAGAGAGTGAAGCTAAGCTAAAAGATAAAGTGAAAGAAAATCAGTTATGTCAAGCTGAAATTAAAACATTGAATAAGACTTTACTCAATACTCTTATTCCATCAAGTTGCTCACCTTTTGAAAATTATCCTGGTGTTCATAAACTCAATGTTTCTGGCGTAGGTTTATTCGATGTTTTATGCGATAGTCAGTTAGCTGGCCCCGGATGGATTGTAATACAACAGCGAGTTGGGGGAAATGAGAGTTTCAATAGAGATTGGGCCACCTACCGCGAAGGCTTCGGTTCTATGGACAGCGATTTTTTCCTTGGTTTGGAGAAGATCCATCAGCTGACGAACTCTCGACGCCACGAGCTTTATGTGCATTTGGTTGAGCTTAATGGCACTGTATACTATGCTCGTTACGATGACTTTAAAATATCCGATGAAAACAATAAATACGCCCTGAGTTTGGGTGGATTTATGGGAAATGTTTCAGATGCGATGAGACACGGTGAAAATTTTAAATTCACAACATTCGATTATCACGACGATAACAGATGCGCGGACTTTTACAAAAGTGGCTGGTGGTACAACCTCTGTTATGATTGGTAAATATTATTTATTCTAATTTCAAGAGTAATAAAATAATGGAGTTTTTCTAACACAGTAACTTAAATGCTGTCTATGGGAAATACTTGAATTGGTATTTGGACGTTAAAATTATACTTAAAGAGGCTAAGATGCTCATTCGACCCAAGGAAGAAGTAAACAAGTAAAACTATGAAATCTGACTTTATATTAATAGATGAAATAAATGAATGAAATATCAATTATTTCATGCATCGATTTATATTTGAATAATCCCAATGAATAAGATAAATTTATATTATATATCGAATATATTTATTTCACCTATCGATTTATATTTGGATTATCCCAATGAATGATATGAGTTTATATTGTAAGTATATAATATTTGGCACAAATTCGATTTTATTATAGAAAGTTTAACACCTTATTATAAAATTATAAATAAATTAAAGACAAAAACACTTTTTTACTTACTACAAAAATATTATGCAATTTAATGTCAACGCCTATTAATTAATAAAAAAAACCGGGTCGCGTTTATCGGTCTTACTTGATGTAACATCAACACAAAGATGGCAATTAAACATCGTCTTCGGGGATGCTAGATAAAGCTGTGAGGAAATGCTGAATGAAAATCTTTTAAGTTAGTCATCAGGAAGCAAACAGTCTTGTTTCTTCTGACGTCTTGGATAAAAAGTCTATAGTATCATCAATTGACCTCCTCTGCCGTTCAGACCTTTCAATTAAATCCCAACCAATTGTACAAGTATAAGTTTCAAATTCGCAAAATTTGACTGTTCGTAGCTGAGTTCTTCGTCGATTGAAGCGAATTATTTAGTTCCATATTCAAGTTCCATGAGTGCAGTCGAAAGAAACGAACATGGGAAGAAAAACAATATTAAACGCAGTTTTGTTACTCATAATATACGAAATATTCTTGTTGGCCACAGCTAACGGAGAAGAGGTGAGAACAATTACAACATAAGGTGAAGAACACTGAACTCTAAAAGCGTCAAAACTTTCTTTTTATCAGCCGTGTCAATTAACCAACAAACAAATTGATGAACATTGCCGATCATATGTTGATAAAATCTTCAAGCCAATGCTAGTTTATTTAGAGAAAAAAGAAATAAAGGAGAAACAGATCATTAAATTAAATTCCAATCTTATGGAAAAGTATCGTGAAATCGTAAGAGTCCATGAGAAAGTAATGAAGGAGGCGTCCCAGCTAGATGAGCTTAAACACAAAATATTAAAACAACAAAATTATCTGCAATTGTGTGAAAACAAAGTTAATGAATCAAAGACTGAGCTTAATTTTCAAACAGAAATCATTGACAAATTAACACCAAATATGACACATTCTGAGAATATTGTTAAATGCAAAGACGAATTAGAACAAAAATCAAATGATTTGGAAATCTTAGAACTTCAATTTAATAATTTAAAATTAAGTTTTACTGAGGATACCAAAAGTATTTTGAAGTTAAACGAAAATTTCCAAAATGCGACCGAATATCTGAAGAAAATTGAGTTGAAATTAAACGAGAATAAAGCAAAATTGGTAGAGAAAGAACAAGAATATCAATTATGTCAAGCGAAAGTTAGCAAATTAAATGCGACAGCACTGGAAACTAATCCCTCTGATTGCACTCCATTTGGAGAACATCCTGGTATTCATACAATCCAAGTTTCTGGCATAGGTTTATTCGATGTTTTATGCGATAGTCAGTCAGCTGGACCTGGATGGATTGTGATACAACAGCGAATCGGTGGAAGCGAAAGTTTCAACATGGATTGGGCAAACTACCGCCAGGGCTTTGGTGCTTTTGACGAGGATTTCTTCCTTGGCTTGGAGAAGATCTATCGCCTGACGAACTCTCGACAATACGAACTATATGTGCATTTGGTTCGATTAGATGGCAAAATATTCTATGCCCATTACGATGATTTCAAAATATCTGATGAGCATCATGGTTACGCATTGAACAGCCTTGGCAATTTTAATGGAGATGCTGGTGATGAGTTCAGAAGTCACGAACACATGCAATTCTCAACATTCGATCGAGATAATGATTTGAATAATCGTATAAATTGTGCTGACTTTTACGTCAGTGGCTGGTGGTATCGCAATTGTTATACTTGGTAAATATAGTTAAAGCGTAGTGTGTGTTATTCGTAATTTATTATTCTTTGAATTCCTTTTTATGCAGTAATTTAAATGCCGTTTATGGATCAGATCTAAGGTGGTCCATATATTATAATCGTGTTCTTAAAGAAGTAAAAATGCTGATACGTCCCAAAGAAGAGACGAATAAGTAAAGGCAATTGCTAATTTCATATTTATTTGTAATGAATTAAATAAATATGTTTATTTATATTGCCCAATTTAAATAGGTAAGTTTGTGTTTGTTCACTTAGGATAGGATTGTAATATATGTATGTATATATTTTGCTCCACAGCAACAAAATGTTGAACCGAGTCTATGCTGAGTACCGCCATCTGAGCTGCAATGGAACAATTGATACAACCCTTGAGAATCTTTTTAACTTTTTACCTTTGAACCATTTGAGCATTTTCATAGTCTTTCTGTATATTGTATTGTAACTTAAATTTAAGTATCTATTCTCGCTTGTAAAAAAATAAAACCTGAAAAAAGTCAATAAAAAACAATTTTGGTAGCTACTGTAGAGTATGCTCGACTGTGAGATACCAGTTACCCATTTTTAATAAAAACGAAAAAAAATATACCGAATTACAATAACATAAAAATAATTAAATATACAACAGCAATACATTGCGATTTTATTCTTCAAATATACCAAATGATACATATCGCAAATTGATGTAGCATTATAATCATACCATAAAGAAATTATATGTACATATATCAGCAAATATACAAAAATATTTCATAGTAACTTCAACTTTCAGGAATTTTAAATATTCTAGTTATTATTGTATGCATTAAAAGTCGCTCTTGAATATTACGCTCGTTATTCGATTCTTGTCGATTTGCAGGGGTGGAAGTGGGGGTGGCAAAAATTTAAAGCAAATTTATATACCTGCAAACTATTGATGCTGATCAAGTATATATATATTCTTTATAGAGTGGGAGATGACTCCTTCTGACTGTTACAAATATTTCCTTCCGTTGCAATATTATAAACCCTTCTACGCTATGGGTAGTGGGTATATTCATAGTGGAAGAGCAGAGCAATCGGCAATTGTTAAATTCTTAACTATTTATAAAAACATTTCCAGATTAATTTTAATTTAGATGTTTAGATTAAAAAGAACAGCATAGTAATAATATTCGAGCTTGGTCTTCACTAGATCCAGCAATATGAGCATTTGATTGTCTTCGATGACACTAAATAAAATACTCAATACAATCAATTAATCAATACTTTAATAAAAAAAAAACATATGATTGCATCAATTACACTGCTGCCGAAACATGTTGCTATGAATTCCACAGTTAATATTTTAAGTGACTATCAAATCGTGCACTCTTATAAATATCACAATTGAACTTGCGAACAGAACCAGCGATGATTATTATAACAGAGACGCAAAAATAGAGTTAAAGTGACCTGACAAATATCGCGGGAGCTGCCGAAAATGTCCTAATCAAATAAAATTTAGTATTAAGTTTATTATCGGGAAGCAAGCACAATTGTTTCTTGTATCACCAAATGTAGAGATTCTATATATAGTATCGTTAATTGACCTCCTCTGCAGTTCAGACCTATTAATTAAATTCGAACCAATTGAAAATTCGCAAAGAATTTGACTGTTCAGAGTTGAGTTCTTCGTCGAGTGAAGCGAAATGTTTAGTTTCCTTTTCATCTTTCTTCAGTGCAGTCCAATGAATCGAGAATGGGTAGAAAAATAATAAAATCAGTTTTATTACTAATATTACACGAAATATTCTTGTTGGCAACAGCTACAGGTGAAGAGGTGAGAACAATCTCAGCATAAAGTGAAGAAAAGTAAACTCTAAAAATGTCTAAACTTTCTTTTCTACAGCCATGTCAATTGAGTAATATTCCTAGTGGATCAAATATTGATGGAATTCTGCAGCTAATACTAGATTGCTTACATATTGGAAATGAGTTAGAGCTAAGCAAAGTGAATGAAGATTATATAAATGTTAATTTCATGGAACAGTATCAGGAAATTGAAAAAATTCATGAAAAAGTCATGGAGAAGGCAATTGAATTAGATGAGTACAGAAACAAAATACTAAAAGGAGGCAACGATCTTCAAGTGTGTCAAATTGAAGTTGATAAATTAGAATCGGAGATCAAAACACAAAAAACTACTATTGACAGATTAAAAACCAATTCGAAACTTTTTGGGGAATACGATAAATGTAAAGATCAATTAGTACATACAAGAAATAAGTTAGAAATCTTCAAGGTTCAGGTAAATAATTTAAATGTTAGTCTTATGGAAAAAGATGCATTTATTCGGAAACGTCTTTTGGAAATGCAAAATATAACTGAAAATCAGAAAGCAATTCAATTGGAATTGGATGAGTATCAAAATAAGTCAAGAATGAATGAAAACGACATTCGGTTATGCCAAGAAAATGTTGGTAAATTAAATATGACAATTCAGAAAAGACAACACATACATTTGCCATCTAGTTGCGTTCCTTTAGGAGACCATCCTGGTGTTCATCAAATCCAAGTTTTGGACTTTGATGTCTTCGATGCTCTTTGTGATAGTCAAATTGCTGGGCCTGGATGGATGGTAATACAACAGCGAGTTGGGGGAAATGAGAATTTCAATAGGGACTGGGCAACGTATCGCAATGGTTTCGGTTCCCTTGAGAGTGATTTTTTCCTTGGCTTAGAGAAGATCCATCAGCTGACCAGATTGCAGCGTGAGCGCTATGAGCTCTATGTGCATTTGGTTTTCCTAAATGGCACAATCAAATACGCACAATATGACAACTTTGAAATCTTGAGCGAAGCAAATGGTTACGCACTGAGCAGCTTGGGTAAATTTAAGGGAAATGTTGTGGATGAGATGAGAAACCATGTGAATCACAAATTCTCAACATACGATAAAGACAATGATTCCGAGGACTTCAATAATTGTGCTGAGCACTTTAAAAGTGGTTGGTGGTTCACGTATTGTTATTATTGGTAAATATATTTCAAATTGGGTAAATTACATATTTAAATTTCACTTTGTTTTATTTTTTGCAGTAATTTAAATGCATTATATGGAAAAAACCTGAATTGGTATCCACCATATGAACTTAAAGAAGCTAAGATGATGATTCGCCCCAAGAAATAAGTGAATAATTGAAAATTGTTTATAAATTGGAATTGAAGCTTTGATTTGTAATTACTCTAAATGATTTATTAACTAATTTTTTAAATAAAGCATCACTTTAAATTATTTGAATCAAGAGTGTAGAAAGCATTTTAGAACAAATCGTAAATTTCATAGATGAAAAGTAGGAAATAAATACAATTTAATAATCAGCAAATAAATTAGAGACAGCCTAATGTCTGCTGTCGACACGTTGAGTCTACGTTATCATCACTTGACCTCCTCAACGTTTGAGCTGATCTCTCAATCGTTATATAAATGAAATCAATAGTCACACTGATAATCAATTCAGATTACAATAACAATCAATTCAGAGCTATGTACGTCATCGATTTAAGTGCTATAGTTAGTGTTATTTTTAGCTTGTATGAAGAGAACTTTAAAGCTTCGAACTGGGGAGATTGAAACTTAGCTCAATTTCAAACTTTTCGAGAATTATAACTAGAATTCTACAGCCTTGCCGGTTAACCCAAACAGAGACTCCACATACTTTTTTTGGGCTCAGAACTTTTGAGCTGCTGTCAAATTCGTTGAAATGCATTAGTTACATATTTGCTTTCGTTACTTGCAATCACACAGTAACATTGTTGAATACCAAGCGCAAAACAGAAAAGGATGCTAGTTGTGGTGAGGTATAATGGAAGAAGTTGCTACTAGTTAAGCGGAAGCAGTTGCTAGTTCGTTAAGAGTATAGCGGAAGACGTTGCTACAATGTAAGGAGACGCAAACGTTAGACAGAAAAGGATGCTAGTTGCGGTTAGGTATAACAGAAGAAGTTGCTGTTAAGCTCATACAGTTGCGTGTTTGTAGGCGAGTGCAAGCGAGTACGCAATAGTCCATTGCCAAATCAACCGCTGGCTGATCGTGTCTAACTCACAGATGCACTAATTTATTTAAGTACACGTTCATTTGTGTTGAAGAAGAGTGACTGCGATAGCGCTATATATTTTAGTTACTTTGTTAGTATTGCAAATTGATATTGTGAAGATATAATATATTATTAATTATATTAATTGTATTAGTTATAGACCACAACTAAGTAGGTTATTCATTAGAAATTGGTTAATTAATGAAGTTAAGATGCTTATACGACTCTAACAATAATCAATAAAATAAAATACGATTTGAAATCGTATCTGAAAATTTGGAAGTTGCTTAATTTAATGTTGTTTGTTGCTTAATAATAAGTTTTCTATTTAACGAATTAATCGAGTTAGCTGAATATCATTCAAAATAGTTATCGCGATGAAATCAATTCCTATTTCTTTTTTTTTATATAACTTTCTTCATGTCAATGTTCTTTGCGAAGATGTAAAGTTAAAGAGTTATAGGCAAAGCTGTGTACTCAGATCTATCCATAGAAACAGAATTTGATTCACCATTTTCATTAATTTTTTAATCTAACAAAAGTTGTACTAATACCATAGAATGTTAAATGCATATTTCGGAATAATTATTAATGCGTATTTTGACTGCTTTTTTAACCAAACTTGACCACTGTGTGTGTTGTTGCTGCTATCATTGTTGTTTTGCTTTCTTGCTGTTGCTTGCTTCTTGTTATGTTTTCTTTTATTTTGTTGTTTGTTGTTTTCTGTAACCTTAGAACTTCTCAAGTTGTTGCTGCCTTTCTCGCCGCCTTTGTAAATGGGCATAATACCGGAAACCCACAACAACGACAGCGACAACCAACGACGACGACGACGACGACAACAAACTGAATAACAGCTGAGCTGAGGCGTTTGCAATGCGGTTCGCTCTGCTGCCTCTCACTCATCATCATACAAAGCGGACAGACAGACAACACCGTATAAAACGTCATGTTTAAAGTTCCTATGTAACTCTCTTTATCCCCCAGCCCCCCCAATGGAACCCCTCATCAAGTCTTGGCGATCTTTTACATTGGTTTAGTAGGAAAAACTTGACGTTGGTTCCGGTGAAAATGCAGAAGAAGCCTTCAACTTAAACAGCTCCGTTTAGCCCCACAATTAATAGAATACACACAATTCCACACTCTTTAGTATCTCTTTGTTGGTTGCTTGTTGTAACTGGCAGCATAATTACCACATATTTTGCTGTAAGTGGCACACAACGCAAAACTTCCCATTTCGTCCAAAGTTCTTGCCACTTACCGACTGACTGACTGACTGCACGGGAAATGAGATTCATTCTTTTGCTTTTTTTGCCACATATTTGCCAGGCTGACTTTATTGTATAAACAATAAAAACAAGTAAGAAATTTTCAGACGGGTGTGCTGGATTTTGAAATACCCGCTACCCATTTAAACTATGTTCTACGAATACCCCAAAAAATATACGACAAAACTATTAAAATATACTAATGTTTATATTTGGTATATTTATAAAGTAGTACATTTAAAATATACCATAGAGTGTAAAATATACCTGGTAGTATCTAATATAAATGAGTAAGAAATACCCGCTATCCACTTTATATACAATATACCGAAATGTACCGCAAAAATACTTAAATATACTACTATATATGGAATATGCAATCATAATGTAATAATGTTATCACCCATACAAAAGTATTTCTTAAATACTAACTATAATTTTCTGGAATCTTAATTACTGTAATTGTTATTATATGATCACAGCTCTTGCTTTAAAATTACGGACATGGACGGACATATATCGTCTCGTCTCCCGCTAAAAACAAAAATAAAAAAAAACTGTTAAGCAGATTATAGCAATTTAAGTTATAGAAAAGGTTCCACCTCAAGCATTAGTTATTTTCCAAACAAAAAGAGTGCTGATATTATTAATTTCGCAACTGTATACTTAATAAGGTCGGAAATGCCTTCTTCGGTCTTTTGCACATATATATCTTTCTATCGTACATGGGTATTAAAATTGAAGCACAATTAATTCTTTAAACTAAATCAAATCATCGGTTTAACGTTTAGCTGGAAAGTAATTCGTTACAGTTTATCAACGAATAATCATTTAATGGCATCGTGTGATTCCGGCTACTTTTTAATCAGTCCATAATTATGCCTATATTAAATTAAGCTGCAGCCATATCGAAATGTTCCAGCACAGATCTACTCATAAGTGGTATAATTAATAGAATTGACTCAACGACAAAGCAATGCGAACAACGATACAGATTGAGATAAATGTAGAGTGCGTGGGGTATTGGAATTGAACGGTGGCTCTTTTATGCTGCATTTAAGGTAATTTACATAATTTCATAATATGCAAATTGACGCCGGCTAGATCGAAGATAAAACCCATTAAAAGCAAACCAACAAATCAGCAGAGTTCCGGGCTCCACTCGAAAAAAAAAAAAAACACAGAAAAACACAAAAACAAAAAACAGGCGGGAGGTCGCCAGCTCAAACAAATTGCAGATCGGTATCTTTTGATGCGTAATTAATAACTGCGCGTGAAAAACAATAAAATGAGGGGGAAAATGAAAAGAGAAAACACACACACACACACATGTGCTTGTTGGCTTGGGGCAAGGGTTTAAATGTTAAACACTGGACTGTGTCCAGGTAAGCAACAGCCGCAGTTGTTGCTGCTGGGTATCTGTATCTGCATTCAAGTATCTTGTATCTTATGGCTGAATATTTGTAATATGAGAACTGCCAGGCCGCGCCCTCGCCCAAAAAAAAAACCTAGAAAAAAACTAGTAACCACACAGCCCAGATGAAATTCAAAAGAAAAATCTCGAGAATAGAATAGAAAAGAAAGCAACGACAGCAAGTTGTATAGAAAAGTTGCTACGCAGAATGAATGGCATTGTAGAAAAGCAGGGAAGAATAAAATAACCCTTGGGACATGTCGTGGAAAAGCCGAGGAAAACTTCACTCACTCAAGGGTGAACCAAAGTCTTGTTTGTTATTGTTGTCATTGCGCCCAGACACGCAGCTAGGGGCGAGACGAGGGTGACTCAGAGCGGGATGCACCCTACGCTCTTGCCCTTAAGTAGGGGAAGCTCAGCTTCATTGATAGATTGCAATTTCTCAACAGCAACAAAAGAAATCAACAACAACAACAACAGCAGCAGCAGCAGAAAAAAGAAAACCCCTTTTGTTTCGAATTTGTAAAGAAACTATTTTCTATTTCCCGAAATTTGCGTAACAATCAACTTTCTCGACTCGCCTGATTTATAGATATTTAATAAAGCGCTTTCCCAGGCGAATCTTAAGCTTGCCGCGCATTTCATTTGCATGATAAAAGTTCTCAGACACTCTCGATAAGTGAGCTGAGCTGAGCTGAGAGAGAGAGAGAGCTGCCACAACTGGGTGTCTCCCCCCGGCAATAATAACAAGGCATTTTCGCTGATTATCTCGTCAGCTAGACACCAGAGGGGAGGAAGTAAATTCATGGAAGAAAAAAATAAAAGGAAAAAAGGAATTGTTCCTTTTCAATTTTTTGGCTTTTGTTTACAGGCCGGCTTTCAACGATGAAAATTATGACGCAATTTATAGTTTTTCATTTTTATCGCCGCCTTGCGTTGTGTGTGATTTCCTTTTGTTGTGAGGTTTTAAAAAAGCATAACTAAGATTTATTTCCGGATTTGTGAAATTTACACCATATGCCAGCAGACTCGCATTACTTTCCCAAATGCCCAGCTGGCCAAATCTCTTCTCCACTTCTTCTTTTAAGAGTCGTCGGCACATTTGTGAAGAACAACTTTTCCATGTTTTTTCCCCCCGCCTGCTCGCCTTGTACTACATATAACAAATATATACTTCAAAAGGATGGTGTTGTAACTAAGGCCCAAATGTGAGACCAATTGAATACAAGTAGGAAAGCTGCGCTCGACTGTGAGATTCGTATTTTTAATACAAACAAAACATTGGCGGTATTATTATAAAAATATATACAAAATGAATATACTACAAATATACCGAATTAATATACTAAAAGTATAACGAAATTCTTTTTATTTACTAAAATATATATTTGGTATATTAATATACCATTGTATTCAAAATATACTGTTCATAATATACTTTGAGGTACAAAATATACCAGATTTTAAACCCACAGACCGTTGTTGGGATATACAATGACTTCTTTAATGCCTGGTACAATATTTGTCTGATCGCAACCAAATTCGTAAAAATCATTAAGACTGGAGTTATTATTTTATGTACCAAAACAAATTGTAACTTTAACTTACAGTCCCAATATCGTCTCAGCTAGTGGTGTCGATCAAGAATATCCTTTATAGCAAAAGATGTTTTCATCAACCTGTTATATAATTTCCCTGACGCTGGTATAAAAATATTACGCTTATTACAGCTTTAGCACACTTTAAAGCTAAGTAGTAACTTTAAAGCTCTGTTATGCTTTTTTTACCGATTTGGGAAGCTTTCAAAGTGCATTGAGAGCTTTATACATGCAACCGAACAAAATAATACAAAATTTATAAATGCAAATGAAGCTTGAAATTAGATTTCAGCCGCAAATAAACTCGAGTTGATTTTGTTCCGCAAAGATTGAAATCTTTATGCTACTTTTTTATGAGCATAACTTTCTCATTTCCATAATTTGCCCGTTGTTATCTCTTCAAGAGACGACAGAATTTGTTGAAAGACAAATATCACGACAATTATACATAATTCAACTGTGAAATTTTATATTTTTTGTTGCTCTATTTTATTTGGTGCCTCGGAGGCAACATTACGTAATGGTAAACTGACGAAACAATAATTCAAGTCAATAAAATATGAAAGATGACGGCAAGAAACCAAACAAAAAACACAAAAGTTAGTTTTATCGCCGAGCATAATTCAAAATCCCAAATGGAGGAACTTGTTTTACGCCATGTGTAATCTGAAACCAAAGGCCAGAGAACATAAAGTGCACGAGATACGAGACGAGGAACATCAAGTGAATAATATAGGAAAATTTATGCTACTTGCCCCATTCTAATGTCAACGCGTTGCTAAGTAAATAACAAATTTTAGTTTACGACTTGCTCGCCTGACCTTACTCATCCCTCAAGCTGGCTGACCTGAAACCGAACCCAATTTGTAATATTTCAGGCCGACAAATGGATCATTGGACAGAGCGCGTCACAGCATAAAATAAAACTAAATCAAATGAACATAAATTATTAAATATTACTCGTTAAGTTAGCACGCAGCATAGAACTGCGTCTTATCTGTGCTCAGCAACAAAATATTCCGAGAAGACTGTCAATTTGTTTTTATTTTTACAGTTAATTTGTGTTGACTTTGAAGTGCGGCAATTAAAAAACCCATTAATCATATACAAATTAATCAATTGATTTCATTGCTTTGTAGAACTGTAATCTAGTTGCATTTTAAGACTTTGCTCGATTTCCACTTCAAAATCAAACCGTTCTATGATGTTAATAATTAATGAGCAATTTCTTCAAGAAATCGTATAAATCTTCTATTATTTATAGAGTTGTAATTCTAAAAAAGATTAGCTCTTTTTGAACATATGCAAATCTTTTACTAATTAAACAATTGATTTGGTTGTTCTTTGAAATAATTATCCTTTTGTGGTTAAGTTATTTTTAGACATAGATCTTGTTTAATTTTCAAGTGCAGCACTCCAAAAATAATAGTCTTTATACTTGGGGATAATAATATCTTGTCATGTTATGTGCATTCTCTTAAGGAAATTGCTTTAATCTCGGCATTTGTTAGAGTTACTTTATATACACTGAAAAAGAGACCAGTTGATATAAGACCACTTTAAGAACAAATTCTTAAAACAATCGACTGAAAAATTACAGCTTTTCAAAATAAAACAAAAAAATTTAGATATAGGCAACAAAATTCTTTAGTCTATATATAAATTTTTTATTGCAGTTTAAAGGAGAATGTCCTTGTTTCAAATAGTGCGCGAATCTGTAAATAAAATGAACATTATTTTATTTAACGATTTCATTGATTTTTGGTCTTAAAATTATAAGACTTTTTTCTTCTTATTAACAAGAACTTGAGTTTTATTCTTGAAATCAATATATGATTTCTAACATTAAGATTTACATGTTATGTTAACCATAATTAATGATACTAAGACCAAATTCTTGATTGAAACAACTTTTTCCAGTGTAGTTGTTCATTTTAGATATTTGTAGATCTCTTTTCAGTACATGAAATCGGGAATCATGACACCATTATGTCGTGCCTAGTCTTGACCATCTGTTTAGTGGCTGTTGCTACTTGTGTGTAATAAATATGTTGCCAGCAATTGGAAAATTAAGAGAAATATATCAATTTGTTGTGCAACCGCAGCTGGTTAAAAGATGTACTCCTCAGATCTCTCTCTCTCTCTCTCTCTCTCTCTCACTTCCCCTCTTCCCTCTCTCTCTCTATCAGCGAGCAGACAGAATGCAACTGCAACTGCAACTTGAAACATAAATCATTTTCATCGTCGACGCTAGTTGCAGCGGAGCGTTTTGAGTTCGCGTTCTTGCCACATGCTGCCAAATGTTGAGAGATGTTTCCACATGCCGCCCGGCTCACCCGGCCACCCGGTCATTCGTTGCATTGTCGAAGTGCATTGTGGCAACGCCTCAGTTTCGTTTGTCTTTCTGCCTGCAACTTCCTTCGCTTCCCTTTGCCCCAGTCAACGCCTTTGATTTATGGGCCAGCTTCCAATATAATTATGTTGTATCCAAAATATGTGCGAGCGCTAGAAAAATGTGGCAATGTATTTTTGAAACTAGCAACAGATTTTCAGCACATTTGAATAATTGTCGCTCTTTGTTACGCTTGCCGCAAGACGATTTCTTAAGATGCAACTTTTAGTCAACGAAACCTTGATATTGATCCATTGTTTTGAAAGTTAGTTATTATAGAGTTTTCGATCAACAAAACTTCACTTCATTGTGTTCACTATAATGAATTTCTCTGTTGCTATGGGAAAGTGTATCCACACTTCGATAGCCGCAGTCATAAGAAAATTTCCAGTTTTAATACGAACTGGGTTAGCATTGAGGCGTCAGAGCCTAGGCTCTAGGCTCTTCCATTCTATTTTAATTAAAATTTAAGTTGCCAAAATAACAAAAACAGATAGAAGAAAGAAGAGAAACATGGAAAATGTGTTGTGATTTATGAGGACAACTTCGATGCACCAGCTACGAGACCTAATCGAAGCCAATGGAATTGGGTGCCAGAAATAAAATCCAATATCAAAAAATTCAGAAAAAGATGATCCGATATTTTTGGGGTTTGCCAGAAACTCAAATATTCACATGTTCTCGTGGGCTGACATACATTTCAATATTTATTCTAGGCGACCAAAATATATAGTCGAGAAAATAAAAATGTATAAATTCAGTGGAATTATTTTCTTATTCAATATTTGGATGGAATGAATTATGCAAATCTTCGGATTTTTAAACCTTTCACTTTTAAAGCATAACAGGCAGAAGGACGCAACTTCGCTCCCATTAAGTATATTTTATATATATATATAAGTATATTATATATATATATATAGGTATATTTTTATATGTATATATTTAATCCGAACCCTTATTATAGAATTTGAAAAGTGTCCGAATATCGGGCTAACTGAACTTTTTTATACATCTTGTTTATTTGTCTGTTCAATATTTATGTCAGACTTAGAGAACGACATTTTAAAATAAATTTGAACCGTGGAATATATATATAAAGCTGCTGCCAAACTCAGCGTCACAATTGCGGCGATAAGCAATTGAAGCGCTCTCAGTAAAACAAGTGGGTGATATAGACGGAGGCTGAACTCGGCAGACACCTAAGAGAGAGAAAAGAGAGAAAGAGAGAGAGAGAGAGAGAGAGAGAGAGAGAAAAGAGACAGGGAGAAAGAGAGTACTGAACTGCGGATGTGAAGTCTATGTGATATCATAAAATACCTAGGCCCATAAATAATGCCATTGATACAATGCGCTGTAATATAACTTGCTATTAATTTCTCTTCTCTAATATTACAATGCAATTTTATTATACACTGTTATGAATTTATACCAATAATTTGAAAAAAAAATCACGCACATGTTGTCCCCAATTCTAGTTTCATTATCAAGAACACTTTCTCAGACAGGCGACAGAAAGTTGAGATTATCTCGACATTGCCACCATTTACTATCGCCTTCACTTCCGCTTCGAACTTTTCAGCTGACCCCACATCCGTTGATCACGCCTTAATTCCAAAATCATACACCACTCAGAACTATATTCTTCGTCGATTTAAATTAAGATTTCAGTTTCAAATTCATCTTTTCCGCGAGCAGTCGAAATATTCAAAATGTGCAAAATAAAATTCAAAACAGTTCTTTTCTTAATATTACTTCAAATATTATTGGTGGCCACAGCTGCCTTTGAAGAGGTGAGAACAATTACATAAAGCAGTGTAATACAGTGAGTGCTAAGAATGTTTACATCTTATTCTTATCAGACGTGTGAATCCGACCGAAAAATGGAAGAAATGTGCCGCATTCATAACTATAAAACTGTGAAACCTTTGCTTGATTATTTTAGACAGGTCAGAAATGAGATAGAAGACAAAGAAATTAAGGAAAATAAGTTAAATGCATTGAATTCTGATCTTATGGAAAAGTATCATGAAATTGTAAGAATTCATGAAAAATTCATGAAAGAGGCAGCTCTATTAGATGAATATAAAAACAAAGTAATGAAGGCCGAAAACGATTTGCAATTGTGTCAAAATAAAAATGAGAAACTAGAATCTGAAATTAATTCACAACAAAATATTATTCCTGAATTAGAAACAGAACTAACTGAAAAATCCACCAACTTAGAAATTTGTGAAGTTCAAATAAAATCTCTTAATTATAGCTTAATCGAAAATATAAAGAGATTTAGTGAGAATATTCAAAATAATACTGAACATCAGATAACACTTGAGTTGAAATTAGAGAACAGTAAATCTAAATTAATAAAGAAAGATAAAGATATTCAGTTATGCCAATCTGAAGTTGATACATTAAATCGGACATCAAAGAATATTAGAGAACAACAGAAAAATATTGAATTGCAATTAAAAGAGAATGAAACTAAGCTAAAAGATAAAGTGAAAGAAAATCTGTCATGTCGATCAGAACTTGATAAGTTAAGTCCCACAACTTGCATCCCTTTTGGAGACTATCCAGGAGTTCATCAACTCAATGTCTCTGGCGTTGGTTTATTCGATGTTTTATGCGATAGTCAGTTAGCTGGACCTGGATGGATTGTAATACAACAGCGTGTTGGGGGAAATGAGAGTTTCAATAGGGATTGGGCAACGTATCGCAAAGGTTTCGGTTCTTATAATAGTGATTTCTTCCTCGGACTAGAGAGAATACATCGTATCACAAGCTTGCAGAGATTCGAACTTTATATACATATGGTTGCTGTGAATGGAAGTACCTACAACGCTCATTATGACGACTTTAAAATATCTGATGAAGATCATGGTTTCGCACTGAGTTTGGGTAAATTCAGAGGAACTATTATTGAGGATGCGATGAGATACGCCGAAGAAATGAAATTTACAACATTCGATCGCGTTAACGACAAATTTGATTATGGTATTTGTGGATCACTGTATAAAAATGGCTGGTGGCACTCGTATTGTTATAATTGGTAAATTTTCCAAATTGTTATTTTCAATGAAATACACATAATTATTTTTTGCAGTAATTTAAATGCACCATATGGACGAAATCTAGTTTGGTACAAACGAAATCAATTGAAAGCAGCTAAGATGCTAATTCGCCCCAAAGAAGCGATGAAGAAGTGAGCAACTGAAGAGCTGAAATTGCGATATGTGACCAAATTATGTAATCATATATAATTGGTGCATTAAGAAAATTAGTTCTGGATAAAAATCGACTATTTAATGCAGCGTTTTATTTTTTGAATGGAAATAAATCAGTTTTTATTGTATTTTATGCTCTCTAGATGCTTTCAATAGAGCTGCAAATACTTAAAAGTCGGTAAACTTATGATTATCCTCTTATATATTCTTTCAATCGACCATTAATATTAAAGCAATTTAATAAATGATCTTCACATATTTGTTTTTTACTTAAACATCCAATAAACAGATTTAATTAATAAACGCGTTGATGTAGCAGCGTCTAATCACATTCATAAACTTTTCATTAAATTTAGATGTTATGACAATATTTATTCTTCTATTGACCTAGGCAGAGAGTCAAGCTCTTATCATTAAAGCAACATTCGATTGTGTATATAAATAATTTTTGGAGCATAACATTTCCATATTCATCTTGATTGAGTGTATTCGAAGGAATCGCAATGGGCAGAATAAAAAGGAGATCAGAAAATATCAAAGGACAGCAGAAAAGAATTGAATTGCAATTAAAAGAGATTGAAACTTTAGATTGCGAAAATTATGAGGATAATTATGTAGAATCTAAGCGGCATGTGGTTCAAAGGTTTTTGTATGGGGTAAAAATGTCATATTTTTATTTCTGATCAAATTTACATAATTCTTATTTTTTTGTTTAGTTCAGTAGGTTTCGGGGTATTAGCTATCTTAAAGAAATTGATATGCTAATTTACCCACGAAGTGATGAACAACTGAAGAGTTGAAATTAAAAAATTTGACTTTGTTTTGTAATCATTTACATATTTGATGTATTCGAACAATTGGTTGATAAATTAGCGAATTATTTTTAAAATGCTGTGTGCCAGACTTCGGACATAAAGAGTAATATATAGTTGTAGAATTTGCTCATCCGTAGAGAAGAGAGTGCTAATAACTGATGTATATTTGTATGTAGCAAGATCATTGCGTCGAAGAGAGCCACAAGTATTTTGGTGCTTAGCTTGATACAAGTCCGATGATTAGTGATGAGGTCATCGAAAACTCAGTTGCAACACAGCGAGAACCAATTACGTTTTTCAAACTAGAATAAAATTGTTTGTTAAAGAAGAAAGATCGAAATCTTGCAATAAAATTTGTAATAGTGAATTCCAGTTTAATAAACGCTTTAAGCAAGCATTTGATATTTAATCATTGTCTTGTGATTAGAGGCCAGAGTTTTGTAGTAATTTTTATTGGATAAAGCAGAAAAGATTCAAAATTAACAAAGGATCTATCTCATCTACAGACTTTGAGGCAGAGGCTGCGAAGTTCGTCAGATTAAAAATGTCTTGAAATAAATCTAGCATGATTAAACTGCAACATTCGATGTGCTTGAAGTCCTCTATATAATAAGTAGCTATATAAATATTTAATATAATATAATTTAATTGAATTAAACGCGATCTACATATATATGTCGGAGAGGGAGTAATGCAGCATTGTCGAGTCGGCACAGTGGCACTGCGTAGTCGTAGGTGCGTATCGGCACATTGACACTGCGTAGTTGCTTGTGCGTTTCGGCACATTGTCACTGCGTAATTAGGAATGTGCATGTTAGATTGCATCATCCCTTATTTGCGCTGTGATTGGTTTTCTGCATTTTGTAGCTTTGAGAAGTACCGTTGTTGCGGGGCGACAGCGTTGCGTCGCTGTCGCTGAGTGTGGTTCGATGGCTATGGCGTGGGTAATAAAAGGATCGAGCGGGCAGTGTGCTCTAGAAATCGCCAGAGAAAGCATCGAAACTCGCTTCGCGATAATGTATGAACAGACTTCGGTAGAACAGACTCCGACATATACATATTATGTTAGCTGCTCAAAGGTAATTTCCAATTGTATTTCTCATCTCAGTTTCCCTCTGTTTTATTTCCCTCGCAACTCAACTTCCCCCTCACCATTATTTCGTTTCTTTCGTTGTTGGCTTCGTTTTAATGTTGGCTAAAATCAAGAAAAAGCAACAACAACAACAACAGCAGCAACAAATAATATGACTTTAGCATCGCATAAATAAATCTGTCAAGTGTTGCGCATAAATATCTTGGCAACATGTTGTTCAGTTTTCAGTTCGCTTCGCCTCGGGATCTTGTTGTTTTAGTTGTTGTGCTGTTGCTGTTGCTGTTGCTTTAATTAAATGCTGCAATCAAGTGCGTAGCGCGATATTTCCAATGAAAAATTACAATGCAACAGCAACCGAAAAAAATGTGGCAACTGGTAGAGGGGAGAAAAGGGGAAACGGGAATTGCTCACCATTTGGCCGCGGGCCTCGCCTCATGTTTGTGCATTGAGAGAATTTTGTGTCCGCTGCACATTTGTTGACTTTGCCACTTGCCACATTGTGCCCCACCATTGCCCCCTTTCCACAGACCCTCGTCAAACTGCCGTTTTGCCGTTGCGACCGCAAGTCGCAAGTGGCCAAGCAACCGCCTCATTTGCCCCTTCTTCCCCTTCTCACTCTCTTGCCACGTTGCAACAAAGCGATTGTCCCTCAATAGTTGCTGCTGTTGTGCTGCTGTTGTTGATGTTGCTGCTGCCCTAACGAACGGCCCCAGTGAATTAAATTCATAATTAATGCGTTGCATGCACGCACACACACACACACACTGACACACACACACTGACACACACACACACTGACACACATACATATATAGAGAACGGACACGTAGCAGCTACCGTTGCCTCTTTGTTGCCTGACACGTTTATTAAAACTGATTTTTTATGATTTTTTTGTTTTTCATTTTTATTTTTACTTTTAACATGCATGCAAAAGGCCTCCGAGAAAAAGTACTTCAGCTATAGCACACAAGTTGTCCACTCTCTCTCTCTCTCTCTCTCTCTCTCTCTGTCTCTCACTCTTGCTTTTAAAGATAAATATAAATAAGTATAACTTCATTTAATCACAGAGAAACAAAATTTAGATTAAAAAATCATTGATTTAAGAACTTTTTGATCTTAGAAGAACAATCATCAAAAAAGATTTTTAGGTTGAAGCAATCTTAAATGAAGATTAAAAACATCTTATTTTAATATTAAAATCTTGATTTAGGAATGCTTTATTCCAGATTGAAAAGTAGATTGCAAATCTTGATTGAAGAACTTTTCAATCTTAAAAATAAAATAATTGTGTTTTTGTTTCTAGAAATGTTGGAATTCCCTTCCTTTAAAGTTGATGCTTTTAGCTCAGTAAATAGTAAATATGTCGGTTTTTGTATCTTAAAAAAAGGAGTAAGTAAATTGAAAGTAAAACAAAACTTATATAAAAAAACACGAAATCTTTTTTTACATTTCTAATCAATCTAAATTTAAGATTAATATTGATTTAAGATTTTTCCTTCTTTGTTCAATTTTCAGATTATTCCATTTTTGAAATTAGATTATATAATCTCAAATTTGAAGATTGGGCATTCGAAATTTTGTGCAGATTTTCAATCTTGATTTAATAATAAGCCTTCGTTGTTCAATTGTGGCATTTATCAATATTGAGTTAAGATTTTATTCTTGATTTTTTCTTTCCAAATTCTTAAGAATTAATCACGTATTTCTGCAAATTAAGCGCCTTAAGTCTTAAGTATTATTTAAAGTAGTTAACAATTGAGAAATGTTAAATTACTCAATTTTAAAGAAATATAGCGTATAGAGTATTCGTTGCATTCGATTCAGCTTCACATTTTGTGCTTCACTTTTAGCATATTTCATACCAATTTCCTTTTGCTGTTCATTCCTCGTGCACATTTTTTGTGCTGCATTTTGATTTGGTGCCAAAAGCAATTTGAATTTATTTCGCATTTGTTACGCTCTTTCGTTTTTATTTCAGGCAATTTTGACCTTACAATAAACAAACAAACACAAAAAAAAATGAAAGAAAGAAAATGGCAATATGAAATAAATTTCTGTGATAAAAGAACTAAAGTTGATTTTGTTGTGTATATTCAATTTGCCAATCGAGAAATGCTTAATTAAAGATTAAGGATTAACAAATGATTATAAATTGCACAACAATATAATATACGAGTTTGTAATTAAGCACATACGTATTTTGATAAACTGAATGTAAAAGGCATAAATTAAATAGCATACTTAAATTTTGCTATGCATTTAATGATATATGTGGCATTTTTATATATAGGGTTTTGTTGTTGTTGTTTTTTTTTTCGAAATATGCAAAAACTTTAATGCAATTAATTGCGGGTATCTCGCATCGCGGGAAAGGTGTGCAATTATTTATTTGCATAGAGAAAAATCCAAACGGAAAAATGGCACGTAAAAATGCATTTAATTATAATTATTGCGTTCCCACTTAACCCGCCCATTCCCTCAGGGTTGCCACCCCACCTCACTTTGGCGCTCTCTGCTTTTTATTGCTCTTCGCAATACCCTACAATTGACTGAGAGCGGGGTAAGCGAGATAACCATAGCAATAGAAGCATAAAAAAAGAAGTAACAATGACAAAAAAATATAACCATCATTTAGATAAGTAAATAGTTAAAATCAGAAAAACCAAATAAACAAATAAACAAAAAATATAAACTTAAAAGTGGCAATAATGAAAATATAAAAGCAAATAAAAAAAAGACAATAAAATGTGAAATAAAAAAGTATGACAAAGTAAATAGAAAACTATATGAAATAAGAAAATCATTTCATCTTCTTTAAACAATTTTCCTAACTTTACCATAGTTTCAAATTACATGGTATCTGGCAGTCGTACTCTGCACCCTTAAGTACTATTTGCGGCGAAGCAGCGCGGAAAATTATAGCAAATATAAATAATAAAACAAAGTGCACAACGGACAAATGATAAAGTGTATTAAAATGCACGCAAATGCAGCGAGTGAAGCGGGTGGAGAGAGACGCAACTGCAACTGCAACAGCAATTGCCACGCCCCCTCCTTCTTCTACATTATTCAGTCGGCCAATTAAATTGCCATGGCACGCAACAGGACGCATGAGTCGATAAATTTTCTTGCTCCTTCCACTCAGTGTTTTTGTCTCCAGTCGTGAAAATGAAGAAAATTTCCATGTGTGTGGCAGCCTCTTTTGATTGCCAACTAATTATCTCTTTCTCTCTGCAAAATCTTATAGAACGATCTCGATTAAGTAACTGTGAATTTTCACCAAAGTTCTAAAATTCTTTTAATTCAATTTTGGCATACCTTATTAAACTAATTTCTAAGAAATTCAATTTTAATTTTGTATTTACTTTTTTCTTTCTTTTCTTTCCTTTATTAAAATAATTTCGATTTGCGTTTAAATCTTTAAAATGTAAGTGTACAATAAAAAAGAAGTATTAAAATGTTTATATAGATTACATATATTTGTATTGCATTTATACATAAACATTCTTAAAGAAAATCGTAAAACTATTAAGGTAAAGCAATAATTACTTTATATGTTGTGTTCGCAAACAAAGTTATGTATGTAGATAGAATATTAAAACAGAATTTAAAAATAAAGTAAGTAAATATTATTTTTGCGACAGCGCCTTGATTCTGTTTAATCTGCGTGCATGATTTATGTTAGTTTTGCTGTTTTCCTTTTTTGTGTCTCGCTTAAGACAAAGAACAGAAAGGTTTTTTTGCAAAAGTGTCAGAAGCATTTAATTGATCGTCAAACGGAGCTCATAAAAATGAAGTTCGGTCTCCATTCGCCGTAAGAAAATGGGAACATTGCCAAGCCGAAAGCAAATGAAAAAAAAAAAAACAAAAAACAGACAAAACCCAAACAAAATATAATAAATAAAGAGCAGAGATGCTTTTTGGGCTGAACGTTGTCGTTCGGTCCAAGCTCTGTTCACCCGCTGTGTGAATTCCTGCTGGCATGCAACAGTAGCCAAAGGCAGCGGCGACTCTCCCTTTCACCTTCCCCCTTCCCCCCTGATGCCCCATGCCTCATTGGACTGTGCGACTCCTTGGCAGCGATCTTGGCCGTGAGCATCTGCATCTTAGTGCGGCATCTCAGCGCATGTCATGTCTCGTATCTTTTGTGCTAATCGTAAATAACTGTCGAAATTTTTTGCTACTGTATGTGATTTGAGGATGAAAAGGAGTTTTTGCCAAGTGGCCAACGGATTCAACTTCACTCCCTCTCTCTCTCTCTCTCTCACTCTTTCTCTCTCTCTCTCTCATTGTTTCTGTGCCAGTCTCTGGTGTTATCTTTCCACTGGGGACTGGCTCGCCAGTTAAGAAGGCCTCCGTTTGTGCACACCTTAAAAAAAGCAAGTAAGAAAGCTAAAGGTGAAGTGTGCTCGACTGCGAGATACCCGCAATCAATTTTCTAAAGTGTAAAACAGTGCGGTATTAATCTTTGAATATACCAAATTAATATACCATAAAATACTAAAAATATACTAAATGATATCTTTGTTATATTGACTTCATTTCAAAAAAAAAACTCCCAAGAAAATTTTCGGGATTTCTTTATTATTATCAAAATTTGTAACCATAGCTTTTAAATTACGCTTACAGGGCGGAAATGGGCGTGGCTTTATCGAAATTATCTTTCTATTTCTTATATTCTCTTAGATCTAGGTGAGACACAGAGTTTTAAAACTCACCTAAGATAATGTCATATGTATTCAACTGCAAAAAATATCAAATTAATATACCACGAAAATACTTTAAAAAATTTAAAAACTGCTGTATTCGGTATATTATTATAGAACTGAATGCCAAATATACCATAGAGTACAAAACATACCATATTTCGCCATACGAAAATTTTCTAAAATAACTTTTTTCTTTTTTTGTCAGATCGAAATAGATAAATAAATAAATTTTTTTCTTATTTGCTTAACAAGTTTATTTATAGTAGTAGTTGCTAGACCCTAGTTATCTAGTTTTTGATGTGTTAAGCATTCAGATTGGTAAATTTTAATAAAAAATTTGATCAAAAGTGTGATATCTTCAAAATTTGATTTGAATCGATCTGAAATATCGGATGCCATTGCTGTTTAATGAATATTGAAACCTTGATTGCAAATTTTAATTGAAAATTTTCCATAAATTTGCTTTATTTATTCGATTTTAAGACTGTCGTCTTGCCTTAGTTCACCTTTTAGCATTTGCTGTCGGGTATCCAAAGCTGACTTCAACAAGCGGCAGATACTTAACTTCTTTTCTTTGCTTACTTTTTTTTGCACTCGGGCACACTTATTGCCACGCAGCCCAAGAAAGCACACACACACGCACACACACCTATGCATAAATATGTATGTAAAGAAACCGGAGTTGAAGCTGCGTCTTTGCGGCTGAAGTTGGGGCCAGGCTGAGGCCGAGTGTCGAGTGAAAAACATGTTTGGTTATAATTCTTCTTTTATTTTTGTTGCAGCCTTTTTTTCTTGCTGCATACCCTATAGCCATTGAAAAGCTGCTAAGTTGCCTCACTGCTGCACAGTTTTATCATCTTTTTATTTGATTTCCATACAATTGCTTAACGATTTGATTTATAATCAGAAATAATCGAAAAGTGAAAATATAATTGCATAAATAATGAAATTTTATAATTATATATAATTGCTAACAAAGATAGAAAAACACTTTCAAATGATTTCAATAATTAATGGGTATTTGATATTCGAGCATGCTCGCCCTTGTGTATTCTTGGTTTTTATTATTCTTGTGTCTGCTTGACGTTGTTGTCGTGCGTTTTTTAGGCTTTGCTTTCTTTACGTTTTGGACATGTATCTGAAAGATACTTTTTTTTGTATCTGACGTGTGAGTGTGCGAGTGTGTGTGTGTGTGAGTGTGAGTGCGAGCATCGGAGCTTGATGATGCTGACAAAGGTCTGTCCGCCCCAGCTACATACAGGGGCTCACAGACCCCAGCAGCGACCCCAAACCGCGTCCATACGCGATTTTAATGAAGCACTTAAAAAGCATAAATGAAAATAAAAACCCAACAAAGGCAGCACACAGTCCCTATAAGCTCCTCCCGTAGTCGTAGCCCACGCAACGCGAGTTTGAAGCCCATCTTCACAACGACAATTGATGTGGAGCCTGACTGACTGACTAACTGACTAACTGACTGACTGTCTCAATGTCTTGCCTCAGCCGCAATTACTACACTCTGCTTTGACTCCTTTGTAGTGTCTAAGTTTGCCCAAGCAATAGTAGTCGAAGTGTCGAGCTTCGGAATTAATTCTAATCTAGAAAATTACGTTCGCTTTCGGGGATGCTCAGGACCATTTATGCAGTCATAAAAATTAAAGACTCCATTTCCACATATCCTACAGCTGACCCCAGAATAAAACAGAAAAAAAAGAGAAAATAAAAATCATAAAATACGACAAACATTAAAAACATTAACAACAGCATTAGAAATACGGAATGATGGGGCCACTCAATGGGTATCAGTTGCTGGGCCAGTCGCATGCTATTGAATAATTGATGAAACCACTCTGCGTACTTACGATACGTCTGATAAGAAATCCATGATCTCTCATTGTGACCCTTGGGGCACAACAATCTAAAGCCAATTCATGGCTAAATAATGCCCCCATCCAACAAGTTCCCAAAATCGTCCATTAGATCTCTGTTATAGCTTATAAGCATGCATTTCCCTCTGCGATTGGTCATAAAACCAATCGCAACTTTGACCCACACGTCACGAATCTTTTATAGTTATGACTTTATTCCGATTTATGTTCTGAATGGAACCAAAGTTCAAGTATCTTTGTGCTACTAATTTAACAGTCAAATTATGCTGAACGAAGATCTGAGGAATTTTCTATAAAAAAAAGTTTTAAGTTATCTAAATTACAGTAATAAAGTAGGCAACTTTTGGTATAATATACTGTAAGCGGTATATTATATAAAAATAGAATATTTCGATTTGTGCACCCCTCAGTCAATTTTTTGGTAAACGTAAAAAGGATTAACGAAGTGCATATTAGCGATATTTTTTGAATTCCTAGTTGAGTTACAAAACTGTTTAATTAATATTTAAATTGTGTCTTATCGTTTTGCTATACATATTATATCAATTTAGTACTACTATGCATATGAAAAAATTTCAAATTAGGCTTCATTTGTGGACACCCTACTGCTTTGTGAGTCACCCCATTGCATTGGCTAAACTGTTGGATGATTTCTCGCCTACTTTTGCTGCTGTTGTTCGTAGTTGTTGTCGTCATTGGCAGTGGGTGCACTCGGCACCAATACCAGCACATCGCTGTGCGTGCTATGTATGTGTGTGTGTGGGCAATTGTAGTTGGAAGTGTAAGTGTATAGTAGTGGCTGCGAAATGGGTTCATTGCACGTAGTCCCCAAAACGACCAACTGGCCGAGCAACCGAATACCCTCTTTGCACTTTTCCCCCTCCATCGGTGCTACCTTTACCCATTTCGTTATTCTTGTTGTTGTTGTTGTTGTTGTTGTTATAGACTTAGCTGCGTCTGTGGCTACGGCCTGTTCGCTGCCTCTATCTCTATCTCTGCGTCTGTCGTAGTCGCTGTCGGTGTTGTCGTCGTCGCATCGGTCATCGTGCATTTGGCGCTGCATTTTGCTCAGCACTCATCGCTGTTTGCTGCTGCTCTTTTGTTTCGCATTCGCTTTCGCGGAGAGCGGCAGCCAGCACAAGTTGCTGTTGCTCTCCGCTTCTAATGCGGCCCGACTCGCCTGCTCCAAGCCGATGTTGCTGCCACGTTGCCACCTTCAACATTTCGACGAGGCTGTGGCAAACATGTACACACACACTTACAGTAACACAGGTACATATACATACACACACACACACATACATAAGTACTGAAAGTCATTTATACACTGAGAGAATACTTCAGACCATTTGAAATTAAAGCAAAATACATAATGTATGTATATTCAGTTATGTTACCTTTACAATTCAAACTATTCAAACAATTCTCGTTGAATATGTATATTCATTATTTGTGTCGACTGCATTTCTCGCAGTGCTCAAACACATGCAAGTGGGCTCCAACGTTCAGACATTGACGTTGACGTCGGCGTCAGCGTTGTCGTTGTTGTTGTTGTTTATCGTTGCCTTTCTTTTGCGGGCTGCCATCATTTGCTTTGCCTTTGCTTCAATGTCTCGTTTTATTTTTTTTTTTCTTGGCTTTTTTCTTCATTCTGCTTTTGCTTCATTTTGCTGTTTTTATTCTTGTTGTTTTTTTTTTTTTTTTTTGTAGGTGTGTTTGTATGTATTTTGTGTAGCTTTTTTTGCAGCTCGCTCGGTTTCTGTTTCTTCCATAAGGTTCGCTGCTGCTCTGCTGCGTCGCTGGTGCGGCCTCTGTTTGCCGTTGTTTTGTCTCTTTAGTTTCGTTGCCTTTGTCTGTTTTGTTGGTTGTCGCCTCATCTTTGTGTGTGTGTGTGTGGGGAACACACAACAGCGCTGCTCTCTACCGACATCGCCCCCGCTCATCCCCCATCATCAACTTACACACAGACACACACGCAGACTGTAAAGCTGAGGCGTCGCTGCTGCCGAACTGTTGCTGCTTTTTTTTGCGCATTCTGTCTGTTCTCTCTTCTCGCTTGCATTTTGTGTATCTCATCTCGTGTGCGCTTTCGCCGCTTTTGCGCTGCTTTTGCCTCTGCTGCTATACATTGCTTTCCAATCTCTCGGCATCGCTGCGCCCCAACAACAACAGCAGCAGCAACAACAACAAACAACAATCGTCGTCGTCGTCGTCGTCGTCGTTGCCCCGACGTCGTCATCGTTTTCTCTATTTTCCTCAATCGCTTTGCCTTTTCATTTTCAATTCGCATATTTTGCAAACTCTACTTTCAGTTATTCGCCGATAATTGATGTCAAAGGACGCAGTTGTGCTCCGCTGCCGCTGCCGCCGTCGTCGTCGTCGCCGTCGCTATCATCGCCTCCAGTTCCACATCGCATCCTCATCCACATTTGTATCCACATCCTTTCGCCATGCCCAAGGAGGATCCCTTTGTGAATCGTGCTCAGCTGTTGAAGGCCATCAAAAAGTATCCAGAGATTTGGGACTCCAACAACAAGCTGCACTTGTGCCGCAGCGTTACTTCGCCCATGTGGAACGAGATCGCCGAACAGTTTGGCGGTCATGTGCCTACAGGTGAGTGTGACTGAGATGGCCATAGCAGCCACAGCAGCAGCTGAGTGCAAGTTCGGCCTGTGGTCAATTTGTTATTGTTTTGCTTTTGCGCTCTCTCTTTGGAGCTCTCTCTCTTTCTCCCTCTGTTACTCGCTGTCCAATATGTATGTAGATTTCGCTTTATGCTTTGCGTGCGTGCGTGAGTCTAAAAATAAATGCATCACACGCATCGTGCCGTGTCACATTTTGTGCAATGTTCAATTGGACTTTGGCTCATGGGGTTAAGTGAATGCATTAAATGTGGATCAGCAATGAGGAAGATCTTTGGCGCTACAGTAAAGTGTCGATTGGTGAACACCGAACATTTTGCATTTATTTGCAGTATGAAATTAAATTTAAATTATTGATTTTTTTTCTTCAATTCTTCTTCAAAACCTCGGTAAACTACCGAGAGGTACACCCCCAACTTTTTCCCTTGCAATTATCTCCAATTGAATATCAAGTTAAAATCTTTTCGAGGTTTCTTCAATTCTTATAAAGGGATCTGCATATATTTGAATATACTATATTTACTTGAAAACATGTTTTATATGAAGAATATTCCCGAATTTCAAATTGATTTCGTAATTCACTAAAGAATTTGATGGCAATTTATTTAAACTTTTTTGATTTGATTTGTTTTGTTAATTCTTCTTATGAAAATTTTACTGTACAAACAAAAGTTATTTTAAAAGTTATCTATGGAAATCTTATTGACATCTTCGAATATACAGATTTGTATATATTGAAGAACGCCTTCATTTTACTTCTAACAAGCGTATTCTTTAATCAGTTTTAAGGAGTTTTCTTGTAGTTTGAAATACTTCTAAATGTTTTTTTCGATTATATTCTTTTCGTTTTGTGATTCTTTCATATTCTTCTAGAAATATTTTGCCCTTTAACGATCTTCAAATTTATTTTGATTGAAGTCTTCTGTTGAAATTGTTGATTTTATAGCTTATACTTGGTTTCATAGAGACAATTTTCTACTGACCATATAAAACCCTTTTAGTAGACTTAAGAAGATGTCTTTGTAATGAACTTTTTTCCCTCGGGCAGTCAAATTGCAATCGATTTGGAGCCAAATGAAGTACCATTATCACAATTTGGTGCATCGCCAGATCCTGCACAAGGAGCGCTTCAATACCAAATGGGAGCACTTTGAGCCAATGTCATTTATGTACAACATAACTGTTGCCAAAATTGTGGGCGCCCAGTCGGGAGCTGTGAACACTGAAGCGAACGCCGAGCCGACGTTGCATGTGGAAGGATCAACGCCATCAACGTTGCCGCTGCCTTTGCCACCGCCATTGCCCAGTGCCACACATGGACGCGGTCGTCCAAGCGGCAGCTTCAGCTGGTTGCAAACGCCAGTCACGACGACGCCATCAACGCCTCCGGTCAGCGCAGAGTTGCCGCATCTGATCCAGCAACCGCCCGCTCATGCCATGACGTACACGGCATTCACCGGCCTTGTGCCACCGGCGGCTGTCACCGTGGAGGCAACAACCACGGCCACGCCCACGCCGACAGCGACGCCCTCACGCAAATTGGGGCGGCCCAGTTCGTTGCACAATAGCATGCGGGGTCGCATTATCGATGCGATTAAGGCGCGCCCCTCGCTCTGGGCGGGTCGCCAGCGTAGCGAGAAGGGTCAGGGACAAAGTCGCACCTCCGCCGTGTGGAAGGAAGCGGCTCACGAAATGGGATTGACGCCCAGTAAGTATTGAAGATACTTTTCAGAAGATACATGTGATATTTGATATCCTTTTCTAGAATCTTTACAAATTGAAAATCATTTAAAATATAAAATTTCGTGAACCTTATGAACAGTACTTAAAGTTTGCTTCGATGCGTTGTGCACTTAACAAATGATCCATTTATTGCAGCTCTCATGCAGACGCGCTGGTCGATCATCAAGCAGCGTTACGTCGATGAGCTGCAGAAGGAGCGCCATGCGGAATACGGTCAGCAGGGATTCCGCTCCAACTGGGAGCACTTTGAGCGCATGTCCTTTATGCGAGACATGCTGCTGCGCAAGGTGGACGAGCGGGAGCAGACTCGCGAGCACATCCAGGAGATAGTTAGCGAACAGCAACAACAACAACAACATCCGCAAGTCCAAACCCATCCGCATCCTCAATCTCAATCCCAATCCCTATCGCAAGCGCATCATCAGCAGCATTTGCAGCTTTATCGACCGCCAGGTTTAGCGGAGCATGCGCAAGACATGCCAATTGGTCTGGTGCAGCATCAGTTGCCACATCATGGGGCACTGCATCTGCATCCCCATCATCATCATCATCATCATCATCCTCATCCTCATCATCTTCATCATCCGCTGGTTGCAGCAGTTGGCGGCGGCAGGCGTCGGGTTAAGCACGAATCTGATCTGGAATGGGATCCCTTCGAGATGATACTGCATGTGCAGGGAAGTGGAGAAACGGCGGCCAACTAAAGTAAGACTGACAACGCAATGGGAATGTGAAGAGAGAGAGAGAGAGAGAGAGAGAGACGGAGACAGTTCGAGAGCGGCAATTTCTACCATTTATTATAAATATATCGCCAGATGTAAAATTAAGTCCATTACAATCCAATTTGTATATCTAGTTTACCACTTTGCTATCCAATAAACATTACTTCGAATACACAATCCGCCTCTTTTAATTGGAAATTGCAACACAAATCAGTCTTAATCTTAAAGAAGTAAGTAATCTACTCGCTCGGGTATGCTCGACTCTGAGATACGCGCTACCTTTATTAACAATTTGCCATTTTTAAAGAAATCACCCCCAAAGGAACCGAAACCTTTGCGATACGCTGCCCAATCCCTATTGAAATCCTCATTTTCCACAACTCTTTGTTGCATTACAATCCATCCAGGTCCAGCTAACTGACTATCGCATAAAACATCGAATAAACCTATTGAACATTGCACATGAAACATTGCAGATTATCTTTATCTTTCTTTATTAACATGTTTGTCTTCTAAATAAAATTCAATTTTTTCTGCTGTTCTTTGATATTCTCTGATGTCCTATACACTGTAACAATTTCAGATTCGCATAACAGAATAACTTTATCTTTCTTTATTAAGAAAGTTTTCTTCTCCTCTAATTGCAAGTCAATTTTTTCTGAGGTTCTGCAATATTTATATTTTCATATTTTTCAACTAAACTAGAACTAAGATTTTTGAAGATTGAAGATCGCAACTTTCTAAATTTGCGGATTTATAAGCAAATTCTCCTTATAATTTTAAAATAATATTTTGTTTTGAATTAATCTCTGATTCTAATTTCTCAACATTATTTTTTCAAGATTACAAATCGGTTTCCCCTTAAAGTACGTTGCTTTTATATTTATCTAATACAACGGCCTTCTTAATGAATCTTTAATGAATTATCACGATTACATGATATTTTTCCATAAGATCAGAATTTTATTCATTTAACTTTATTTCCTTAATTTCACTGCCTTCTAACTCGTGTCTTAATAGTTTTATATGTTTTTTAAAATGCGACACTGTTCTTCCATTTTTTTAGTCGAATTCATCTGTCTACTAAAAAGAAAATAATAATCTTAAAACACTAACTGTATTATAAAATAATAAAATTGAAGGAATCAATTGACAATGACAAATATTTCATCTATTATTAGTCATAAAACTACATCATTAATATTTAGATAAACAACGAATATTTGTGGATCATTTCTTAAATTAAATTAATATTCAAGGTTTGACTAAAAGAATATGTACAGGATAATCATAAGCTTCCCTACTTTATAGTATAATATTTGCAGCTCTATTGAAAGCATCTAGAGAACATAAAATACAATAAAAACTGATAAATTTTATTATAAATAAATAAATCGTTGCATTAAATAGTCGATTGTATTATTATCCAGAACTCATTTTCTTAATGCAGCAATTATATAAAAATGTTCTCTTCAGTTGCTCACTTCGTCATCTTTGGGGCGAATTAGCATCTTAGCTTCTTTCAGTTCTATTTTATTGTTCTTCCACCAAACTAGATCTTGCTCATATGGTGCATTTAAATTACTGCATAAGAAAAAAATAATAATTATGTGTATTCCATCGAAAATAACAATTTGGAAAATTTACCAATTAGCACATTTCGAGTACCACCAGCCACTTTTATACCATTCTGCGCAATGAATTTTATCAGAAGAATCGTTATCGCGATCGAATGTTGAGAATTTTATATTTTCGCTGTATCTCATTGCATCCCCAATAGTTCCACTGAATTTACCCAAACTCAGTGCGAAACCATGATCTTCATCAGATATTTTAAAGTCGTCATAATGAGCGTTGAAGGTACTTCCATTCACATCAACCATATGTATATAAAGTTCGAAACGCTGCAAACTCGTGATGCGATGTATTTTCTCTAGACCGAGGAAGAAATCACTCTTATAAGAACCGAAACCTTTGCGATACGTTGCCCAATCCCTATTGAAGCTCTCATTTCCCCCAACTCGCTGTTGTATTACAATCCATCCAGGTCCAGCTAACTGACTATCGCATAAAACATCGAATAAACCTACGCCAGAGACATTGAGTTTATGAACACCAGGATAACTTTCAAAAGGAGAGCAACTTGTTGGGATAAGAGTATTGAGTAAAGTCTTATTCAATGTATCAATTTCAGATTGACATGACTGATTTTCTTTCACTTTATCTTTTAGCTTAGTTTCACTCTCTTTTAATTGCAATTCAATATTTTGCTGTTGTTCTCTAATATTCTTTGATGTCCGATTTAATGTATCAACTTCAGATTGGCATAACTGAATATCTTTATCTTGCTTAATTAATTTAGTTTTACTTGTTTCTAATTTCAACTCAAGTGTTATCTGATGTTCAGTATTATTTTGAATATTCTCACTAAATCTTTTAATATTGTCAATTAAGCTAGAATTGAGAGATTTTAATTGAACTTCACAAATTTCTAAGTTGGTGGATTTTTCGGTGAATTTTCTTTCTAATTTAGGAATAATATTTTGGTTTGAATTAATCCCAGATTCTAATTTTTCAACTTTATTTTGGCACAATTGCAAATCGTTTTCCCCTTTTATTACTTTGTTTTTATACTCATCTAATAAAGCTGCCTCTTTCATGAATTTTTCATGAATTTTTACAATTTCATGGTACTTTTCTATAAGATCAGAGTTCATTTCGTTTAACTTCTTTTCCTTAATTTCACTGTCTTCTAACTCATTTCTAACCTGTCTAAAATAATCAAGCAAAGGTTTTACATTTTTATAGTTATAAATGCGGCACTGTTCTTCCATTTCTCGGTCGTATTCACATGTCTGATAAGGAGAAAATGTAAAAACTCTTGACACTCACTATGTTACACTTATTTATGTAATTGTTCTCACCTCTTCAAAGGCAGTTGTGGCCACCAATAATATTTGAAGTAATATTAAGAATAGAACTGTTTTGAATTTTATTTTGCACATTTTGAATATTTCGACTGCTCGCGGAAAATATGCATTTTAAACTGAAAGATTGTGAGTGCGATGTGATTTTGAAATTAAGACGTGATCAACGGAAGTGGGTTCAGCTCAAAAGCTCTTAGCGGGAGGGAAGGCGATAGCACATAGTCTCATCTTTCTGTCACCTGTCTGAGAGAGTGCTCTTGATAAGGAAACTAGAAAACGCGAGAGCTTTTGAGTAATTCATTTAGTCGAATTTTAAAATTAAAAAACTGTGGTGTGCAAAATTGCAATATATTGTATATGTAACAGAGGGACATTATAACGTAGTCAGGATCAATAAGCCAAGATATTGTTGATGTCACAAAGACCTAAGTGTCATGAACAACTCTCTCTCACTGTCTCTTTCTCTCTTTCTCTCTTTCTCTCTCTCGCTCTCTCTCTTCTACGTCACTGTTTCAATCAGCGAGATCTGTTCTATGGGTTGTCTCCGCAATTCTGACACAGATGCGTCCCAATAGATGGGGCGATTCACTCATGAGTATTTTATATGTCCTTATTCACTTTATATAAAACACAACAAACAATACTTTTTGTTTGGGGTTAATCAACTGCAGTCAATGCATTGAAATATGTTATTGATACTGCGTTAGATTTATTTTTCACAAGACAGAACAAACTGACTTTGCAATCATTTCTCAATATGGACTCCCGACTCCTTACTATCAAACATTATTCTATAGGGTAAAGTGTCTTTTAAGTCTGGCAAGAGAGTTTTCACTTTGTGTGGTTTTAACATATATGTATGTAACATATGTATGTATGTTTTTACAGTGGGGTATCAACATCGAAAGAATCTCAAAGTCTCTTCAGCTGAAGATAGTGTGACAAAATTATTCAATTTTCGAATTGAGATTGCATCTAAAAGTAATTTGAGACTTATTTAAAGGGTAATACTTTATTATGGATGGCAATTGGATATATGGGCAAATCCCACGTGTCGCACGCTACATTCGCACGATTTTAGCTAATGAAAATCAATTTTTTGGGGGGTTTTTAAAAGATTTACCGTAAACTTTTTTTATGTGTTTAGAGTGAATTGAGAGTACTTTCAGAGGGTATAAGATTCAATTTCACTGGAGTCACTGTTTTGAAAATAATTAATAAAATTGTGACGTGTCGCACGCTACATAAAGTGGAAGTTAGTTTTAAAATTTTCATTTCAAACGCAATTTTTAGCGAATTCTGCAAAATAAACCCTATGAAAGTTAATATCCTAAAGAAAGTTAAGAATATTAGAAGACAAAAACCGATCGTTTGGTCTTAATAATGTTTATAGATTTTTAGCAAAGCCGTAAACCCATTGTGTCTTTCCGCTACGTGTCGCACGCTACACTTTTTCCGCTGGCATTAACATAAGACAAAAATGTATATTATATATATATATATATATATATTATATTCAAAAATGTGCCTTACAATTATTTCAACGTGATTTACTTTTGATTTGTATGTGAGCCCAAGCAGAGGCAAAAAATTGTGAAGAATACAATAGGGATTTGAAGGTGTGCGCAGAGCACGAATTTAAGTAAAATTATGAAAATTATAAATAAAATTGGGTTTGATACAAATTTGTGCATTTATAATGATCGAAATTTCTTTTTTGCTTTCAATTCTTAAAATGCCATATCTACTTTAATGTTCCATATAAAGAAACATTACAAAATGTGAAATTTAAAAATTGGTCGCTGGTGGACTGTTTCTGGGATTTGCCTATATGTTGAGAACAACTGTAAACATAATAATAATTAATATTATTATATTGCCAATTGGGAATTTAAATTTAATTAACTTTCTAATTCAGGGGATTGGGTATCTTGTGGTCGAGCAATCTCGACAAGATCGTTTTTCTCTGATTTGTTTCGTACTATTTGTCCAGTAACTACATATATATAATTGCTCTTCACTCTCAGTTGCTTATCAATGCTGGCCTCTCTAAGCTCTCTCTAAGCTGCCGAGCAGCTTGGCAACAATTGTCGGAGTGACGTCTTTTTGGGAGACCGCATCAGCAAAAACATAATTCACTGACCTGCACCAATTATTTCAATTTTGAAAGTAAACAAAATTAAAATCTTCGAAGGCGAAATGTGCGGAACGTACAGACGAAGACATTTTTGAGCACACATAATATATTCTATAGATTCTGATACGTCGTTTTGACATACAACTTGCGTATGTTTGAGCTTAATAGCAACTCATTTTTTTCTGTTTACCGTTTGCGCCTCCTTCTATTATATGTAGAAATGTCTTCTGCCTTACTTTTAACGAACTAGCAACTGCTTCCACTTAACTAATAGCAACTTCTTCCATTATACCTAATTACAAGCAGCATCCTTTTCCCTAGCAACGTTTTCTGCAATCCTTTTACCGTGAGTTAGACACGATCAGCCAGCGCTTGTTTTGGCAATTGACTATTGCGTACTCACTTGCACTCGCCTACAAATGTGCAACAGTCTGAGCTCAGAAGTACAGAACTTCTTCTGTTATACGTAACCACAACTAGCATCGTCTTCCGTTTAACTATAACTATTGGGTGTCTGAGTATTGTAGCAACTGCTTCCGATTGACTACTAGCAACTTCTTCTGTTTGTTTAAAGTTCTCGTTTTCTTTCTTTCTTTGTGTGATAGACACGATGAGCAAACGCATGCTTTGAAATATCGCGTGCTCGCTTACACTCGCTGTTGAAATTCAATGTCAATATAAATATGCGTGTTTTTCTTAATCAGAAACCCCAAGAAGAAAATTTCATACTTAACCTTCTCTTCAAAGTTAAAATAAGGAATAGAATAAAGAGAAAAGAAATTATAAAAACCATTTTAATGTTCAATGCTAAATTGAAATGATATCTGCAGAATAATTATAAGTCTATTAATTGGCAGGTATTAGTCAAAAAATGTACAATGAAAATTATTTTAATATATAATGTATAAATGACGACACCAAATTGATTTGTATACAAAATATAAGATTAAATTTGATCTTCTTTAATAGTCATAGTCTAATGATTCATAAGAAAGCATATAAATATACTTTTAAACGATTACATAGAAGAAATTTCAGCTCTGCAGTTGTTGACATTTTCATTGCTTGGGGCGCACTGACATCTTAATTTCTTTAAGATCGATCGCTTGGTGAATTAAATATTTCTTATTTAAATTACTGCGAAAAAAAAAAACAATTGTGTACTCCATCGATAATAACAATTTATAATATTTACCAAAGAAAACAATCGTTGTACCACCAGCCACTACGCCAAGATTCCGCGCAATTATACTTAGTCTTATCATTATCGCGATCAAATGTTGAGAATTTCATGTTGTCAACGTATCTCATTGCATCGTAAACAGTTCCATTGAATTTACCCAAATTCAGTTTGTATCCATTGTTTTCATTAGATATTTTGAAGTCGTCATAGCGTGCGAAGAAAACAGTCCCATCCACACCAACCATATGTATGTAAAGCTCGCAACGCTGCAAACTCGCGATACGATGTATCTTCTCAAGTCCGAGAAAGAAATCACTCTTAAAGGAACCGAAACCTTTGCGATACGTTGCCCAATCCCTATGAAAACTCTCATTTCCGCCAACTCTTTGTTGCATTACAATCCATCCAGATCCAGCTAACTGACTATCGCATAAAACATCGAATAAACCTACGCCAGAGACATTGAGTTTATGAACACCAGGATAACTTTCAAAAGGCATGCATCTTGTCGGACTTAACTTATCAAGCTCAGATTGACATAACTGGTTATCTTTCACTTTACCTATTAGCTTAGTTTCACTCTCCTTTAATTTCAATTGCATTTTGTTCTGCTGTTTATTTTTATATTTTCTGATGTCCTTATTATTCTGCCTATTGCGATTCTTTCGAATACACTCAATCAAGATGAATATGGAAATGTTATGCTCCAAAAATTATATATATACACAATCGAATGTTGCTTTAAGGATAAGAGTTTGACTCTCTGCCTGGATAAATATTGTCATAACATCTCAATTTAATGAAAAGTTTATGAATGTGATTAGACGCTGCTATGTCAACGCGTTTATTAATTAAATATGTTTATTGGATGTTTGGGTAAAAAACGAAAATGTGAAGATCATTTATTAAATTGCTTTAATATTAATGGTCGATTGAAAGAATATATACAGGATAATCATAAGCTTGACGACTTTTAAGTATTTGCAGCTCTATTAGAAGCATCTAGAGAGCATAAAATACAATAAAAACTGATTTATTTCCATTCAAAAAATAAATCGCTGCATTAAAAAGTCGATTTTTATCCAGAACTAATTTTCTTAATGCACCAATTATATATGATTACATAATTTGGTCACATATCAGAATTTCTGCTCTTCAGTTGCTCACTTCTTCATCGCTTCTTTGGGGCGAATTAGCATCTTAGCTGCTTTCAATTGATTTCGTTTGTACCAAACTAGATTTCGTCCATAAGGTGCATTTAAATTACTGCAAAAAATAATTATGTGTATTTCATTGAAAATAACAATTTGGAAAATTTACCAATTATAACAATACGAGTGCCACCAGCCATTTTTATACAGTGATCCACAAATACCATAATCAAATTTGTCGTTATCGCGATCGAATGTTGTAAATTTCATTTCTTCGGCGTATCTCATCGAATCCTCAATAATAGTTCCACTGAATTTACCCAAACTCAGTGCATATCCATTGTCTTCATCAGATATTTTAAAGTCGTCATATCGAGCGAAGTAAACACTCCCATTCATAGCAACCAAATGTATGTAAAGTTCGAATTGCTGCAAGCTTGTGATACGATGTATTCTCTCTAGTCCGAGGAAGAAATCACTATTATAAGAACCGAAACCTTTGCGATACGTTGCCCAATCCCTATTGAAGCTCTCATTTCCCCCAACTCGTTGTTGTATTACAATCCATCCAGGTCCAGCTATCTGACTATCGCATAAAACATCGAATAAACCTACGCCAGAAACATTGAGTTGATGAACTCCTGGATAATCTCCAAATGGAATGCAAGTTGTCGGACTTAGCTTATCAAGTTCTGATCGACATAACTGATTTTCTTTCACTTTATCTATTAGCTTAGTTTCACTCTCTTTTAATTGCAATTCAATTTTTTTCTGCTGCTCTCTAATATTCTCTGATGTCCGATTTAATGAATCAACTTCAGATTGGCATAACTGATTATCTTTATCTTTCTTTATTAATTTAGATTTACTGTTCTCTAATTTCAACTCAAGTGTTATCTGATGTTCAGTATTATTTTGAATATTCTCACTAAATCTCTTTATATTTTCGATTAAGCTATAATTAAGAGACTTTATTTGAACTTCACAAATTTCTAAGTTGGTGGATTTTTCAGTTAGTTCTGTTTCTAATTTAGGAATAATATTTTGTTGTGAATTAATCTCAGATTCTAGTTTCTCAACTTTATTTTGACACAATTGCAAATCGTTTTCGCCTTTCCTTACTTTACTTTTATATCCATCTAATAAAGCTGCCTCTTTCATGAATTTTTCATGAATTTTTACAATTTCATGATACTTTTCCATAAGATCAGAATTCAATGCATTTAACTTATTTTCCTTAATTTCTTTGTCTTCTAACTCATTTCTGACCTGTCTAAAATAATCAAGCAAAGGTTTCACAGTTTTATAGTTATGAATGCGGCACATTTCTTCCATTTCCCGATCGGATTCACACGTCTGATAAGAAGAAGATGTAAACATTCTTAGCACTCACTGTATTACACTGCTTTATGTAATTGTTCTCACCTCTTCGAAGGCAGTTGTGGCCACCAATAATATTTGAAGTAATATTAAGAAAAGAACTGTTTTGAATTTTATTTTGCACATTTTGAATATTTCGACTGCTCGCGGAAAAGATGAATTTGAAACTAAAATCTAAATTTAAATTTACGAAGAATATAGTTCTGAGTGGTGTATGATTTTGGAATTAAGGCGTGATCAACGGAAGTGGGGTCAGCTGAAAAGTTCGAAGCGGAAGGCGATAGTAAATGGTGTCAGTACCGAGTCAATGTCGACTTTTTATCGCCTGTCTAAGAGAGGCATAAATTTAAAAACTGTGGTGTGCAAAATTGCAATATATTATAGATGTATCACTGGGACATTATATCGATGTCAGGATCAATAAATCATGATGTTGATGATGTCACATAGACCTAGCGTATCATGATCAACTCCCTCTTTCTTTCTCTCTCTCTCTCTTTCTCTCTCTCTCTCTTCAATCAGTGAGACAGAGGACGGTTCTATGGCTTATCTCCGCAATTGATGAGGCGACTCACTCATGTGTATTATATATATATGTTTTAATTCACTTTATATAAAACACAACAAACAATTTACCTTTTGTTTGGGGTTAATCAAATGCATTGCTTAACCTAAGTTGAATTTATATTTTACAAGAAAGAACAACCTGACTTTGCAATCATTACCTAATATGAACTAACTACTCCTTACCTTACTCCTTACTATCAAACTTTATTCTGCAGAGTGAAGTGTCTTTTAAGTCTGGCTAGAGAGTTTTCACTGTATATACATATATGTATATGTAAATCGCTCTCTACGATGCTAATTCACTAAATGTATGTCATGATGTCAGATCAACATGACTTTGACATTGGTCGCTGTATTTTGGGCATTAAGTTTTTACAGTGGGGTATCATCATCAAAAGAATCTCAAAATCTGTTCAGCTGCATTTAGTGTGACAAAATTATTTATTTTTCGAATTAAGATTGCATCTAAAAGTAATTCGAGACTTATTTAAAGGGAATTACTTAATTATGGTTGGCAATTAGATATATGTTGAGAACAATTTTAAACATAATACTAAATAATATTATTATATTGTCAATTGGGAATTTAAATTTAATTAACTTTCTAATTCAGGGGATTGGGTATCTTGTAGTCGAGCAATCTCGACAAGATCGTTCTTTTTCGATTTGTTTTGAACTATTTGTCCAGTAACTACATATATATACTTTCACGCATGACGCCTGCTCGTGTTTCTCTCTTCACTCCGAGTTGCTTATCATCGCAATGCTGGCCTCTCTAAGCTCTCTTTAAGCTGCCGAGCAGCTTGGCAACTATTGTCGGAGTGACGTCTTTTTGGGAGAACGCATCAGCAAAACATAATTCACTGACCTGCACCAATTATTTCAATGTTGAAAGTAAACAAATTAAAATTCTTTGAAGGCGAGATGTGAGCTATGTACAGACGAAGACATTTTCGGGCACTCAAAATATTTTCCCATTTTAAGTTATTGTATATTCCAAAATTCGTGACAAGATTAAAAAGGCTATTTTGAATTGGGAAGATTTCTCGAATATTCTAAATGCAAGTTTGCTCCTTTGGCCTCAATCGAACATTTGTGATACATTAGAAATTGTTTCGCTTTCAGTGTTTTAGTTGCATCCGTCTGATGTTCGTGCAATGCCCTCGACATGCAAATTGGTTGGAGTCCAACAACAATCTAGAAAATTGAATCATTTCGCACTGACAGCTAAATATGAAATCAGAAATGGAATTACAAAACAGACCCCCTTGAAACCCGTTTCGCCAACTGCCCCCAAAACGGAAATGCCGCCAAATTGAATTGTGCTTCGTCCTTCGTCCTTCCCCGCTACGCTCCGCTACGCTCCGCTTACCTGCTGCGTTGAGTCTCTCGATCTGCCTTTGGCCATATGTCAGTGAGTTCTTGAGGTGAGAATGCAATTATTTATTAGCAAAAAGGAAACAAAAAAAAAAAAAACACACGAAAGAAAAGGAAAAACGGGATGCAGAGGGGAAAGTATGTATCCCTGTAACGCAATCAAAACATGACGCACAGTGTGGCAAGGGGGCAAGACGAGTGAGTGACAGTGGCACGTATGTAGAATTAGTTTACGAATTGCTGCAGGATATGTGAAGCAACATTTCACAGCAAACAATTTCCCAATGCGAGCAGACGCAGTCAGTTGCACAGTGGCGCAAATTGACAAAATACTCCCTTAAATGCACTCAAATGCAGAATGCCAGTTTTTAATTTTAAATAAAACGTATGCTCAGCTTCCCTTATAGCGCAAGCCATTTTCTATTTGAAATTTAGATTTTTTTATAAGCAATAAAAATACAAAATACAGAAAGCAATTTACTATTAAAATATTCAATTTTTTAAACAATACAACATATATTTTTCAAATTAATAAAAAACTAAATCATAATGTTCACATTTTAATTTCATTTAACAAACGACTTCAGAATTTTATTATTTATTAATTGAAATCGAAAATTTTAAAATTAAATTTTAGCGACTAGAAATCGAAATTCATTTAAAAAATCTTTATTTGGAGCTAAGAAAGCAAACAAATAAATAACTTATATTAAAATCAAGATTTTGGTTTAGAACTAAGATTTTTGGTCTCAAGAATTTCGTGCGGCAAAAGCATGAAAATCAGATCTTTTTAAGATTATTTACAATACGACCCGAGTTCTTCTTAACACCAAAAAAAAATTGTATAGTTATAAGATAACAAATCGTATTATAAGATAAAAAAAAAATAAATTATTGTATTATATTATATTATCATTGTTTTGCCATTTTATGATTTAATTTTGCGCATTAATTAAGTTTTATGTTTATTACACTTTCGAAATATTTATTGTCAATTCGAGCAGCAATTGAACCCAGAACTTTTTTTAAAACCAAATAAATACTTTACAGGAATTTCGATGGATTAAAGAATTTTGTTACCTAAATCTTTTAGCTTTGTGAATTTGGCATTTTTTAGACTTATAGTTTTAAAAATTTGTTCTCAAAATTGTCTTTTTTTTCAAGAACACAATTTTGAAAAAGAATGTTCTTAGACTTGATCTTTTTTTCAGTGTACATTTCAACCACAATAAAATGGGAAAAATGTATAAAAAAAAAACATTTTTTTTTAATTTGATACAGTTGTTGATTAATTGACAAGTTAAAAGAAACTTGCAATAATAAATAGTAATAGTAAATAATAGTAAACAGTAATAGTAAATAGTAAATATCTTACGCTATTTCTTTACGAAGTTACTTCTAAAATTTAATAAATTTGCGCTTAGTTATAAAACTTATTTTTAAGAAGAAAACATGACATGCAATTTTACTACGATTTGAAAACAGTTTGAGAAGTTACTAATGTTATTAAATTTGCCGAATTCGATACTTTATTGGCCCCACAGTACGTGAAGTCGATTCACAGACATAGGCATAGAACATATAGTACACTAGACGCAGTTGACGCCAAATGAAAGTTGGGGGAATTGGAATTGGCTTGGTTTTGGTTTTGGTTTTGGTATTTTGGTTAAAGTCCTGGGTCCTGTTTGCCTCAAGAGATGTGTGTGTGTGTGATGGCGAATGGGAATCGGGAGGTTGTTGGAAATTTGTAGCACATGTAGCGGCTGGCAGCAGTGCAACACACACCAATTTTTTGGGAAGCTCTATTAAACGCCGCCATCGAGGGGAAGGGACTGAACCCAAAGCAACCGAACCTCAAACCGAAGCGAAAGAAAACTGAACCAAAAAGTGGCGGGGGAGACTCGCAAGTTTTGTCAAAGAAAAATTGTTGCCAAGTGTGTGTGTTTGTGTGTGTGTGTGTGTGTGGGGATTTTTGAAATGAATATGCATGGGTGGGTGTGAGGGCGTGGCCCAGAGGCGCACGGTACCGGAAAAACTCTTGGCAAAAGTAAATTTAAAAGTTTTTCATGCGCTTCACCCGCTCTCTCAGCCACCTGAGAGATATGAGTGGCGCTCACTTTTAGACAAGTTTTCCTAGTTTTCTTTATGCTTAGTATATATGTATGTATGTATGTGTATATTTTTTGTCTTCCGCAACGTGCAACGCGTGGAGCGCGAGGCACGTGGATGGCTAGAAGATTCCTCGCCTCGCAATGCCAGCAAATGTGCGATAATTCACATAAGCAGTCTTATCATCTGCATCACAGTGTGTGTGTGTGTGTGTGTGTGTGTGTGTGTGTGTGTGTGGGTGTGTGTGTGCGTTTGGGATTTCCTGCGGAAAGAAAACACCTCCCAAGCATTTAGGCATACGAAGTTTTCGCTGTGGCACGTCCCACTAGAAAGCTATTAAGATGCCCCCAAAGAGAAAAGTTCGTACACTCGCATCATAGCATTGATAAAGCCGGGATACGACTGCCAGAATACCCGGAAAATAAGAAAATATCTATTTGAGAGAGCCGAAGGCAATTGTGCTTAGTGCTCTAGTCCCTTAAATGCATTATTATACAATTTATTTAACTTAATAAACATATTAAATAAACTTAATACATATTTTTATATGCTGATAAGAGAACTGAATAAATATGTAAATTACAAAACCAAAGATCAAATAATCTGAGCAATGCATTTCTGTATTGAACTTGCATTTAATTGTATTCAACTGGCTTCCATAAAAATCTTTTAAAGTTTCAAAGACTTTAAGCATGCCTGAAAAGAAAGTAAAATATAAAGCTTTAGTTTATAATGTGTATGTTAAAAGGCTTAAAAACTGAAATATGCTATAAATATATATATACACATACTCGTATATAAACAAACAATAAACTTAAGATCTGAAAACTTTTTCTCTGCAAAAAAATGTAGTAACAAAAAAATATATGATACATACATATGTTATACTTTTTATATAAACAAAGCAAACCAAACCAGGTTTATTCTATGATTTCTTATATAAAATGACCTAGGAAAAGAATACAATAAAAAAAGGTTTTAATTAAATATTTGCATATTAATAAAACGTTAAATATGTGACTTTAATGTTGTCTTATTCGAAATACGTTTCTATGCAGACTATAATATAAAAAAAAATAATTGAAACGATGCACTTTATATAGTGGAATTTGATTAAATTGCGCTAAAAACTAAAATATCGAAAATTACATTACATAGAAATATCAATAGCAAATTAATTAAATAACAAACTTAATCAAAAATGTATATCAAAACGGAAGTGTCTAACTTGAATATGCAATAAAATCAAAGAAGTTATATGTGATGATGATGATTGCATTATAAGGAATTGTATTGAAACCCGACTAAGCATCCAACATCGAGGTGACAACTAACTTTTTGGCACGCACGCATCGAAAGAGCATTTAAATAACGCTCCATCATCAGACACAGACACAGATGGAAACTTTAACATGCTGGCAGCACTTGTTCTTCCTCTTCTTATTCAGCTGGTGTTTCGACTAGCTGCTATATAGTGTTTCGTGTCTCAACTCACAACTCCGATCTGAGAGCTCTTTCGAGAAGCTGGCGTTGATAAATGCACAGCGCATAAAAGTTTGGGGCAAAACTACTTTGTAAGAGGAGGGAGGGGTTTTTAGGCAAATTTTCGCCCTGTAAACTCAAAACGTAGCCAACTTGTTTCCACTTACCTGCCACCATGCCATGCCATGCCACGCCTACTGCCCAACCCATTGGCAATCGCAGCAAATCGCTGGGGCCATTAGAGCTAAGGCAAAAACGCCGCTAAATGCGATGTGAATTATTTAAGGCACGTGTGTAGCGTCGAATGCGGCAAATTCGACAGTGAAATGCATTTATTATTGAAGATACAGTATCTTCCCTTCCTCTCTTCGCCACTCTTCTCCACTCCTCTCCTCGAGCCAAGTGGCTGCGGAATCCTTCGCTTGACAAGCTAACCAATTATGTTCGCCTGATGAGTGCTCCAAGGTGGCTGCCATGGAAAGTCCTTCGCAGCATGGCGAACGTATAGATGGAAGGTTTTTTGATAAACGCTTTTACAGTTTTCAAAAGTTTTGTGCTGTGTGTGGCACGTGATTGGAATTACGCGTGCCACAGCCAACTAAGGCATCGACTCCTTACCACCAATGGTTGTGGAGGAAGCAAATGGGAAATAAACTCGGTAAGATAGTTGAACTCTTAAAAGACGCACACAAATATGTTTTAGGAAAATTCAAACAAATATTTGAACAAAACACTTTTTGGCAAAACTAAGCTACAGCTGAGTCCTCCGTAGCTTTGTCTAAAAAAAATTATAATACAAAAAACTATAAATATATATTTTAATTAGTTTTGATTTGTAAAGCAAGTAAGAGCAGTAACAGAATCCAATACGATCATTTCAATTCGATTAAATGACACTCAATATAAATTGGATTTTGCAGACAAGTGATTTTATAGTCTACTGACAGAAAACACTTATTACAACAAGCAAAAAAAAAACACGCATATTTCTATTTGAATTGACTTTTAACAGCGAGCACATTTGAATTCGCCAAAGTAAACATTGCATGCGAGTGCAAGCGAGTACGCGATATTTCAAAGCAAGCTCATCGTGTCTATCACACGAAGAAAGAAACCGAGAACTTTAAACAAACCGAAGAAGTTGCCAGTAGTCAAACGGAAGCAGTTGCTACAATACTCAGACACCCAATAGTTATAGTTAAACGGAAGAAGGTATAACAGAAGAAGTTCTGTACTTCTGAGCTTAGACAGTTGCACGTTTGTAGGTGAGTGCAAGCGAGTACGCGATAGTCAATTGCCAAAACAAGCGCTGGCTGATTGTGTCTAGCACACGGTAAACGCATTTCAGAAGACGCATTGCAGAAGGCGCAAACGTTAAACTGAAAAGAATGAGTTGCTATTAAGCTCAAACAGACGCAAGTTGTATGTCAAAACGACGTATCAGAATGTATAAAATATATTTTGTGTGCTCAAAAATGTCTTCGTCTATAGGTTCCGCACATTTCGCCTTCGAAGATTTTAATTTTGTTTACTTTCAACATTGAAATAATTGGTGCAGGTCAGTGAATTATGTTTTTGCTGAAGCGTTCTCCCAAAAAGACGTCACTCCGACAATAGTTGCCAAGCTGCTCGGCAGCTTAGAGAGAGCTTAGAGAGGCCAGCATTGCGATGATAAGCAACTGGGAGTGAAGAGAGAAACACGAGCAGGCGTCATGCGTAAAGTATATATATTTAGTTACTGGACAAATAGTTCAAAACAAATCGAAAAAGAACGATCTTGTCGAGATTGCTCGACTACAAGATACCCAATCCCCTGAATTAGAAAGTTAATTAAATTTAAATTCCCAATTGACAATATAATAATATTATTTAGTATTATGTTTAAAATTGTTCTCAACATATATCTAATTGCCAACCATAATTAAGTAATTCCCTTTAAATAAGTCTCGAATTACTTTTAGATGCAATCTCAATTGAAAAATAAATAAATTTGTCACACTAAATGCAGCTGAACAGACTTTGAGATTCTTTCGATGATGATACCCCACTGTAAAAACTTAATGCCCAAAATACAGCGACCAATGTCAAAGTCATGTTGATCTGACATCATGACATACATTTAGTGAATTAGCATCGTAGAGAGCGATTTACATATACATATATATACAGTGAAAACTCTCTAGCCAGACTTAAAAGACACTTCACTCTGCAGAATAAAGTTTGATAGTAAGGAGTAAGGTAAGGAGTAGTTAGTTCATATTAGGTAATGATTGCAAAGTCAGGTTGTTCTTTCTTGTAAAATATAAATTCAACTCAGGATAAGCAACGTATTTCAATGCATTTGATTAACCCCAAACAAAAGGTAAATTGTTTGTTGTGTTTTATATAAAGTGAATAAAGACATATAAAATACTCATGAGTAAGTCGCCCCATCTATTGGGACGCATCTGTGTCAGCATTGCGGAGATAAAGCATAGAATGGATCTCGCTGATTGAAATCGGTGACTTAAATGAGAGTCAGAGTGAGAGAGAGAGAAAGAGACAGTGAGAGATAGGGTGAGAGTGCTGTGAAAGTGCTGATCATGATACGTTAGGTCTATGTGACATCATCAATATCTTAGCTTATTGATCCTGACATCGATATCATGTCCCTGTGATACATACTATATATTATATAATATATTGCAATTTGAACTACACAATTTCTTAATTTCAAGTATAATCAAAATTCGACTAAATGAAAGCCTTAAAAAGCCCACGCTACGTCTTGTGTCCTTATCAAGAACACTTTCTCAGACAGGCGACAGAAAATTGAGATTATCTCGGCATTGACACCATTTACTATCGCCTTCATTGCCACTTTTGAGCTGACCCCACATCCGTTGATCACGTAATAATTCCAAAATCATACACCACTCAGAACTATATTCTTTGTCGATTTAAATTAAGATTTTAGTTTCAAATTCATCTTTTCTGCGAGCAGTCGAATTATTCAAAATGTGCAAAATGAAAATTCAAAACAGTTCTTTTCTTAATATTACTTGAAATATTATTGGTGTCTACAACTGCCTTTGAAAAGGTGAGAACAATTACATAAAGCAGTGTATTACAGTGAGAGCTTAGAATGTTTACTTCTTCTTCTTATCAGACATGTAAATCCGACCGACAAATTGAAGAAATGTGCCGCATTCAAAACTCTAAAGCTGTGAAGCCTTTGCTCGATTATTTTAGACAGGTCAAAAATGAGTTAAAAGACAAAGAAATTAAGGAAAAAAAGTTAAATGAAATAAACTCTGATATTATGGAAAAGTACCATGAAATTGTAAAAATTCATCAAAAATTCATGAAGGAGGCAGCTTTATTAGATGGATATAAAAAATAAAAGGAGGATTATCAGAAAAAACCCATAACTTAGAAAATTGTCAAGTTCAATTAAAATCTCTCAAATCTCTATTGATTGAAAAAGATGAAAATATAAAAAGGTTTAGTGAGAATATTCAAAATAACATTGAACATCAGATAACACTTGAGTTGAAATTAGAAACAAGTAAGACTAAATTAATTAAGCAAGATAAAGATATTCAGTTATGCCAATCGGAAATTGTTACAATGAACAGGTCATCAGAAAAAATCAGAGAGCAGCAAAAAAAAATTGAATTGCAATTAAAAGAGAGTGAAACTAAGCTAATAGATAAAGTGAAAGAAAATCAGTTATGTCAATCTGAAATTAACACATTTAAGTCCAACAACTTGCATTCCATTTGGGGATTATCCAGGAATTCATCAACTCAATGTTTCTGGCGTAGGTTTATTCGATGTTTTATGCGATAGTCAGTTAGCTGGACCTGGATGGATTGTAATACAACAGCGAGTTGGGGGAAATGAGAGCTTCAATAGGGATTGGGCAACGTATCGGAAAGGTTTCGGTTCTTTCGAGAGTGATTTCTTCCTCGGACTTGAGAAGATACATCGTATCACAAGTTTGCAGCGTTACGAACTTTATATACATATGATTGATCTGGATGGGACTGTTCACGACGCTCGTTATGATGACTTCAAAATATCTGATGAAGATAATGGATACGCACTGAGTTTAGGTGAATTTAAAGGATTAATGGAGGATTCGATGAGATACAGCGACAACATGAAATTCACAACATTCGATCGCGATAATGACAATCATAAGGATAATTGCGCAAAGTCTTGGCATGGTGGCTGGTGGTTTAACGCTTGTTATCATTGGTAAATATTCCAAATTCTTATCTTCAATGGAATACATAATTCTTGATTTTTATTTTTTTTTATACAGTCATTTAACTGGACGATACGGTTATGATACACTATATTGGTGGGGAGGGGGTTTTAAACCTATTAGAATTCAAAAAGCTAAGATGCTAATACGCCCCAAAGAAGCTATGAAGAAGTGAGCAACTGAAGAGCTGAAATTCCGATATTTGACTCAATTACATTATCATTTATATATAATTGGTGCATTAAGAAATTGCATTCTGAATAATAATAAAACGATCGACTGTTTAATGCAGCGATTTATTTTTGAATGTAAATAGATCAGTTTTTATTGTATCTGATGTTTTGATGTATTAAGTTGTAAGTCACTAGATGCTTTCAATACAGCTGCAGATACTTAAAAGTAAGTAAACTTATGATTATCCTGTACATATCCTTTCAGTCGAACCTTGAATATTAGTTGAATTTAAGAGATGATCTCTTTATATTTGATATTTGATGATTGATAGATATTTGTGGTTGCTACAGCATTTGAAGACATGTGAATTGAACCGACATATGGAAGAACAGCGCCGAATTTAAAACTATAAAACAAGTAAGAAAGCTACAGTCGAGTGTGCTCGACAGTGAGATACCCGCTACCCATTTTGAATAAAAGCAAAATATTGCGGTACTTTCCCAAAATATACCAAAATAATATACCGAAAATAGCAAAAAAATATATACTTAATTATATATTCGGTATATAAATATGGTACTACACACAATACGATAGAGGGCAAAATATACTAGATTGTCAGCTAAAGCAACTAAGACTCCTAGTAAGTAGGCGATTTTGCCCATACAAAAGTATTTCTTTAATAACTTCCACAAATTTTATCTTATCGCTTCCAAATTTGCAGAGATTATGAAGGCTGTAGTCAACTCTAGCTTTAAAATTACACTTTATATTCGATTTCGTCAATTTGCGGAGGCGGAAAGGGGCGTGGCAAAAGTTTGAAATAAACTTGATCTGCGTGCAAACATAACAAATGCTGTCGAGAAAAAATTATAGCTCTATCCCTTATAGTCTCTGAGATCCAGGTGTTCATACGGACAGACGGACAGACAGACAGACGGACATGGCTAGATCGTCTAGGCTGTTGACGCTGATAAAAAATATGTATACTGTATACTGAGGGGTCTGAGATGCCTCCTTCTACCTGTTACATACATTTCCTGCCGGCACAAAGTTATAATACCCTTCCACCCTATGGGTAGCGGGTATAAACAATGTAATGAAAGGGGAAAACGATTTGCAATCGTATTAAAAAAAAGTTGAAAATGAGATTAATTTATAAAAAACCATTATTGGCAAATCAAAAGGATAGTTTGCAGATAAATCCACCAACATAAAAATTTGTGATGTTAAACTAAAACAACTCTAGTCTAATCGATAAAGATCAAACTATAATAAGTTTTCTTGAAATTATCAGATATTAATTTAATTGCAAGTAGCGAAGAGGAAAACTATGTTAATAAAAAAAAGTGGAAGTTATTAAGTAATGTCAATCTGAAATTGATACATTGAATAGGACATCAACAAATATCAGAGAACACCAGAAAAAATATAGAATTACAATTAGAAGACAGTCAAAATATGTTAATAAAGAAAAACAAATATAATCCGCTTCATCAATCCGAAAGTGATAAATTAAGTCCTCGAAAACTTGATATTACCTAGATACAATTTGTATGCTAAACTAATTTAATATTCAAATCTGTCTAAAAACAAATTTGAACAGTTTTTAATAAATGGGCAACGAAATCGACAGGATAGATAAAATTCACGTAACGTACGCGGAAAACACGCAGACTTAGACATTTGTGAATACAATGAATGTCAGCGTACAATGTATATTCGTTTGGAATGTGAATGTGAATGTGAATGTGAATGGCATTCAGCGTAAGTCGTAAACGCATTTTAAGTACCCGGCTAATTTCAAACTATCCAATTGCCTTGCAAATATGCACCAAGTGCCGCCTTAAGTAGTTGCATTCCACCGAGTCGCGCAGCGACTGCTTTCGACATCCTTGAAGTCGTTAATGCCGGAAGTGTCCTTCGTCCTTTGTCCTTTGTCCCTTGTCCTCATGCTTATCCTCATCTGCATTCGCATCGTTGTCGTCGTCGCACGTGTGCCAGCATAAAATAATGCGACATTTTTATGGCCCAAGCGCGAGTGTCAAGCGAGCCAAGTTAAAGCGTTGCGCTCAAATTTATGAATGAATTCTTTCGGGGTACTTAACGCTAGTCTCGACCGAGTCACAGGTAAGGTCATAATTCAGCGCCTCAGCGAGCCGTTTTCCTAATTTCCCATCGTCTCGGAAAACTACTCGCACACTTTGCGCTCTTCGCATAGTCGAAATTTCCTTGCCAAATTTATGTGCCAACGTGCTGCAAATGTTCCAGGCTAATCCTGCAATGAATGAATTGCCCACTTGAATTGTGAATGCTGCTGTCTTTCTCTCTTCCTCTTTCTATCTCTCTCTCTCTCTCTCTCTCTCTGCAGCTCTGCAGTTCCAAATCCATTAATATGGATGGCTCAATCAATATCGTATAGAACGGCGTCACAACTATTTATATTATAACTGTGTGTCTGCAGAAAATTAAAGTAACAGGCAGAAGGAGGCATCTATATATAAACTTTATGGGGTCGGATAAAGTTTATATATTCTCGATTAGCGTCAGTTTAAAACAAGTCAGAAAGCACCAAGTCGATACGTTCTACCCATTTTGAATAAAAGCTAAATATTGCAATATACAATTTTAAAATATACTTAATTTATATACCGCATATATACAGAAAATATACAAAAGAATATTTTAGGCATATTGATAAAGTAGTACATTCAAAATATATCACAGAGTGCATATACCAGATCGTTCGAAAAATCAACGAGTCTTATAATGACTTAGACAATTTTCATCTGATCGCAAGCAAATTTTCATCTGTATAAACATCGAGATCACTACAGAACTTGTAATTTTTGCTTTAATAGTAATAATCAAAGTATTTATGATATTTATTTAAGTATTTATGGTATGGAATTTGGCTGTTATTGGTTAAAAATTTTAGAAGTTATGAAAGTTGAGTGGTATATTATGGTATATTTCCAATGAAGAACTTCATAAATATACCGCATATGGTATTCGGTATATTTAAGTATATTTATGGTATATTACCGCACTGTTTTGATTTTATTCAAAATAGGTAGCGAGTATCTCATGAGTCGAGCACACTCTACTGTAGCTTTCTTAGTTGCTTATGTTTTCTATAGATGTAAAAGAATATTTTTTTGTATTGAATTTATTACAAGGTATAAACGAGCTAGCAAATTTCCTTTGCCATTGATACATTTGTCAGTGCAATTAAAGTTGATTGAAAGAGTCAAAACCGGAAAGCAAATTCTGTCCTTGGGCTTAATGAATAATAAATACTTTAATTTTTTTCTGATCTATACACTTTTCAATCAAGATATCTAAAAAAAGGTTTGCTAGAAATTTCTAAATAGTCGGACTTATCCACGACTAGAGAGTGATAAGAAGTAGCATGAAAAACATTTTGTAGGCGTCGTCACAATGTTTTGGGTTAAGTTCATTTATTGTGTTTTCTTTTTCCCTGTGTTTTTGTTTTTTTTATACCCGCTACCCATAGGGTAGAAGGGTATTATAACTTTGTGCCGGCAGGAAATGTATGTAACAGGTAGAAGGAGGCATCTCCGACCCTATAAAGTATATATATTCTTGATCAGCGTCAACAGCCGAGACGATCAAGCCATGTCCGTCTGTCCGTCTGTCTGTCTGTCCGTCTGTCCGTCTGTCCGTCTGTCCGTATGAAACACTGGATCTCAGAGACTATAAGAGATAGAGCTATAATTTTTTTTCGACAGCATTTGTTATGTTTGCACGCAGATCAAGTTTGTTTCAAATTTTTGCCACGCCCACTTCCGCCCCCGCAAATAAAAAAAATCGAATAACAAGCGTAATTTTAAAGTTAAAGCTGTGAATTTTGGTATATATAATAATAACAATAGTATTTATGATTCCTGAAAATTTGCTTGCGATCAGATAAAAATTGTGGAAGTTATTAAAGAAACACTTTTGTATGGGCCAAAACGCCCACTTACGGGGGGTCTCAAATGCTTTGGCCGACAATCTGGTGTATTGTGCCGTCTATGGTATATTTTAAATGTTAGTATCACATCGTTATACCAAATATACCATTTGGTATATTTTTAGTATTTTGCAGTATTTTTTTGGTATATTTTGAAAATAATACCGCAATATTTTGCTTTTATTCAAAAGGGGTAGCGGGTATCTCACAGTCGAGCACACTCGACTGTAGTTTTCTTACTTGTTTTTTTTTGAAGCTGGTTATGGGATCCCATTTTCGGGTTACGTTATGTTCAGTTTGTTTCTTTATTTCATTCTTGGCTACTGTTTATTTGATTGTCATTATTTTGTGTAAATATTGACGCTCTTGTCATGCCCAGTAGCACTCAACGTTAATTGATTTCGAATTGGAAGCCACTCTTATTGTTATTACAACAATCTATGTGGTACTCCCCCACAGCTGTTGACTGTGTATTCAATACAATGCTCCACACCTCGGCACTTGCATAAACAAACAGGCGATAGACCAGCAGCAGCAGCAGCTAAAGCATTCACAAATACACTCTAACCCGCAACTGGCACTCACAACTCACATTCAATTACCATAGATAAGCGCAGAGTCGAAGCCAAAGCCAATGCCAATGCCAGTGGCATCCACAGTCAAAGCCTCTTTCAGGCCAAGTGCCCACTTTGTGTCGCCCAAGCTTCCAACTCTGCCTCTGTCTTTGTCTCTATCTCTGTTCCAGTTCCTGCCTCTCTCTACACAATAATCTACCATATAGTAAACGCAATACCCCCATTTTTATTTCTTTTTATTTTTTGTATTTTTGTCTACATTTTGTCAGCAAACATTTCATTGTTACTTTTACGGAATAAAAAAATAATTTGAAATTAAATTCTTGATTAAAATTTGGTATTCTTTATATATTTTTTTGTTGTTTTTTTTGTACATACTTAGGTTCTATTATTATAGTAAAGGTCTAAAAGCAAATAAGTTAATATTTATTTTGTATTATTCATAAAGTAAAGTTTTGTAAAGTAATAACTTTGACTACTTTGCAAAACATATAGAAGAGAACCGAACCCAGCATTTCTATAAATAAAAGCGGACAACTGTAAATATGTGCAGATAAAGTTAAAGATACAGCTAAGTCTGGGACTCAAGATACAGATAGAGTTACATAGCATAGCTATAAATGGATGTATCAATATTTGTTTATACTTTTCGTGTTTTTATCATGGTGCAAACACTTCAGCCATGACCCAAAGTGTCTGGGTTGAGGTTCTCGTTATGAGTTCTTAGTCCGCCCGTGTTGGAGCGTTTATCTTATCGAAGCCAATGAGGCAGGTATCAGATAAAGGCAAAGGTATAATACCATATCGCTTGCCTCTAATTCCAGCCTCTTCTTCTGCGCCTCATTGTTGTCTCCTCTGTTTGCTCAATTAATACGAACTTTAATTGAAAAACAATGCAATTAACTAAATCAGTTAAGCACGTCGCAGCGCCCTGGCGCCCCTAGATAAACTCGGTAGCACCTCAGCGACCTCGCTTTACCAGCTGCAAGTAAATATATATCTCGTGTATATATACATAAAACATAGCGACTTTGGAATACTCTAAAGTGAAGAGTCCACAAACAACTTCACTGTGAGTTTTCGTATATAAGATTTCCTCAGTTATGGTAAAATAATTTAGATATTTACATTTGTTGAAGTAAGATATAAAAAGAAAATAATTATAATATAATGACTAGAAAATATCTAATTATTGCTTTGTATTATTTTAAATTACCACATAATTCATATAATATAAAAAAATTGATCTAAATTAAAAATATTACATAAAATAAATACTTTATTTTTTTTATAACTATAGTATTTTCAGAGCAAAATCAAATTAAAGTGCAGTTCCTTCCCCTGTAATTTCTCTTTCTGGCAGCACTTTACTTTCAGATCTGGCAACACTGAGACGCAAACGCCAAGTGCTTTATAAATTTATTATGCCCAGTAAGCTACACAGACACATTTGAAGTGTGTCGCTCTGCTTCTTCTACTTCATCTCCTTCTACTTATTAAGCTCGCTAAACGTGCTTGAAAGCTTCATGCTGTTGTTATTGTTGTTGGCTATTTGCTTTCAGTGTTTTTATCTAAATTACTTTTAATCGCCATTTAATGTTTTTGTTTTTCTTGTTTTTCAGTTTCAGTTTCATGTTTTATGGCTGCGTCTTTTGGGCGGTTTCTAATCTAATTGCAAAATGTAAGCACCCAAAGCATATGTGTGTGTGTGTGTGTGTGTGTGTGTGTGTATGTGTCTGGGGAGATGTTTGTGTACACTGTACACTGTACATTCATACATAACAACTGTAAATAGATTGCGCGCTATCTGAAAGAAGAAACAAAAAAGTTGATTCGCTCTGCAAATTGTATAAACAATTATAAACAAACAGACGAAAGTGTTTTTATCATGGCCTAGTTCTACTGTAGATATCATTTGAAAATCCCTTGGAAAAATAACAACAAATGGCAAATATCTCGCCTCATTTAAAAATGACTTTTATCGTATTAAAGAACTTAAACCCTTTCAAGCCCCATTACGATATATGTGTAATTGCGTCAACATCTATTGACGCATTTTGCGATTGTCAAACGCTTCCCCCATATCTGTTAATGGCTCATGATTATACGAGTATGGCAATAATTCACATCCGTTGACCATATACTAAAGATATTTCGCTTTCTTTACGTCAGATGTATCAATCAAATTAATTGCAGTTAACTACATACAAAATATTCCTCATATCGCTTAGTGCTTTTCAGATAGAATCTAAGTTAATTTATTTGCATTTCCACAAAAGAAAAGTTAAAAGATAAAATAAATATAAGGTAAGGTAAAGGAGCTCAGTTCTGATAGTAAACAATTTAACACCTAATCTAATAATTCGTTATTGAAATCTTCAAACAGTTCGATGACTTTATGTCTTAAATAATACTTTAGATTTAAATAGCATTATTTAGCCTCGGATGAGTTGGTTTCACTTTTAGCCCCGTTTGTTTTGTCGTACCTAAAATGCAAAATCGATTGCCGCATGAAGCTAATTAATTTACAGACAACGTTTCTCGCTGTCTATGATATTCAAAAACCGTTCCCAAGAGCCCCAAACAATAGAAATGAAAACAACAATAACAATGGACTTCGCTGTTTGTTTAGTTAATCCAAAAGCTGGTTTACAAACCAGGCGCCAAACATGGCATACGAATTAATTGTCTCAGTGTTTGTATTTAAATTTCTTAAAAACACAAAAAATCCACTTATTTTTTGTATTTTTCGTATTTTTGTTTATTGTTTATTTATATAATTTCTATTCAGATTGCAAACGTATCAAGCAAGAACAAGAATGCGAACGTGAAGCAAAACAAAAGCCAATTTGCTATTCTGGCGCTTCCATTTTGTGCCACTGTACTTCCATAAAAACTCAACAGCTGATGGCAAATTTGTTGCTGACCCTTTCGCACATACATCAGGGATCAAAAATGTCCACGCCATTGCTTTCCATTTTGTTTTTGTAATATGTGTATGAATATGTGTATGTACATACAAGCATAATACAAAAACAATTTTGCTGCATACAACAACAATTTTGCATATTCTTTCTTATTCTACGCTTTGGCGTTGAGCTTAACAACATGCATTTTGTTGTTGGTTTGTCGAAAAGTCTAAATTGTTTGATATTAGTTGTTTTTTTTCGCAGTTTGCTGAATATTTGAAATCACAGAGACAACATTATTGTGAGCATTATTTTTTCCAGTGCAGGTGTCCCTGCTTTGCGCGTGAATTCAGTGTATACATACATACAATAGCAAAGTATATGTATGTACATATGTATGTATATTGAGCGTAAAAATTCATTAAATTGGGTTCGAAAGCAACTTTTGTAATAGAATTGGTTTTTCTTCTTTATATTCAATATGCTAAAATGATGCTTAATGTAATGTAGTTTTACTATTTGCATTAGTTAAGTCTTGAAACGAAATCGCATTAAAAATGCTGCTGCCTAAGCACACAAGCATTCTCCCATTCCCAATTAATTTGAAACTATTGTTTCTGTTGTGATATCATGCGTCGACCGAGTGGTTGTCACAGCTATAAGCTATGTACAGCTTTGCCTGTGTCATTATTTTGTTTTTATTTTGTTTTTGTGTTCGCTTGAAAGCTTTAACAGATCGCTGCGTCGCGTCGCGTCGCAAAAACAATGCACGAGCACTCAACGAGTGGGCTGCGACGCGACAGCGCTGCTCGAGCGTAGGAGGTGTTGGCGCGTGTGTCAGCATATTGAATAGGTCGACCCCCAGCTTTGGGCATGACAACAACAACAACGACAATAACGACAACAAGAAGTAGAAGATGAAGCATAGCAAACAAACAACGCGATCTGTTCGCAGACCAAAGACGAAAACGTAAAGCGATAAGTGACAGCCTGTCGGCTCCCTTCGCTATCGCCCGCCTTCGCTCTCCTTCTCCCCATCGCTCTGGCTCACTCACTTCGATCTATGCTTTAATACTCATTCGCGTCTCTGCCGGGCGTGACGAATTTAGCGGGGCGCGCATATTGCGTCTCTTTATGTTTTTTTTGTTTATAATTTCGTCTAATATGCATAGACGAGGCGCATGAACGACAATGGAGCACTGTGCAACAAATACCCTGCAATCAATCGTTAAGCTTGGGCTACATTTAATCTAGGTTTTCTCATAGACAAGTGAATTTATATACCCCATGCGAGTGTGTAGAGACACAAGCTATCTGTATTTACGAATATAGGAACGAGTCTATCCCATTGCCGCTATTAGTATGTCTAAGGGGTATAGGGGAAATATATGTATATGTGGTTTTTGTAAACAAAACGCTGGCGGAATTTGAATTTTTGGCGATTTCAAAATCATTCGCTCAACAACTCCATTTTTTTATCCGCAGCCTGATATATGTATGTATATAGTATTTCTATTTGCGATTTCTGTAGTCGTTCCACTTCGTTTCGAAAATATGTATTGTACAATCTGCGATTCGGTATTTAGTCATATAAATAAATATCATAAATATCATTTTTATTACATTTTACGTTTTCTGCCTTCGATTCGCTGTTTTTGGCGTCGTTTAATTTGCATTTGAACTTTTGTTTGCTTTTAATTAAGCATATTAAAATTTTGTGACTTTATGATTTCTACTCAAAGCAACACCAAATCAAATGGGTCATTTCGATAATATTACCAAAACTGGGCATCAATAGATTGATTTAAGATCTCGCTCTTGAGCATTTGACTCGACACGTGTTGGAAACTAGTTTTAAGATTCACTTCAGAGTAGTATACGAAATATTTATTTGAATTTATTATTTAGAATTAATGAGAATGATAAGTGGAAAATCGAAGGTCAAATAAAATATTGCTTTGCAAAACTTTGAGAACACCTCTCCGAATCTTTCTGCAAATTACTAAATGGCAAATAAAACTAAATAAAAGCTTATTATTGTTTGTAATTTGCATTTTTTTTTTTTTGTTTCTAAGATTCGCATTTGTATTCAATCCCGTTCATTCATCGATTCATTTGCTCATTCATATCGAATCGTCTTGTATATATTCCAAAATCCAAATGCGTTTTTGTATTTTTCTGTTGTTTTCTTCCAGTTCTATTTATTTATGCAAAAATGTTGTTGAGCACCAAACAACCCCAATGTTAAAATATTAGTTTAATGTGGAAAATAATTAGCATAAGAAAAATGCATTATTTTCATTTTAAGTTTATATTTAATTTATTAAATTTCTTAGTTTAATATTTAGTCATTTTGAATTTATTACGAAATATTTGTAAATATATTGGGGGTATTAACATTTTCATTTGTTCCACTGTTCGTCAATGCGAAGCTGCCGAAAGTGTGCCAAATCTATTAAATTTCAACTGTTGATAAACAAGAACGAAAAAACAATAATTTTGCCGCAACGAATGCTAAATACTCTTGCACTCTACAAATAAGAGTAAAATGAATTTCCATAAAGATATTCGTCAAGTTTCACACACTATTTCCCATATTTAAAATGAATTGCTTTAAGGAAAAACAAGTAAGAAAGCTACAGTCGAGTGTGCTCGACTGTGAGATACCCGCTACCCATTTTGAATAAAAGCAAAATATTGCGATATTATTTTCTAAATATACCAAAAAATACTACAAAATACTAAAAATATACCAAATGATATACTTGGTATATTTTTGGTATTCAGTATAGTACCACTTTCAAAATATACCATAGACGGCATAATATACCAGATTGTCGGCCAAAGCAAATGAGACCCCTAGTAAGTAGGCGTTTTAGCCCATACAAAAGTATTTCTTTAATAACTTCCACAATTTTGATCCGATCGCAACCAAATTTTCAGAAGTCACAAGGACTATAGTTTCTAATGTATATCCCAAAATTCGGGACTCCAGCTTTATTATTACTCTTGTTATTCGATTTTTTCTGATTTGCGGGGGCGGAAGTGGGCGTGGCAAAAATTTAAAACAAACTTGATCTGCGTGCAATCATAACAAATGCTGTCGAAAAAAAATTATAGCTCTATCTCTTATAGTCTCTGAGATCTAGGTGTTCATACAGACGGACGGACAGACGGACAGACGGACAGACGGACAGACGGACATGGCTATATCGTCTCGGCTGTTGACGCTGATCAAGAATATATATACTTTATAGGGTCGGAGATGCCTCCTTCTACCTGTTACATACATTTCCTGCCGGCACAAAGTTATAATACCCTTCTACCCTATGGGTAGCGGGTATAAAAAAATGATTCATTCTCACTGATATCGATCGATTCATTTAACCTAAGTTAGGGTATTCGTAGCGATGAGGAATCATGATGGATAGAGCTGAAAAAGTGTTGCGGGGCGGCGAAGGTGAAAAACACACAAATTGCGCTTTATTTAAGTACAAAAATAAAAATGAAAATAACAAGCGATGCCACAGCGGTCGCAACTGGGGAAATGAAATTGAAAAGCGCACTAAAATCATTTTTATTTGCCGGCGATTTGGCTAAATTCAACCCATTGTTTGCATGTTGATAATGGCGCCACGAATGTGGCAAGGGGGAAGGGGGATGCAAGAGCACTCGACTGCTGTTGCCCCACATTCACAATTTGTGACCACTGTTTCATTTTTGTTTATCCCAGAATCGATGCGGCGTCCAAGAAATTTTGCGTCGTCCAAATCGAAGGAAGCGAAAATGAAAATTGTATTTTTATTGATTGACGACATCAAAATTAAACGAAGAGACTATTTAAAAATCGCAACGCGTTGCCAAAACCCACAAACCCACAATCTCTATGTATACACTATATATAGCAATTGTACACTGAACATTCGCAAGAATATTGTATCTGTGATCTATTTATTGCACTTCTGCCACACTAAAGGGTATCTGCCAGACCATCAGTTGTTTGTCGAATGCATTTCTAATTTTGATTATTTTAGTTTTTGGTGTGTGTGTTTTTTTTTTATTTTCAGCCTCAACCCACGGAAGTATCCACAATTCAGTGGGTGGTCGTTAATTTTCATCTATTTTTGGGGGGCGACATGCAAATCGCTTTTCTCACATTTGACATTTGTGTGAGAGCTATGCGAAAATTGTTTACATTTTCCGTGAATGCAATTTTGTATCAAATGCATTTTTCAGCTCTTAAAAATATATAAATATAAATAACATCAAAATACTTACTTCAATTGCATTGAATGAACAGGAAACGAGCTGCTTGATTGATCATTTATGTGATCGAGCGTAATATCTTCTTCATGTGCAAAATCATATCGCAGTTACATTATTTACTCTTCTCCAATTTCATTGCACACTTCCTGTTGTCTCTTTCCAAGATTCCAAGACCCAAATAGAAGTGCAACGACAGTTAGAAGAGGATTGAAGATCGTTTCAATGCAATTTCGAATGTCTATTGAATAGCTGAATAGTAGGGATAGTGAAGAGAAGATAGAGGCAACCTGATCAAGGGCTTATCGCGCTTATCTCTCGATCGAGAGACAGACAGGCAAGCAGAGAGGCAGGAGTCAGAGCACTGTGGGACAATCGCCATGCATTGTTGTCATAAATTACACTTCAATTGTTGGGCCAGGTAGAGAAGAGGCAGGTATTAGGATGTTTTTTTTCGGATGCGTATTTTGTAATTTACAAGTCTGTGAAAAGTGTCAAAAATATCAAATGTCCTGCAGTCGATTATTGCACGCTTGCTGCATTTCTATACAGCAAAGTGCAGAACAAAAAAAAACTAAAGAAAGAGAGACAGAGCTAGATCATTCTACCTGTAAGGCATAATTAATTTAATCATTGCTCAGTGCACACACACAATGAGGCAGAAAGGCAGGCCAAGTGTGGCACAAGTGCGGCCATTGTCTGGAAGATAGAAAACGAAAACAACAAAAAAACACACACAAAAAGAACCCTAAATACAATCTCTGGCTAACAAGAAGCGTCTATAGATATCACAGAACCCCCAAAAAAAAAAAACAAAACCTAAAATCTAAATCCAAACCCTAAAACGAACCTGAACCCGATGACTGTGCAGGTTTTGTGATTGAATGCTGAGGTTGCGAGCCGATCTTCATAATGGTGACGATGATGATGATGATGATGATCGTCATCAACTCGTCAGCTGTATTGTGTGTGTGTGTGTGTCCCGCTGCGAGGGTCGCTCCCTCATTCCACACCCCGCACTCCGCACTCCTCGGCATGCTTAACCAGAAACTGTTTTGGCGTATTTTGGTAGTAGTTCAATTGTTGGCCCATTGTCTTGGCGCACGATTTGTACCAAAGAGACCAACATGCATAAATTGACGCTAATATCGAAGATCTGGCACCACATGGCTTCCAAAAGCAACAACAACAACATGATCATATACATAACATATACATACATAAAGTATATACCAAATTAAAAACAAAAACAAAAAAACCATGCCACAATCTCACGGCGCGCACTTTGCATATAAATCATGTTTATGACTTGTTATTTTTCACTATTTATTTTGCCTTTTCGCCTTTTGTTTATCGTTTGAACAAAAAAAAAGAAACAACAACAACAACATTTATTCTGTTTCTCTCGATTTCGTTTTCGTTTTCTGTAAATTACAACATTATTTGGATTTGGCCCTGGCAGCGACAAGGTGTGAGTACAAGCGAAGGGGCGAAAAGAATATTTTGAAGACGTCGATATAATCGTATTCATATTTGAAATTGTTCAAAGCACTTGATTTGTACTGCAGACGGCACCTCGACCTTGTCTAGCTGTGTCTTCTAAACAAAACGATCTAAACTGTGGACGTGCTGCTATGCCTATAACTAAGAAAACTTAGATTATTAGTAATATTCTCAACATTTGAATGTCATATTTGACAGTGAAAATAATATCAAGTTTTATGATAACTTCACTAAATCTGAGAATTCGGCTCACAACGAAATTTACGGTGAATAAGAGAATATGATATGGTATATTTTTAATGTAGTGGTATATTGATACACAAAATAAAGCGTATGGTATATTTTAGTATTTTTTACCATTCGCACTGTTTTGCTTTAATTCGAAAAGCTGCTTTCTTAGTTAATTTTAATTATAGTTTTAAATACATTTATGCCATATTTTCGATGTAACCAAGTATTAAAGTCGAAGTTTAATGATAATGTAAGAAAGCACATTGTTTTTCAGCTGTTCAACTCTTTTGATTTTATTCGCATTTACTTTGCAATTTAGCTGAACTCTTGGATAAACTTTTTTCTTAACTTTCCCTTGTGTAATCTTTTGATTTAGATTGTGCTTATTATCATTTACAAACGCTTATTTATCCAGTGGTAATAAGTTCAATTCCATTGTCAATAAACTGCCGCAAAGAGTCTAAAATTTTAATAAAATACAAATAGCACAAAGTATGTGGAAAATGCGTGTAATATCAACAATTTATTGCAGTACACAAAACAGCGCAAAACAAAAACAAAGAAAATACAAAAAATAAGAAAATACAACTTGCTTAAATTGTGAAAAGCCATTAAACGCAGCTGCGGCCTGTTAAAACACAAAAAAAAAATATAAAGCTGAACCGCAATTATCATGAACGCAATTTTCAAATGGGAATGACTCCCGGCGTGGCCACATCTTCGTCTAGGGAGCCAAACTTGAGTCGTTAAATATTTATAAACGAGCCGAGAAGGAAGAAGCCCAAGGAGAAAAGTCAGTGGGAATGGAAATGGAAATGGGAATGGGAATGAGGATGTTGATGTTGATGGCCATTGCCGCACATAAGAAATTAGAAGCTGGACAACCAAACTGGTTGCTGCTGCCAGGGGAGAGCAACACCTGTGTGTTCTGGATGCTCTGCTAAATCAACACATCGTAATCCCAAATGCATTTCTCTCTGCACAAAGCCTAATCCCAAACAATATGGCTGTGATGAACTGAGGTTAAAATGACTTAGGCATATGCTAATCTTTAAGGCAAGATAATCATAATTGAAAGTGAACTTGAACTTGAAAATTGAAAGTAGAAATCTGTATACGAAAAGCTATTCTATAGCTGCTAATAGTTTAAACTTCATTCAGAGAGACCAAACATTACCTAATCAAATTGTTTTGAAATTTGAATTTGCTGGCCAAATGGTTATCAGCTTATTGATTAATAGAAAGTATGGAAACTACAGTTGAGTGTGCTCGACAGTGATATACCCGATAATCATTGTAAAGTGAAGTGGTATTACGTTTAAAATATACCAAATTAATAAACCGATAAATACGAAAAGAAGTATGGAAGCTACAGTCGAGTCGGCTCACTGTGAGATACCCGCAACACATTTTGAATAAAATATACTGAAATAATACACCGCAAAAATGGTATATTGGTATGGTATATCCACTCAATACATTCTACAGATTGCCAAATATACCAGATTATCAACCAAAGTAAGTATGGCCCAAAGTAAGTATGCGTTTTTGGGCATACAAAAGTATTTCTTTAATAACTTCGACAATTTTTCAGGAATCAAAAAGACTATAGACGTTATTGTAAATACCAAAACTCTAGCTTTGATATTACACTGCTTGAGGTATTCAAAAGTGCGGACAGACACACAGACGGACATGGCTACATCGAATTGGCGTTTGACAGTGATCAAGAATATCTATGCATTCTTTATAGGGTCAGAAATGCCTTTTTATGACTGTTACATACATTTCCTGTCTGTACAAAGTTATAATGATACTCTATAGGTATCAGCCTCGTCGTTTTTTATTTTTTTTTTTTTTTGGAAATATTCCAGCATAATTTCGAGTGCGTCGGAGATCGACGATTTGTCCTCTTATCAACACGCGACTAAAAAAAAAATTGAGAGTCATCAGCTGCTGCGTCTTTAAAAAGAGAAGCTGCTTGTTTCTCTTGAATGTTCCGAACTTATATTTTAATATTTTTTCGAGCTTCGAATGAAACACAAACACACAAATATGTCTTATACAATTGAAATTCACTTTGCTGCTACTTTTAAATTTACTATCATGACGCCTCTCTAGACTCTAGGCTATCATTACTTGACCTCTCTCGTTCAGATGTATTCAGAGGGATCCACATCCGCTGTGGACTTTCACTGACTATAACGAAAAATTTAGTTCCAAACTCATCTTATTTGCGGGCAGTCGAAATATTTAAAATGAGTCAGAATAAAATTAAAAGTAGTTTTGTTACTGATGGTCCTTCAAATATTCTTTATTGTCACAATAACTGGAGAACAAGTGAGATCAAAAACATATTACTAAGAAGAACAAAGAGTGCTTAAAGTCTATACGTTATCTTTCTACCAGACATGTGAATCCGATCGACAAATGGAAGAAATGTGCCGCATTCATAACTATAAAACTGTGAAACCTTTGCTCGATTATTTTAGACAGGTCAGAAATGAGTTAGAAGACAAAGAAATTAAGGAAAATAAGTTAAATGCATTAAATTCTGATCTTATGGTAAAGTATCATGAAATTGTAAGAATACATGAAAAATTCATGAAGGAGGCTGCTTTATTAGATGAATATAAAAGCAAAGTAATGAAAGGGGAAAACGATTTGCAATCGTGTCAAAATAAAGTTGAGAAATTAGAAACTGAAATTAACTCACAACAAAATTTTATTGTTAAATTAGAAGGAGGATTAGCAGATAAAACCAAAACATTAGAAAATTGTCAGGTTCAATTAAAATCTCTGAATTCTAGATTAATTGAAAAAGATGAAACTATAAAAAGATTTAGTGAGAATATACAAAATAATACTGAACATCAGAAAACACTTGAGGTGAAAATAGAGAAGAGTAATACTAAGTTAATAAAGCAAGATAACGATATTCAGTTATGCCAATCGCAAATTGATACATTGAACAGGACATCAGAAAAACTCAAAGAACAGCAAAAAAAAATTGAATCGCAATTAAAAGAGAGTGAAACTAAGCTAATAGATACAGTGAAAGAAAATCAGTTATGTCGATCAGAACTTGATAAGTTAAGTCCCACAACTTGCATCCCTTTTGGAGACTATCCAGGAGTTCATCAACTCAATATTTCTGGCGTAGGTTTATTCGATGTTTTATGCGATAGTCAGATAGCTGGACCTGGATGGATTGTAATGCAACAAAGAGTTGGCGGAAATGAGAGTTTTCATTGGGATTGGGCAACGTATCGCAATGGTTTCGGTTCTTTCAAGAGTGATTTCTTCCTCGGTCTAGAGGCAGCGTTACGAGCTTTATATACATATGGTTGGTGTGAATGGGACTGTTTTCTTCGCTCGTTATGACGACTTCAAAATATCTGATGAAGACAATGGATACAAACTGAATTTGGGTAAATTCAATGGAACTGTTAACGATGCAATGAGAAACGTTGACAACATGAAATTCTCAACATTTGATCGCGATAACGATTTGTCTGAGTTTAATTGCGCGGAATCTTGGCGTAGTGGCTGGTGGTACAACGCTTGTTTTCATTGGTAAATATTGTAAATTGTTATTTTCGATGGAGTACACAATTGTTATTTTTTTTCGCAGTAATTTAAATAAGAAATATTTAATTCACCAAGCGATCGATCTTAAGGAAATTAAGATGTTAGTGCGCCCCAAGCAATGAACAAGTCAACAACTGCAGAGCTAAAATTTCTTTTATGCAATCGTTTAAATGTATATATGTATATTTATATCAATGATTTCTTATGAATTATTAAATTATGAAAATTAAAGAAGATCAAATTTAATCGCATCTTATATTTTGTATACAAATCAATTTGGTGTCGCAATTTATACTTACCTGCTTACCTGATGCTGTACTTGCGTATATTAAAATAATTTTCATTGTACATTTTTTGACTAATACCTGCCAATTAATAGACTTATAATTATTCTGCAGATATCATTTCAATCTAGTATTGAACATTAAAAAATTAAAATAATTTGTTTCTTTATTCAATTCCTTATTTTAACTTTGAAGAGAAGGTCAATATGCATATTTTCTTTTGGGTTACTGTTTAAGAAAAACACGCATTTATTGATATTGACAAAGTTAATTTCGCAGCGAGTGTAAGCGAGCACGCGATATTTCAAAGCATGCGTTTGCTCATCGTGTCTATCACACAAAGAAAGAAAACGAGAACTTAAAAAAAAACAGAAGAAGTTGCCAGTAGTCAAACGGAAGCAGTAGCTACAATACTTAGACACCCAATAGTTATAGTTAAACGGAAGACGATGCTAGTTGTGGTTAGGTATAACAGAAGAAGTTCTGTACTTCTGAGCTCAGACAGTTGCACGTTTGTAGGCGAGTGAAAGCGAGTGCGCAATAGTCAATTGCCAAAACAAGCGCTGGCTGATCGTGTCTAACTCACGGTAAAAGCATTGCAGAAAACGTTGCTAGGGAAAAGGATGCTGCTTGTAATTAGGTATAATGGAAGAAGTTGCTATTAGTTAAGTGGAAGCAGTTGCTAGTTCGTTAAAAGTAAGGCAGAAGGCATTTCTACATATAATAGAAGGAGGCGCAAACGTTAAACAAAAAAGAATGAGTTTCTATTAAGCTCAAACGTACGCAAGTTGTATGTCAAAACGACGTATCAGAATATATCGAATATCTTTGTGTGCTCAAAAATCTGTCTTCGCCTTCGAAGATCTTAATTTTGTTTACTTTCAACATTGAAATGATTGGTGCAGGTCAGTGAATTATGTTTTTGCTGATGCGTTCTCTCAAAAAGACGCCACTCCAACAATTGTTGCCAAGCTGCTCTGCAGCTTAGAGACAAAGGCCAGCATTGCGAAGATAAGCAACTGAGAGTGAAGAGAGAAACACGAGCAAGCTTCATGCGTGAAAGACATAGACATCGATGCAAATCGAAAAAGAACGATCTTGTCGAGGTTGCTCGACCACAAGATACCCAATCCCCTGAATTTTTAAGTTTATTTAATTTGAATTGCTAATTAGCAATATAATAATATTATTTAGTGTTATGTTTAAAATTGTTCTCAACATATATCTAATATGTGATATATATATATATATGCTAAGCCAACCATAATTAAGAAATACCCTTTAAATAAGTCTCGAATTACTTTTAGATACAATCTCAATTCGAAAATTGAATAATTTTGTCACAATTTTTTTAGCTGATCAGACTTTGATATTCTTTTATTGATGATACCTCACTTTAAAAATTTAACGCCCAAAATGCAGCGTCCAATGTCAAAGTCATGCTGATCTGACATAATGAAATTCATTTTATGAAATAGCAACATAAATAGTGATCAATACATACATTTATATATACATATATATATATATTATATATATATATATGTTAAAACCACACAAAGTGAAAACTCTCTTGTCAGACTTAAAAGACACTATACCCTATAGAATAATGTTTGATAGTATGAAGTCGGGTGTCCATATTGCAAAGTCAGTTTGTTCTGTCTTGTGAAAAATAAATCTAACTCAGGATCAGTAACGTATTTCAATGCGTTGACTGCAGTTGATTAACCCCAAACAAAAAGTATTGTTTGTTGTGTTTTATATAAAGTGAATAAAAACATATAATGAGTGAGACATGAGTGAGTCGCCCCATCGCAATTGGGACGCATCTGTGTCAGAATTGGGGAGACAACCCATAGAACAGATCTCGCTGATTGAAACAGTGACGTAGAAGAGAGAGAGCGAGAGAGAGAAAGAGAGAAAGAGACAGTGAGAGAGAGTTGATCATGATACTTAGGTCTTTGTGACATCAACAATATGTTGGCTTATTGATCCTGACTACGTTATAATGTCCCTCTGTTACATATACAATATATTGCAATTTTGCACACCACAGTTTTTTAATTTAAAAATTCGACTATATGAATTACTCAAAAGCTCTCGCGACTTCTAGTTTCCTTATCAAGAACACTCTCTCAGACAGGTGACAGAAAGATGAGACTATTTGCTATCGCCTTCCCTCCCGCTAAGAGCTTTTGAGCTGATCACGTTTTAATTCCAAAATCACACAGCACTCACAATCTTTCAGTTTAAAATGCATATTTTCCGCGAGCAGTCGAAATATTAAACATGTGCAAAATAAAATTCAAAACAGTTCTTTTCTTAATATTACTTCAAATATTATTGGTGGCCACAGCTGCCTTTGAAGAGGTGAGAACAATTACATAAAGGAGTGTAATACAGTGAGTGTTAAGAGTTTTTTATATTTTCTCCTTATCAGACATGTGAATACGACCGAGAAATGGAAGAACAGTGCCGCATTCATAACTATAAAAATGTAAAACCTTTGCTCGATTATTTTAGACAGGTTAGAAATGAGTTAGAAGACAGTGAAATTAAGGAAAAGAAGTTAAATGAATTGAGTTCTGATCTTATAGAAAAGTATCATGAAATTGTAAGAATTCATGAAAGATTCATGAAGGAGGCAGCTCTATTAGATGAATATAAAAGCCAAGTACTTAAAGGGCAAAACGATTTGCAATTGTGTCAAAATAAAGTTGAGAAATTAGAATCTAATAAGTGCAAAGAGGAAGTAGCAGATAAATCAAGCAGATTAGAATCTACTGAAGCTCAATTAAAACAACTTAGTTCTAGTCTATTTGAAAAGAATGAAAGTATCAGGAAACTTAATGCAAATATTAAAAATAAAGATACAGAAAATCAGCTATGTCGAGCTGAAATTGATACATTGAACAAAGCTTTACTCAATACTAATATCCCAATAAGTTGCTCTCCTTTTGAGAAGTATCCAGGAATTCATCAACTCAATGTTTCTGGCGTAGGTTTATTCGATGTTTTATGCGATAGTCAGATAGCTGGACCTGGATGGATTGTAATACAACAGCGAATTGGGGGAATTTTTGTTGAAGATTTCAATAGGGATTGGGCAACGTATCGCAAAGGTTTCGGTTCCCTTGGGGGTGATTTCTTCCTCGGACTTGAGAGGATACATCGTATCACAAGCTTGCAGAGATTCGAACTTTATGTACATTTGGTTGCTGTTGGTGGAAGTGTCTTCAACGCTCGTTATGACGACTTCAAAATATCTGATGAAGACAATGGATACGCACTGAGCTTGGGTAAATTCGATGGAACTATTATTGTAGATGCGATGAGAGTCGCCGAAGACATGAAATTCACAACATTCCGATCGCGATAACGACAAATCTGATGATGGTAATTGTGGAGATACATACAAAAGTGGCTGGTGGTACTATAGTTGTTATAATTGGTAAGTATTTAAAATAGTTATTTTCGATGGGATACACAAAATTATAGATTTTTGTTTTTCTCTTGTAGTAATTTAAATGCACCATATGGACCATCTCTAAATTGGTGGGGACCAAATTATGTTGTACTTAGAGAAGTCAAGATGCTAATTCGCCCCAAAATGCAATGAAGATGTGAGCAACTGAAGAACTGGAATTTCTATATTGTGTAATCATTTAAATATAATTGCGTGAACCAAGAATAATGCAGAGATTTGTTTTTTGAATTGAAATAGATCAGTTTTAATTGGATTATATGTTTTCTAGACGCTTTCAATAGAGCTGCAAATATCTCAAGAGTAGGTAAACTTATGCTTATCCTGAATATATCCTTTCAGTTAGCCAACTAAGTTTCCCTCTCACCTGTCATATCCGACTTCCCTTGGTACTAATGGAATCCCAATACAAGTGTGTGAAAATAATTTAATGGCAAGAAATTTATCCGTTGGATTGCAGAATGCTTTCAGTCGATTGAATGCATACATCACAACTATATATACATATATCACAAGAGGTCTTGGCTAAGCAAATCCTTTCATCGTAATTTCCAACTAAAACTGCACACATGGCAAAACAGCATTGAGTAAGTGATACCAAATTGCTCGCCAAGTTTTCATAGGTTGGCTTTTCCAATGGATTTTGCAGCAACAAGCATTACAATAGTTTAATTAACATTAACGCTGACGACGGCAATGACGACTACTGATGGCAATAAAAAACCATTAAAAGGAATTTATTTTAAGGACCGAACAGGCTATAAATCACATTACACGCCGCCATAAAAACAAAAGCAACAAAAATCCGCAAGGGGTGCTAACAGTTTGGTGAGCAGAGGCTGAGGCAGAGGTAGAGACGGAGATGGAGGTGAAGGAAAGCCGTTAAAAGCGCTCCTTGGGCCAGGTGCCCTTTGCCTTTGGCTGCACTCTTTTGTTTGAATAAAAATGTTTTGTTTATCGAAAAATCAATGCATCACTTGCGAGTGCCCAGACTCACAGATAAGCGGCAAAGAGGGGCTCACAATACACAAAAAGTAGTAAACATTTCTGCTTTTCTTTTTATGCGCATAGTTTGTTGCCTGAGTTTTATTGAGGGCGGGGGTGTTGCGTTAAAAGCGTTGGCATTAAAAATTACGACGAAAAGTTAATGGGAATACCGGGGGGCGTAAAACTAACGAATATACACACGATATTGCCTGCCAGCGATAACATATCGATAGGCATTACAAATTAAAGAATTATTTGCATGTTAAGGTCGTTTAGTTTAGTTGCAGCAAAAATAGTCACAAAATAATAGTAGCTGATAACAATTGGAGTTGTTATTCACACAAGCATCGCTATCAGAGAAATATGCTGCTTTTAGTTTTTTGAATTCTGCTTTGTGCGGTATTCGTAATCGTTCTGTCAACGTTAAACGTAAAAACTAAAAATTGCGATTTTAGCTTTAAGTGTAAAGATGATTTCGTTCTTTTATCGCAAATTTCTGTTTGCTATTCTATTTTGTGCGACATTCGTAAACGTTTGTAGTGCAGTTAACAAAAAAGAAGGCCAAAACTATAAAAAGTTTAGTGAAAATGTCTGAGTTAGAATTCCCTTTCAGTGATTTCTCTTATGCAATTCTGCTTGGTGCGCTGTTCGTAATCGTTTGTTGTTAGGTTGAAAGCAGATGCCTAAATTATTTTTATTCTCTCCCTCGCGCTCTCTCTCTCGCTTCTCCCCTCTATCTTTTAATATCGTATTTTACAATTCTGCTTTGTGCATTATTCGTAAAGGTTTTGATAGCAAATTCATGTTACTTATTTTGCACTTTAGATTTGTGCAGCATTCGTAATCTGCATTTTAGAAGTAAGGTGTCAGATTAATGCTTAAGTGTAAATTGGTTTATCTCTCTCTCTCTTTCTCTTTCTCCCTCTCTTTCTCCCTCTCCCCCTTTCTCTTGTAATATTGCAATCAACCGGTCTTCTTTGTGCGCCATTCGCAAACGTTTAATTAATGCATAAGTTTAATTCTTTTTTATACCCGCTACCCATAGGGTAGAAGGGTATTATAACTTTGTGCCGGCAGGAAATGTATGTAACAGGTAGAAGGAGGCATCTCCGACCCTATAAAGTATATATATTCTTGATCAGCGTCAACAGCCGAGACGATCTAGCCATGTCCGTCTGTCCGTCTGTCTGTCTGTCCGTCTGTCCGTCTGTCTGTATGAAACACTGGATCTCAGAGACTATAAGAGATAGAGTTATAATTTTTTTTCGATAGCATTTGTTATGTTTGCACGCAGATCAAGTTTGTTTCAAATTTTTGCCACGCCCATTTCCGCCCCCGCAAATCAAAAAAATTGAATAACAAGCGTAATTTTAAAGTTAAAGCTGCGAGTTTTGGTATATATAATAATAACAATAGTGTTTATGATTCCTGAAAATTTGGTTGCGATCAGATAAAAAATGTGGAAGTTATTAAAGAAATACTTTTGTATGGGGGAAAACGCCCACTTACGGGGGGTCTCAAATGCTTTGGCCGACAATCTGGTGTATTGTGCCGTCTATGGTATATTTTAAATGTTAGTATCACATCGTTATACCAAATATACCATTTGGTATATTTTTAGTATTTTGCAGTATTTTTTGGTATATTTTGAAAATAATACCGCAATATTTTGCTTTTATTCAAAAGGGGTAGCGGGTATCTCACAGTCGAGCACACTCGACTGTAGTTTTCTTACTTGTTTATTCTCTGCCATTTTCCCCTTCTCGCTCCCTCTCTCTCTCTCTCTCTCTCTTTCTCCCTTCATTTCTCGCAATATCGCAATCCATTTTGCCGTTCTGTTTTCTGCGGCATTCGCAAGCGAAAAACCCCTTTCTAATGATTACTTAAGTGTAATCAATGCCTGTTCAGCTGGAACCACTCGATGGTCTGGCATCTCAGCACTATTCCGCCCCTGATGATGTGATATGGTGATGGTGGTGGTGGTGCTGTTGATGCTGCTGCTGATGCTGATGCTGTGGCCCTGTGGCACAGGATATGGGAAACAATACAACCATAAAATTGACTGGCAGAAGGAAACACATTGATTTGCCATTTGAGCGCAAATTCATGGCAATAAAATCAACGTTCGCAAAGTATTTTTCTCTCTTTTTCGAATTTGTTTTTTTTTTCTGTTGTTTTCCTTTTTTCTTTTTATTTTTAATGCCACTTTCAATATTTGTTTTAGCACCACCACCAAACAGCCCCACTGCAAAACATTTAGTTGTGGTTGTTGTTCTTGTTTCTTTTTCAGTTTCAATCTCTATTTTTTTTTTTTTGGTTGGTTTTGCAGAGATTCGCGTTGCGCCCGTTCGATATCCATTTTGATGGCAATTGTAAAACGCGTTGTGTAATCGAAACTTTTAACGACTTGATGCGATTCGAAATTGTGTAATATTGAGGCACTAATACTCAGCCAAATGGAAAGCGAATGCCAAACACACACACAGTCTCACATATGTGCAAATAAATATGCGTCTGTGTGTGCGCTCATTGAGAGTCCTTCAGATACATTTGTGAGCGGCAAGTACTCTACGTTTGATTGAGTCTGGCATATTGGTTGGCTGCACACAGTTGAGTCAATTAACAACCAATCAATTGAAGGAAACATACACAAAGGCAGGCAGTCATTTATTAACTGAAAATTTATTAACTAAATCAATTATTTTCAAAAGTCAAGGTTTCAGAATTATGCAGAGATTGAAATTATGCGAGTTTGTCAAACGATTCCTAAATTCTATTTCAAATTTGATGCTCTCTTTGATTTGTAATTTCTTAAAAGTTGGAAAACAGTTTTAAATGCCAACTTGTATTGATTTGCTAAGACTTTAAGTTGATCAAAAATATTTAGTGTATTTTAGGGTATTCTCAAGAACGTTGAACTTTAAATCGAATAACTTGAAATGTTTTGGTGCTGTGAAAAAAGCAATCGCATGTAATTCGACGACAAAGATGTGCTAATAAATTTCAACTTAATTTCCGAAATGTGCATCTAACACATATAAAAAAAAAGCTAAACGCAAACACGAACAGAGCCAAGACTGAAGACTTTTGGGAGAGTCAGCAGCTTGTTCCGGAAATGAGCATGGTGTATTTTGGGGATTGGATTTGGGTTTCGCTGAAGACCAAGAGAGAGAGAAAGAGAGAGAAAGAGAGAGCAGAAGGAGAAGGAGAAGGAGCTGTGTCAGATTGAGTTGCCAGGCTGCGTATTGTTCTTGAGCGATTCAAGCGGGAATCGCAAGCTGGCAGCTGGCAATCGGCAAGTGGCGTGAGGCATGCGGCAAGTGGCGGAAGCAGACGAGCGAGGCAAAGTTTCAAGTATGGTTTTTGCATAAAACTTCAATTTAAATTGACATTTGAGTGGAAAGTAATTGCATGATATGCAGAGAGCATAAAAAAGGCAGCACCGTCTACGGTCTGTTACTTATGCCACTTTTTATTCGTACGTCGTATGTTTGTGTGCTTGTGTGTGTGTGTGTGCTACTATTTTTAGGCATTTAATGCGATTTTCAAGCCATCTCTCCGCCTTCTCTCTATCGAGGCTCATCCCACAGCGAAGCTCATTATGCGCTCGTTTATATGCCGAATTTGTTGTTTGTGGTACGCCCCTCGTGTTGTTGTTTTTTTTTGTACACTTTTCCATGCACATTATGGGGATCTTGCTTTTGTTCTTTATTTCTCTCTCTCTCTCCCTCTCTCTCTCACACACACACACACTCTGTTTAGACGCCTTGTTGTTTCTCTTTCAAATTAAATGCCAATAAATTTGCATTTTTCAAATCGACGCGGCCTTGCGACTAAAAGTGTCATTTGTTACTGAGTAACTCGTAACAGCCATTTTGCTTCTTCATCGTTTCGCTTCCTCGCACAAGTTTTTTCAATTCCCCACGTTTTAATCCTGCACATAAATGTTGTTAATTTGTTTTCCTGTCCTTTCCTGGCAAGCAATTGAACCAAGTGTCCAATTTATTTCCATTTCTCCCCATCTAATCTGTTTATTTTATTTCTTTTCCAAGTTTTTCTTGCATTGTGTTCTATTCAATTTATAGTTTACTTTAATTTTATCTAACAATATTCATACATTTACTTACTTTTCATAAATACAATAAATCCATTGGGTAAAGTTACTGAAATCTTGAATCTCTACATTATAATTTAAGTTGTTGTTCAAATTATTAGAAAAGGTTGCCGTTTGGCTTGTGCGGAGTTTATGTAAAATGTTCATAATACGTATACTATACATGTGCAATATGTGAGAAATATGCGTGGAATATTTGGAATATAAAGTATACGCAGTATGTGAGATGTATTAAGTATACGTAGCTGTAGTGCATATAAAGTAGACGCAGTTTTTGAACAAGATGAAGTTTATTATAATAGTATAATTTGTATATGTAATATGATCGTAGTATGTTAGTATATGAATTATACTAACCCATAGTATATATAAAGTATACGCAGTGTATACGATTAAGTGTTTAAAGTTTACTTGGTATATTTCGTATGTGAAGTATATGGAGCATGTGAGATTTATGAACATATAAAGTATACGTAGTTATATTATATTTATATTTATATAAAGTATACGTAGTTATATTATACATGAAGTTCATGGAGTGAATCAAGTATAGGTAGTATATTTGCTATAAAAAGTATATGCTGTATGTGAGATTTATGAAGTATACGTAGTTATAGTGTATAGTTTTTGAATGAAGTATATCTACGTAGTATACTTGAAATATAAAGTAAGTGAGCTATATGAAATATGCTTCTGATGTATATATAGTTTATTTGGTATATAAATTATACGCAGTAAGTGAGCTATATGAAGTATGCTTCTAATGTATATATAGTTTATTTGGTATATAAAGTATTACTATGTATACTTGGGGTATAAAGTATACGCAGTATGTGCAGTTTTAAAAAGTACCTAATAAATGAATATGAAACATAAAATATACGCAATTTAGTATATGAAGTATAAGTAGTTTATTATTAATTAAAAGTTTATTAAATGAGGTCTACAATTAAAATTTGAAGTTTAGGGGATATGTGTATAAAGTGTATTATTATAAGATATACATTTAGGATGCAAATGGTAAGTAGTATAGGCAGTTAGGTATTATATTAAAACGTGCGAAGTAACTAAAACATACTTGATATTATATTTCGTATATATTTGCAATGAAAACAAACGTCAACATTTATTGCCAATTTGTGTCCGCACGAAAGGTTTCCGTTCAAAAAAAGTCAAATAGTTTCGACAACTATATCAAACTGAATAGAAAGAGTGTGCATGGTATGTGTGGTGTCCATTAAAGTAAATAAAGAATATTATATTCCACAAAGCCTCCCATTCTATTTTGTTTATTTTTTTATAAGTGATATCAAACGATAGCTTATATTATTTTAATTTCAAAGTCATTTTTATTTTCAAACAGAGATTTACTTTTAATGTCAAAACATCTCAGCCATTCTCATCGAGTGTATCACTAGCATCGTTATCGTCATCACAATTTTCAAGTCTTCGCTGTGGCGATGAGGAAACATCTTCGATCTGTGGCGAGGAGATGCGGGTGTGTGGCAGCATCAGCTGCTGCAGCTGGGTTACATGACGGGGCGCCAACTGATCCAAGCAGCCGTAGTAAAGCACATCGGAGATAAGCTTACGGGCGAGAAGCTTTTGTCGCGGCGCCAACTCATCGTATTGATTGCGCCAGATGTGAGCCAAAGCCTCCGATTCGTCAAGGGGTGGACGGGAGGAGCAAGGTGTGGCTGCTAAAGCAGTTGCGGCAGCTGCAGTTAGTTCTTCTTTAATCGCAGAGCGACGCTTTTTTGAATGCTATGAAAGAGAGAGAGAGACGAGATGCTTGATAACGAGTGGAAGCAATTAAAAAATGCACTTACGAAAGCGTCGCTGTGTGTTTGCTGCTCAGGACTGTTGGCTTTGTGCAAGCTCTGGCCTGAGTCCAATGATGATTCCTGATCCTCCAGAAAGCCAAGCAGCTCAAAGTACCAAAGCGTCGACTCGAATGGCGCCTCGCCCAGTCGCTCGCCTTCCATGCGTTTGCGCAAATCGCGTCGAAAATTTGTGCGAAACGAGTTGATCTTCTTCACGACCAGGGCACGATCCGCATGTGGTTCGACTTCGTGCAGCTTTTGGATCAGCTGCTCGTATCCGGCGGATTTCAATGCGCGACTGCTGTACTCTGGACTCTTGACCTTCCACACGGCCGGCAACGATCGATAGAGTAGCAGAAACTCTGTCCAGAATTGTCTGTCACGTGAGTTCATATTTCTTCTTTTTTCTTTTGTTTTTGTTGACTTGTACGATCCACAAAAAGCTCTCTGCCGTTGGAGCGCAGGCACAACACTGAGCACAAGCTTGCATGCGCAAATGCAGAATACTCTAAACTGCGAGAGTAACTGAAAGTTAAGAGGCGAGAGAATGCGCAAGCATGCGAGCGTAAGTGCGAGTGAGACACTCGATTGCGTTGTGTTGCTTGTGCAAACATTTGCGCTGTGCGTTTTGTGCTCGCTTTTCGCAGCGATCATTTGATTGCGCGAAGCGCAAAGATCATACAAAAGGTTGCGAGAGAAACAGCGCAAGCAACAAGAAGAGATTTTTTCAATGTGTGTGTTAGTTATAGTATGTTTGTACATACACTGGGAGAAAAATGATGTTCTATAAACTGCATCTTGAGTATGAGAGCTTTTCGATCTCCGTCTTCACACATCGATATGATATTGAAAATTCTAATTTGGGATCGATAATTTCTCAAATTGTGCACATTATTTTGATTTATTAATTTTAACTTATAATACTAATTAACTTATTATAATATTTATATTCTTATGTCGACATTTAATAAAAATGAACAAACACTCAAATTTTAGAATGAAAGCAAAGAAATGCAAATATTGTAATACAAAATATAAATCGAGACAAATTTATATAAAAATATATATAAAAAATCAACTTAAATTAACTTTGCTATACATTCAAATTAAAGAAAAATAATGTGGTACAATTATTATATTCAAGATGTATTGATTTATATCGTAAATAAATTAAAAAGTTAAGAAAGACGATTATTAAACAAAGAAATTTGAAAACAATTAACAACAATTTATTTGGCTACATTAAAAACAAAGCAATAAAAGGGTTAACATAAAAATATTAAAATATTATTATATTGTAATTAGCTTAACAACTTAATAAAGAAGAATGTCCAAGAATCTTAAGGTAAGAAATTTATAAAAAAAGCAACAATATAAGTCAGCTATACAATAAAATTAATGTAAAAACAGTATTATTATAAAAATGTTATGAATATAATATTGTAAATAATTATCGATATATATTGTTAATAATTTAAAAAGTTAGGAATAAAGAATGTTAAAGGAAAAGACTTAAAAAAACTAATAATAAATTTAGAGACATGCAAATCAAAACAATGAACGTGTATGAACAACAATTTTATATATAAAAACGTTATAATATAGATATGTAAATGTATTAAAAAAATGTAATAAAAAGTGTAAAAATCATAAAGTAAGAAATTTCAAAAGTCTTCTGTACTTTTACTTAAATCATTCGTCAATCGCCTTCGCTGATCCAGTCAATATTAATAAAACTTATAAATAATACAGAAATCTTGGATTTAATTCCATTTCAAACTAAGTAGCAGCTGTGTGGCCCACGAAAGCGATACTGAAAGGAAAATGGTTTTTTTCGTATGCTTTTTGCATCTTCTGATTGCTTGCTTGGTGTTTGCCATAAGTCTGCTAAAGTTCCAGATAACATTTCAAATATTGCTCTTCTTTTGTTTCTTATTTTCTAGTACACTTTCAATTATTTTGTATTGCTCATAGTATTAAGTTTAATAAGAGTGTTTCGAGTTCGGTATTGTTCTATGTTCTATGTTTTCATTACATATCTTGAGAAATATCAATTTTTACTTTGCTGCTCTTCATGGAGTAATTTGAATAAAGTTATTTACATGGCCAATGACAGATATTTGTAGGCATACAAATATTGATGCCGCGAGGATATTTAAATGCCAAACAAACGAAGCGAAAGGACCAACAGGATTAAGACATTTAGCTCTTGTTTCAATTATGTGTTGAGAGTGATAGAGAGAGAGTGAAAAAAAGAAGACAGCATGAGGACAACTCGAAATGAAATTGAAGTGAAACTAAAGCCTTTCGCAAATAGTTGTTAAAATATGTCAATAACCTACACACAGAACCCCCAAAAGTAAACCCAGCTTCCCCAACCTCAGGCACACACACAAACACACACACATTAGGGGAGCTGGTCGAGTCAACCCTGGCTGGGAGATTTGAGGGTGAGCTTGGGGTAAATGGTATACACGAATAAGCGCAGAAAATGTTTAATTAAATTCCGGGACACATTTGGCATGTTACATTGCTTTTGGTCCATTCGGTTTGGGTCGGTTTGTGGGTTGAACCACAGCCGGCCACCAACTGGGTCGATGTGGGATGTGCGATTGGGTCTTGGCTCTGCTCTTCACTTGTTTTTGTTGCTTGTCGCTGCGAACCAACTAACAGACATTGCAGTAAAAATACCAGAGCGTAGCTAAAACTAAGCAAAGCAAATTATGCTTGCTATCTTCCCCTCATTCTTTCTTGTTGGTTGACATTCAGTTTACGATTCCCTTTTGCATTGAAGAGAAAGTGCTAAGTGCAAAGTGGCAATGAAAAGTCTCAAAGCATTGCAAAGCTTCAATGCAATCCACAACAAAATTCGCCAACATGTCTATCTTTAATGATTGCCCTCCCCTCACCTTCAGTTAAATATTTAAATGATAATGTTGTGTAACACAATCAGTACCATATTTTTATAATTTCAACTGAATTCAATATATTTTTATTCTTGGAAATCTCGCTGATAGTCTCAGCAGCTAACCAGAAAGTTACATTGAGCTTAGCTATTCAAGCGTTCTTATGACTTTGCTGACAACATTTCCATAGCATAAAAATAAATATAACATAATTTCATTACTACTGTTATACTTTTTCTCAGGTTTTTCTGGTTTAGATCAATTGATGTGCACTCTTTAAAGGCTCTATAACTTTCTCATATTTTGAGATGTTTATTAAGTAACTAAGTTTTACATGCAATGGAAAAAAAAACATACATTTTAACCTAAGCCGCTGAGAAATTATTTTTAGCAATATAATTTAACTTCATTACTTTGTTAAGTTAGAAAAGTAATAATATAAATATTATTTGTTGACTTGTAATTGCGCTGCAGAACTTTTTTATTATAGTACTCATGTATTAAATATATACATAATAAATATATAATAATAATCAAAAAAAATTTAATGTGCTGATGAAATAGCTAAATTGACAGCACTGATTCTAGGAATTAAAATAATGCTTCCAAACACGATTAAATTTCTGACCTAATGTTATCAATATGCTACTTACTATAAACACGCTTACATATTCATGTAGAAGTCTGATAATGTTCGTTATAATTTACATGAATGGCAATTAATAAATTGCTGGGAATTATAAAATGTCTCAAATGCGCTTTTCGATTGAAATTTGCATATAGATTCATTAAATTTTATAGTTATTTTCATCCATTGATTTATGCAACTAACTAACTCTAGATTATATATTTTGTCACCAACAAAAAGCAAGTAAGAAAGTTACAACATATAAAAGAAAAGTGCCGGATTTAAAACTATAAAACAAGACAGAAAGCTATAGTCGAGTGTGCTCGACTGTGAAATACTCGCTATCCATTTTGAATAAAAGTATAATATTGAGGTATTAATATTAAAATATAACAATACAATATACCGAAAAAATACTACAAATATACCAAAGGCTGTTTTAGGTATATTTATACAGTACGACATTCAAATTATACCAGATTATCAGACAAAGTAAATATGAACCCATTGCAGAAGGCGTTTTCCTAATACAAAACTTTTTCTTTAATATCCTCGACAATTTTTTATTAAAAATCAAACAAAATTTCAGGAATGATAAAGACTTTGGATATTATTTTAATGTACCATAATTCGCGTTTTTTTTCGATTTGCGGGGCGGAAATGGGCGTGGCAAACATTTAAAACAATCTAGATCTGCGTGCAAACATAACAAGTGCTGTCGAAAAAAATTATAGCTCTATCTCTTATAGTCTCTGAGATCCAATGTTTCATACATACAGACGGACAGACAGACAGACAGACAGACAGACAGACAGACAGACAGACAGACAGACAGACAGACAGACAGACAGACAGACAGACAGACAGACATGGCTAGATCGTCTCGGCTGTTAACACTGATCAAGAATATATAAAGCTTTAAAGCATCGGAGATGCCTTTTTCTGTCTGTTACATACATTTCCTACCGACCCAAAAAGTTATAAAACAAAAGCGTCGTATTACTCGCACAGCAAATGTCTAATCAACTAAGACGGCCAAGTGCAGTTTTCTGGTCATCTCGGTCCAAAACTCGTAAAACGTTATGACCATACAAAAATTTTCGGATTTTTCACTAAAAACGGTTCTTTGTTTGAGTTAGAGTTTGAGTTTGAGCTAAAGTTTATGGATATGTTTTTTTGTTTGTGGGCATTTGTAAATCTGAAAGACGGCATCTGTATAATGTGATGGCCATTTAGGCAATGGACTTTTATGAGTGCGTTGCCTGTTAATGATTGATAAACCACACGGGACCCATCAACACCCAAAAGCAGGGACAATCATAGAGCAGAGAGCGAAGAAACAGAGTGAAAGAAGGGAGAGGGAAAGGTTGGCAGTGCTAACCATGCGAGATGCACATCAAATTGGCCACATTGTCGTGAGTTTTGTCTTGAGACCAAGTAGTTGGTATACCAGTTTCTTTATTGCACGCACAAGGCAAAGATGAAAAGAATACAGTTGAGTGTGCTCGACTGAAAGATACCCGCAATATTCGGTTGGTTTGAAGCAACAAAAGTGATTTTGAGAATACAAAAGATATAAGAAGTTGTGCCATGCATAAATTATCAAGTCATAGTCATAATGTAAAGGATGTAAAAGATATAAATTCTTTCGCATCAAATCTTTGCCAAAAATAAATAGCTTAACATGACATTCTGTACTTTAATTACACTAAGAGATAACTACATAGTCTTTATATAAAAGAAAAAAGCTTAACATAACATTCTATCTGTACTTTAATAAGAGATAACTACGTAGTCTCTATATAAAAGATATTTAAAAAGAAAACAGCTTAACATGACATTCAATCTGTACTTTAATTACACTAAGAGGTAATTACGTCGTCTCTATATAAAAGATATTTAAAATGTAGATTATTTCGCATCAAATCTTTGACAAAGAGAAAACAGCTAAACATGACATTATCTGAACTTTAATTACACTAAGATATAAAATAAATTTATTGAAATACTCATTAAAAATTCAAACAAAATTTAAAATTTCAAGCAATTCGGTCAACCGTTGTGAATACCCCAATATCGCATTGGCTGTCGGGTATAAAAAAGGGGCTTGGGTCAAAACCACAACAACAAATACAGCAACAACAACAACAACAACATGTTGAGCTCAAATCGCAGCCAGCAGCATCGTCGTTAACAGCGAAAACAATATTGTAAATAAAGTTTCGAGCTGAGGCCAAAAACTGGTTCCAAACAAACGAAAGCAGCAACAACACAGAGCAAAACAATCCAAAACAAGCAAAAGCCTCAACCACTGACAGACCGACCAACCCAACATCGTGACTCCGAATCCAACTCTGACTTCGACATCGACTTCGACTTCAACTTCTACTTCGACATCAACATCGACTCCGACTCCGGCTGCGATTTGGACTGGTTAAAGTTGTTGTTGTTGTTGTTGCTGTTGTTGGTATTATTGTTGTTGTTGACGTCTTGCTCTTTGATGGCTTTTTAACCAATGTTTCTTGCCTCTTTTTGTCGATTTCGTTTTTCTTTTTATACCCGCCATCCATAGGGTAGAAGGGTACTATAACTTTGTGCCTTCATGAAATATATGTGATAGGCCGAAGGAGGCGACTTCGACCTTATAAAGTATATATTATATTGATCAGCGTTAACAGACGAGACGATGTAACCAAATCAGTCTATCTGTTTGTCCATATGAAAACCTAGATCTCTGATCTTCTGAAAATCGAAAAAGAAGCGTAATTTTAAAGCTTTAATTTTGATACGAACAATAATAACTTTTATTTTTATAATTCCTGAAAATTTTGTTGCGATCGGATAAAATTTGTTGAAGTTCTACTATAAGAATAACTTTTGTATGAGCAAAAACGTATACTTATTACGGGTTTTAGTTGCCTTGGCTGGTAATCTGCTATATTTTCATTTCTATAATACATTTCGAATATCAATATACCAAATATAACATTTGATATAGTTTTACTATTATTTGCGGTATAATAATATGGTATATTCAAATGCGTAGCGGATATTTCACAGTCGATCACACCCGACTGTATATTCTTCCCCTACTTCTCTCTTTATTTTTGCTTAAAAAATATCAAATCATTCGTTGTCATTGCAATACCCTGTAATTGAGCTAATTCAGCACATGAAATTTCAGCCTGCGAATCGTCACTTGAACAATATCAATTAATGGGTATGTGCTAGTCTAGCAGCTGCTATTGTTTTTTGATTTAGTTTTTTTGGTTTTGCTGTTGTTGTTGTTGTTGTTGTTATCGCCATAAAAGCAGCTAAACCACAAACCACATCCATTGCCGCAGAACTTCTTGTTCGTAAACAACACGCGGACAATGAGTATATAGTCATGAGTACTATATACACATATATACATATACATATACATATAATATACACTTTGTTGTTTGGCAGGCCCAACCACTTTGGCTTTGGCTTTGCTGGCTCAAGCACCATAAACATGAAACGAATCTAAGTCAGGCCAAGAAACAGGTCTGGGAACATGGCTCAGATTGTGATAAAGTTTAAGAACTAACCTAGGTCTACCAACTAGTTTGACAGCGTTCTATTTGCAGCTCAATGCGTTGCTCGACTCTTTGCATACCCGTTCGCTACACCATCAACGGGTATTATCAATACATGCACTTGATACTTTGCTGATCCTCAGCATAATATTTTCCTCTCACTCTAAATATTGATCGATACGATGAAATAAGTTATTTGCGCAAGTAAAAATACATAAAGCGGGTATTTCAAAGTCAAGCACATTCGCCTATAGCCATCAAATTGTATGACTCGCGAGACAAAGTCTGTTTTGATAGCTGGAACTTACAGAATAAACAGCAAAATGATGTTAAATGCTTACATCATGAACATGCGCATATCATGTAAACTGTAAAGTTCGGCATATATGTATGTTTTGTATTATTTATGTATGTATTAGTTGTGTGACTCAAACTCAACGTAATTACAGGGTATATCTTAGCTGCGTGTTTGACACAGAGATAAGCCTAATTACCATCAAACATGATCTCATAAATTCATCTCGCTGTTGTTTACTTTGACTCGAATCTGTTTTTTTCAATTTTGTTGTTATTCTTATTGTTTTTAAGTGCTAAAGTGGAGCTCATAGAGTTGGTTGTTCTTCACTTTTGGGATTCACACTCAGAGTGCCGAAGTGTCCTTTTAATTTTCAAATTCCACTTCTGCACTGCACAACAAAATAATCGTAATCTAAATCAACATCAAATATATGCAATGAAATCGACAATTTAATCACTTAAATTTCGTTCACATTGATTATAGGATTGTTTAGGATTATATTGTGAATACAAACACATATGTATATGTATACATCAACATATTTACATTGACATCGACAAATCCAACTGAACACAGGAAAAACAAAAAAACAAGTAAGAAAGCTACAGTCGACGTGTGCTCGACTGTGAGATACCCGCTACCCCAATTGAATAAAAGCAAAATATTGCGGTATTTTTCAAAATATACTTAAGTAATATACCTGAAAATACAGAAAATATACTGACTTATATATTTTGTATATAAATGTATGTTACTAAACACAACATATACTATAGAGGGCAAAATATACTAGATTGTCAGCTAAAGCAACTAAGACCCCTAGTAAGTAGACGTTTTTGCCCATAGAAAAGTATTTCTTTAATACCCCCAATTTTCATCTTATCGCGACCAGGTCACGAAGACTATAGTCATTATTGTATATACGGAAATTCACGACTCTAGCTTTAAAATTACGCTTGATATTCGATTTTGTCTATTTGCGGGGGCGGAAGTGGGCGTGGCAAAAATTTGAAACAAACTTGATCTGCGTGCAAGCATAACAAATGCTGTCGAGAACAAATTAGAGTTCTATCTCTTATAGCCTCTGAGATTTAGTGTTTCATACGGACAGACGGACAGACAGACACACAGACACATAGATCGTCTCGGCTGTTGACGCTGATCAAGAATATATATACTTTATGGGGTCGGAGATGCCTTCTTCTACCTGTTACATACATTTACTGCCGGCACAAAGTTATAATACCCTTCTACCCTTTAGGTAGCGGGTATAAAAAGTGGTAAACAGCGAAAGAAGAAGAGAGAAACGAAGAGCCGACCATCAACACGATCACATCAACGAGAACCATAAATAAGACTTAAATTGCATGAAAAAGTCAACAACAACAACAACAACAACGGTGACTGCAATCAACGAATGTATCCATTACAACAACAGCAAGAAGATTGAGACCAGGTCAAAATTGTTGTCTGAAGCCAACGCGCTAACCACAGCCAAACGACGAAGACAACAAAAATAACAACCAAATGTAGCAAAAAAGGAATAAAAGAAACGAAGAAAAAACAACAAAACACAACAACAACCATACGAAAGGCCCACAAAAGAAACCAACACGAAGTTAGATCGAATATAAAGGCAACGACAACAACAAACACAGCAGATTTCGGCCGCACCTTCAACACAGCCAGACAGCTGAGTGAATGAGTGTATGTATTCGTGTATGTATGTGTGTGTGTGTGTGTGGATCTCGCTTCAGGTTGCGGCTTGCCATCAGCCCAAGTTGCCAGGTTGCTGCCTGTCACACAGCAGCCTTTGCCATCAAGATTGATCAAACGACCCCAAGAATTAAGAAATGAAAGAGTAAAGGAAAATAACATTCAAGAAAATGGATATACAGACAGAGAGAGAAGAGAGAGAGAGAGAGAGAGAAGAGCTGCGACTGACAAGTTAAATCAAACGCACAAACAACTATCTATGATTCGATCTTTGGGTAACCTGCCAGGATGTCAATCGACCGAAATATCTTCTAAAGGTGTCACGCTATGATTTCAACAGTAAACCATTTTAGCTGCATGCGTAGAATATTATTATTGTATTATATTCTTATATCAGTTGTCAGCAAATTTTTAGGTAGCGATCCTATAAACATTTTTCTTCAAAATGTTCTTGTAAACAGAAAGAAATAACGTGCAAGGATCAATCTTTTATCAAGATTGTCTGTATCTCAAAATGGAACTAAGAAAGTTAATTCCTAAATCAAGACTAGATTACTAGATAACTAAATCTTTAAATTCAAGATTATAATTTTGTTTCAAGAATGCAAACATCGTTAAAGCAACAATTAAAAGGCAAAATTAAGATTTTAATTTTTTAAAATAAAGCCAAACAAAAAAGAAAAGGTTTCAGATCTTTTTATATATACATAAATATGTATTTTTTTACACATTTATGTTTGTTGTTTATATTGCTTTGAAAAATGACTTAGATAACGATAATCTTGATATAAGATTCTTTCAACCTTAGATTTTATTTTTGTTTAGATCGAATAAATCTTAAATAAAATTTTTTCAATCCAGATTTTTTTTCTCTGTGTTTATAATACTCTATGACATCTAGAAGATAGGCAGTTAATTTTGCCTGTTCTATCTACGTTAAGTTGTTTATAGATAATATGTTACATACTAATAGTAAAATACAGCTGCATGTTATAAACATGTATGATTGTAATCAAATTCCTAATAAAGCAATTTTAAATAATCAAATATAAAATTTAATTTCTCATTATTTCCGAAAGACGAAGTTCAGCTCTAAAATTAATGTCTTATATGGTTGTAGATTTTAAGGTCTGTGTTGTTTTTTGCATCGATAACAAATTAGCTCTAATATATATAAAACATACACGAAAAGAAAACAAAAGTTTTAAAATCTAGTTTAAAAAAACTTAAATCAATATAAAACGATGTAGAAAATATTGTTTGCTTAAAATTAAAGAAAAAACAGTTATTGTATGTATATTTTAAAGATTGCAAATTCTTTGCTTTAAGTTCGTAAAGTGGATGCATTTTATAGAGCAGCTAACATTTGTTGTGTTCTTCAGCAATCTTACTTCAAATGCTTAAGCTCGTGGCATGAAAATCGTTTTTGTTTTTTTCTTGGAGCATGAATAAATCTCAGCACTGACACTTTGCCCAAAATGAAACCCCAGCTTGAGCGCCCGGAGCACCGAGCACAAAATAAATAAATAAATAATCAAAAAGAGATATATATATGTAAATATCTCGGTATGTTGGCTGGAGTTGTAGACAATACTTGTTTGTTAGCTCGATTTCGAACATTGCTGCAGACATAAATCTCAAGAGCAACTGACAAGCTTCGCAAGATCACTGCAAAGTCGCACCAATCAACGACAGCGAGGGACGCGCGATGGGGGGAGGGGAGGGGGCGTGATGTGGATTGAAGCCAGACAGCTCGAGGGTAAAAACCATAAATTCAACTTTATCAAAAAAGAACCAAAAGAACTGCGAGAGCCTCGGTTGATCTTATCGATTGCTGAAATTTACATGATCGTAAGGCCCAAAATGATCTATGATTTACAAAAAAAAAGATGAAAATTGTATATATATATATAAACTATTCGAAGACTTTGATTTAGGATTATATCATCTCTTTTTCTGCAGTTTCTTTGTCTTGTTTGCGTTCATCAAGTTGCCAAGCGGAAAATTGTTATTATTTTTTATTTAGTATTGTATAATGTATAATGCTTTGCTGTCTGTCACTCAATAAACGTGTTCATTTGCCTTTCGGCTGCTCAAGCCCCTCCCCCTGCCCCCTGAAGTTCTAAATAATTGCGTATAACTTCGAGTACAATCGCAATACATTAAAGTCTAATTGACAGATGAACTGGCAGCTATCGCAGAGTCAGTTCAAAACGGAGACACAGCGGAGCGAGGGGGCGTTGGGATCTGCAAAGTTTCGCATTTGTAAGATGTGGATGTGCTGGCATTGTTATTACGATTATTATGTGTACTCATATCCAGCACATTAAGAGTGCCAAATTACGTAAGCACTTGTCGACCACATGCCAAGTGCTCTTTGTATGCCCTGTAATTTAATTTTTACCACAAGCGGGAGTTTTCGCTGCAAAATTTCAACTTTTAGTACTACATTAATTGTTGATTACTAAAGAAGACAAAATACATACAACTTTTCATTTTCGCTATATACCCTGTAGTTATAAAATGAACACAGAACGGAGTCTTGCCTGAATTGTTGATAAGTGTGGAAATTCATTAAAGAATTGCAACCTGCATTTATAACTTTACTACCATTGACACCAATGTTAATACAATACATCAATGTTAATACAGTCTCTGCTAAGAATACCCTATAAAATACTAACGAAAATTACTTTAGAAACGCCTCTCATCCAGCTACTCACACGTATGATTAGCTGGATGAGAGGCGTATATAAAGCAAGTACAAGAACCCGTCTAAACATTTCTGTTCGTACATTTTTGGAAAATAAACAGGGTATCTTTTAGTTGTGACCACACTAAGCGTACTGCGTTAATATTGGTAGTTCTTTAAAAGGGATAGTTTGTGCACTTGAAGATGTAGTTTCTGGCAAAAGAGAGCGAGAGAGAGAGAGAGAAATGCTGAGTAGATGAGTTTGGAATTGGTTGAGTTAATTCAGCAAAAGTTTCAGCTGGGGCACATCCATCTCCCAAGGCTTATGACAACCAGCAACGTATCAAATTTCGAACCAAACAGATCCTGTGCTACCTGCTCCTTTGCCACTCGGCTTGTGCCCACTGGCAAAGGGCAGCAAAGAGTTGAAAATTTATGTGAGCCGAAAACAAGAGAAAAGTTAATTAAACTTGAAAATAATAAAAGCAACAGCAGCAAAGGCAAATGGCAAATGCTACAACGAGTTGTGGGGAAATAATAAAACACGCAAAAAGTGTACAACGATGCCCGCGGCCCATCAAATTCTGAGTGGGCTGAGTGGGCATGGCCATGGCCATCATTAGCATATCGCCGTTGGCGCGATAAAAGGGTTGCCTTTGCCTTTGCCTTTGCAAAGTTAATCGCCAGCTGATGCCGATGACATGGCCAGCAGCCTGAGAATGAGAATGGAAATGGGAATGGGAATCGCAATGGAAAGAGGTAAAGCGAAAGAGAGAGAGAGAGGGGGGGGAGGTATATGGACCAGGGGCTCAGCTCTGGGGCCAGGCTGTGACTGTGTTGATATTGACATTGACAGATAAAATGGGCGACGAGCGACGTTAGGCGACTTTATCTGCAATCGCGGACTGCAATAAAAGCGGACAATAATTAAAACGGTTAACTGGCAAGCTCTGGAGTTAGATCTATGCTAACTCTTTATACCCGCTACCCATAGGGTAGAAGGGTATTATAACTCTGTGAGCCGGCAGGACCCCATAAAGTATATATATGTACATTCTTCATCAGTATTAACAGCCGAGACGATCCAGCCATGTCCGTCTGTCCGTCTGCCCAAATGAAACACTGGATCTCAGAGACTATAAGAGATAGAGTTCTAATTTTTTCTTGACAGCATTTGTTATGCTAGCACGCAGATCAAGTTTGTTTCAAATTTTTGCCACGCCCACTTCCGCCGCCGAAAATTGAAAAAATCGAATAGCAAGTGTAATTTTAAACCGAATTTTGATACATACATTAATGACTGCAGTCTTCAAAATCTCAGCAAATTTGGATGCGATCAGATAAAAATTGTCGGTATATTTAGCACTCTATATCAATATACCAAATATACAATTCAGTATATTTTCGGAATTTAACGGTATATTGTGTTGATATATATATTTTGAAAAAATACTGCAATATTTTGCTTTTATTCAAAATGGGTAGCGGGTAACTCACAGTCGAGCACACCCCACTGTAGCTTTCTTAGTTGTTTTCTTCTTTTTTTTTTTTTGGGTAGTTGCATCATTCACACTTGAACTTTTGGCAAAATTTACATTAGCAAACAAATCTGATTGTATAATCTATAAAGAAACTCTATATTAGTTGATTGTAAGATATCATTTTATTTATTCTTTGCTTTTTCGGTCCGAATATTAAAGCACTGTTTGTTCTACGCGTATTGAAATAAATCAGTTGTTAAGCCTTTAAGCCGCACGGGTCTCGCCCAGTTTTCATTTACTGTTGTAAACCCTTTTTCCGTTGATTTTCCCCCAACTGCCATTTCACTTTTATTGTTGACCGAATGGGAACTGAAAAATTGTACAGCGAAACGAAAAAAATTGATATAAAAATTTATCACAATTTTTGATTGTCCTTGTGTGTTTCTTTTTTCTTTTTCATTTAGGTTTGTTTAATTTGTGCAGGTTCGCAGCGCATTCAACAAAATAAGCGTACAAGAGCGAGAAGGGAAAAAATAAATAAATACAGTCGTAAAAAAGGATTTGATTTTAATTACATGCGAGTTTTACTTTTGGGCAAGCGACTCCGACTGCGAGCGGATTTTCATTCAGTTGATGACAATAAGTCGGTGGGTAACTCAACAACCCGTTCTCGTTTCCCTTGCCCATTGTTGACTTTTATAATTAAGGTCTTTGTGCATGCGCGTTTCCAGCTGATGGAACACTCCAAACGGGTTAAATTACGAATATATATGGGGAATAAAGTCGAAACTTACCTGAATGAGATGGCAAAAACACATAAACAAGTTCACGCTTAAAAACGATTTAGCGAAGAAAGCACTGAAAATTTCTGGTTATAAATAAATTCTAGGAATCCAAATACTATATAATATATAGCGAGCATGCAAATGTTTGATATGCTTTACACATTCCTTTGATATGATTTTCATCACCAATAATGAAATTATTTTATTACAAATTACTTTAAGTAAAAATAACTACAGTCGAATGTGCTCGACTTTAAGATACTCGCTACATATTTTAAATAAAAGCCAAAACAGTGCGGTATTATTCTTAAAATATACCAAATAATATACCTTCAATATACTGAAAAGATACAAAAGACAATATTTGGTATACCGATGAAAGTCTACATTCTAAATATACCACTAGAGAGAAAATATAGTCAGCCAAATCAGCTAAGGCGTTACTGCAGAAGTATTTCTTAAATAACTTTAACAATTTTTATCCTATCACCAACAAATTCCCAGGAATCATAAGTAATATAGTAATTAATGTCTATACCAACTTTTTTTAAGTTTTTGCTTCAAAATTACACTTGTAATTCCATAATTTCGTTTTGAAACAAATTTGAACTACGTGCAAGGATTAAAAGTGCTCTGGAAAAAAATTGCACCCGTATATTTGTCTCTGAGTTCTAGGTGTTAAGACAGACGGTCAGACGGACAGACGGACAAGGCTAACAAGCATGATCAAGCATAAGCTTCATAGAAGCCTTTTGCCTGTTGCATGCATTTCCTACAGTCACAAAATTATAATACCCTTCTACCTTTAGAGTAGCGGGTATAATCACATAAAGCAATAAGTTTTTAACATATAAGTGATATGTGATTGTAGCATACAAAGCTGGGTTTTTTTCTTTTTTTCATATTGGTATTGAATGATTAAAATAAGTTCGATAAATCATAAATAAAAACAACTCAAGTACGTTTTCTTATTGAGAAACATAACGATGACAATAAAATTTAACATCTTTTGAAAATTGAATAATTGTTTAAGAACATAATAACATCGAAAATGGGAATATTTTAATGCAGACGCGTTTGGAAATTGTCAACAAAAATGTGCATTAAAAACTGAAATATTTGATTTATTTTAGACATATTTTCTCATTTGCATGAGTATATTTTTTGGTAAACTTTCTTCTCTAGTTTTTCTGCTCTAATTTTTTATTTAAGCTGTTAGAACAAACAGTTGGCTTTACCGTTGACAAAAGTTTATAAACAGAACCGAAAAAGCAATTCAACTGAGAATTCTGTCTTAGGATCTTAATGTTATTGCTGTTGTTGTTGTTTGAGGTTGAAGTTTGTGGGTTGGGGCAACAGCTTAAGTTCATAATGCTCAGTGAGAGGAAGGAGGGGAGGGAAAGTCTCTTGTACATGTGGTTGACCCGACCCCTGGTTGAGGAGTCGTTCAATTGCCATGACAGCATAAGCACAACCAACTTCCCCACCATTTCTTTTGCACTTCCACTTTTCACATCTCCACTCAATTGTGCGTGTGTGTGTGTGTTTGCGTGTGTGTGTGGCACAATCTTCACATGCGTTTCTTGGGTTAATTGCTCAAGTTCAAAATTAAAATATTTATTACAATGAAAAACTTTGGCACTTTGACGACGCCACCAAGACGACGATGACGACGACGACGACGACGACGACACAAGAAACCCAAAATAAAGCTGAGGGAGGCACAAGGATAACGCTGAGTTTGTGGCAAATATTGCACGTTGAGTACATATGGTATGTATGTATGTATGTGTTTAGTTGGTTTTCCTCAGGAGCTTTTAGACGATTAGCTGCTGTCAGTAGACTTCTGTCGCGCACTGTTTGTTCTAAGTAAACAAATTGCCTGACTAATCCCTTCGTTAATAACAACACCCAATCTCTCTTTCTCTTTCGCTCTCTCTATCCTTCTCTCTGTCTTCTCTCTCTCTCTCTCTATTCTTTCTCTTCCCAGTTTTTCTTAATCCTACCAAGAACTCACTTCATATTCAATTAATCGAGTATAGAAGCCTGTATTCTTGCCTCTCGAAAGAGCAAAAAACTACTTTAATGATTCTATAAAAATTTCCAAATTTTACAAAACCTCTTTGCTTTGGTCAAACTTAAGTTTATTTTATAAAATACTGTGCTTCTAATTTTTGCATTGCGGCTCAACTTTCTACGTTTCTTATCACAAAAGTTATTTCAAATTTAGCATTCTAATCAGTCAAATCAACATTATAAATGGTCAGCCTATATTCCTGATTTCAATCCTAACATAATATGCTTTTTTATGAATTATTAGATTATGAATATTAAAGAAGATCAGATTTAAACGCATCTTTTATTTTGTATACAAATCAATTTGGTGTCGCAATTTATACATTTTTAGTTGCTTACCTGATGCTGGACTTGACTATATTAAAATAATTTTCATTGTACATTTTTTGACTAATACCTGCCAATTAATAGACTTATAATTATTCTGCAGATATCATTTCAATCTAGTATTAAACATTAAAATTAGTTTAAAAATTGGTTTTCACTTTATTCTATTCCTTATTTTAACTTTGAAGATTATGGAAAACACGCATATTTGTATTTGAATTGACTTTTTACAGCGAGCACATTTGAATTCGCCAAAGTTAACTTTGTCATGCGAGTGCAAGCGAGTACGCGATATTTCAAAGCAAGCGTTTGTCATCGTTTCTATCACACAAAGAAAGAAAGAAAACGAAAACTTTACACAAACAGAAGAAGTTGCCAGTAGTCAAACGGAAGCAGTTGCTACAATACTCTGACACCCAATAGTTATAGTTAAACGCAAGATGATGCTAGTTGTGGTTAGGTATTACAGAAGAAGTTCTGTACTTCTGAGCTTAGACAGTTGCACGTTTGTAGGCGAGTGAAAGCGAGTGCGCAATAGTCAATTGCCAAAACAAGCGCTAGCTGATCGTGTCTAACACACGGTAAACGCATTGCAGAAGACGTTGCTAGGGAAAAGGATGCTGCTTGTAATTAGGTATAATGGAAGAAGTTGCTATTAGTTAAGTGGAAGCAGTTGCTAGTTCGTTAAAAGTAAGGCAGAAGGCATTTCTACATATAATAGAAGGAGGCGCAAACGTTAAACAGAAAAGAATGAGTTGCTATTAAGCTCAAACATACGCAAGTTATATGTCAAAACGACGTATCAGAATATATAGAATATATTTTGTGTGCTCAAAAATGTCTTCGTCTTCGAAGATTTTAATTTTGTTTACTTTCAACATTGAAATGATTGGTGCAGGTCAGTGAATTATGTTTTTGCTGATGCGTTCTTCCAAAAAGACTTCACTCCGACAATTGTTGCCAAGCTGCACGGCAGCTTAGAGAGAGCTTAGAGAGGCCAGCATTGCGATGATAAGCAACTGAGAGTGAAGAGCAATTATATGTATATATATAGTTACTGGACAAATAGTACGAAACAAATCAGAGAAAAACGATCTTGTCGAGATTGCTCGACTACAAGATACCCAGTCCACTGAATTAGAAAGTTAATTAAATTTAAATTCCCAATTGGCAATATAATAATATTAATTATAATTATGTTTACAATTGTTCTCAACATATATCTAATTGTATTCAGAATAGATGAATTTTGAATTCCAAGTACATCTTGAATGCAACAGAACACTAAAGCCATCCATAATAAAGTAATACCCTTTAAATAAGTCTCGAATTACTTTTAGATACAAGCTCGATTCGAAAGTTGATTAATTTTGTCACCTATCTTCAGCTGAACAGACTTTGAGATTCTTTCGATGATGATACCCCACTGTAAAAACTTAATGCCCAAAATACAGCGACTAATGTTAAACTCACGTTGATAAAATAGCAACGTAGTATATACACACATATGTTACATACATATATGTTAAAACCACACAAAGTGAAAACTCTCTTGTCAGACTTAAAAGACACGTTCCCTATAGAATAATGTTTAATAGTAAAGAGTCGGGAGTCCATATGGGTAAATGATTGTAAAGTCAGTTTGTTCTGTCTTGTGAAATATAAATATAAAACAGTATCAATAACATATTTCGATGCATTGACTGCCGTTGATTAACCCCAAACAAAAAGTATTGTTTGTTGTGTTTTATATAAAGCTCTCGCGACTTCTAGTTTCCTTATCAAGAGCACTCTCTCAGACAGGTGACAGAAAGATGAGACTATGTGCTATCGCCTTCCCTCCCGCTAAGAGCTTTTGAGCTGAACCCACTTCCGTTGATCACGTCTTAATTCCAAAATCACACAGCACTCACAATCTTTCAGTTTAAAATGCATATTTTCCGCGACCAGTCGAAATATTAAACATGTGCAAAATAAAATTCAAAACAGTTCTTTTCTTAATATTACTTCAAATATTATTGGTGGCCACAGCTGCCTTTGAAGAGGTGAGAACAATTACATAAAGCAGTGAAATACAGTGAGTGCTAAGAATGTTTACATCTTCTTCTTATCAGACGTGTGAATCCGACCGGGAAATGGAAGAAATGTGCCGCATTCATAACTATAAAACTGTGAAACCTTTGCTCGATTATTTTAGACAGGTCAGAAATGAGATAGAAGACAGAGAAATAAAGGAAAAGAAGTTAAATGAATTGAATTCTGATCTTATGGAAAAGTATCATGAAATTGTAAGAATTCATGAAAAATTCATGAAGGAGGCAGCTCTAATAGATGAGTACAAAAACAATGTAATAAAAGGGGAAAACGATTTGCAATTGTGTCACAATAAAGTTGAGAAATTAGAAAGAAAGTTAACAGATACATCCTCCAACATAGAAATTTGTCAAGTTCAATTAAATTCTCTCAATTCTAGCCTAATCGAAAAAGATGAAAATATAAAAAGATTTAGTGAGAATATTCAAAACAATACTAAACATCAGAAAACACTTGAGTTGAAATTAGAAACAAGTAAAACTAAATTAATTAAGCAAGATAAAGATATTCAGTTATGGCAATCTGAAGTTGATACATTAAATCGGACATCAAAGAATATTAGAGAACAGCAGAAAAAAATTGAATTGCAATTAAAAGAGAGTGAAACTAAGCTAATAGATAAAGTGAAAGAAAATCAGTTATGTCAATGCTGAAATTGATACATTGAATAAGACTTTACTCAATACTCTTATCCCAACAAGTTGCTCTCCTTTTGGAGATTCTCCTGGTGTTCATAAACTCAATGTTTCTGGCGTAGGTTTATTCGATGTTTTATGCGATAGTCAGTTAGCTGGACCTGGATGGATTGTAATACAACAGCGAGTTGGGGGAAATGAGGATTTCAATAGGGATTGGGCAACGTATCGCAAAGGTTTCGGTTCTTATAAGAGTGATTTCTTCCTCGGACTAAAGAGAATACATCGTATCACGAGTTTGCAGCAATTCGAACTTTATATACATTTGGTTGCTGTGAATGGATCTGTTTACTTCGCTCGCTATGATGACTTCAAAATATCTAATGAAGACAATGGATACAAACTGAGTTTGGGTAAATTTAGTGGAACTATTATTGAGGATGCGATGAGAAACGGCGAAAACATGAAATTCTCAACATTCGATCGCGACAACGATAAATCTGATGATGGTAATTGTGCATTTGGATTCAAAAGTGGCTGGTGGTACTCGAAATGTTATAATTGGTAAATTTTCCAAATTGTTATTTTCGATGGAATACAGATAATTGTTTTTTTTTTTCTTATGCAGTAATTTAAATGCACCATATGGGCGAGATCTATATTGGTGGGTGCCAAATAAAATCGAACTAAAAGAAGCTAAGATGCTTATTGGTGCACCACGAATTTGATCTCTTACGAGTAATAATTATACGCTTAACTATTTAAAATGGCGTAAATGGCAAAATTCGCACTGTAAGAGAAAAGTTTTTATTTTATCTTATATTTGGTATACAAATTCAATTTGTATTAGTAGGTCTTACATCTTTAGACGTTTTCAGTAGAGCTGCAAATTCTGGGCCTAATAATTTTTGTTGTAACTTTTAATACTTGCCAAATAAACTTATGATTATCGTAAAGATATCAGTTCAATGTACACACTTAACTGTGTTTTTCTTTTACTCCTTTCTTATATTTAAGCAAAATTAAATCTGATTATTGTTGACTTCAATTCCATGAAACAATATATATTAATTGAAAATAACAGCAGCAATATCTGAAAGTTTGCTAAAAATTCTTCAAAGTTTCTTAACAATTTGTTGGCCACGACGCAGGATGGGGGTGTGAGCGAGACAGCTACAGTGCGGTGTTCCCTTGAATCTGGTGAAGAGATAAAATAGAAAAAAAAAACAAAAGGGGGGAACAACTTGTTTGCCCAAGCCTCAACGTAAAGTGTAATGTGCGGCGCTTTTCATCATCTTTTATATAGTATTTTTCTTTCTTTTTGCCCTTTATACATTTCCTTTTTGGAGAGAGGGAGGATTGTATTGCAAAATTTGAGACGCATGAATAGTCAGTTAGATCGCCCTGGAGGTCTACTCTACTCGCTGCCTCTCCAGTCAAGTCGAGTTTATCTGCCAGATACATTTGGGGTGGTGGACTAAAAGAGAGAAGAGAGAGAGAGAGAGAGAGAGAGAAGGAATATTCGCAGCCAGATGTTTTTTGCACAGCCAAAAGTAACTTTTTCATACCCTAACCGAGGGCATCGAGCTTGAGCAAAGTAGGTAATGTAACTCGAAAATATTCTATAATGAACAAATAAGAAACTCTAAGATTACTTTTATAGATATTTTCATAATGGGAATTGTCGTTGAAATAAAAAATAAAATAGAAATTAGAAGTTATTGAGAAAAAAAACATTTTGAAATACGTTTGGACCGTTTTTAATGTATTACTTATCATATTATATTATTGTATTACTTATATAAATATTTTTCATATTGTTAAAAAGAAAAAAATAATAAATTAAATGAAAATTATTGAGATAAATCCATTTGGAAAACATTATTTATAATTGCGTTTGAATCCATTTTGGAAACGTGAGCAAATCAATTGAAGCAGAGCATTCAGCAGTCGGTGTGTTAATGGTGCTCAAGTGTCAGCAGCCATTAACTTTGACGTTATTCAGAAACAAAGCAACGTGAACGTGAGTAACAGCAATAACAACAACAGCGACAACAACAACAACGAAGTGAATAAGCAAGTGTTGCGGAAATGATTTGACGTCGACTATAGCCAGAAGAAGAAGAAGAAGGATCCATATCCTAGCAGAGAGTATTTTCGCCCTAGCATGAACACAGTGTGGAAAGTCTTGGGGCAGGGCGCACGTTTTGGTTGCATGATTGAAAAAGTGTTTTGCTATAAATTCAACTTTTCTATTATCTTTATCTTATGAGCAACACGCGCTGTGACGCTTTTGTGGCAAAAAGTAGCCTGCAACTGGCAAAAAAAGGGGGCGAGGGATTGGGATTGGGATTGGCTGAAAACGAGGCAGCTGGCAACACTGCATTTTGTTGCCCCGATGCTGGAGCTCGAGTTGAATGTGCTGCCTGCTCTCATAATTGCTTCCTCCTACTGCCGTGGCAGGAAACACGTTGAATGCTCGCCGCCGGAGTTGCACCGAAGTGCGGCAAGCAAACGGTCTCAAAGCACACTTGAGGGTGCCACAACCTTTGAAGGTGCTGTTGCACCGCATGCAACACACCTACACCTTGAATATACCCTGTATACTTTGCAGTTGTCTTATCAGAAAGTGATTAAAATATGCACACAAAAAGAGGATAACCTTTAACACTTTAATGATGATGATGATGAACGATTATACATTCGTATTTATTTATTCAATGAACAACCAAATATTCACAACAAAATAAGATATTAGATTCTATAATCGATATATTTAAATTTTGTGTTGATTGTTCATATTTTATTTCTGAAATGTTTAAACGAAATAGTAGCTAATAAAAGCCGTCAAACCTCATTACTATCTTCACATCGGAAAAAAGATCAGTTCGTAACATGCATGCGCTTAAAAAATTGTGTTTATCAAGAACAAATTCTTACAACTAAGAATATTAGTCTGAAAAATGCCAAGTATTCAAAATAAGACTAAATAGAACATTCCGATTTTTTGCTCTTATTAATAAGAACTCGGTCTCTTATCAAAAGTTTTTAGAATCAAGATGTATTTCCATCACATTTTGTAGAGCAAAATTCTTAGTACTAATAGCAAAATCTTAAATTCACTGAGTAAAGTAAAAAAAAATGAAATAAATATATCAACATGTATGCTTAGTTGTATCCTTTATAAATATATCTTCTTTCGGCATGGGCTTGCTTTAGATATTATCAATTTTTGGTAAGAACAATAAGCTATATACTTAGGATTACTTTGGAGAGGAAACAGTAATATTATTTGTTCTGCAGCTTGTCTTTGGAACTCAATCAAGAAAAGCTACATATAGATAACAGCTATAATAAAATATCTATATTCACTGTAGCGAATATAACGAATCAGCATTTTACTGAAAAAAAAAACGCTATGAAACTATCGCGATTACTGAGCTTTCTTTTAACTTTAAATGTGAAACTTCAATGAAATTTGAGTCAAGTATTGTAAAGCTTTAAAGTAAAAAAATGTATTTTCCTTTTATAGAGTATTTTGAAGTCGATTAATCTCTTAACAATAAAATTAAACTTCATGATGTATTTTCGCCGCCTCTAAGACCAGCGTCATCATTATTTTAGACGATAAGCATTAGAAATGCTCTCACTGAAATATATATACACCACGCACATGTTGTTCCCAATTCTAGTTTCATTATCAAGAACACTTTCTCCGACAGGCGACTGAAAGTTGAGATTATCTCGACATTGACACCATTTACTATCGCCTTCATTTCCACTTTTGAGCTGACCCCACATCCGTTGATCAGGTGATAATTCCAAAATCATACAGCACTCAGAACTATATTCTTCGTCGATTTAAATTAAGATTTCAGTTTCAAATTCATCTTTTCCGCGAGCAGTCGAAATATTCAAAATGTGCAAAATAAAATTCAAAACAGTTCTTTTCTTAATATTACTTCAAATATTATTGGTGGCCACAGCTGCCTTCGAAGAGGTGAGAACAATTATATAAAGCAGTGAAATACAGTGAGTGCTAAGAATGTTTACATCTTCTTCTTATCAGACGTGTGAATCCGACCGAAAAATGGAAGAAATGTGCCGCATTCATAACTATAAAACTGTGAAACCTTTGCTTGATTATTTTAGACAGGTCAGAAATGAGATAGAAGATAGTGAAATTAAAGGAAAATAAGTTAAATGAATTAAATTCTGATCTTATGGAAAAGTATCATGAAATTGTAAGAATTCATGAAAAATTCATGAAGGAGGCAGCTCTATTAGATGAATATAAAAGCAAAGTACTAAAAGGCGAAAACGATTTGCAATCGTGTCAAAATAAAGTTGAGAAACTAGAATCTGAAATTAATTCACAACAAAATATTATTCTGAAATTAAAAGAAAAATTAGCGGATAAGTCCACCAACTTAGAAAATTGCGAACTTCAATTAAAAAATCTTAGTTCTAATTTATTTGAAAAAGATGAAAATATAAAAAGATTTTGTGAGATTATTCAAAATATCACAGAACATCAGAAAGTAATTGATTTACAATTGGAGCAGAGTAAAACTAAATTAACAAAGCAAAATGAAGATATTCAGTTATGCCAATCTGAAATTGTTACAGTAAATCGGACATCAAAAAATATTAGAGAACAGCAGAAAAAAATTGAGTTGCAATTAAAAGAGAATGAAACTAAGCTTATAGATAAAGTGAAGGAAAATCAGTTATGTCAATCTGAAATTGATATATTGAATAAGACTTTACTCAATACTCTTATCCCAACAAGTTGCTTACCTTTTGAAAGTTATCCTGGTGTTCATCAACTCAATGTTTCTGGCGTAGGTTTATTCGATGTTTTATGCGATAGTCAGTTAGCTGGACCTGGATGGATTGTAATACAACAGCGAGTTGGGGGAAATGAGAGTTTCAATAGGGATTGGGCAACGTATCGCAAAGGTTTCGGTTCCTTTGAGAATGATTTCTTCCTCGGACTTGAGAAGATACATCGTATCACAAGTTTGCAGCGTTACGAACTTTATATACATATGATTGATCTGGATGGGACTGTTCACGACGCTCGTTATGATGACTTCAAAATATCTGATGAAGATAATGGATACGCACTGAGTTTGGGTAAATTTAAAGGATTAATGAAGGATTCGATGAGATACAGCGACAACATGAAATTCACAACATTCGATCGCGATAATGACAATCATAAGGATAATTGCGCAAAGTCTTGGCATGGTGGCTGGTGGTTTAACGCTTGTTATCATTGGTAAATATTCCAAATTGTTATCTTCAATGGAATACATATATGTAATTATTGATTCATATTTTTCTTATACAGTCATTTAACTGGACGATACGGATATCATACACTGTACTGGTGGGCGGCAAAGTATATTAGAATTCAAAAAGCTAAGATGCTAATCCGCCCCAAACAAGCGATGACAAAGTGAGCAACTGAAGAGCTGAAATTTCCGAAATTTGATAATGGTGCACTACGAATTGGGTTTCTTAATAAATATACGAAGCGTTTTATTTTTTGGATGCCTCATTGAAGGGATCAGTTTTAATTGTATCTTTTGCTTTGGACCTAATTATTTTATACTACGTTCAAGACCATTTTAAAGTAATTTTTGTTGTAGGTCTTGTGTTAATATAAATATAAAAAAATAAAATAAAAAAACCTTCGAATTGTCATGTACTATTTTGACCATAATTCTTAATATAAAGATCAAAATCTTGTTTTAACAACTTTATATTTTCTGTGTAACGAGTATATCACAGTCGATCACACTAGACTGTAGCTTTCATACTTGTTATTCTTGACTCCTTTAGCTACTCTCTACACTTGTGTGCTCCCACTCCGCCTACTCCGCCCTCTCGTTCCTCTCCGCTGCTTGCTGCCGCAGTCGCATCATTTTCGGATACTCAAGCAGCATCATCATTCGCATTCGTCATTATCGAGCATGCGAGGGAGGGAGCAAGGAGGGAAATTTGCGCTGTCATTACTTTTTATGATGCAGCCTGTGAATCTTACCCACAGCCAGCTGAAAACAAGTATGAGAGCGAGTAAGCTCGACTGTGAGATACGCAATACCTCCTTTGAATAAAAGCTAAATATTACGGTATTATTCTCAAAATATACAATACCAAAATAATGTACTACAGAAATGTGGTAAATTTATATGGTACCATATTCAAGATATATATAGAGTGCAAAATATACCAGATTATCAGCCAAAGCAAGTAAAACCAGTGTTTCATACGGACAGACGGACATGGTTAGATCGTCTCGGCTGTTGACGCTGATCAGGAATATATATACTTTAGATGGTATATATGTATATATACTTTGTAGTATATACTTAATAGGGTCTTCTACTTGTTACATTTATTTTCTGCACAAATTTATAATACCCTTCTACTCTACGGATAGCGGGAATAAATATAATTTCAGAGCACCATTTGGGCGCAACACAAGAGAGGCGGTTGGTTAAAGTGAAACATCAAAGTGAATGCCACTTTGCCTGAGAGCGAAAAAGAAAACGCACAGCTGATATACTGATATATGTATATGGTAACCTGCCCCATCTCACATCTCCAAGTGGCAACCACAAGCTGAGCTGCTACTGCGCCAGTTGTTGAAAAATTAAAAACGCATTTTGCGTCCTGACAACTTAACTCGACTACATGAGAGTTAACTCCATTGCCCATCCTCATTTCCAAGTTGCCTCCTTGCCCCGTTGCTCCCTCTCGCCTTCACTGCTTTGTGGGCAATTTGTCAACCGTTTTATTGTATAATTGATTTAGCAACCAAGAAACCAGCCCCTCTCCCATCCAACATCCCCTACAGTTTCTCGCTGACAATCCGTTTAAAGTCGTTAGCTAATTAAATACGAATTTTTTATACCCGCCACCCATAGGGTAGAAGGGTATTATAACTTTGTGCCGGCAGGAAATGTATGCAACAGCTAGAAGGACGCATCTCCGACCCTATAAAGTATATATATTCTTGATCAGCGTCAACAGCCGAGACGATCTAGCCATGTCCGTCTGTCCGTCTGTCTGTCGGTCTGTCTGTCCGTCTGTCCGTATGAACACCTAGATCTCAGAGTTTATTAGAGAAAGAGCTATAATATTTTTTCGTTAACATTTGTTATTTTTACACGCAGATCAAGTTTGTTTCAAATTTTTCGCCACGCCCACTTCCGCCCCCGCAAATAAAATTGAATAACAAGCGTAATTTTAAAGCTAAAGCTGCGAATTTTGGTGTATATAATAATAACAATAGTATTTATGATTCCTGAAAATTGGTTGCGATCAGATCAAAATTGGGGAAGTTGTTAAAAAATACTTTTGTATGGGCCAAAACGCCATATAGGGGTCTTATTTGCTTTAGCAGACAATCTGGTATATTTTGCCGTCCATGGTATATATTGAATGTAGTACTATAATGATATACCAAATATACAATGTTTGATATTTTCAGTATTTTTGGTATATTTTAGTTAATTTTTAAAAATACCGCAATATTTTATTTTTATTCAAAATGGGTAGCGGGTATCTCACAGTCGAGCTACACTCGACTGTAGCTTTTCTATTATTTTTTTTTTCAGTTTTTTTCATTCAATCTTTGTTATAATGCGATTGCATAAAAAGGAAGTAGCTCGACTTGGAAATATCCACACCATATCAGCTAATGAATTATATATTAGTACACTAGTACAGTAAAAATACCATAGCCAAAATATTTCGTCAACAGATTGCTTTCGAAATATGAAAATAATTTGTGTTAAGTCAGTTAGTTTGGCTTTTGCTCCGCGTTTAGCTCAGAGCCACAAAATTTAACAATTTTTTTACTAGTATAAATAATATACTATAAGTTAAGTTACAATTGGTATTTCAGCCTTTGGCTCTTTAATTCGAAGAGATCTACTGTATGAATTATCTTCTTCATGCTCAAAAACTTTGCTTGTCTTACTGTCAAATCACAACACTTACTTCAGAGGGATGCGCGACTTTCTTTGCTTTAAAGTCGATTTCAGTTTCAAGAATCACTAATCCGTACTTTAAGCCTATACGCCATCAGCTGTGAGCAAATACTGTATGCGTATCTACTCGCTACTACTCATAGGTATGACTTACAGCTATGACAAATACGATCCGTACGATCGCTACTACTACAGACCTACAGGTATCGTTATCCGTTATACTTGTCCATAACATATGTATGAATTATTGCTCTAGCGGGATGAGTCCAACATTAAGTACCAAGAACAAGTAAACCTTCTGGTATAATTTTTGGCTATAAATAGTTGCTGCAGAGTACTCAAAATAACGCTAAATATTAGTGATGGCTCAGTTTACATCTTCGGGGGGCATATCTGGGGAGAGTAGAGAGGATGAAACATGTCAGCGGCTTATTCAGTTTGAGTTTTAATTAAATTAAAATTAAAACACAGCGCCAAAGTTTTAACAAGTTCGTGTCCAAAAAGTTGCCACTTTTCCGCCATTCCATTCTATAGTGTAATCCCCCTCCCACCCCTCCCACCGACTACTTTCCACTTGCACTGTCCTGTCATGTCCAAACAGTGTGTGTGTGTGTGCGTGTGTGTGTGTGTGTGTATCTGTGTCTGTCTGTGTGGCATGTGGCAAAAAACTGAAATCCATTTTTAATTATTTTCGCATTTATGACACCGACCGAAAATTAAGCAAACACAGAAATAATAATAATAAATTCATTTACCGCTTGACGTGTTCCCTTTTTAACTCTTTCCATCTCTCTCTCTCGCTCTCTGTCTTACTCTTTCTTTCTCTCTCTTGCCATCACATATTTCCCTCTTTGTTCTGTGGCGCGAAATTCAACCGACAAAAAATAACGTACTTTTATTTAAGCCGACAGATTTTTTTATTAAAATCCAAGCAAACACAACTTTGATTTTCATGTAAATTTGTAATTGAAGACTCGTCTGTTAGCTGATGCCCTAAAAGTGGCAGAAATAAAACAGAAAACAATTCTTTAGATTTAGTGATATTAAAATGTAAATCTACAAAGTTACCCTGTACTTTGCATAATATCGATATAGGCGATAAAGTTCGGTATATTTACTACATTCAGTATATTTTCATTTTTTTAAGTCAGTAGTTTGTAAACACTGCAAGTCTGCTTGTAGATGTTAAAATATTAAAATTTACGTATTTATAAAGAATTTAAAAATGTATAAAGAAATGAATATATGTATAATTTATGAAAATGATTATTTGAAATTTGTCCAAATTATTTTTGAATGTAGTTTAAAAAAATACAAATATATTCGATAAGCTATATTCAGTATATCGATATGCTATTGCATTCATAAAATACTATACAGTATTTTACCAGATTGTCAAGCAATTTTAAGGTGTACAATTATTTCCCATTTTTTTAGGTTTATTATTCTAAAATTTGTTGTTCACTTTATTCTTATTTTGAACAAAAATGAAGTCCAAGATGATTAATTTTAGAAGATTCTATTTAATGAATAGTTTCTTAGATCATAAAGAATTTACCGTAGAGCTTTTGAATCAGCCCTCGCATTTTGTGCTAAATAGTTTTCTGGCTTTTTTTTTGTCGTTGTTGTTGTTGTTGTTTGCTCTACAGATTTGAACTTTTTACGCTCGACATATCAATAAAAGCGTTGAAGCATTACGTGGTGAAGGCTGAAAGGAGTGTGGGCAAGGGAAAGGGAAAGGGGTGCTGCGATTTGTTGGGGGTCTTTGACTGCGCCAACGAGTTCAACGCCATTTTGTTTGCCATTGCCCAATCAGGCGCCCACACAAACTTCCCGACACCCAAGAGCCCCACCGCTTTGCCTCTCTCACTCTGTTTGCTCTCTTTCTTTCCCTACCCGTGGAGAGAGGGAGCATTAAAAAGAGGAGCTAGGGATGGGGATGGAGATGGAGATAGGGGTAGGGGGTGGTGTACATACAAAAGCGCGAACATTCCACTCGACGTCTCTAATTAGTAGAATTTAATCTTCACACTATGGCAACGTCAAAGCAAGCAGCTCGTTGCCCCGTTCTCGTTTGCTTTTTCGTTTGCGTACTTCAAACTCAGCTGCTCCCACATGCCACATGCCGCCACTGCTCATTATGAAAAATTTCAAATTAAAAAGGGGCAGACAGGGAGGCGGGTGGCTGTTGGGCGGTGGGCGGTGGGCGTGCCCCAGCCCCACAGATAGGGGCTGATGGCAAAGTAAAAGTTTGTGCGAAGAAGCGAAGCGACGTCACAGGATTTGCATAAATGCCGCAACACGAACGTGCAACGCGGTGGCAAGCAAAGCTACTGCTTACTCGCTACATATACATATGTGTGTGTGTCTTTATGTGTGTGTGTATGTATCACACATCATGATTACATAATTTAGCTATTAAAACAGCGCCAAGTGGGGCAAGAAGAAGAGCGAGCGTAGTTCGCGGCTTATTTATGCTTCAACACGCCAACTGGCGCAGCTTCAAAGGCAATGCTCTCTAGTGAGAGAGAGCGGGGCGGGGGGAGTGGTGGCATCCAGATGGGGGGGGGGGCGGTATTCAAGGATTCCAGTTGAACGGCCCACACATGTGCACTTGATTTACTCATTAGCGTTACTTTTCGCTTCATAATAGACGCTTACGAGTAACAAGAACTTCCAGTAAACCGCAATTCTCCGTTTTCCCCACCTCTCCCCCTCAAGCTTCACTCCCACCGCACCTCACGCACACGACCCACCCACAGCATCAACCCCTCAACTCAGTACCCAAACTAATTCCTATACCTTTGCTCTGTGGCATTTTCCTTCTGCTATTATCCAGCTTCTGCTTCCTGTACTGATGCGTACGCATAAGCTGCTTATGCGTATCCTTTATGAAAATGTAATTGTGCACACACACATTCGTGTGCATGTGTGTGGTGTGTGTAAAAGCCCTAATAATCAGCACTACGCAGAGCAAAATTTAATAATAATAACAATAATAGCAGGCAACGCTTTTGCTACAAGATTGGCTAAAAAGCAAAAGTCATTGGCATTCGACTCTTTTGTTTTCAATTTACTTCACAATCGTTTATCGATTTTCGTTAACTTATCGATCACACTTTTGCTATAGTGATTTGCAATCGATTACTTATCACTGCTCTTTGGATGACACCAAGGTAAGATTATCATTGAGTTAAGACTATATAAAAGACTTTTAACACTTAATGCACTCACTCTTTGCTACCAATTGCTAAAAAAGAAAACTACAATCGAGTGTACTCGACTTTGAGAGACCCGCTGCCCATATTCAATAAAAGCTACACAGTTCGCTTTTGTTCTTAAAATTTATCAAAATAATATGTTGCAAATATACTAAAAATATACCGAAACCAATATTTGGTATATCTATGACGTACTTCATTCGAAATATACCATAGTGGGCAAAATATACGAGATTGTCAGCCAAAGCAACTAAGACCCCATTACAGTAATTCTTATTGTCTATACAAAACTTTTAATTAAGCATCAAAATTACACTTGTTACAGCACAATAAATAACAAATGATGTTTTATAGCCTCTGAGATCTGGGAGATTATACAGACTGACGGACATGGCTATATCGTTCATCAAAAATATATATACTTTATAGGGTCGGAAATCACTCAATCTGCCTGTTAAAAACATTTCATGCAGGCACAAATTTATAATATAATACCTTTCTACCCTATAGATAACAGTCCCAAGTTTAATTATCACAAACTGTATTTAGTAAACATTAATCTTGCCTTTATCATTCGCATTTGGCTTCAGCTATTTCATCTCTCTTCTTAAATTTGTAATGGAATTTCACATAAAACTTCTTTTTCCCCATCATTCTTTTAATCTGACATGAGGCAAAGTTCTCTTTTATTGTTTTTAACAATCAGTAAAATTATTTTAGTCTCCCTGTATAATAAGTCGGTAGTTAAAAGCTATGCTCATTTTCTACAGTTTTTAAATTATAATTAGTCGGTAGTTAAAAGCTATGCTCATTTTCTACAGTTTTTCCATCAGATTTTGAAATCCATATCAGTCCTTATTATATTTTTGCAAATAATTGTTAATAAACTATGAGTATACAAAATGACTTTACTTGTAATTTCAATCAGTTGCCATCATTTAAAATGCTGCTCTTTCCCATAGTCACAAGTCTCTGTTAAATTTCAATTTTGCTTAGATTAAATTTAATCAATCGTTTAATCAAAAGTTTTGTCACACTTTTCTCTTTTATTTTTTTTAACAAACATTTTTCTTTTCCTACAGTTTTAACATCAGATTTTGAAATCCCTATCAGTCTTTATTATATTTGCAATAATTGTAAAATCCCTAAAATCTATAAATTATGAACGACTTTACGACTTTATTCATCTAAAATAAAAAATGGTCATTTATGTAAACATTTTTACAATGTTATTCGCCAGTCTCTGTTAAATTTCAATTTAAGCCGATTCCCAGATTTATCGTCGTCTCTTGCTAAGTCATCTTCCGAGCCCTGCCACGCCCACATTAAATTCAATTAATTTCGCCAAAAAATCTCCAACGATTTCTGCATATCATGGCCATTGTCTGGGGATGGGGGGGGAGCAAAAGTGAACTGATAAGATCGTAAAAAAAATGAATGCAGAGTTGAAGTAAAGTTGCTCATAATTGAACTGAGGCGTTACGTTTTTCACCTCGCCACGAAAAACGTTGGAAAATTGCTCAATTTTCCGTGCGAAGCGAGAGCGAGAGCGAGAGAGACGAAAAGCGGGAAAGCGAGAAAGAGAATTAGAAATTTATGCTAATTTTGAGCAACTATCACAAGTTAGCATCAGGCTCTCGCTCCCCCTTGCATAGCCTATTGCTTATAGCGTCAGCGTAACGAAGTAACCTAATTAATTTGTGGCACTCATTAGCAACAATTGAAAATGCCACAACCAAAAGCAGCGAACAACAACAACAACAGCAACTACTAAAGCAGCCCCAACCCCAAATGCTGTCAGTCATCAGAAGCCGTCAGAAGTTGGAAATGTTTGCTACATACGAATGTGGTTGGATTATTTAGACGGCTTTGTAGGGCCACTCAGACCAAACACTCCCGAAAATATGAAATGTGTGCGACTGGCGGGAAAACGAAAAACTTATTGTTATAGGAAAAACTTTCGAGAACATGAGCGCATTTCAAAATACTCTACTCTGACAAAAAAGAGCTAAATAAAATGCATTAAAACAATATAACAAATTTTTTAAAAATTGATTTCGCAAAAGATTTCTGCAATTGTATGTGGGGAAAAAGTAAATTGATAAGATCGTGAAAAATGGAATGCGGAATAATATAGCAATTTCATATTTTCTGGCTTCATAAGTTAGTTGCTATTTTTTCCAAGTTTTTTATACTTTTTTTTGAACTTTGTTTAAAATACAAAAATTAATAAATGATTTGGTCATTCTATCAAGACAATTAAGAGTTGGTTTGAGGTAAGAAAAATAAATAAATAAAATAGAAATATATAAAAAGTATAAAATAAAACAAACTATCAAATAACGAAAAGAAAACCCTAATTTTTATTTTGAATTTTTTCAAAATCAAATAATTTTAGCGATTTTACTACTACATTATTTAATTTCCTATCCAATATTCCCAACATTTTTTAAACTTAGGACCTAATTGGCTTGTGAAGCAAATAAACGATAAATATTACTTTCAAAAACTAATTAAAAGGTTTTTTTTAGAAAAGAATTGTATATGAGTAATAAGATTAGGTTTTAGGCTATTTTTTTAATTTCTGCTTACAATTAAAATACATAGTAAGAAAATGCAGCCAGACTAAGTGCAAAATAATTGTGTTGAATTATTGATGAGAAACATTAAGGAAACCAAAACTAAAAAGAAATTTTAATATAAATTCAGAAAATTTCCGAAGAAATAAAATACAATTCTAATAAAAATTGAAGAAAGTTCTAAAGAAATTTATATTTCGAAACGGATAAAATATAAATAGAAGTCTTCATTCACCAATTTAACTTCACAATTTAATTTGAAGAACCACTTGAATCTGTATTTTGATCTTAGGTTTCAACGCTTTTATCCCAACTACATTACAATTAAAATACTAATTGAAAGATCGAATTGAACTGAGAATTAAATGAAGAAATATTCTTTAGAATAATGTACAATGATTATGATGCATTTGTCTAGCTTAGATGGGACAACTTGTTGTTGTTTTGCTTTGCGATGCACATAATTTGTTATCATTAAGAGGCTGCAACGACGCGATTAATTAAGAGACTTCCGGCCAAGTAACAATAATAAGCACATCAATTAAGATAAATGTCTTCATAGGGAGTCTGTTGCATCAATGGACTGAAAGACAACTTTATGGCACAACTCACAAAAGATGAGGAAGAATGCAAGAAATGTAATACAATTGAAATTGACAATCAATCAAAGCGATTCCGAATGGTCGCCGATCTTTAGTCTTAGGGTTGGAACATTTGAGGCAGCCGTTAGTTTTCCCATCGTTGTGTCAAAGCACTAATGGACTCTACCGACTGCAAGGTGCAGGTGTAGGGCAGATGTAAATATTTATGGACAGACAAAAAAAAGTTAACTAATTTTCGGCTTTGTTGCCGTTGACGTGTGAAGCGGAGCAGGAAAAAGAGAAAAGAGAGATGGAGAGAGCTGTCCGCTCACACCTTGAACACCCCCTCAGCTGTCCATCACCTGCTAGTTAGCCAGAGGTCACAGGTCAGCCAGCTCTGAGCTGTGCGTGAGTTGAGCCTATTCGAGGCAGCCGCTGTCAGTCGTCACTCAACCGCATTCCCGCTTTTTTTTTCCTTCTCCTCTCGCTCATACAATTATTATTATTTCTCTTTCGCTTTGTTTTTTTCGGTTTATTTCCACTGGCCGATATGCAAAATCATGTGACCCGGCTTGGTTGGTCACTCCTGAGCCCCTTCTGATCACTATCTGGGCGCTAATATATGCGTGGGCCGACGCAAAATACCTTTAGTAATGCATAATTCGAGGCACTTTTCCGGCGAGTTGAGAGTCGCAAACCAAGCAACCACCGGACACTGGCCACAATTCAGGGGTTTTCTCTCTGCACACGTTATTGTTTTTTTTTTGTTTTTGTGTAGTTTTTTTTGGTAAGCCCTAGCTGGGAATATCATTTAATTAACATTTTTCCTCGCTTTCGAGGCGCAAAATAATCACGCATAGGCGTATGTGCGGCACTTTGATATGCGGGGTAAGTTTGGACTTGCCACACTGTGGCAAGATGCAAAAAGATCGAGACAATGGTTTCAATATTTTTTTCCTATGAGTTGTTCATTATATAATCTGATGAAGTGTGTTCGTCCTCGTTTTTTCCTCTTTAAGAAAAATTAATTTGGAAAAAAATTTCACACATTATTTTATTCAAGTTTTTTTTATGCATTACATAAAAGCATTTTAACACTAAATACATTTCTTTAACATACCTGAAATTTAACTGAACCTACTAGTATTATTATCAAATATTTATGACATATAACAAAATTAAAATCCGCTTTGTGTCATCGTATTTTCAACTTTACATTAAAAGCTATCACCATCTTATTTCACTTTTCCATCTTTCATAAGTATAAAATTAAATTTCAAATATGTATGAAAATACGTTCTGAAATTAAATGTAAAATCTTTATAAAATCCCATTATAATTTTTTAATGAAGCATGCCTTTATATAATATTTTCCAAAAAGAAAGAAAGTAAAACATAAAATTAAAGAAAATAAAAGAAAACATTATAACTTAAATCCTAAGATTCGAGGTAGAAACTATTATTAGTAGCATTAAAAATATAATGAAGTAATTCAATTTTTAAATAACATTTTTATACTATATAATATAATATTAAGATGAAAAATTTTAATAATATATTTTACAAACTTCAATTGCTGTTGCATAAGTATCATTTTTAGTTAATTGTAAGGTTTTTTTGAAATTTTTTTCTGTAAAAGTGATTAATTAACATTGTTTTTTAATTATTTTAATCAATTGCATTAATAAGTATCATTTTAAATAAATTGTACAATTTATTAGATTATTTTTCTATAAAAGTGATTAATTAACATTGTTTGTTCATTACTGCAATCAATTTAATTAAAATCGAGAAAATTTGACTTTCCTCATTTCTATTCACATTTTCTAATCAAGTGTTTCAATTATTCTACATTTCATAAGTGTTTCCTTTATTTGCATACATTTTTTTGAATACTGCAAAAATACTTTTTAAAGCAGTCAATAATGAAGGCAAAATAGTGCATACTTGCACCACTGTGCGGCTATTTAAGTCAGCTGTTTCACTCCAGGCCTACGGAGTGACCTTTTTGGCGTAAGTTATGATTATGGGAACTGGAAACATTGACATTACTTAGCTCTGTTTCGGTTTTAGGCTACATAAATATAATTGTATATAGCTTTTCAGCTGTTTCGAGCGTCTCGAGACACGCACATTCCAAAAGTTGTACCGAGACCCGGTAAGGCTCCGATACTACTAGTAATATGTATGTTGAGAGAGTGTCGGATAGTTGGAGTTACATTTGCATTTGTTGGCCGTTTCTTTGAGGCCAGTTGAGTGTTGCGTATCTCACGGATACGCATACGAAATATGAACGAACGAAAATTTGCATTGCAGCATTTGATTAATTGGAAGGTCAAGCTGTGGCCAATTGTTATTTTTGGTCGAGTTCATTTTTGTTTTTTCTGTTTTTTGTGTGTTTTTTCTTTTTTTCTGTTTTTCTGTTCTTCTGCGCTAAGTGTGATATTTGTAACACTTTGTTGAGCCAAAGAACTGCGGATAGGTCTCGCCCTCGCCTATGACGGCGATAAGGCTAATTAACCCATTACGCCATTATTGTGCTCCACTCGATGGGAGGTTGCTTCTTGTTTCTTTGGCTTTTTAAATCTCATTCGTTGCTTATTTTTTTGTTCTTCTCGTTTGGTTTGTGTTTGTGTGCGTTTTGGGCCGCCGCACACGTGTTTCGCATTGCCGACTTACAAATCTACGCAATAAATTTCAATTTTGTGCCCTAATGGATCCTCCAAAAGCGGCCAATTAATTTGGCCAACTGAATGGGCCGCAATTAACTTAGCGTCTCGTACCAAATATTTGTTTTTTTTTTTATTTAGGCACGTCTTTTTTTCACGTGGTCAAAACCGCAAAATAATACGAAATACATTTCATAGTGTATGTAGTGTCAAATATATATTCAACAGCGTGACCAAATCCGGCATTTTTAATGGTTCTCACGTTACATAAATCATTTTCTATGTCTTTTATTAAGTGTTTAGTCGCATTTATTATTTAGTTCTAACATTAAATGCGTGAGATATGTTAATGAGTATAAAACAAACGTAAAAATTGGCCCTTTTCTTTAACCCCTCCAAAAGGATTTCCAATATTTGGGCATAAGGCTTTAAATACTATATTTTAATAGTTTTAATAGAACAACAAAAGCCTTACGCTTAAAAAATTTTCTAATTTTAATTTTGCATAAAAATGAAAAAAAAAATTAATTTTTATGTTTTTACTATCTTTTATTTTTATTTTTTATTAATTTTATTATTTATTATTATTATTTTACATTTTTTTCATGTACATTTTTAGTTGTTGTTAATATTTTATTCATTAGAAATAATTTCAGTAATGAGTATTGCCTCCTTTGTGAGTAAGAATTTCAAATAAAAAGCTCATTCATGGAATGATACAAGGAATCAAAGAATTCAGTCATTATTTTCAGATCTTTCTCCTACGTATATTTTCTGTTTTAGCCAGTCCCAAACATTTTCAATAACGTTAAGATCAAGCGTGATATCAATATACCCAAAATAGCCTTTGGTATACTTGTAGTATTTTTGCGGTATATTTATTTTGCTTTCATTCACAATCTCAAGAACTGTATCTTTCATTTTTGTTTGATTTTGTTGTTTATATTAATCGACTTTGCTTACATGTTAAAGTGTGGTCTTTGAATTGTAAATATCAAACTTTTAACACTGACTTACTTAAGTAATTTAGTAATTTAGGGAATTCTTTGGTGCTGCCTGCGTTGCCAGCAATTAAATGATGCTAAAACTTTCGCTAACTGCGCGACAATTTGCTAGTTGATTCCCCGAGCTTACTTCCTGAAACAAAGGCACGCCACCTGTGCTGTGTCAATTTATGTATCTAATACTTGGGCCTAAGGAGACACAGAGCATTACTTTCAATTCGCATGTAAGTTCGCAGCACAAAGATGTAGCAGGTTCTTCTTCTTTTGGTTAACAAGACAAATGCAATTTTAAGAGCGAGACAAGGACAACAAAGGTCCGTGTAAGCCCATTGATTAATTTGAAATTTATGAAGCGCTCCTTGGCTTTTTTGCTCACTCTCTCTCTGGAGAAGTCGTTGTTGTCGCAGTTCCACGGCTCATATACATTTTAATTAAACGTCTCGCACCGGAACCGCAATAGCACAACTGAAGCTGGCGAGTGGGGAGTTGGGGAGTGGGGAAAAGCAACTAAGATGCATACTTGACAATTTCATGTTAATCCCGGTCACGGAGTCAGAGACCCGCTTCCATTTCGGCCGTGTCCCATAATCGTAAACATCGAGCGTGCGCAAAACTGGCATAAATATCATTTGAATAACGAGAGGCGGAAGGGCAAAGGGCAATGTTCCAGGGGGGGGTGGACGGGAAAACAATGCTGCTGCTGGGCACCGTTTGGCCGGATGTTACATTTCCGCATTGCGAACAAGCAACAAAGCTTCACTCGAATTTTCTGCTCGCCCTCAAGATACTGGCCAACTGCCACATTTTGGAAATAGAACTTAAATTTTGGGTATTCAGAGGAACATGCGAAATAATAGCTTTATAACACAGTTTCATCATCTGAGTAGAACTTTTATGTGTGTCCCTAAAAAATGTAATATAATCTTTAGCAAGCTTATAGATCGCCAGATATCTGAATTAAATCCATACAGCTAAAGTCGAAGCTCAAAATTCAGAATTTGTTAAAACTCGACATCTTCCATAAACTTAGAATTGAAAGTTCGAAACTAATTCTGAGTGAATTTTTATCATTTTTTGTCTTAATAGCTGCGTATATAAGAATTGAAAACTTTCCACAACTTTTTCCAATAAATATATTTTCTAATATTTAGACTAAGAAAAGGCTAATCAAAAATGTTGAGTTTAGGACATTTAAATTCAGTTAAAATATATATAAATTATATATAAATTATTTGTATATATATATTTTGTTTATTTTTTTTCACTACAGTAACAAAGAAAATATAATTTAAAATAACTACAAGTACATACATACACTAAATAACACTCAATTAAAAGGTTAGATTTACTTCAACTAAATAAATAAAATAAATTTAAAGGAAATTTCTCCATTTTTTAAGGTTTATTCTCTGAATGTTTTATGTTATATTATCTTCACATAATTTGCATATTTTATATACATATTTTTTTAAAAAACTTGTAAATGATATGAAATATTTAAAAAAAAAAAAAATTAATAGTCTTTCTTGCCAATATAAAATGCTCAAATAACTTGAATTATTTATTTTACAGAAGGCTTTAGGATTTACTTTCTGAATGTTTTTATTATGTATTATCTTCACAGATTTAAGTAATAAAAACAAAATATTTAAACAATAAAAAAATACAAGTCTTTAATTCAAATCAACAATGCTCAAATAACTTGAATTATTTATTTTAGAATAGATATATAAATATAGGAAATCTATAAAAAAAAGAAAACTACTTACTAATAAGACATGCAGAATTTTGATGAAATTTTAAGAAATACCTTTTGATTTTTATGTTATGTTTTATGTTATTTTTATGTTTGTGGGACGACTCTTTTAGCATACGCTGGACGGGTAAACAAAAATCGCCAGCTCTCTGGACCAGGTTTGGAACATTTGAAGTTGCGACTAGGCAACACATTCGAACATGCGACTTAATTACGCGTGCCAAGCCGAGCGGCTTTTGTTATTATCATTCAGTCAGAGACGGTTTCTCCATTTCTCCGTACCTCTACTCCCCGCCACTCCTATGGCTTGCCACACACACACACACACACACACACACACACACACTATACCTCAGCCTGTGTCCTTCCCCTTCCGCTCAGCTGGGTCGATGATAATGTTTTGGACGAGGCATTGGCTGCGCTTAATGAATTTATTTGTTACGCATGGCGTAGTTTGAATTGGCGTACACACACACACACACACACAAACACATTCGCACACACACACACACACGCACAGGGAAACAGCATCAGCAGCGACTCTTTCATTGTCCTGCATGGCCTTAATGAAATCCATTATTACGAAAGCCATTTTCATTCCTTTCACACACACACAGGCACACACACACACTCACACACAGGCACACAAAGTAAATACACTTATTACGCAAAAGTGTTGTGGAGTGGTGAAGGCATAAAACACAGCAGGAGCTGCAATATTACGACGCAACGCTCGACTCGACTCGACTCGACTCGACTTCAGCCGAGGGTTAGCCCTGAAATTATTCCGTATTCCATTGCGTTAATGATATCCGCTCTGCTCTAAAGCGGCGTCAATTGTTCGCATTTTACAGATGCAAATAGCACACGCCCTTTGACAGCACAATGCTATCAATTGTACCCGAATGATCTGCCGATAATTCGCACACAACCCGCATAAGACGCAGCTTGATTTTATCCCAATGTGCAATCAATCGGAAAACTGCAGTATTCAATTACCGATTAATGAATGCAAAATCACCGAAAAATAAACAAGAAATGATCGTATAACAATTATTCAAGATAACCAACAATATACCATAGCCTCATATATCATTTAGTATAATTTAGTATTTTTAATATATTTTAAAAATAGTTTAACATTTCATTAATATGATCGTATAACAATTATTCAACGCAACCAAAAATATACCATATATAGCCTTTAGTATATTATTCAGTATATTTTGTATATTTTAAGAATAGATAAATGCAAAATCACCGAAAGTAAACAAGAAAGTTTACACATTTCATTAATATGATCCTATAACAATTATTCAAATATACCATATATAGCCTTTAGTATAATATTCAGTATATTTTGTATATTTTAAGAATGGATAAATGCAAAATCAGTGAAAGTATACAAGCAAGTTTTCACATTACATTAATATGATCCAATATCAATTATTCGAGGGAACCAAAAATATATCATAGCCTTATATATCATTTAGTATAATTTAGTGTTTTTGGTATATTTTAAGAATGGGTTCACATTTCAATAATATGATATAATAACAATAATGCAAGGTAACCAAAACTATGCCATGGCCTTATATAGCATTTAGTATAATTTAGTATTTTTGTTATATTTTAGAAATGGTTTCAATTCAATTCAATATAATAACAATTGTTCAACGTAACCACATGTCATTATTTCACATGTCATTATTATGATCTTATACCAATTATGCAAGGTACCCAAAAATATACCATAGCCATTAGTATACTTTAGTATTTTCGATACAGTTTAAGAATGGATTATTGTGAAATAACTGAAAATTAATCAAGAAAGTTTTCACATTTCATTAAAATGATCTTAGTTGAATTGTTATTAATTCAACTCACCCGAAAATATACCATACATAGCATTTAGTATATTTCAGTATTTTTGTTATATTCAATTGGTATATTTTAATAAGAATTTCGCCTTTATTTGCTTTTATTCAAAATAATTGGCGTCTATCTCACAGTCCAACACTGTGGACTACAAGCTTTCTTACTTATTTTATTATTTATTGGTTTCAAATGTTCTTTTGAACAAAAAATTTAGCAACACCAAAAAAAGATATACTAAAAAAGATCTGCAATTTTTTGAAAGCAATTGAAATAGAAAGCACATTACAGCAGATTAGGGATCACTTTGACTATTGGCTTGTATTTTGGTCTACTCCAATCTTTTAAGTAGCGCTTCAAAAGGGTCATATCAGATTCATAGGACTTTCTATCAAATTGCTTATGATTGCTTCTTCCCAATTGGAAATAGTTGTATGCGAAATTGTTTCGCAGGACGCTGTCCAAGATGAAGGAAGATTCGCTCTGTACTTCATTCACTTAGTTTACTCATCAAAGTTTCAATTTACTTGTAGAACTCAACACTCGATGTTTACTTTGCTGCTTCAGTACTTAAAGCAATCTTTCGACTATGGACTATTGAAGCAGGGGCGCGCTGGGAGATGAGATTCAGGAACCGCAAGTTGGTGAGGGCGCAACTTTTTCATTACCCATGATGGCGCTTGCTTCCTTCCTATTCACTGGCACAACTCTATCATTAAAACTTAAATGACCTTCCTGTCAACAGAATGGAACGAGAAGGCGATGACTGTTGCTGTTGCTGTTGCTGTTGTTGGGCTGCCCTCAAAGTTTGACTGCTGATATCACAGCATCAAAGCATTGAAGGCATTCAGGCATTCACTCATCCACTCATCCACTCATTCATTCATTCATTCATTCGTGCAGTGCGTCATTCAAACTCGCACCCTCTTGTGCAATCGCAAACTCCCGTCGTGTCAGCTGCTCATGACATTCTATTACCGGCCAACGAGGCTTGTATCTGTATCTCCAACTGTATATGTATCTGTATCTTGTATCTTGATGCGCAATAAATGCTTTCTATTTAATGAGCTCACTCTCGCTTCCTTTCTCGCAACCTCCTTGAGCCTCAGCCTCCGTTTTGACCAACGAAATTTACATGAACCCAGTTGATATTACAGATACTACATATTTATGGGGTTAACCAAAAAGCGCCTGGCGTGGCGCTTCCTAATTGCCAAAGCTGAATCTATATCGAGTCGCCGCAACAGTACTCAACATATGTCTGACCTAATGGAGGGTTGTCGGTTTCCTACGCGACTCATTTATCATGTGTCAAAATGTTTAACTAAATGGCACTTTGCCAGAAAAAGTTGATTTTGGGGATAAAGTCCGTTCTTGGGCTGCTTTCGATGTGTTTGCTAAGTAGTTACTTTTAATAGTTATCCTGCTGCTGCCGCTGTCCAACATAAATAACTCGTCTCCTCCTTGTCCAGTTCGGTCTGCCCAAGTGCTAACAATCTTTGAGATACTTTTACGGTACGCCCGTTTTGGGCAACGTGATGAATGAGCCGCCTCGAAGCCTCGAACATATGATAATTAAATGCATGCCTCTGCTCTTAACACATGTAGATGACCGCAAAATATCTTAATCGGGGGCATGCTTTAACTTAATCCTGCTTTTGCTTGTGAGCTTGTGCCATTGTTTTGGATAGTCACAGCAACGGCACTAAAGGAAAAGGGTCAAATTGTTGTGAATTTATTGCAGAGAAAGAAGATTTAATTACTGGTGTAAACTTCATTTAAAAGGCTTGAAGCATTGTTCGGAATTATTCACTTGTTGGCCGATGAGTAATGTCTCGATCGGAAAGAATGAACCTGTAGAAATAACTTAAAGATTGTTTCTTATGTTTGATTCTTCGTTAAGCATGAAAGTACAAATAATTTTGATACTCTTACGAGCTGAGAAAGAGAATATTAATGTGGCGATAAGCATTTGAATCGCTCTCACAGAATAATGTCGGAAATAAAGACGGAACTCTTCAGCAGAAAAAGAGAGAAAGTGAGAGTGTTCGCCATGTGTTAAATCTAAGTCACGTCATTCAATAATATTGGTCCATTGATGTTGCCTTCGATATAATGATCACTGTAATGTAAATTCTGTTAATAATTCAGTTCATCTCTAATAATACAAACTATTCCACACTATAGTATTTTACGTTTGCAATGTTGTGCCTTCTCGTTCAATAACAAAATTCGAATATATAAACCACGGAGATGTTGTCGCCAATTCTGGTTTCATTATCAAGAACACTCTCTCAGACAGGCGACAGAAAGTTGAGATTATCTCGACATTGACCCTATTTGCTATCGCCTTCTCTCCCTCAAAGAATGTTTGAGCTGACCCCACATCCGTTGATCACGTCTTAATTCCAAAATCAGAACTATTTTCTTCGTCGTTTTAAATTAAGCTTTTAGTTTCAAATTCATTTTTCCCGCGAGCAGTCGAAATACTCAAAATGTGCAAAATAAAATTCAAAACAGTTCTTTTCTTAATATTACTTCAAATATTATTGGTGGCCACATCTGCCTTTGAAGAGGTGAGAACAATTACATAAAGCAGTGAAATACAGTGAAAGCTAAGAATGTTTACATCTTATTCTTATCAGACATATGAATCCGACCGACAAATGGAAGAAATGAGCCGCAGTCAAAACTATAAACTATGTGAAACCTTTGCTCGATTATTTTAGGCAAGTTCGAAAAGAGTTAGAAGACAACAAAATTAAGGAAAAGCATCTAAATGAATTAAATTCTGATCTTATAGAAAAGTATCATGATATTGTAAGAATTCATCAAAAATTCATGAAAGAGGCAGCTGTATTAGATGAGTTTAAAATCAAAGTACTCGAAGGGGAAAACGATATGCACTTGAGTCGAATTAAAGTTGAGAAATTAGAATCTGAAATTAATTCACAACAAAATATTATTGTGAAATTAAAAGGGGAATTAGCTGAAAAATCTGCCAGCTTAGAAAATTGCGAAATTCAATTAAAAACTCTCAATTCTAGTTCAATTGAAAAAGATCAAACTATATTGAGACTTAATGATAATATACAAAATATCACAGAAAATCAGAAAACAATTGAATTACAATTGGAGCAAAGTAAAACTAAATTAATACAGCAAGATAAAGATATTCAGTTATGTCATGCAGAAATCAACACAATAAATATGACATCAGAAAATATCAAAGAACAGCAAAAAAGAATTGAATTGCACTTAAAAGAGAGTGAAACTAAGTTAATAGATAAAGTGAAAGAAAATCAGTTATGTCAATCTGAAATTATTAAGTTAAGTATCACTTCTTGCATTTCATTTGGAGATTCAGATGTTCATCAGCTGAAAGTTTCTGGCGTAGGTTTATTCGATGTTTTATGCGATAGTCAGTTAGCTGGACCTGGATGGATTGTAATACAACAGCGAGTTGGGGGAAATGAGAGTTTTTATAGGGATTGGGCAACGTATCGCAAAGGTTTCGGTTCTTATAAAAGTGATTTCTTCCTCGGACTTGAGAAAATACATCGTATCACAAGCTTGCAGAGATTCGAACTTTACATACATTTGGTTGATATGGATGGGAATGTTAACTTCGCTCGTTATGACGACTTCAAAATATCTGATGAAGACAATGGATACACTTTGAGCTTGGGTAATTTTAATGGAACTATTGAGGATGCATTGAGATACCACGAAAACATAAAATTCTCAACATTCGATCACGACAACGACGAAGCTGATTATGATAATTGCGCAGTTTCATTCGAAAGTGGCTGGTGGCACAGGACCTGTTTTGAATGGTAATTATATCAAATTGTTATTTTAGATGGAATACTCATAATTATTGATTTTTGTATGCAGTAATGTAAATGCACCTTATGGACCAGCTCTAAATTGGGGGGAAAATGTACTAAAAGAAGGTACTAAGATGTTAATTCGCCCCAAAGAAACGATGAACAAGTAAAGAGCTGAAATTCCGAAACTTGACCCTGTAATAATTTATATACACTTTTCATTTGCGTTCTGAATAATTATACGATCGACTATTTAATGCAGCGATTTTGTTTTTAATTCTATCTTATATTTTGATATTGCAAGTTGTAAGTCTCTAGATACTAGATACTATCAATCTAAATACTATCAATAGAGGTGCAAATACTTAAACGTAAGTAAACTTATTATTATTCTTATCGAGCCTTAAATATTAAAGTAATTTAATAAATGATCTTTTCGTTTATTATCAAAACATTCATTAAACGGATTAAAGTAATCTAATCAATTTAATACAATTTTCATTAAATTCTGTTGACCCGATGAGAGTCTATCTCTTATCATTATTGGAGCATTCGATTGCTTTTAATAAATTTTCAGAGCTGATTTAAATGTAGATTTAAGTGCATTATTCAGTTCCATTTTCAGCATGTTTGAGTGCAGTCGAAAGAATCGCAATGAGCAGAATAATAATAAATGGAATTTTATTACTAATGGTACATAAAATATTTGTTATTGCCACAGCAACTGAGGAAAAGCTGTTCAACGTTTACTATCTTTCTATCAGAGGTGTGAATCCGACTGATACTCGTACCTTCTTCAATCTTAAAGGTACACGCTATTAAAAAGAACAAAGAATATATATAATTTATATGTCGGAATTAACTCCTACAATGCGATGCACAAATTTCAGCTTCTTAGAAAACCTGTTAAATGACACAAGGATATAAAAAAAAATTACATATTCCATAGAGACTGTCAACAGCAATTTGAACTAAAGTGCATGCTACAACAAACAATAATATGAAGAAAAACAACAACAACTCCTCTAAGATGATTGATAAAAACTGTTCAACTGCGAATAGCACGTAAAGAGCATGACAAGAAGAGAGCTAAGTAAAGTGCAAGCAAAGCGCCAGCAATGCTGTGAAATGAGTGGTGTGATAGAGAGAGAGAGAGAGTAAGACGGGGAAGAAACTGGCATATCGAGTTGCTTCTCTAATGTGACAGCTCAATGCAATTTTGTTGGCAATGACAACCAGCAACAACAACAGGAACGAAAGCAATGACAACAGCAGCTCATTCTATTAGGCACAGTGATTCACGAATATAAATACATGTCTATAAAAATGTTTTCTTGTTTTGTTATTATTATTATTATTATTATTTTTTTTTTTTGTAATAACAAATTCACTTTAATGTGGAGTATAGTAAAATGGATATTAATACATTTCAGTAATTTACTAACAACTGTTACTCACTGTAATTTGCATACACACACACACATATACAGTCGCACTGTCGTAAGGCAACGAAACGTGAAAAAATCATATAGAAATAATAAGGAAACAGAACTGAGGAAGGCAATGCTATGGGGAAATAATGACATGGTGTGGGGGCGGGAGAGGAGTGGCGAAAAGGCAACAGGCAAAAACTGAAAAGTGTAACTGAAATGCTGCGCAAACAACTTTGAACGTCAATTTGTCAACTTAAAACGAAAATTGAATGCAAAGCTTTGCGACACAACGCGTCGTTACGTTAACGGTGGCAGCGACTGCGACGTCGACGCTAACGTTAGCGCCTGACGCAGTCACAGCCAATTTTGAATTCAATTTTTGCTGTTGCGCTTTGTGCTGCAGTCCCAGCATTTTTGGTTGCTTTCACTGGAATTGTTGCTACAGGCACACAATAAAGAAATGAAGCGCGGGGCGTGCGGACGGGGCTGAAAGTCAAAAGAGTCAGAGCTAATGCCGTTATCGTAGGTGCGGCAAACATGACATGACGTTGCCACAACTGCGCTTGATAATGAGCAGTTAAAGCAAGAAGCAGAAGCAGACGCCAAAAGCTTCCGTAATGCTCAAACTCGAGCTGACAGTGAGAGCGCCATAAAGTGATGGAGAGAGCGAGCTCACTTGGTGAGAGCATTTGCAAAGCAAAATGCAATACTAATGCAAATAGACAAAGTGGTCGTGTGTGAGTATGAATGAGAGTTCGCCTTACACCACCAACTTTTTGGGCAAAATATAAACCTGCACGTGTTGACGACTTGCATTTGCATGTATGTATGTACATATATGCGAAAATGCACAGTAGTTGTGTGAGAGAGAGCGGGAGCAAGAGAGCTATACCACAATGCCGATCATCGACAAAGTTGTCAACGTAAAATGCAAAAACAAAACTGCCTACGTGAGCGACAGATATATCGTGTAGTCGTCGTTCCTGCATTCCTCTCTCGCTCCCACAATACTTACACAGGCAGAGCAATCGACTAACCTAACATAAAATCCGCCCCTTGATTAACAAAAACAACCAAATTTGCCGTGAAATGCAATTCCTTTTTGATTCTTTTTGCGTTTCTGCTGATTCGCAAAATTCGTTACCGCTGTTATGAAGCTTTTTGTGAATTTTGTTTTTGTTATTTTGCTTCGTGGCGACGTCGGCAGCGGCGGCGTCGACGGCGGCAACAGCGACAACGATAACAACTTCTCAACGACGACAACAATATTTACAGCTGTGGCTGCCGTTGCACAGTGGAACTATATAGCATTTTAGAAGCCAGACTTTCGATTCAAGTCGTTGTTTTTCTTTTTGAATACGATAGAGAGATAGTCAATGAATTATTTATTAGTTTAAAAATTGTATTGAATAAATATATATAGATGGTGTATATAAGAATTCGAATACACATTTCTACTCACGGATAATTTAGTTATAAATTCTTACAAAGCCCATACGACAGAAACACTTTAATGTAAGCTTTTATGTAACAATTCAAATAAAAATGTAAATAAATTTAAGTAAATTAATTTTCATTAAATATAAATATTATTTGTGTGAAATAAATCAATACGTTTTAAAATAATATTATAAATAAAATAATTTGAAGAAAATAATAATACAAAATGGCATTAGAATTTCTATGGAGCTAAGAAAATATGTAATAATAATATCATCAGATATTGAAGATAACTTTGTCATTCGCATTTAATGGTTTTGCTGACGCGAAAGACATCAAAATTATATGTATGTATGTATGTAAGGTTGATTGTATGTATGCGTATGTTAACGAGCACACGCCTCTGGCTTTGACGATCCAGCGCGTCATGGCCGCCACTTTGCTACACGAATAGCAAGTTATTTTTTCTTGGCACTTGGCAACGTTCTTCACATGCGCAGAAGTCGCACGCCCCGGCCCACTGTGCAACGTGTTGCCGTTGACGGTAGCGACAGCAACAGCAGCAACAACAGCAGCAGGCAGCAACGATCGCCACACGAGCAAAATTGAACAAAACACAAAAAAAAAGAAAAAGAAAAACGAGAAAGTGAATTTATGTTTAACGCGCCGAATTTTTGATGCCCTTACTAAGTGCAAAATGACATTTGCATTGCAATAGTAAAGAAGAAAATGAGAGAAGAGGAAAATTAAGAACTAAAATGGCAGCTTCGAAACAAGTGGTAGAGAGTGTTGAAAAAGACGCATATGATGCAAATGCTGAGAGAGGGTGTGAGTGTATGGTGTGCTTGTTGTGTGTGTGTGTATGTGTGCGATTGATTCTCGTTCTAAGCTTTTGCCAAAGCTTATGGCAAAGCTGTAATGCTTTTGGAGAGACGGCGTAAATGGCGGCAGCAGCAGCAGCAGCAGCAAGGTTGCTTCATGTTTCGCAAGGCGGGGAGGGCGGGGGCGTGCCAAGTGACGAACTTACGGCCAACAAACAACAGCAGCAGCAGCAGCAACAGCAGCGGCAACAACAACAACAGCAATAACAACAACGGCGGCAACAGCAACTGGCCCGTTTGGAGCAGCGCGCATGCCACACACAGTTTAAATATGTGAAATTAGTACAAATCGTGATTTCAACAGCGAACGACCGACGACGAACGACGAAGCGGCGAAAACAACAACAACAACGAACGTGTGTCGGGGGATCGTAACGTCAACGTTTCGAGTGGCAACAGCAGCAGCAACAACGTCACGTCACGTCGCACGTATGTATTGCGGCAACAGCAACAACAACATGCAATAAAACAGCTGATAGCAGCAACAAATAGAAAACCCAAAACACTCAGCAGCAACAGCAGCAGCAGCAACAACAAAAGCGTCGCATTATCAAGCGAGCAACCAACAGGTCTCCGGCAGCGCAGCAGCAGCAGCAGCAACAACAAGAGCTACGTTGTTGAGTTGTCGAGTGAGCGCAAAAAAAAATAACAAAAACAAAAAAAGCCCCCGCGTGCCGCTGCAACCAACAACCAGCGCACACAAACACATTACACACACAAACACAGAGCGAGACACACTAATACACGCATACATACATATTCGCGGTCGCCAGCCAGTGTGCACACATACACACCAATACAAACAAGTGAACAGCAAAGCACAGAGTCTCGCACACCTTTGCGTTGATTTTGGACGAAGCGACGTCGGTCGCACCGTGGTACAAGCAACTGTCAAAAACTGAACACTGATCACACGTGGTAAGCGATCAACTGGCAAGCCACAATCATTGCTTATCAATACACAACAGAAACAATAATTTCACAAAATTAACTAAGCAATCTAAATTCTTTAAGTTTAAAAACAAAACTGCAATTTAATTCTGAAACTATTTATCTTCAATAATAAGCAATTAAAATTCAATTGCACTCAAATGCACAAATATTTATTTGCCTATTATTAAACAAGTTTTAAATAGTTTCACAAATTTGCAATGGCATAAAATTTCTATGATTACATTTTAATGTACATACTATTATGGTTAAGCATCAGCAAATGAATTTTATTTAGTTTCGCCTTATAATTTGCATTCAAATAATTTTGCAAAACTTAAAAATTTATAATTTGCATTTAAATGCAACCCTTCATAGTATATTTGTAAAAGGATCAAATACATTTGCTTCACTATCGATAACTTTAGAGAAGTTTCAACGCAGTGAAACTATCGAAATATTTTTGGCAAATGCAGTTTGTGTTCTAAAGTTTAAATGCAACCCTGCATAGTATAATTGTAAAAGCAGCAATTACATTTGCTTGATTATCGATGCCAATCGCTAGAAGTTATCAAACATTTTCAAAGCAGTGAAACTATTCAAATATTTTTGGCAAATGCAGTTTGCATTTCTTGCGTCATTTGCACCACTGTGTAACGCTCACTTGCGCGCTCTCTCTCGCACAAAGTGCAGCTGAGCTGCCGTTTGGCCGCCGCCGCCGCCACACTTGCCGCTGCTGCTGCCGTTACTGTTGCTGCTGCTGCTGCTACGCTTCCTCTGCCACACAACCGCTAGCCGCGGCGCACCGCCGCCGCCGCCTCAGTCGAAAGTCAAAAGCAACGTGTTGTGGACGCGTTTTTTTTTGTGAACGTCGCGTTGCGTTGCGTTTACCTTCTTTTGCTACCTACCTTCCTCTCTCTATCAAACACACACACACACACTACACTACACTCTCTTCATCTCTCTCTCTCACTCACAAACGCAGCTTGCGCGCGCGCGCACTTTACAACCCCCCACAAAAACAACCCCACCACACACATAAGAGAGAGAGAGAGTGCGATACAGACAGAAGGAACTGAACAGCTTCCTTGCTTCCCCCAGCAACAACTTTCACCACACACACACACACAATGTCCAGTAGCGGCGCCGCAGCGCAGTACAAACTTGACGCCAACTCCAATGCCATCGTTTTGATTACGGACGCCGCTGCCGCTGTCGCAGCGCTGCCACCGTCACCGTCAGCCCCTGGCGATCGCATCGAATGGTCGCGCGCCACAATATTGGGATTCATCGAGGACTATCGACGTCAGCGCGTCCTTTGGGACCCCAACACGAAAGGCTATCACATCAAACAAACAAAATACGAGGCGCTTAAGCTGCTGAGTGAGAAATATGGCACCGAAATACGTTCGATACGTTCAAAAATTAAATCGCTGCGCTCGTCATTTCATCGCGAGCATGGCAAGGTGCTCAATGGACGCAATCGTGGTGTGCATTATCAGCCCATGTGGTTTGCCTATGAAGCGATACGTTTCATCTTGGATGGTGACGTCGACGTCGACAGCAACGCCGCTGCCTTGGATGCTGCTGCTGTCGTTGAGCCGGTTGCTGTTGACTCGGAAGCGGCTGATAAACTAGCCCTAATGCATAGCCTAGATTTGGAACAGCTGACAGCTGCTGGCAAACAGCAACAGGTTGTTGAGCAGCAGCAGCAGCAAAGCGAAGACTTCGCTGCTCGCGTCGCTGCTGCCGTCGCAGCTGTGGCAGCCGCTGCGGCAGCGAATATCAGGGAACGGGATCATCATTTGCTGCTGGATACCAACAACGATGCAGCGACCTCCGAAGCTAACTCAAATGGATGTGCGGGCGTTGGCAGCGACGCGACTGCAGCAGCAGCAGCGGACGCAGCAGCAACTGCATCAGTCTCAGCAGCCGTGGTAAGCGCCTATTTTTGCCTATTACTTTTTCTGTTGTGCACATTTTTTCTTCTCATTTCTTATGGGTCACACTGCAAAGCCCGGTTGAGCATATTCGTGCAAGTGAAACAGCATGAGACATGTGCAAGTGCAGTACGCTTACATAGTTGTTCTTGTGTGTACATAAATATATACATTTATATGTATGTATGCAATTCATATGATTATATGTATGTTTGCATACATTTTGGCTGCTCTTTAATACAGAGTATTGTTGTGCAGAGTATTTGCTTAACGCATAGACCCAACTGCAGTATTCTTGTGTTTTGCTTGTTGTTGTCGTTCCGGTAAAGCTTTTGCTTTGCATACTACTCTTTGTCCGTGTGTGTGTGTGTGTTTGCGTTTGTGCTTTTGTGTGCGTGAGTGGTTTGACTTGTTTTGCGGCAGCAGCAGCACACGCGCCGACGCTGCTAGCTTTACTCTGTCTGTCTGTGTCTAGCGGGTTCGTGGCGCACAGTGGGGCACGAGCTTGTATTTGTTATATGTGTATGTATGTGTTATGTGTATATGCGTCGAATTAACTGCCTGAATGCTTAACGTTGTTAGTTAGTTGTTATCGTCTGTTATCGCTATTATCGATATCGATATCGAGCTATTAACATTGCTTATGTATGCATGCCGCTCAAATTATGAACAATTTGTAGTCACTGTGCTGTGTCTGTGTCGCTCTGCTGCTATTGCGTCGCATGCGCTTGATAAGCGTTTGCTATATTGTTGTGCAAGTCAGTGTGTGTATGTATTTGTGTGCGTGTTGTGAGTGTGTGTACGTGTGTGTCAACTGGCTGTGATTCGCGCTGCTGCTGCCACTGCTGCTGTTGTTGGTTGTTGTTGCTACCATATGTGTGTGTTGCATCAGCCGTAGAAATCGTCAGCTACACGTTTGGCGCCGACCTCCCGCCCTGCCCGGCTGCTTCACACACACCCACCACTCCCGCAGCCCTCGTCTCCCCTTTGGCAATGGACCCGCCTAAGCAGCAACAGCTTCAATATACATACTACATTTGTAGTAAGTTGCTGTTGTGCTGCGGTTTGTTGTTTTCCTCTCTTTCTCCATACCCGTTAGTTGAAAGCTTAAAAAGGTATTTCGTTTTTGTGGAACACACGGGAAATACAAATATGAGTTTGCTTAGTTTCGATTTTTTTTTAGTTTCTTCACTCAAGTGTTTCATTTTGGATTTTAATATATGATTTTTTTAAATAAAAGAATAAAAAAAAAATAATTGAAGTAATATGTATAAAATCGTATATGTATAAACTCTAGGCTAAGAAAATAAAATTATTTTTTGCAAATTTCCCCAATAACAAATTCTAGTTGTTTTGCAAAAAAGAAATATTAAGCTTCAATGCTTTAGTCACACCAAATACGTAGCGGGTATCTCAAAGTCGGACACTGTGTGAACTCGAGCTTTTCTTGCTTTGCTTTAATTTTATTTTGCTGTTTTTTTTTGTTTTGCGTCTCTCTCATTTTTTTTAGTTCGTTCGTTTGCTTCGCCTTGTCTGTCCACTTCGTTTGCTTGTCTCTGGCCACTCGTTGGTCCACTTCAATGTTGACTTCGTTGTGTTCCCCCCTATCTCTTCACCCGCCTATCAACAAACCAAACAACTAATTTAATCGTCGCTCGTCGCCGTGTGTTTGAGTGTGTGTGTGTGTAAGTGAGTCTGTGGCTCACATTTATTTATTTATTTTTTATTACTATTCTAATTTGTTTTTCACTCTGCTTTGTTGTTATTATTATTTGTCTGACAAATTCTTCGCATTGCCATAATTGTTGTAGTTATTATTTTTTTCTTTGCTGATTCTTAACGTTTGTATATTTTCTATCGCCTCTCTCTCTCTCTTTCTATCTTTTATAGACACGTTCCTCTTCCGATTTGGACGGCGAGAATTATTGCAATATTAGCGCCGAAGATGTGAAAACTGAAATTGTAAGTACAATATACAAGTGCGAACTGTAGTTAACCCCTACACTATTATTAATTGCCTTTTGATTGACTTTACCGATTCTTCACCTTATACCCTATACGCAAATTAGTTTTGAGTAGGGTATGAGCTTTATTCGGAAATTTCATTACACATAAGAAGCTAAAAACATCGAATGTTTATAGTTAAAAATATATATATTTTAATAGAGACATAAATTATACATAATTTTAAACCTTTTTTAATACTAATATGTGATAATTGAAATATGATAATTGGAATTGCTTTGGTTTTTAAAACGTTCATTTTTTTAAAAGATTCTTTCTATTACTCAGAAAATATTTTTGCTTAAAGATATATATAATTCGCCAGTTCTTTTTTTTTAATTTCCACAATTTAAGGCTTAAGCGTAGGACGTGCATACTAAAAAATCTTTTATGTTTAGACAATTTAGTAGTTTGCATAGCCCTGTATCTTATATAGAAAAACTTTATCAAACAACTTGTGAAAAAATGTTTTTCTGTAATATATTTGTTCTTTAAATACAGTTGCCTACGTTTTATTTTCGATAAAGATAAAGAAGAAGATAAACTTTATATCCTGTAAAATCCAGTATGTTATACAAGTGTATTCGTGAAGGATTAGGCAGATTAATAGCTTGCATTATAATAACTTACATTGTATGTAGAGAGGTTTGAAGTGTTATTATAATTTGGCCAATGTTTTGTTATTGAAAGTGTTTCCTATCCTTACAAAAACAGATATTTTTAATAATTGCATAAGTGTATTTCTTTTTCTGAGACACTAGCTTCAATAATCTATATACAGTTGTGAACCTTGAAATAGCAGTGCTAGTATTATGTAGTGTATTTCTTTTTTTTATACACTTTAGTAGTTTCAATAATCTATCTAAAGCTGTTAACTTTGAAATAGCATTGCTACATAGTATTATGCAGTGTATTTCTTTTTCTCAGACACTTTAGTACAAACAACTTTGACACTTTGAAATAAATAGAAGTGTATTTCTTTTTCCTATACACTTTAGCCCTTACAGCTGTTAACTTTGAAATAGCAGTGCTAGTAGTAGTGTATATATAGCGTATAACCCCTCTTAACATGTATGTTTATTTTCTTTTCGCCCTTCTCTCAGATCGAGCACGAAAGTGAGCTGGGACTGCTCGATCGTCAGACGAGCACACCGCTATCGCTGAGTTACTTCAAGCCTACGGATCTGACGTTCAATCCTCGGAAGCGCAGAGCGCAACATCCGATGGATGACAATGATGATGGTGGCAGTGATTGTGGAGCAGGAGATGCGGCTCAGCTGCAGCTGCAGCTGGGTCAGCCGGTGTGGGCGTTGGCATCGTTGGGGGCGTGGTTGGAGCGCTGACACTGACGCCAATCAAATCATCATCGATGCAGTCGCAGTCGCTGTCGTCGCAACAGCAGCAGCAGCTACAGCTGAACCACAGTCAGATAGCATTTCATGCGCTGCAACAACACTTTAGCCACAGCCACAGCAGCCATAATCTCAGCCACAGCAGCCACAATGGCAATGGGCATTCACAGCAGCACTTCCATCATCACCATCATCAGCAACAGCAGCAACAACATTCCAATAACATGGCACAAAAACGTGATCGTGATCGTGATCTCTCTTCCTCGCCAACTGAGGCCAACAACAACAACAACAACAACAGCAGCAACAGCAACAACAACCACAGCAGCAGCAACAGTAATAGCAACAATAATAATAATCGTAATTCGTCCACATCCTTGGAGCTGGCAACAGCGACAGCAGCAACAACCAGCAACAGCAGTAGCAGCAGCAGCGGCATATCCTCAAGCCTCAAGCTCAGCACCAACGCCAACAACAACAACAACATGAGCAGCAACAACAACATGAGCAGCAACCATGTGGATGAGTATGGAGTGTTTGGGGAATATGTGGCCATCACCATACGTAAGCTAAAGACATCAAAGTCAAAGATTGTGGTCAAGCATCTGATCAATAATCTGCTCTACGAAGCAGAGCTGGGCAAATATGATCAGGGCATGCCAGCCTCCAAGGAGCCGCCGCAGCTCTACAAGATGCAATAGTCGATAGTCTAAAACGCGGCTTGTAGTTAACAAAGAAAAGAAAAGAAAACAATACAATATACAATATGATAAAGAAAGATAAACAAATGGGGGGTATCCAGAGGGAATCCAGAGAACGCACTAGTCAGCAAAATCAGAGAGCGAGCGAGTTAATTGTGGATAAGGGGGATAATGGGGGATTTAGCCAAGCGCATTTCATTCAGGGACAAAGACCATTTAAGTACTTTATACGCTAAACATACAAATTAAGCATACGTAGTGAGGAGATGAGAGGAGAGGAGAACATATCAGTGAAAATCAGTCAGCAACCCACGAAGAACAGCAAAATGTCAACATACCATTAAATGAATTAAATATTATATATATATATATTACTATGATATACAAGAATTTTTTCAGTTCAGTTTACAGTTTTTAGTTTTGTTTTTTTTTTACGTTTATTTACAATTTAATTTTGGCAATAACACTTTTTGAACTCAGGTGCCTTTATTTTTCGTAGTCGTTTAAGCGTTGTTATCTTATGCATTAATGAATCAATCAATACACACATACATATATATATATATATATATTTTCAATATATAGTCATAGTAGAATCCACGTTGAATCAGCAACGAAAAACTGTAGCCACAATATTAATGTACATAATTATTAAGTCAATTAATTCTCTTACGGATATCGGATCATATGCGAAATGCTAAAACTTATACTATATGCATATGCATCCAACTTAAAGCGCTCTGTACATACGTAGAATGGAGGAAGCGGCAACAAAACCAATTTGTAATAACTATTTCATAAGTATCTATTACCAATTTTGTTACTGAAACTAATTTGAATTGATCTAAAAGTTAACTAATAAATTGAACACTGTTGAATTATTTCATTTTGAAAATGATACGTATAACGACTGTTTTATTATTATATTACATATTATAGGAAAGGTATGTATCAGACAGAGGCATCTCCGACCCCAGAAAGTATATATATTCTTGATCAGCGTATGGAGAAAACGCTTAGCGACTAATGGTATTAGTTGCCTTGGCTGACAATTTAGTATTTTTTGCACTCTATGGTATACTTTGAACGTAGTACTATATGAATATACCAAATATAGCAGTTGGCATGTTGCAGTATTTTTAGGTATTTTTATGTGGTATGTTTTTTAAAATAATACTAGACTAGCTTTCTTACTAGTTTTCAGCAATTTAGTATATTTTACTGACAATTTAGTATATTTAGCACTCTATGGTATATTTTGATTATAGTACTATATCAATATAGCAAATGTAGCAGTTGACATGTTTTTAGTATTTTTGAGGTAAATGAATTTGGTATATTTTCATAATAATACCGTACTGTTGTGCTTTCAATGAAAATGCTTAGCGGGTATCTCACAGTCGAGCATACTCGACTGTAGCTTTCTTGCAAGTTTTCAACAATTTAGTATATTTTACTGACAATTTAGTATATTTTGCACTCTATGGTATACTTTGAACGTAGTACTATATCAATATACCAAATATAGCATTTGACACGTTTTAATATTTTTGCGGTATTTTAATTTGGTATATTTCAATGATAATAAGAAGCATTCTGTAAATTTCAAACTATAAATTATGAATTATTATTATTAACTACAATATTACTAATATGACGCAAATCAGTGAAATCATTTGGTTATTTTAAATTTGTAGAGTATTCAATGGCCTCTCTGAGCTTGTATTTCCCTTAGCGATTTCAATCAGCATTATGTGTGCTTGGTTCTTGATGATTTCTTCGAGTTGTTTACATATCGAATCGAATCGAAACGAATCGTTTTGAAAGCTCAGCCTATTGCGCATTTCTAATGCGATTACTCGACACACTCGTGTAGTGTTATGGCTTCGCGGTTCTCGACGTTCTGGGGCAGTCAACACAATGGAGTTCGTTGTTGGTCTTGCGAACGAAAACGAAACAATTGCTGCTTGCTTTTGATCATAAATCAAAAATGCTCTCAACTGTAACGAAGACAACTGAAATACAACAAACAAAAAAAAAACACAATACACAAAAAAACAAAAACAAAACAAAATTAAGAAAAACAATCGTAAATAATTTTATGAATTTCTCTTAATGGATAAATAATAACTTGCATTAAATATATCATTTTAATATGAATTGTGTCAGGGTATAATAGGCTCGAACTTCAAGTGAGCATTTCTTCTCTATTTGTTATGAGTGTGCGCATTGATAACACCTCAAAGTAAATGTCTGTTGATAAGCAATATTGAATGAACATACACACACACACATAATATATGTATATATGTATTTGTTTATGTATTTAGCTCAAGGCCGCAATAAATTCATTTAGAGTGTTTTGAATCGGTTTATTTCTGCAAATTTCCATTTAAATCCGATTGTGTTTCACTTTCATTGCGGCTGCACAACGAGGCGTATGCGCAATTTAAGTATCATAACGAGATGTGCAAAGACGCTTCTATATAATGAATTGAATGTGCATATAGAATGTTCATAGGTATGGCATCAATTGATAAAATGATTTTCTAAATTTAACTTAAAGATCGCATAATTAGCTGGTAATTGTATCTCATAGTCGCTGTTGCTTTCTTCAATTGCCTTTTGCCTTGCGCCTATCAGACACATTCACAATTATATATGGGAGTGTACAACATTCATTACATTCTGCACACTAGACGCGATACAAGCATGACGATGATTGCTTTGTTTTGCGCGACTCGACAGTTCGCAGAATTTGCGGCGTTATTCTAGGAAACAACAAGCAACGCAACGTGCTCCGATCGTCTGCGAGAAGTTACCGAGGGAGGGGTGAGCGATATATTGGGGGCATATTGCAAAATGACGTAATGTTCTCTTGAAAACATCGACCATCAACCAGGCCGGGCAGCTGTCGCGTTTTGGAGCTGCTTTGTAGCTGTTGCTCTTGCTGTTGATGTTGGCGCTTTTGTTTTGCTCGTCGCATTTCGTTTCGTTTCGTTTCGTTAAGCGAAGCAGCAACAAATATAAAACTAATGATAAATTCTACACAAACACACACACACACACACACACACACACACACATGAACTCAGCGTCTGAGCGGCTTTAACTTGAGCTCAGGGGCCCCCATGTCAACAATCAACAGTTTGCCATAAATTATTTTCGCAAACAGTTCGCGGCACCCCAATGCGGCCCCAGGGAGCCCGACACTCCACAGCTCCACATCACTGCTGATAAGCAGGCTGGCTAGCGATATATATATATATATATATATATATATATATTGTATGTATGTATGTACATACAATTCATAGATAGCTGAGTACATTATGTATACGTACATATGTATGTTTGTATGGTCCCAGTTTCAAAGCGAGTGTCACACAATCACATATTGAGCAAGTCACAGCGAGCACCTACAATAACTTCCTGAAGAGCGAGCAGAGTGGTAGATTTAATACCCTGCAGATGTATATATACATATATGGAAATGAATATAGACATAGATATAGATATAGATATAGATATAGATATAGATATAGATATAGATATAGATATAGATATAGATATAGATATAGATATAGATATAGATATAGATATAGATATAGATATAGATATAGATATAGATATAGATATAGATATAGATATAGATATAGATATAGATATAGATATAGATATAGATATAGATATAGATATAGATATAGATATAGATATAGATATAGATATAGATATAGATATAGATATAGATATAGATATAGATATAGATATAGATATAGATATAGATATAGATATAGATATAGATATAGATATAGATATAGATATAGATATAGATATAGATATAGATATAGATATAGATATAGATATAGATATAGATATAGATATAGATATAGATATAGATATAGATATAGATATAGATATAGATATAGATATAGATATAGATATAGATATAGATATAGATATAGATATAGATATAGATATGGATATGGATATGGATATAGATATATATGATATCGATATGACCTAAGTGCTTTGAGCAGCGTGAAAATGACATTATCTGAGCATTATACCCTATGCCTGATAAGTATTCGGCTGTAGAATGTTCCGCAATTGTCAGCTGGTATTGGGCAAGGTTCGGAAAGTGTTGTAAATCAATTAGTTGAACGACTTTCCCAACACTAGCAATACTAATACAAAATGTGAGCCAAGAAATTGCGTCGTAGTCGAGCTCAACAAAGTTGTTTCGAGTGCGAAAGCCAACTTGTCAGTAAATGTATCTGAAAGAGAAAGCAATAGAAAGAGAGAGAGAGAGAGCGAAAGAGGAAGATTGCTGATACGTAGAACTTGCATTTCCAATATGATTTATGGCAAAAGCAAATGCACAAATGCTGTTACCCGCTATTACGATACTCGTCTGCGATTGCCGCCTCGTAAATTATGTGGCAAGTTCCTCCCAGTTCCAATGCAAGCCACATGTTGCAATGTTGGCCAGCGAACTTACAACTAATTTGTTGCCCTAATGGGACAGAACTTGAGACAAAAACTTGAGGCGCCAAAGCAACTACGATTGCTGACCAACTTTGCTGCAACTTAAACTGAAAGTTGCCTTCACTACTTGATAGTGACAATGTTTGAATAAAAAACAAGTATGCCAATATCATTAACTAAATTACTTTAAGGTTCGATTAAAAGGATATATTCTGGATAATAATAAGTTTAGTTACTTTTAGGTATTTGCAGCTCTATTGAAAGCATCTAGATAAATACAACTTGCTACATCAAAACATAAAATATAATAAAAACAGATATATTTCCATACAAAAATCAGTGCATTAAATAGTCGATCGAATTATAAATGCACCAATTTTATATAAATAATTACATAATTGAGTCAAATATCGAAATTTCAGCTCTATTTAGTTGCTTACTTTGTCATCGCTTCTTTGGGCCGAATTAGCATCTTAACTTCTTTAAGTTTAATATCATATCCTCTCCACCAATTTAGAAATGACCCATATGGTGCATTTAAATGACTGCATTGGAAAAAAAAATTAATAAGTAGATGTTTTCCATCAAAAATAACAATTTGGAATATTTACCAATTAGCACATTTCGAGTACCACCAGCCACTTTCGTACCATGATGCGCAATTATATGCGAATTGGTCGTTGTCGCGATCGAATGTTGAGAATTTCACCTTATCGCTGTACCGCATCGCGTCATCAGCGTTTCCCTTAAAATTACCCAAACTCAGTGCGTAACTATTGTCTTCATCAGATATTTTGAAGTCGTCATAACGAGCGAAGTAAAGAGTCCCATCCACAGCAACAAAATGTATATAAAGTTCAGTACGCTGCAAACTTGTGATACGATGTATTTTCTCTAGACCGAGGAAGAAATCACTCTTAAAGGAACCGAAACCTTTGCGATACGTTGCCCAATCCCTATGAAAACTCTCATTTCCCCCAACTCGCTGTTGCATTACAATCCATCCAGGTCCAGCTAACTGACTATCGCATAAAACATCGAATAAACCAACGCCAGAAACATTGAGTTGATGAATTCCTGGATACTTTTCAAAAGGAGAGCAACTTGTTGGGATAAGAGTATTGAGTAAATCTTTATTCAATGTATCAATTTCAGATCGACATGACTGATTTTCTTTCACTTTATCTATTAGCTTAGTTTCACTCTCTTTTAATTGCAATTCAATTTTTTTCTGCTGTTCTTTGATAGTTTCTGATGTCCTGTTCAATGTATCAACTTGAGATTGGCATAACTGAATATCTTTATTTTGCTTTATTAATTTAGTTTTACTCTGCTCCAATTGTAACTCAATTATTTTCTGATGTTCTGTGATATTTTGAATATTCTCACTAACTCTTTTTATATTTTCATCTTGTTCAAATAAATTAGAACTAAGATTTTTTAATTGAATTTCGCAATTTTCTAAGTTAGCAGATTTATTAGCTAATTCTCCTTTTAATTTCACAATAATGTTTTGTTGTGAATTAATTTCAGTTTCTAATTTCTCTTCTTTATTTTGACACAATTGCAAATTGTTTTCCCCTTTGAGTATTTTGTTTTTATACTCATCTAATAGAGCCGTCTCCTTCATAAATCTTTCATGAATTTCTACAATTTCATGATACTTTTCTATAAGATCAGAACTCAACTCAGTTAACTTCTTTTCCTTAATTTCTTTGTCTTCTAACTCATTTCTGACCTGTCTAAAATAATCAAGCAAAGGTTTCACAGTTTTATAGTTATGAATGCGGCACATTTCTTCCATTTTTCGGTCGGATTCACACGTCTGATAAGAAGAAGATGGAAACATTCTTAGCACTCACTGTATTACACTGCTTTTTTGTAATTGTTCTCACCTCTTCAAAGGCAGTTGTGGCCAGCAATAATATTTGAAGTAATATTAAGAAAAGAACTGTTTTGAATTTTATTTTGCACATTTTGAGTATTTCGACTACTCGCGGGAATAATGAATTTAAAACTAAAAGTTTAATTTAAATCGACGAAGAATATAGTTCAGATTTTGGAATTAAGTCGCGAACAACGGATGTGGGGTCAGCTCAAACATTCTTAGAGGGAGAGATGGCGATAGCAAATGGTGTCAATGTCGAGGCAACTTTCAACTTTCTGTCGCCTATCTGAGAGAGTGTTCTTGATAATGAAACTAGAATTGATTATTCGAATTAGGTTATTGAACTACAAGAACAACAATGCGGATGTAAAATACTGTAGTCTGGAACTATGTATAATATGTTATTCGAGAGAAGAACTAAGCATTAGATGGACATTATATCGAGGACAGCAGATATTTAATGATGTAATGTGGACTTAGCTGTTCATAGTCTAAATAACGATGAATTGGCAGAAGGAAAAAGCTCTTTGACTTCGATTTCCACTGAAGTGAAATACAGCGCTAAGTCTAAAAATAGAACAAGTTTTTATTTTTGCATTATTTTTATTTTTTAAATTCAAAGATATGTTGGGTTTTCCTAGTAATATTTGAAATTTTCGAAAGTGGTGCAATTTTGAATTTCACTGCTGTACATATTTGCTCAGATGATAAGGAAAAGAGCGGCCTTCATGACGTCAGAACTGTGACGAGCAGTCAAAAATATTTGCTGGCTCTCTCCGCTGATCATTCTCTGTAGCTTATCAATCGCTGTTGAGTAATTCTGCTAATTTCAGCGATCGGAAGAGGCGGAAGATGCTGATATACATTGTGTTTCGAAGGGTAGATCAGCTAAGTGATCTCGAACGGACATTAAAAGATCTCCACTTTAGAGCATTTAAAAATGTATCGAAGTAACGCATTTAATACCAACTCACCCCATTTAATAAGTTATTGTTAAAAATAATTGTATACTTTAAATACCAAATAGATTAATAATTAGGAAAATATTTTATTTATATACAAAACACAAAACAAAATTTAGAAATCAATTATAGCTCACTTACAATTTCAGACGAATAAGCATCTTAATTTCATTAATGTGATAAATTGTCCATCGAAGCCAGAATCTTTGATTCTGGTTATTATTAAAAACAATGTAAAAATAAATAATTTATTATATATGTGCATATGCTAAACTGCTATCAGAAGCGCAATTATCGGAAGAAATGTCATTGTCGCGATCGATGTTTAAGCACATCGCAATCATATCCCATGCTTGCACCCAAGCTCAATATGTAATCATTGTATTTATCGGATATATTATATGTAAGTCTTCGTAACGAATTTTGTTGAGTCATCTTAGAATACCATATGAATTTAAAGCTCGTGTTGTTGCGATTTCGTGAGTCGATAAATTTCATCCAATCGAAGACGAAATCTTTAGCCGGGCAACCGAATTCTTAGCAATCTCTCTGATCTTGCCATCTATATCAGCCAAATGTATATACAGCTTGATGATACAGATGTATATTCTTAAATCCGAGAAAAAAATCATTCCCAAGGAAAACGAAACCTTTGCGATACATTACCCAATCATTATTGAAACTGTCACTTCCCCTAGTTCAACTCATTTTTTTATTACAATGCATTCAGCTAACTAACTATCGCATAAAACATCGAATAAATCGTATCCAGAGACATTGAGTAGATGAATACAAGAAGTTATGGGACTTAAATTATCAATTTCAGATTGCATATCTGATTTTATTCATCAGTCTTTATTAACATAGTTTTACTTTTTTCTATTTTCAATTTGTTTGATATTTGATGTTGTGTGACATTTTGCATTTAATCTCATTACAGTTTGATCTCTTTCGATTACACTAGAGTTAAGAGTTTTAAGTTCAACTTCACAAATGTTAATGTTGGAGAATTTCATCTGCAAACTCTCCTTTTAATTTGCTAAAAATGTTTTTTTAACTTTATGTTTTTTTTTCAACTTTATTTTCTCACGATTGCAAATTGTTTTTTTTTTCATTACTTCGTTTTTATATTCATATAATAGAGCTGCCTCTTTCATGAATTTTTCATGAATTCTTACTATATTATAATACTTTTCCATAAGATTAGAATTTAATTCATTTAACTTCTTTTCCTTAAATTCACTGTATTTAACCTGTCTAAAATAATGCAGCACTGTTTTTCCCTATTTTCGATCGGATTTACACGTCTGATAAGAAGAATAATGATACACTTTCACTCTCACAATATTTTCTAATGATCATCTCTGAGCGAGACACTTTATGATAATGCCATTTAATGGAAATTTAATTGAATTGATTAAAATCTGTTAATCTTTCTATTGAATGAATAGATAAGAAACGAATATGTGAAGATCATTTATTAAATTACTTTAATATTCAAGGCTCGTGTGAAAGGAAACATACAGGATAATCATAAGTTTACTTACTTTTAAGTATTTCCAGCCCTATTGAATGTATCTAGAGAGGTAAAATTTGTTACATCAAAACATAAAATACAATAAAAACTGATCTATTTCCATTCAAAAATAAACAGTCGATCGTTTTATTATTCAGAACGCAATTTCTTAATGCACCAATTATATATAAATGATTACATAATTAAGTCAAATATCGGAATTTCAGCTCTTCAGTTTATCAGTACTTCATCGCTTCTTTCGGGACGAATTAGCATCTTAACTTCTTTCAGTTTCATATCGCTCATTACAGTGCCCAACCAATGTAGACTCGACCCATATGGTGCATTTAAATTACTGCATAGGACAAAATATAAATACAAAATTATGAGTATTCAATCGAAAATCGTTAGATTTGCAATATTTACCAAAAATAGCAATTCTTGTACCACCAGCCACTTTCGTATTCAAATGCGCAATTATTACTGGTAGAATCGTTGTCGCGATCGAATGTTGAGAACTTCATGTTTTTTGTGGGGTCTCATCCCATCCAAAACAAAAGCTCCACTGAATGTACCCAAACTCAGTGCGTATCCATTGTCTTCATCAGATATTTTGAAGTCGTCATAACGAGCGAAGTAAACAGTTTTATACACATCAACCAAATGTATATAAAGTTCGGTACGCTTCAATCTCGTGATACGATGTATCTTCTCAAGTCCGAGGAAGAAATCACTCCCAAAGGAACCGAAACCTGTTGCGATACGTTGCCCAATCCCTATTGAAAACTCTCATTTCCCCCAACTCGTTGTTGTATTACAATCCATCCAGGTCCAGCTAACTGACTATCGCATAAAACATCGAATAAACCTACGCCAGAAACATTGAGTTGATGAACACCAGGAGAATCTTTCAAAAGGTGAGCAACTTGATGGGATAAGAGTATTGGTTAAAGTATTATTCAATGTATTAATTTCAGTTTTCTTAATTAACATATTTTGACTCTCATCTAATTGCAACTTAAGTGTTTGCTGTTGCTCTGTAATCTTTTCGATATTTGCATTAAGTCTCCTTATATTTTCATCCTTTTGAAATAGACTAGCATTAAGTTTTTTTAATAGAGCCTCCGAAGATATTAAACTGTTGGATATATCTGCTTCTTCATCTTTACGTTTATCATAAAGTGGGGAAATTGGTGTTAGTTTGTCAATAATATTTTTTTGTAAATTAAACGCAGATTCTAATTTATCAGCTTTATTTTGACACAATCGCAAATCGTTTTCTCCTTTCATTACTTTGTTTTTATACTCATCTAATAGAGCTGCCTCTTTCATGAATCTTTCATGAATTCTTACAATTTCATGATACTTTTCCATAAGATCAGAATTCAATTCATTTAACTTCATTTCCTTAATTTCTTTGTCTTCTAACTCATTTCTGACCTGTCTAAAATAATCAAGCAAAGGTTTCACAGTTTCATAGTTATGAATGCGGCACATTTCTTCCATTTTTCGGTCGGATTCACACGTCTGATCATAATAAGATGCAAACATTCTTAGCACTCACTGTATTACACTGCTTTTTTGTAATTGTTCTTACTTTTTTCCCGACAGCTGTGGCCACAAAGAATATTTGAAGTACTATTAAGAAAAGAACTGTTTTGATTTTAATTCTGATCATTTCGAATATTTCGACTGCACGCGAAAAAGATGATTTTTGAAACTAAAAGTTTAATTTAAATCGAAAAATTCAGCTTTCAGTTGCTATTTGACTTTTCAGCTAACATGTGACGAACGGATGTGGGGTCAGCTCAATACATATAAGAAGGCGATAGCATATAGTGTCAATGTCGAGAGAATGTCGACTTTCTGTCGCCTGTCTACGAGAGACTTCTTGATAATGCAACTAGAAGTGACGACAGCTTGTGAGTTATTCATTTAGTCGCAGATTTTGGAGGCTAAATGAAAATAAATTTAAAAATTATGTTTTATTTTCATGAAGAATCATGAACCTATTAATCGAGATTGCTCGATTATAAAATTACCCTATAAATGTATACAAAATTTACTTTATTTATTTTTATGTTAATTTTTAATATTTTAAATCGAGCGTTTGCTTTTAAAAGAGAAAAAGGTGAAGAACACTGATGGTTTTAGTTGGCATTTTACAAATTGTTGACTCAGCTTCCACAAAAGTGTTGCATTAAAAAAGGAATAAATTTTCACAAAAAAAGAAACCTAATATCGATAACTCTTAGTAGAAGCTTTTCCAATCAACTTTATTAATTGAAGTAAAATAATTTCCAAATTGAAAGCATGAAGTCTTAATGCAAACTCTCAACTCTTTTGTTCTACATAATTCAGTTTTGTTTAATTTTTGTTCATTTTTAACTGTAGCAAAGTCTTCTGCTACAATACGATGTGGCAGAGCAACTCCACATGTTATTTATTATTGCTATTTATTGGTAATAAAAATATATTTCTTAGTTTATGCTGAGTGTCTCCTTTTTAATAAACTTTCTAACCATTAAATTTTCAATTACTTACGAGATTCAAACAGTGAGAGTATTTTCCTTAAATAAATTATAACATGATTACCTTCCTAGTAAGATTTCGGCAAACGTTATGACTAAAATTTAGCTATTTATAGTCTAAGTCACGATGAATCGGTAGAAGGAAAAAGCGTTTTGACTTCGATTTCAACTGATGTGAAATAAATTCTGAATCTAAAAATAGAACCAGTTTTTATATATTTATTTATTGTTTTTTATTAATTTTATTAAAAAAGGTTTTTTCCTAATCTAATCGAAGTAAAGCTGGGACTCTAACAATATTTTTATTTAGAGAAATTTACCAAACGTGTGCAAATTTTCTCGGTTTTCGGCATCTCATTTGTTCTGGGCCGCGATGATAAGAAAAAGAGCAGCCTAAAGCGTATTTATAGAGAGTAAAGCGAAAACATCTGTCAATATTTCGCCTCTTTTACTCAGACATAAGTTTCAACCTGCACTTTAAACTTTTCTCTTTTGTGTGATGTATTCGCTAAATCTATCTTTTTATATACTTATTATACATTGATAGCATTTAAAGATCATCATAAGTTATCTTTGGTTGACTATGACGCACAAAATCTCTCAATATTAAGATAGTGTTATATGTATATATATATAATTTTGTTTGATTTGTTTTTATTGATAGCAATGCAATGACTCGATTTCGAAATTGCATTTGACTATAAAATTATAAGAAAATAATTAAAGTGCCATCAAAAATCATGAGTCTAATAATGAAGATGATGGCCAGCAGGAAAATAAATGAATAACGAACAATAGCAGAGCAGTCAAATTAAATTGACCAGAAAATAAAAACGAAAACAAAAAAATCATTAAATGCACGAAATGGCAGAGAAATGTGCCATGGCCATTAAGAATACGAGAACTGAGTGGAGAGCAACAATAACAAAAACTTGAGAACTCAAAAGAGTAATTATAATGCAAAGATCACGTATTCGCATTTTGCAAATGTGCATGCCATAATAGAAGGACGATTTATGCCCAGATACGAACACCGCAGAGCCTAAATCAAATTTAAAGAGCCAACAAATGTTTGTGTGGCTGCTAAAAGCAGAAATAAATGCGAATCCTTAAGTGTTACCCTGTAAAAATTCTTGTTTACTATGGTCAATTGAACTTTCGTTAATATACTATAAAAATACAATTGAGTACCTAAATATAGAATCAAATTTTATTAATCAATGAACTAAGCTTCTCAATTCATAATTTAGTAGGCCCTTAAGGTAATCAAAACTTAATTGTAATATTATACTAAACAGTTTTTTTGAAGTAGACAATTTGTTGCAAGTGTTAATACAATTAAAAATACTAAGTTTACTTAATCTAAGGAATAAGTCACTGAGGTTTTTTAACTAAATGAACTGTTTTAAGTGTATACAAGTAGAGCCGATTTTTTATTGCAAATTCTTTGCTTTCTCTTAAATTGTTTTATATTATTATAGATAGTCAGATTTGTTGACTTTGACTTAAGATGAGTGACAATCAAAATAGTAATACGAATACGAAATTTAGATATGATGATGGGATTTTAGGAAAAGAGTTAATAGTAATAAAGTTTCAGTTCACTTTCTACAATTCGTGGTATAAATTTAGGATTGATAAAGCTTTAATTGTTGACTTTCAATTTCGTTGTGTGATCATCGCAATAGTAACATGAAAACTTAAACATTCGCTGTTGGCAGCATTTCATTCTAGAGTATTTGGTTAAATATATTTGCATTGGATGAAATATGGCAACAATTTAGTGCATTTTAAGAAAGTCTAGTCAAAAGCGATATTTGTTGACTTTGATTTAAGTTGAGGGACAATCAAAATAGTAATACAAAAGCTTAGATATGTTGATGGGATTTTAGGATTTTATGTAAAAAGGTTATTAGTAAAAAGATTTAATACATTTTCATTCATTCTCATAAATTGTATTGAGCGTATAACAAAGTTTAATAGTTAACTTCGTTATGTGAGCATTTTATTCTAGCATTTCATTCTAGAGTATTATGTTTTAGCATGAGAAGAAATATAGCAACAATTTAGTGCATTTTCTTAAAGTCTGGTCAATAGCGTTATTTGTTGACTTTGATTTAAGTTGAGTGACAAGCTATGATGATGGGATTTTTAGGAAAAAGATTTAGTACAATTTCTAAATTTCATTAGATACAATTTGAAAAGCGATAATTATTAACTTTCGGTTAAGTTGTGTGAGCATTTCATTGTAGAGTATTATGTTTCAGAATTGGAAGAATTAAAGCAACAATTGTTTCATTTGTTTTTAACAGAAAGGCTTAGATACTCGCTGCTGGTGGCATCTCATTCCAGGGTATTAGAGCTGAAAGTTGCCGCACTTTTTGGGAAATGCTAAACAGTTTGGCAAATGACAAGCAACTGCAAGCGAGCCCGGCTTCAGTAATTGGCTCAAATTACAGAAATTTCGCTGCAGCGAGCCACAGCATCAGAGGAGAGCCACAACCACAGCGACAGCCGCAATCGGAGTCGCAGTCGCAGTTGGTGTTGAAGTCACAACCGCGTCTCAGAGTCTAACCATGTCCGTACTCCAGTTCCCGCATCCACCTCTCCCCCCTTAACCCGGAAATGTTGCCGGCCCCGATGGCTGTTATTGTCGTGGCACAATATTGTTTCCAAAAAATGAAACGAAACAAAACAAATACGTGACCAGAAATTAAAAACAAAAAAAGAAAAAACAACACACACAAACGAAAAGAAAAGAAAAACAAAAAAACAAAAAACAAAACAAAACAAAAGCAGCGCTGCAAACTGTGCAAAATAAAATAAGGAAACAAACAAAAATCGCGTTGATTTGAATTTTAAAATGTTTTGCATGGCATTTGTTTTTGTGTGTCTCTCATTTTTTTTTTGTTTTTGCTTTTTGGTTTTGTGACTGTCGCACAGTGGGACCAATTGAATTAAGGAGGCAGCTGCTGTAATGAACTGCTACTTAAGTAATTACGCAATTAAAACGAAAATGCGATTAAAAACTGATTAAGCGTCGTATACGCAACATTTATAAATAGCGCACATTACGCATACGCCCAGTGCAACGTGTGCTTGCACTTCGGCGCCGTTTTGGCCCCACTGTGCGACCACAATTCCACTTGGCTGCTATCTGCCATTTGGTGTCATTGTCGCTGCTATTTTCGGTTACATTTCCCAGCTCCCAAAACTCTCCTCGCTATGCTTGCCACAGTCGCTAACAACAAAGTTGCAGTGCGGCACCAACAAACGTTGCCTTATGTAAATTGTGAAAACAACGACAACAAAAAAAAAAACAAGTCTACGTTTATGTATTGTGTATTTATTATACCCGCTATTTCTAGGGTTAAAGAGTATTATAACTTTATGTTGGCAGGCAATGAGGCATCTACGACCTTATAAAGTATATTTATTCTTGATCAGCTTCAACAGCAGATATCGGTCTGTCTGTCTGTCCGTCTGTCCGTATTAACCCCTAGAACTCAGAGCCTGTAAGAGATAGAGCTGGAATATTTTGTCGTTATGTTTGCACGTTGTTGTTAAGTTTATTTCAAATTTTTGCCACGCCCACTTCCGCCCCCACAAACTGTCAAAAATCGAATAGCAAGCGAAATTTTGAAGCTGGAGCCCCGAATTTTGGTGCAAAAAATAATAACTATAGTATTCATGATTTTTGAAAATTTCCTGGCGATCAGATAGAAAATGTAAAAGTTATGTAAGAAATACTTTTAAATGGTATAGAAATGGTATAGTACTATAGTTATGCTTATATTTTAGTATAGTATTTGTGGTACATTAATTTGATATGTATATTTATATATTTATATCAAATGGTTAGCGGGTATCTCACAGTCGAGTATACTCGACTTCTTACTCATTTTTCTTTTTTTGATAATGAAACTTTTCAACGCAATAAATAATATGTTGGCTGGGTAAGGAATTGCGTGGGGCGGGAGGGGGAAGGGGAAGGGGAGTCGCTGTGTTTAACAGTTAAAGTAAACGCCATGTCAAATATTGATTTCACATTGAATTTTTGATTATTTCTATAAATAAATCGCCAAGCAACGCAACGAGTTTGGCCTATAGGTGCTCATAAGTCACTCGCATAAGGGTGCGCCCAGCCCCAGTCTACTCACTCTCTCTCTCTCTCTCTCTCTCTCTCTCACTGTCTCTCTCCGCTCCCTCCGACATTATCTGTCGCGTTTTCACACGACAGCAGCACGCGTGCAAAGCTGATAATGCTGCCCCATTGTCGTCTAGGTCAACTTATGCATACTTATTGTATTGCTGTGAATAATTCAGCTTAGAGAATCTCTAGTCTATAGTGCTATTGATCATATAATAAAATATCAATATTTGAATAAGGGTTTTTTCAAAATGATAAACGCAAATGCAGCATTAAATCTATTATTATTCATTGTATAGCAATTACTATACTATTATGTATTATATACAGAATATTATAAATATATAAGATTCATTAAATATTACTATACTATTATGTTTTATGGAAAGATGTATTTCAATAATATAAGTATTTTATTCATTTAAGTCTCATTAAATTTATTATTTTTTTATAAAATAACTTCTTTTTCATTTTATTGTTTGAAATATATAAAATAACAACAGTATAGTATAAATATATTTAGTTGAGTTTCAAATATTTGAAATAAGCATGAAATGATCGGCACTGCAATCGATATATAATTATATGTTGTATTTTTCCATATTTACAAACTCCATTCTTTTTTAAATATTTTGTAATATTAAAAGATCAATTTTACAAAAAGTGAATCAAGCAGATATATTTAAATGTTCTCACTAACAAGAATTTCATTATTAAATTGTTTCATATAAAATTTAATTAGTAAACTTAACCAGATTAGTTAATTTTTTAATTTCTTTATAATCTTTTCTGTAAATATTTTATTATTTTTATATTTTATTATATTATATTATTAAATTGCATTAATTTTTCAGAACTTTAAATGCGATCTCTAAATGTAAATATATTGTATTTAGTGATAATAGAAAACACAATGATTTGAGTTAATTTTGAATAGTTATTTACAAACGAAACTACGCTTTGTGGCTGAACACAGGGTAGCTGTTAGTCTGGCAGTGCTTTTACTACTGGCAATGCTCACTCGTTGCTTTTTATGATTTTATTTTTTGTTCGCGACGCTCTTGTTTTCGCATATGGGCATAAAACTGAAAAGTAAACAACACATAAAATGAAATACAACCAAAATTGCTATGCAAATACAGAATACAGAATACAGAATTATTATCTGAGCCGAAGTAAACACACACACGCACACCTGGAGCAAACAACAAAACCGACAACAACAACAACAGCAGAAAAATGTCATATAGTTATGGGTTCTACTTGGTTTCAGACGCGTTAAAGGTGTGGCCCATTGCCTAGAGTCTCGCCAACGCGTAATAAAAATATGTATGTATATAAATAAGCCAATAAAAAATTATTAATATATGCAAAGGCGAGACCCGAAAACTATAAGCAACTAAAAGGCAGACGCCATCTCGATGTTGAGCTTATCAATTGTTCAGTAAAATAGCAAAAATAATAATAAAACAAATACATTAAAGCTATGAAGAATAAGTGAGAAAACTACTGTCGAGTGTGCTCGACTGTGATATACACGCATATTCATACCGAAAAAAATACTAAAATATACCAAAATGAATATTGCGTACATTGATACACTCGATATCTTTTCTCAGTAAAATCCATTTAAATATACCAAACTAATATACCGAAAATATACTGAAATATACCAAAATGTATATTTGGTGTATTTATAAGGTAGAGTGTGCTAGAATGTGTAGCACACGCTATACGTATTTTCTTTAAATATACTAATATAATATACTGAAAATACTGAAATCCGCATAAATGTATATATTTGGTATAACAAATATTAACAAGTTTGACTGTAAATAGTGTGGTACAGTATATAAATATACAAAGCCGAAATACCCATCAACCCTATTGAAAGCTGTATTGATTATATAGAATTCATATGATTAATATAATTAATATATACACATAAAATAACCCTTAAATAATATACTGAAATTGAGTATGGGTAATAAAAGCTAAAGAGTAGATGTAAAATTATGTAAATTATGTTAAAATGTTATTCAAAAATTAATTGTTAAAGCACTTTGAATAATAAACAATAAAGTCAAAATACAAAATAAACTATTATCAAAATTAATGTAATATCTAAAAAGTGTAAATAAGCGAAAAAATTAATAATTTAGTATTCTAAACTTTATTTAAGATACAATCCCATTAAAGTATAAGCAAACAAATCTTAAGTAACGCTTATATATAGTCATATAGTTGTTCGATCACGTTTCACTAAATGATAAACGAGCACAAGTATTTATAGAGATAAACGTTTAACAGACGAGCTCAAGTACAAGGCATTGTAATATCGCCAGCCAATTAGTGCCTATACAACAGGGCGTATGAGTAATAAGCAAAACGAATTTTATTTATAAGAGGCACTGAAGAGGCTGTTAAGTTTAATGAAAAAGAAATCGCATGCTAAGAATCTGGTAAGAAATTAAAGGAATCGAAAGGACGCAATGCTCATATTTGTGGCAATTGTGTTATTATTTATTGTCCGTCAGTTAATTAAAGCGCTGTTGCATGATATGCATTTTGTTCGCCTTGACGAGTTTGTGTCTCAATACCAAATACAATGTTCAATTTTAGCATAATAATTCAATAACTTGACGAAATATGATTATGAATCAAACTCACAATTAACTAAATGGGGGCATTGTGATAAGGAAATTTCTCAATTTCTCTCGAACAAAAATAAACGGCTAGCCAACCAATCTCTCTCTCTCTGTCTCTCTTTCTAGTTAGGGTATCATTGTGGTAATTGCACATTTTTTTGTATTTTCTTCAATTATAATTTTGCCATCTGACATAGTCGTAACATTGAAACAACTCGCACGACAACTCATAAATATTCAAATTGTGTTGTGTCTATTGGTTTTGATTTTGCGCACACTGCAAGTGGAAGTGTGATGACAATGTCATCGTGTTTGGTAGAGCATGTCGTATACGTGATTTGCGAGAGTGTTTGGGAAATCGGTGTGGTTTTTTAGAGATTTCAGAGCTTCATTGTTTTTCTATTTGCATTCCAATATTGATTACGTTTGTAAACAAATAGTAAAATCGTGTTCTCAGTTGGCAAGTATTTACTCGATTTTTCAGCACATGGACAATGCGGCTTACGAATGCCCAGACACCCATTAAATAACACAGCGATAAAGATAGAGAGAGATAGAGAGAGAGAGAGAGAGAGCGAATCCCGTCAGACATGTGCTAGTTTCAAATACAACTAAAAATACATATAACTACGACACTTTGAGCTGTTGTGTTCTCTGCGTAATTCGCTTCCTCGTCTTATCGCCTCAAGTGGCGAGCGAAATGATTTTTGAAATACATACGCGCACACGTTTCGTCACGTCTTGTCTGCCGCAGACTTGTTGTGACTTGTTACTACCACTACTCTGGCATAACATACGAGTACTCATACAATATAGTGCGCTGCATTTGGAATATTGTTCCATTAAATGTCTAGCCGTCTCGATCGTTAACAGATCGCTGCATCCAGTTGTTCCGCTATTTCATCACATCTCCCATTGCCAATTGATTTCGTCCAAGTTTTTTTAAATTTGCTTGGAAATTTGATTAGGCACAGCATTTGAGAAGAATTTCAAGTGCGGAATGTTTCTCTTCTTTGCTTTCAGATTTAGAGTTTACAATATTTATAAATTAATATATTATTTTCTTTGAAAATCACTGAATTAGTTTTCAATATTTGTTTTCATCTTCAGTTGCCTTACATAGTTATCACTTATTATATTAAAAACTAAGGCAATTAACTGCTATGCGCAATTCAAAAAAAAAAAATCATTGAAATGAATTGGTCTGCATTTAAGTGAAAATTATCAAACAAAACAAAGGCGATTCAATAATATTTTTGTAGAACCAACAATCAGCGCAGCTTAAAGAAAAAAAAGTCTACAAAACTAGTGCGATAATCGCAAAATGCACTTACATATGTGCAATGCGTTAAAGCTAAATTTGTTAAAAAAACTCATATTTAATGTACACAACAATCCCAAATTTGCAGTTAAATGCAATCAAATACTTAGAGCGAATAAACTTTTATTAAATTTGGTGTTTAATTAACTGTTAACGCAATATTTCCAAATTGTGCACTTAAATGCAATGCACTTAAAATAAAAAAGAATGTAGAGCATATAAACTGCGATTTTCCGCACTTATTTCAGATGTTCAATTAAATGTACATACATCGTGTCATTATCAGCATTACACTGTTTACGCATTTCATTTAGATCAGTTTGAATATTAATTTCAAGTTAACAGCACAGTGTTAACTTTACGTTTTTAACTTTCATCTATTTCCCCATTTGCCGTTGTCACTGCAGTTTGCTTTCGCTATTAACCCTTTGACATGCCGCTCTTAACAAGGCTAAGATAAAGACGACATGTAACCGGTCGCATAGTCTAGCTGATAAGTCTGTGCACACCATACGTATACGTATTATTATTATTATTATGTAAATAGGTTTGTCTGGAGCGACTACTGCGCACCGGCTGCACGTATCAATTGCAACAACAACTTTGTAGGTAAATACTGCACTTCCCTCCTCCCCCCCTCGTCACACTCTCGCTGCCCACACAATCAAGTGCAGTTCGCATGTAATTCAATTCATTCGTGTATTTGTTTGACTGATGACGGCGTCATTTCAAAATTTCAATATTTAATTCAACAAGTTTTTTTTTCAATTCAATTAGCAATGCAAATTTTCACATCACATCGTAAATTGCATAAATGTATGCTGTAGGGTATCTGTTAGTCGAGCATTCATTGAAATTGCGCAGGCAACGCACATTAAATGTATTTGTAGGTCATTTTCATGTAATGCAAAACTACGGCAAACAAAATGGCAAAAATAAAAATAAAGCTTTAAGCTTCATCGCCAACGTCAACAGCGGCAGCGGCAGCGGCGTCGGCAGAGTCGCCAACAGCGGCAGCGACAGCGGCTGTGTTTGTAATCGCTGATTCGCAACACTCATAAAAATCAACAAGACTTGCAGCGACGTCAGCGTCGACGGCGACTGCGACGTCGTCGTTTGTCTATGCAAAACAGTTATATGCGAGATTTATGACAACACACACACACATACACACACAAATATATTCGCTTGTGTTGGGGTTAAGAAGTTGACAATTTGAGTTTTCTTGCTTCTCTCTACGTTTCTTTGCTCTATGCGCGTCCTTAGTCTGTCGCTTTTTAGAGTTTTATGATATGTGCTACACCCACATGCCATTTCGCTCTCTTTACCTCCCTCCCCACCCCAGCCTTGACCGAGGTCGCACTCTGAACATAAGATTCGCAACAAGTCTCTCAGCTATTTCGAGGTTATGCATAATGCAGTTCAATACAAAGAGTGAGCAACGAAACAAGCAACAACTAAATAGAATCAAATAGAACTATATTTTACTTATAACAGAACTATATTTTATAATAATTGTTTATATTTTATTTCTAGTTTTTGTTTTAGTTATTTGGAGTATCAATTAACAATATAAACGAAAGCCATTTCTCTTATTTTTTCGACTTCTGATTCAGTTTCAAATCTCAGACGCACAAGAATATTGAATTATCATTACATTTAGTGCAAATATGCGTGTATCATGGGATATAAAGCTCAAAATATCGAATATGCAACTTGTAAACATTGCGAATACTATACACAATAGATAATATAGTAACAGATCAATAAAGAACCGTTATTTTCTTAAGAAACTGATCATAGGAAATAAGTTAAGGTATTTATACCGTAAATTTTTGTTTTGTAGAGAATTTATATAGAATTATACATATTATTCCGTAAATTTTTGTTTGTTGAGAATTTATAAAGAAAAGAAAAAGTGAGAAAATAAATAAAGTAATATGTTTAATGTTCACCATAGAAACAAAAACTCTGCTTTCAAATATATGCAATACCTCTCTTAGTTCGACTAGTATAATCATCTAAAGTTGTCAGTAGATAGCTTATTTCAACTCACAATAACAGCTATGATGTGTGGAATCCAACTGTATGTGCGATAAATTAGTATCATCTTTAATGCAACTTAGTTTAAAGAACTTCTTATAGTATTCTCCAATGCAAGTTTTCATACTTTATTTCCAGAATAAAATACCATTCTTCTTTCAACTTAATAGTTATGTAAGCGATTTATATATGTTTTAAAGAATACTTGTTTATTGCGAGTCCTAAACAATGTTTTTTTTCTTTTTCTATTATGATCAGTTTAATCATGATTCGCACTCAATCAATCGTATCAGTTGAATGTGAGAATTTTGTTGATAGTTTTGTTTTGTCTTTCATTTCGGCACAAACAACTGAGATAGCGCAATGTTGTGCAGCCAACCCAACTACACAGATACCCTATAAATTCTGGAATATCAAATTGAAGAAATTTTTGTATATTTAAAAAAAAGCAATAAAGTATTGTTTAAACGATTTAAAGCAACAGTTAATATTTGAATTGAATAAAACTCGCATTTGATATGCCTCAATGTTGTAGAATTTAAAGGGTATGCGATCATTGCGTAATCACACACAAAAGTCCAAATGTCTGGTAGATTCGCGACAACGAAGATATGGTCAGACTTCTGTTTAAAAGATCGACAGCTCGACAATCGTTTCCTGATACCAAAGTGCTGACCATAAAGTGGAAGTAAACAGAATAACAATAACACAAATAATATTCATATGCGACAGTTCAAATACTATAACAATAACAATTCGATAACGTGAAATATTTTCAATGCTAGTCGCGAGCTTATCAATTCCACCAGCAACAACAACAACAAAATATCGTCACACTCTCTCACATGCGACCTTGAGTAGGAGAAAAAAATAAAGTAAACAAAATCATGGCGAAAAAAGTTGACCAAAGTAACGCCATAGACTAAAGTTTGGACCTGCAGTGCACGCTAAAAATATCCATATTCAGCTCACTGAATCACTAAAACCACGTGGCCAGAGACCCCAAAGACCCACAGAGAGAGAGTGCACTACTTGTAGACCAGACAGTTCTCTGACTGGGCAAATATTTGCTCATATAATTCACTTGCGGGTCTCGAGTTGTGAGTAGATAATGCACATTTTCTAGTGCAATTTGGACGGACATGTGACTTGTGAATGCCTTGAACTGATCACAGATTTCATTCACTAAATAACACCAAATTATTTCGATTAATGAGTTTCTAGGTCAAATACTTTCAAATTCTTGGTTAAGACCAATCTGGCTTATCATTATTTAGCATGTTTACTTATTCAAATATTTGGCCATTGATTTCGATTCCGCATTTAGCTTGGTTGTCATCAAAAGTACTGCGAATCCAATGATAATAAGCGCACATGATTCTCAGAATTGAAACGCATTGATATGAATTCATAATATATATAAATAAAAAAATAGATAAATGTAAATATAAAATGTGAATTAACAAAGCTAGAGTTCAAATTTCGAATCGATTTCAACTTCAATAGAGTATTATAACAATTTCATGTTTAAAGAAAAAGAAGTTGGAGAAGTTCTGCTAAATGTGAATTAACAAAATTAGAGTTAAATTTTCAAATCAATTTCAACTTAAAGAATTTCAAGAAAACACATTTGGAAAAGTTCTGCTCATTGATTTACAATCAAAGTATGGGGTTTATTTGATGAGTATTCTTGGGAAATTGCATTTCAAATGAATGCAATTCATTCCGACGTCATTTGGCAATCCAAGTGGGCTCATTTTTATAATTTTATTGATACTTATTACCTGTCTGCTGATTATGTGAATTGCCAACGTTACAATTGTGATATGATTATCAATCACAAGTAGTTACCAACCATAAAAGTATTTATAAAGTCTAAAAATAGCTGAGCCAATACTTCAGATAGTACTTTAGAACCCTTCAGAAAATAAACTTAAGACAATATAGCTGAAAAGTTTAAGAATTTTAAGAAAACGAAAGAAAATTAATCTTTTAAAGATGTACAAAGTATTTAAAATAAAATCCGAATTCAGAAAGAATTCTTAAATGATTATTTCGATGCATTTTAAAGTTGAAAAACTGTTGAAAGGAAATAAAAGTATTTATAGAATCTAAAAATAACTTTGCGAATACTTCAGAAAGTACTTTTAAACCCTTTAGAGTCTAAACTTGAGATAATATATCTGAAAAACTATAGAATTTTAAGGAAACAAAAGATAATTAATCTTTTAAAGATCTACAAAGAACTGAAAAGAAATCGAAATTCAGATAGAAAAATAAGTATAACCATTGAAAGGAAATGAAAGTATTTATAAAATTAAAAAATAGCTTTGCGAATACTTCAGATAGTACTTTTAGAAGCCTTTTAATCTAAACTCGAGACAATATGTCTGAAAAGCTGAAGAGTTTTAAGAAAAACAAAAGGAAATTAATCTTTTAAAGATGAACATAGTATTTAAGACAAATTTGAATTCAGAAAGATGTAAAACTATTGAAAGGAAATAAATGTATTTATAAAGTCTTAAAATAGCTTTGCAAATACTTTAAATAGTACTTTAGAATCCTTTAGAGTCAATACTGAAAAGCTTAAGAAAACATAAGTAAATCGTTTAAAGATCTCTGAAAATACTATTTAAAAGAACTCCGAATTCAGAAAGAAGATCGAAACTCATTATTTTGATGCATTATAAATATGTAAAGCCATTGAATGACGGAAGAGCTCTAAATATTTTCATCGTATGATAAAATAAACTTAATTAAATATGCAATTAGCATATAAGAAGTGCTGCTAGTATATGTGCATATATATATATTCCCGAGTAGGTAATATCAGAAAGCAACAAAAACTAAAACATTGACTCAGAGCTCAAGACCCAGCCCCCAACCACAACTTCTGGCTATACTCGTACAAATGGGCTCTACAAATAGATTCGCTTTTGTTGTTTATGCTATGACTAATGCCGCAACTTGCACAAATGTTTATTTGGGCTTGGGTTCAACAACAGAACAGAACAGAACTCAATAGCAAGCGAAGCACATTTACATACATCGTTCTAAGTACGAATACGTCTTATACATAAGACGTACAATTCATCAAAAGCATTACTTAATACCTTTGACTAAGCGCTAAGTGCACTAAACTGAGCCATCGAAAACAACTTTCGATTACGAAATTTAGCACAAGCTGTGCTGCTTGGGTCGTCAGAGGTAGTTTATAGGGTTAGGCGATGATAGAGAGCAGCTAAACAAAACAAATGCAACAAATAAATAAGCTAACTTTGAGATGACTTGACTAGCAGATACCCTAGATGCATATTTATTTATCTGTGATTTCGTCAAGTTATAACTGGATTAAATCTTCATTAACATATTATACATTTAAATCACTTTGGATTAACTTGAAACTTTTAGAATAGCCAGATAAATAGCTTTACTATATGAGTACGAAATTTCAGCATTTTGTATAAACATTTAAAGATTTTATGAAACAAAATATTGTGCAGCTTGTCATGCTGCATTCGAGACTTTTTCCAGGGTATGCAAAAACAGCAAACTTAATGAGCTTTGCGAAATGTGTTTGCTTGCCCTTTCGATGGCTGTCAAGTACACAATAAACGACAACAGGTTGAAGACTAACAATAAGAACAACAACAACAAAAGCAACAACGATCGCCTCGAACAATAACAATTTTAACACTTAACACAGCTGAAATGAAAATTACACAAAAAAAAAAAATTAAAAATGCAACCGCAATAAATGCTTATTATGATGTACAAACCGATAATAATCGCCACGATAATCATGACAACAATGAAGATGATTATGACGATGATGATGACTAATACAATGCGATGGCCAAACAACTCAAATGGAACATCAAAAAATGAAAACTTGAACAAATTTCACATCGCTGCGGTTTCTCAGTCAACAGTCAACCAACTGACTGACAAAATTGCTCAGTTCTCAGTCCATGAGTGATGGCTGCATGATTTCTCAGTGATGGTTCAGTGTTTCAATGTTTCATTGTTTCAATGTTTTAGTGTTTCAGTGTTTCACTGTTTCAGTGGTGCAGCCAAAGATTCGGCATTGAATGGAACAGAGTTGAGCTGAGGCCTTGCGAATTATCACAAGACTGATCAAATGTATTTAATATTCTGTATATGCAGTAAACTAAAACATGTTTAAGGGGTATTTAAGTTAGTCAGCTTAAAATATATCTATTCGTAGGTAAAGAATAAAAATAAATAGTAATAATAGTAATAGTAATTATAAATAGTAATAAAGTACAATAAAGAAAAGCATGTCTTAAGAGTATTTAAGTTTGTCACTTTAAAATAAATACTTTTAAAATATATTCATTGGTAAAGAATAACATTTAATAATTAAGTAAATGATGTAAGTACAATAAACAAAAGCATGTCTTAGGGGAATTTAAGTTTCTCAGTTTAAAATAAATATGTTTAAAATATATTCATAGGTAAAAATGAATGATATATATGCGATAAACAAAAGCGTGTTTAAAGGGTATTAAGGTATGTCAGTTTAAAATAAATATGTTTAAAATATATTAATGGGTAAATAATAATATAAAATATTAAAATAAATAATGAAAATATAATAAGCAAAAGCATGTCTTAAGGGCATTTAAGTTTGTCAGTTTTAAATAAATACATATAAAATATATTCATAGGTAAAAATGAATGATGTACGAGTATATGCGATAAACAAAAGCATGCTTAAAGGGTACTCAGGTTTTGTCAGTTTAAAATGAATATATTTAAAATATATTTATAGCTAAAAAACAACATTTAATGATAATTATGATTTTAGAGTAAATAAATTCTAAAGGTTAAATCAAAAGTGTTTAAAAATGTATCACAAAATAAATGGAGTATTAGGTTTCATAAGTATTACCCTATTCCAGGAGTGTCCACTTCTAGAATAAGCTAGTTATTTTTCATTATGGACGCACAGATGCAAAATGTTTAATAATAATAGTAAGAATTTACAAATTTAGTAGACATAATTAACAACTTTTAAAGAGTCAAAAAATAATGTTTTCAAATAAATGTGTAGAATTTTTATTTAGTAGCTACAAATAAAAACTTTTTAAAATGTAAAAATTCAATTTAAACGTAGTGGGTACAGAAAATAACTTTTTCAAAATTAAAAATTCAAATTCAAATCCAACAAGAATTCAATTAAAAACGTAGTACTTAAAAAAAATGTTTTAAAATTTAAAAACTAAACAAACAATTAAACAAAATATTATATTTACATTTGATTTCTTATTGATAATGCGTAAATTTAGAATAGAAACATTTATAGGGGAAGTAATATATTAAATGATTTTTTCGAAAATAAATCTGTAATTTGTGTGTAACCTTGACCGTTTAGAAAAGTAAAGAGGGAAAACAAATGCAAAAACTGTTGCCCCAAGGGAGTTTTTGAAAATTAAATCGCAGTTCTATGCTTTACTATATTATACTATATTCATAAGTAGTATGTAAATATTTATCGCTGCCATTTCCCTGGGGCTGGCATTTCTTACTGGTCGCTATACATTTGACACTCACTAATGATTGCGAACATTTAATTACTCCGTAAGCTCCATTGATTAATCGCTCCCATGACGCTTGATAACATTTGTTTTTATTTTGCACTTATTGTTTACATTTTTTGTAAACAAATGCGAAAAACAATAACAAATAGGCGTAAAGAATTGCGTTTACTGTACATAATGTGCATTCTGAACGCTTAATAAACAAATACAGCACAACAAGCTGATAATTCCATTTAAGCAACAATTGCAGGGTATCAAAGGATGCCTACTAACAACGTTAGTTGCAGCTCTAAGTCGCTTGGACGGTAGAGATAAGCAGCAATTTGAAAAAGCCACGAGAAAAATTTACATTTTTATTGCGTTTCCACTTGTGCAATAATTGCCATTTCATTTCATTTCATTTCATTTCATATCTGTGCATATTTTGTACCACTGCCCACCAAGGGGATTATACTGTCGCTGTATAAGTGCTTGTGTATGTGTGTGTGTGTATGCGACCTTTTGGGCAGTGCTGCTGCGACTGCGAAGGCGACGGCGACTGCGACTGCTCCTCTTCCTTCTCCTCTTTCATTCACTTCTTCTTCACTGGTACACTTGATGTTTTGTTGTTGTTATCTTGTTTTATCTTTTGTTTCAATGCTCAAAATTTTGCACATGTGTCTAATTGTTGCTGTTGCTATTGCTGTTTTTTTGTGCTTGTTGTTGTAGTTCATTCAAAGCTGACAACAATGACAACAACACAGTGCAGTCCGACATATGCAGATGAGAGAACGACTTGACTGTGTGTGAGGGAGTGAGAAAGAGAGAGAGAGAGAGACAGAACGCTCGCTTAAAGAGGAGCTGGCAAATGACTCACAATTGGTTTGCTGTCGTTTTCTTTTATTGCCTTTGTTGTTGTTGTTGTTTTAAGTACTTCATTGTTGTTGGTGTTGTTGCTGTTGCTGCTGCTGCGACTTATGAAACCTTCGCTGTTCATTAGTGTTGTTGCTGCTTCTTTTGTTATTGCAATGAAAAGTTGTCGTCGCATTGTTGCTAGCCCAGGTATAAACACACTAACACACACACACAAGCACACACACATACAAGCAAACACATATCATTCACATTGTGAAAACCTTGGAACGCTACAATTACTGTTGACTTTTATTGTTGTTGCTGTTGCTGCTGTTGTTAATGTTGCTGTTGTTTTTGTTGTTGCTCTCTTCGCCCAGTTCGCATTTCCGCTTTCCTGCCTCGGCAACAGTCGTCATTGTTGTCACAGCCACAGCACAGTTGGCAACAACTACAGACACACACACACACATATAGAGCTAGCACACACACACACACTTACAGAGATGCATACGTATGAATAGCAAGCAATACACTGAGAGAAATTTTACATACAATATAAACATCTCTATGTAAACCTAACGAAAATATGATGTAAAAATACTGATATTTAAATAAACGCAATAATTAATTTTAATATACTTACTTATAAGAATCAATTAAGATTAGAATCACAATTAGAATTAAAAAAATTAACTTTCATTCATAGTTCTCAGCTCATTTATAATTAGAATTTCCTAAGATCACCCTATTTGTTAAATAATATTTTTGTTAGAGGATAGTTTCAAGTAAACATTTCGCAAAGATCATCCGAATGATTACATATTATTTGCGGTACATTTAAAAAAAAATATGAACACTCAAAATAAAAAATAATATATTGTACTAACCAACATTTAATAAAATTATTTTTATTTAACCAATAAGATTTTGAGCAGTATTCAAAAATTAATAATTGTATACATAAATCGTAAAATAAGTCTAAAACAATTTGTTTTTTTTAATTTTTGGAATCCACTATTTTAGTTTTATATTCAATGCGAACTCAAATAAAAATAAGTTTAGGTAATGAAAATCCTAATTGTACACATTTCTCTCAGTGCAGCTTGCTCAAGAACTGCTCGCTTATCAGTTTTTGTTTTAATTTTTGTGTTTTTTTTTGTCGAAATGGGCAAATCTAAGCGATACCAGCAATTGAGTCAGAGACAAAAAAGATACGACAAGTTGACAAACAAAACTCACAGAACAGCGACAAGAAACAACGAGAACAATAAATACAATAACAGCAAGAGGTACACACACATGGGTGTAAATATCTATGCGATTGTATCTTATAGATAGACACACAAGCGAAAAAAATTAAAAATGTCTTTAAATTTGGTTGAAAAAAGGGAAAGGTGAGTGACGGTCTGACTGGGGTTCATATCTCTAAGTTCTATAAGAGTTTATGGAATGATCTGTTGTGGTTGCAAAGACAAAAGGACAATGGGCGAAAAGGTCCTGTGAAGGTCAGAGAAACTTGACAAACCATTCGACAAATTACTGAAATATTATTTGCGGGGTATCTTACTAATGGGTAAACAGTATCTTTTTTTTTTTTGTGTTTTTTCGGGCAATAATTATGGTTGTAATAAAAAAGAGAGCACAGCTATCAGCAATTTCTATGTACACACTCAAGTGCTTGTCTAAATATTAATTGTTTACCCCCCAAAAAAAAATAACTGATAGATATGATAGTCGTATTGATAAGGTTTTTTTTTGGGTTTGCCACAAAAAAAAAAATAGAAACTGTTTACTATTTGCACAATATCTTAAGGATTAGCAGCATGTTTTCTTTTTCTGTTTTTAATTTTCATGTTATTTTTTTTTTGTGGATTTTATCGCACAAGTCGTAAAATTCTTCCGCAATTTTTTTTTTTTGGCGACACGTGTCGTGATCTGAACAATCCATCGAATTCTTTCAGAATCTGGAAAATACCCAAAAACAAAAGAACCAACTGAAAAACTTAAATAAATTGTCAGACAAGTGTTGGGAATGCAAATAGAATAATATGAAAGTCGGAATAGTTAGAAGGTGGGCGATCCGATTCTAAAATAAAACCCACGAGAACTTGACTAAATATTTGCCAATTGCCAAATGGAAATTCCGTATTTTATATATGACACATACATTCTTTCATTTCATTTCATTTAATTTCACTTCATTTTATTTCTCTTGTTTGTTTATATTTCATATGGAAACTTCGGATTAAATAATTTTGCAAATATTGTCGACTTGTGGTGGCTGCTTCTGCTTTGCTCTGCGCCATATCGGGAAATACCAAACAGACGGTCGACAACTTGATACAGCTGCCAGAAACTATGGAAGGCGCTGAAAATAGGGCATGCTTCAACACAAACAAGGCCAAGATACCCTGTAAATGGGAACTGAAATGATAGAAATAGCCAAAAATGTTTACTTGAACTTGTTTACTAGTTATCCCGAAATAAGAATAGGATATTTTCAGTGCAAAGAAACTTGTTGTTTTTGTTTGAGTATAAAATTAAAGTCACTTTTGAAGCATTGATTAATCATAATATACCCTGTAAATATAGTTTTTACAATTCTGAAATCAAAAAATGGGCGAGTAAAGTACAAAGGGACTTGCTCCATAAGATCAAGGGCTATATAAATGTTAATTTTAAATCAAAAGCATTGATTAATCATAACATACCCTGTAAATAAAGTTTTTTCAATTCTAAAAGCTAAAAATAGGCGTGCAATGGCCAAGGGATTTGCTCCATAATACAGAGAGGAGATTAATCATAAATCATTGCAAAAGAAACGACTGCTGAACTAATAGAATACCCTATGCAGTTGTCCAGGCATTGCAGGGTATGCCAACTGGCAAAAATAGTTTTTAGAACGCGTGTGTGTCGCATAAGCGCAACGTGTCTCTTCATAGACAAGCCAATAGAATCGACGAAATATATTTATAAAAACAACTATAAATTACAAACAGTCAAGGAAATTAAGAGCGTCAGGCGCGTCAGCAAAATAATATGGCTCTCCTTCCTCCTTCCCTCACCCCTTTCGCTTCCGCCTCCAAGTGGCGCCGCCGCGTCACGAAAGCGCACAAAAACATCGGAGGGGGAAAAGTTCAAAAAACAAATAAGTAATTAAAATTAAAAATGCTCGAAAAACAAGCACAAATTTTGTGACGTGGCACAAAAGTGATTTAATTCACGTTTTTTATGACGTGAGAATTTTTCAGTGCAATATAATAATGCCCGGAAAGCGTAAAAGAAATTCGATGAGTAATCAGAAATATTGATATATTCACATATATGGTTAAAGCCATGCAACATAAATGAAATCTTTTTCAAAGTTTGCAAAATTTATTGCAGTTCTAATAGTTCAAATTTAGATTACTGGAAATGCAATATTAGAAATAACTAACTCAAAAGTTTGATATGAATGGTGATCAATTGAAATCTTTTGCTTTTAATTTTTATCTGAATTATTTAAAATAAGTGTACCTAAATTGTGAAAACTTATTAACTTATAAATAACTCCATTTATGTTCACTGTACCCCATTTTGCAACACAATAAATTGATTTTATATTGTTGTTAAATGTTCTACGCTTAAAGTTTCTAGCATGTCGTGCTCTTTTTTATCGCACTATTAAACTAGTTGGCGTTCACAGCTTAATATATTAAACCACCAAAATAAAGCAGAATGTCAAAGTAATTATGCATAATTTTCCGAGTTAACTATTGAAATTTATTGCCAAGTTTTGTTAATGTGTTTATATTCTGTCTTAATTTCCTACAAAAAAAACGCATATTTATGCTTTATTGTATGATTGCGGCTCAGATAAAAAGCTTAAGGTTGGGAAACAACAGCACAGCAGAGCTGAGCATTTGTTTTCTGAGCTTAGTGAGCTGCATCTCTTGATATGGTTCACACTTTTGTTTAGCTTTTACCTCTGATTTAGTTGGCAGTTGGTAAGTTTGCGCTGTTGCCGCTTTTCAGTCAAGTTCACAGTGCTCTCCCTCCTCTCTTGGTTCACCCCCGCTTTGGCACCTTTGGCTGAAAACCGGGCTAGCAAATGGCAAAACTGGTTGCCTTCAATTGTCTGCCACAGATCGTGGCAGTTGCATTTGCCGTTGTTGTTGTTGTTGCTGTTGTTGTTGTTGGCGTTGTTGCCGCACTTCACTTGACTGCAAAAGAAAGTTGCAAGCTGCAAGCACCCGCTACCAAGCGGTTACCCCTTCCCCTTCCATTTCCCCTTCTCCAATTTCCTCTCCCTCCATCCCACAAGACTCGCTTGACATTAAAAAAGAAAGCAGTTTTGTTTTAATTTTTTTCCACAATTATTTTCCGCTAGCGCAGGAAAAATTATATGCTTTTATTTTGTTTGTAATTTTTTTTTTCTTCTTCTCTTCTTCCTTCTCTTTTTGTTGTATTGTTTTTTGCCTTTTGTTTTTTTTCTTTTGTGTGTGTGTTTTTTTTTTGTTTTGCTTACATTTTGGTTACAAATTTCTCACAAATTTTGTGTTGGTTTTTTAAATTACACAATAAAAAACTTAACATTAATACAATATGTGGTTGTTTTGTTGTTGTTTTCGTAATAATATAAAAAAAAATTAATACATGTTTTTTTGTTTTATCGATCATCGTTTTGTTGTGTGTGTATGTATGTGTGTTGGTAATAAATAGTTTTCGATTTTTTTAAGTTAAGATACTTTTAGCTGGTATTGATACTTTTGTGTGTGTGTTTGTATGTATGGATGTGAGTGTGTGTAAAGTATTTTTGTATGTGTGAGAACATTAAGTTTTCCTTGTTACTTTAAATGTAATTTTTTTTTGTATTTAAAATTATATCGCATTGCATTTTAGTTGTTGCTTTAATTGTTATTCTTAATTTTGTTTTTCTTGCAGCTACAGTTAAATTGTATTTCGTTTCGTTTTTTTTTGTTTTGTTTAATTTTAATCTTTATTTGTTTTTGTATCGCAATTGGAGTTTTACACAGACAAAAAAAAATTTTACAAATTTTTTACGCTTTCACATTTACTGAGATATTCTTTTTGCCTTAACATTTAAGCAATTATTAATTATTAATTAATTTTTTTGTTTTTTCTTGTAATTTTAATGATGTTTTTGTTTGTTTTGTATTTGTTGTTGTTGTTGTAGTAGGCGCTATACATTTAATAATATATAAAAATTTGTTAAAATCCTAAAATTTGTTGGTTTTAATTAAGATTAATTAATAATTTAAAAAATTTTTAATGCAGCAAGCTGCGTCTAACTAAAATTGGAGCGTTCTCTTCTTCGTCTTCGTCTTCTTTTCTTCTTAATCATCTTCTTCGTCTTCGTCTTCTCTTCTCTATCCTACCTATTATCGTTTTGTCGCTTTCGCCTCCTTTCGTTTTATATCTTATATCTGCTCGTTCTACACATTAAACGTACATTTAAATTTTAAATTTATCAAGATCAAGTTGTTTGTTTGTTTGTTGTTTGTTGGTTGTTTTCTATTACTATAATTTATCAAAAATCTGTTCACATTTAGTTTTTCTTTTCCTTTTCTATTTGCTGTGTGTAAGTGTGTGTGTGTGTATGTGTTGGTGTATTGGTGTGTGTGTGTGTATTATATCATTTGTTTTTTGGGTGGCGAGCACACGCAAAAAACTCTTAGCATCTTAAACAGTATCACATATTCATGAGTTGTCGACTGAGCAACCCTCGCAGCGGCCTCGGCAGCATTTTAAGCTTTATATCAGCGAGGGGTATTTTTTTTTTTTGCAGTTTTTGTGTTTTTGGGTTGCTGACCATTTACTGTTATTGCTATTTTGCTGCTGCCTTTGGCTTGCGGGTTGCCGTCTTTGAATTTCATGTTTTCATTTTTTTTTTGTATTTTGTTTTGTTTTTTTTTTCTTCGTTTTTTGTTTTGTTGAAAAAGGAGAAACAACTTAAAACACTAGTTATTTGTTTTTGCTGTTGTTGTTGTTGTTGTTATAGCATCTACTACGCATCTAAGTAAAATGGTGGTGAGAGTCACAATTACAAAAAACTTCCAACTGTATTAGTATGAGTGTGAGTTAATGTATATGTGTATGTGTGTATGTGTTTGTGTGTGTGTGTAGGTGGGGTGGCTTCGAATACTTGCTTCGTCGTCGCGTTGCGCTCTCGCAACAAACTACTGCTCTCGACATCACAGGGGGTGTTGGGCGGTGTTGGGGGCGCGTTTTCAAATTCGCACTCGCTGGGCTCGCTTTATATCTTACTCTCTCTCTTTCTTTTTATCTCTCTCGTTCGCAATCGATTGTTGCGTTAACTGCTAAACTCGATCAATCGATTATTGCGTTAACTCGATCGATTGTTTTATATCGTTGGCGTGGCAATCGCCTGGCTATGGCTCGAACTGGAACTGGAGGTGGAGCCAAAGCTATAGCTGCGTCTAGCGCCCAAGCCATCGGCCGAATACAGTTTGTGCTTGGTGATCGTGTACTCGGGACTGATGGTGATGGTGCGTGCCAAGCTCTTCATGAATTGTGGCAACAGCGCCGTCCAGCCGCGATGATCCTGTCGCAGCGTCAAGTACACCTCGAATGTGGACACCATCTCGGGATCGACTTTGAGCGATGCGATGCGACGCGAATTCTGTGGCTCATCCTCGAACTCAATGTAAATGGTGCAGCCGCGAATGCCGCACGGTTCCTTCTCCGACACACGAATTATTTCCGCCGCAATGCTGGGCGTGAGATCACAGGGTAGCGACACTTCGGTGCATGTCAAGTGACGTGCTTTCGCCTCGCGCAATTTGTCGAGCAGACCCAACGACAGCGCATTCACTGCAGCCGCGTCGACGTCGCTGCGCAGCGTCATCTCCTCTTCATCTTCATCTTCTTCGTGACGTCGCTGCTGCTGCTGCTGTTGTGTGTGTTGTTGTTGCTGTTGGCTGTTGTTCGATTTGGTTTTCTTCGATGCCGAGTGCTGCTGCTTAATACTGTTCTGGCTGCTGGAGGCAGCTGCGACGGCTGCGACCTTCTTTGCCACCTTGGCGGACGTGGGCGGTGTCAATGTGCTGGTCCAATCTAAATAGCGAAACGAAAGCAAATAGGCAACAAGAGATTTGATAAGTGAACGAAGCCTCTAATCAACATTGACGGCGATAAAGTTAAGTTGTTAAGTTTATGCGCCGCTTGGCAACAGACAGCGAACGAGATTAAAAAGCGAGCCAGCAACAAGCACAAAAGAAAACGAAAAATCTTTTTTTTCCCCTCTTGCTTGTTGTGGCTACGTGACTTTTTTTTTGTTGTGTTGTGTTGAATGAATTTCAATTTGAAATTTGCTTTGTAAAATTATTTAAATTTAACAAATGTCGCACACTTTTTGAAATTGTAATTCAATCACAATTTTTTAACAATTAATTTTTTCTTTTTTTTTTTTTGTTTTGAGAACTTGTAAACTTACCTCTAGATTTGTTGGAGCCCAGGACACCACCGTAGTTGGATTGCATAGCGAGTACTTCCATTTTCATTAGACTTTTGATTTTCTCGCTGGGTATCGTGAAAATGTTTTTCGCTTCTACTTTTTGTAGCTGCTGCTCTTGTTGTTGTTGTATCACTTGTTTTTTGTTTTAACAAATTAATTAATAGTGTTTGCTCGTTTGCATTTAATTATAAATTTATCACAATTTGCTGGTTTTTTTTTCTTCTTGTTTGTTGCTGCTTGATGATTGCTTCAAATTTTGTTGTTTAGCTTGTTGTTAAATTAACATTTGTTGATGTTGTTGTTATTTTGTAGTTGGAAATCACAGCACTTTTGTTGATGTTGTTGTTGGTTGTTTTTGTGGTTTATCACTTAAATGGCGTTGGTCCGTTGCATTTGTTTGATGGCAATTATTATATTATTAAGTTTTAATAATTTTCACAAAATTATTAAATTTGTTTTTGCATTTACAATTTTACAAGTACATTATTGTGTTCTTGTGTTCTTATATAGAATTCTTTTCGAAACAATACATTGATTTTCTTTTTGTAGTTCTTAAAAATCGTCCAACAGTTTGAAAATGTTTGTAACACACACGCTAAAAATTTTGCTTTCTTTTTATATTTTTGCTTTGCTGCTTTGCCGTTTCTTATGTGTGTTATGTTTACCTCAGCAATGTTTCGAAGCTACTATGAAGAGCTGCCCTCTGCACCGACTATTTATAGGCTGGCCGGCTGTGCTCAGTTAGCCGCGGCAGCGCTGCTGCTGCTCTTGCTCTCTTTCTTGCTGTTTGCCTGCCTGTCTGCTTGCCTGCTTGCTTAACGTTGGTGGTGTGTCGCTGCCAGTGAGTGAGTGAGTGAGTGAGAGAGCGACTTATTTGCTGAGCAATTAGCGGCTGTGCTCTCCGCAAAGAGACCGCATATAACGTATGTATACGTGCTCAATAGGTATATAGCCTGTGTGTGTGTATGTGGGTGCGCTGCTATTGTTGTAGTTGTAGTTGTAGTTGTTGGTGCTGCTGCTGTGCCACTGCAGGTAGGAAAGAAGCACTGACAAAACGGCTGATGTAAGTTGGCTGCGTTTTACAACGTCGCTGTCACAGTCGCAGTCGCTCTCGCTCACTCTCTTCCGTTGTCAGCTGTTTCACTCAACCGGGCTCTCTTCAACTTGCTCGCTCGTTCATGCGCACCTACAACTGGCCCCGGCATTGTCGTTGTCGCTGTCGCTGTAACTCTCTGTGTGCGTGCGTCAGTATGTGTGTGTGTGTGTGCCAGCATGCATACGTGACTTTTGTGCCGGTTGAGCATGTTTCGCTGCTGCCGGCGGCGCAGGCAGCGACAGACCAGACAAACGACAGTCCAAAACAGGCCAAAAAGGATGATGAAAATGCTCTCTCTCTCTTCCTCTCTCTCGCTTGCGCTCTTTGGCTTGCAAGGAAGGCGATGCAATGCACGCCACACGTACGCCACAGCCACACATATACACACATACAGACCACTTCACACCCTCCTGTTGTGCAGACGTCGACGTCGTCGCATTCGTTCCACATTACCGCGCTGCCCGCAGTCGCTGCGCTGCGCTGCTGCCACTTCTGTTGCTGTTGTTGTTGCCCCAGGAGAACGCACCATGTCAAAATTGAAATTTTCCACTGCAGTTTGCAACAACTTCGAAAATCGAAGCCCAGTGGCCAAATGGGCTCTGCCTACGTCTCCATCTCCCTCTCCTTCCCCACTCTCTTCCCCTCTCGCTCACTCTCAGTCTCCTTGTGACTCTGCGTCTTCTTGTGATTTCGTTCTCTGCACGTTCACAATGTGTTGCTAATGGCATATCAAGTTGCAACTTGCAACAAGCAGCAAGTGGCAAGTAGCAAAGTCGAGTACGCTTCCCCCTTCCACTTCCACTTCCACTACTTCTCCATCTGATTCCCCATTCTCTTTGCCCCTGCTTCTTTCTAGCCACACGTTTGTCGCTTAATTTCACAACAATTACCCTCGAGATCCCGCAAAAGATGAAAATCTCCACTGCACTTTGCTTGCCTCTCTCTCTCTCTCTCTCCTCTCTCCCTCTCTCTGTGTCTCTTGCTGTCTCCTTCGTTTTGTAATCTTTGATCTATGATTGAAAATGAATTTAAAATTCAATCGGAATTCTAAGATAGCGTGAAATTTCTATGGAAACTATCAAATCACAATAATATTTATGTTCTTTATAGTAAACATCAAATGTCTCTCAAAAAATACAAAAAACGAGAATTTCAAAAGTACACAGGTTCAGATACATTTCAATCTTACGCCTTTTTATGTAGTAAACATAAAAAATAAATAAAATATTTATTAAAAATAAAATGTGTTGATGCAATATTGTGAAATATATTCCAAAACTTTGAAAATTTTTCAAAATATATATAAAAACATGTTTTTTTTTTAAATCTCTACAAATTTATAACACTTTTAAGAAAGTATTTCGTTGAATTCAGATACAAAGAAATATTAAAGTGAATTAGAGCAATTTTTATTACTAGCCGTTCAAATTTTAGAATAAGTCTCGCTTTTAATTCATTTTTTTTAAAACAATATTTCATAAAATCGAATTTCATCAGCACTTCATGGATAAATATTTCAACTTTTTATTATATAAGTACTTTATTTTTATTTTTTATTTATTTATATTCATGAAGTGCCAATGGAAAAGTTGAAATATTTTATCCATGAAGTGCTAAAATTACTTAAAACTAAATTTTTAATTTATTTCTTAATACAAATATTTCGATTTGATAAGAGCAGAAAGCAATTGCTGTTTAAATTGTTCTCTACAACTCTATTAACTTCTCTGAATATATTTTCCTATTTCGCAAGAAACGCAATAAGCTGCTTATAATTTTTCAACAAAGTCTTGGAAGTATTTCTTCTTGAATTTCATCATCCTTCGACATAAAATTATTTCTCTTTCAGAGACAAACGCTCAACATATATTTTTTTTGTCTTTATTTCTTGGGTCTGTGAGTTTCGACGCCTTTTGTTATCATCTTTGATTTGTTTCCATGTATTTGTTGGTATTATTTTATGTATTCATAACGTGAACTCATGCTTTGGGTCCTTTCATTTCAATTGAATCTCGTAGATTGAAGGCAAAAGATTGAAATGTATCTGAACCTGTTTGCTTCTGAAATTCTAGAGAGAGAGAGAGAGACATTTTATTTTGATCAACTTTTGATGATGCAAATCACAGCCAGCGATTTCACAATCTATGACGCGGCAGATTTAGATTGGGAATATTCTATATATATATATATATGATTATCGGGGGAGCAAGGTGCACGACAAATCGCAAAATCATTCAGTTCTAATCAGCGCAAGATGAATAATGAAAATACACCTTAGAAAAACCAACGCATAGCAACATTTAATGTTAGAATTCAGCTAAATTTGAAATTCCAATAAAATCGGTGCTATAAAACTTTTAGCGAGTAACAAATACCCAAACTCATCTCAAATAAATACCGCAAAATAAAAATTCGAGGGAAAAAGTGTTTCAGTTTTCAGCATTTTCTCAGTTTTAATTACACAGAAGAAAACGCACGTTTTTATGTTTTTTTCAGCACGCTGAAATGAAAAATGGAAAAACCGAAACGAAAAATCACATCTTTATTTTTCTTTTCCCCCCCTTTCTGTTTTATAGGTGCAAAAAATTATGCCAAGAAAGTGATAAAAGTGGAAGTGTTCTTGGAAACCAAAAAGAAAAAAGAAAATGAATATACATATCTATGCAGATCTATAAAATACAACGTCCGATTTCTGTGAATTTTACTTCTAGATGAGTCTTTAATGGGCTAATAAGCGTTTTCGGTATTCTGAAATTGAAATAAGTGCAAAGATATGATAAATAATGCTTATCGCTCGAATCGCTCGATAAGCAAATCACAATTGAAAGCAATTGATTCATCAATTATAGATAAAAAAAAAAAGATAAAAACAAAATAAATAATTATAACTGATATCAACGTTGTGATAGGAAGTGGAAAAACGAATAAAAGCGTAAAGAATTTTCAGTGAATGCTTGAAAACGATACGCGTGGCGCCATCTAGCGGCCAACAGTTTCGAAACGTGAGGCAGAGCAGCAAATGTATCCGTCAGATACAGAGAGTGTTTCTGTGTGTGTGTATGTGTGTGCGTGATTTGTTGTTGCGGAAAAGTGTGTTGATGCTTTACTTGTTTTGGTCGAGGAAATGCTTAAAATTAGATGAAATTATTATTATAATATGCGTACATATATTTATTTGCTCTCTCTCTTTGGCGCTCTCAACTGTGGCAAAGTATCTTGCGGATGCATAATTGATTTATGCTCAATATGCAAAGTACTTTGCCAACTTTTTCACACAATTTTGCGTAAAAGTTTTGTGCTTTGAATTAGCATAAATAAATATGCATTTCTTTCTATATGTATGTACATACATATATCTATCTAAATAGTATATTATGAGAACGAGCAAAAGAAGTAAACACATTTCTCTTCCACTCACTTCACACTCAATTGCTCTTCAGTGCTCCGATTGCGCTCAAGAGCTGGCGATTCTCTTTATTTGGCTCTCTTTGAGTGTAACTTCATTCACATGCTCTTTGACTCACAGCTGTTGACCTGTGAGTGAGAAGAGCAGCAACACACAGCTGATTGAACTCAAATGTTGAGCCTTTGCACTCTCTCTGTTTCTCAATTGCCGTTCTCGCTCTGGCAGCATTTGGCTTTGCAGCTGTTTCGCTCATCATCTGTTTTTCTGGCGCACAGCAGGTTCCCCCCCTTCACCGAACCCGGCATATACTGCTCATATATAGTATGCATGTATGTATGATTGTTATATATGCAATGCTGTATACACAAAGTCAGCCGTGGCCGTTCAACGTTTTTATGGGCGCTGCAGCTCTGTCGACGTCGCGCTGCTGCTGCTGCTCCATCGGCAGGCAGGCAGTCAGTATCTTGATTTTCCAACTCGTTTCTCGCAGTCAACGCGCCCCCCAAAATGTATGGGTGTATGTATGTATGTATGTAATTTGCCTAAGGTTTTGTTGCTGCGCTGCTGCTGCTGCGGCTGTTTGTTGTTGCTGTTTTCTTATTGCCTGCACATTGTTGCCGTTTTTCACTTACTTTGCTTGCTGAGCCGCCTGCAAACGAGTTGTACAGCGGCAACGTCGCTCTCTCATCTGTTTTTCCACACATGTACATACATACGTACATACTGTATACATATAGCTAGGTGTTTGTGTGTTTGTTGCTGTCGCTGCGGCTGTTGATGTTTGCTTGTTTTCTTTCTTTCTTTTCAGCTCGCTTATTTATTTATTTATTTTTTTTATGTCTTCGCTGGCAGCACAAGAGAGCCAAAAGCCAAGTCCGAGTGGGGCCCGGCCGGCCTCTGCCGCAGTCGCTGTCGCTGCCGGCATCGCTGTTACCAGCTTTAGAGCTTGTCTTGTTGCTATTGCTGTTGCTTTGCTTATGGGCAATCATCTGTTTTATTCTGCACACACATACACATGCACACGCACACACATTAACAGAGTGACTTGCATGTACACGTAGCTCTCTCTCTCTCTCTCTCTCTCACACGCACAGCGTCATTTCTCTGTACATTTTGCTTGTGTTGCATTCGCCCGTCAACTTTTTTTCCATCAATAGTTCATTTTCTGCTTGGCAACGAGTTTGCTCTCTCTCTCTGTCGCTCTGTCGCTCTTTTGCTTGTTTTTCTTTTTGGCTATGTAAAGTTTCATGAAATTGGAGAAAACGTAGCAATGATGAAATTACTGGACATACGTGAGTACCTGCGCCTGCCCCCCCCATACACACATTGCAGCCACTCTTATTTCTCCTTTTGCACCCCATCGTCCGATTTACCGATGGACCACTGCAACTACACACAAACTCACACAAGCACATGCACACACAAACGGAGAATACATACATACATACATCATTGGATCACGTATGTGCTTTGCAAAAAGGCTACTTTTTCTTTCTCTCTACCCCACTGCTTCCGCCCACTCTTCGCTTCGCTCCAACGACAGCTGTAAGATTTGTGCCATCGAAAATTAGGCGAAATGAGAATGCAAATGTTGTTGTTGTTATTGCTGCGCCTTCTTTTCGTTTGCTTCTCCAAAATGGCGCACACCTGCAACAATGGAATAGAGCGAGAGAGCAACATCCATTTTGTTAGATCTTGTGAAATTGTCACGCTGATTCAACTTTGCGTTTATGGCATTTATTTATTATATCTCTTTGTCTGCAATCTACAAGCAATGATAAGCAATCAAAATCGGCAAAACTTCATCAGCAAAGTTGACTCAATAATGTGAAGAAATATGCTGCCAACGGTACTCAGCATATAATATAGTATATTTGTCTATAGTTTACATCACTATTATTGCCATTATAATTAAAATATAACTACAGATGTATGCTATGTATATATTTTTTTAGCTAATCAACATTAAAAAGATTTTTAAAAATATTGAAAACATATAAAAACAGTTTTTTCTCAATGTTCAAATAATGTAGAAAAAATGAATAATACTAATTACTTAAATACTTTATTCAATGAACAAATAATATATACTATAAAATATTCTCAAAATATCTAACAAATTAGTATATAAATTCATTAAGTCAACAAAATTGATAATTTGATAATTAAATTTCAATAAAATATATAAAATTCTGTAAAAACTTTAACATTATGAAAACAAAATTTAATATTTCATAATTAAATTTATATATTTATTAAAGATATTAAATTCTGTAGAAACTTGAACAATAAAAAGAAAACTTCAATATTAATTTAAGCATTTTATTGCAAAAGTTTCAGCATAATCAAATGACAGACTAAATATATGTATTTATGTAGAGGAAGATTTGTGTTCTCTTGTGATAATCATAAAAGAAAAAAAAGAAAAAATAGTGTGAGCCCAGCTGGCAGTTGTCTCCATGGCAATCGCAGACAGACAGACAGACAGTTCACAACTTCCTTTCCAATAAGGGCAATTTATCAATTTAACACTCAACTCAATTCCCCGACCGAGCAACGGGTGAGAACGGAGAGGGAACGGGAGTGAGAACGGGAGCTGAGGACCGTAGCTCACTCTGGGCACCGCCCTATGTCCAATCCTAGCGCTAATCACCCTTAAAATTGCGTGTGCGCCATGCGAAACGAAGGTCATGGATTGAAGAGCAACTGATTCAATGCTCGAACCTGACGATTGAGCGGGAGAGTGAGACTAGAGGAGATGGGGGAAGGGGGAAGGAGAAAGGGGAACTAGGCTTGGCTGGGGATTCAACTAAAAACAGCTAACCTTAGATGCAGAACATTGGGTCATGTCATACTAAATCAATTAAAAAAAAAGCAACCTTCGATCGAAAACTAAATGAAGTGAGTGTATTCATCCGATGCCCCGTTTCGAGTACTCGAATCGCAGCGTAATTTATGCAAACAGTCCCAGTCGCAGTCGCAATCTCTTCCCGACTCTCCCGAACCAAAAAAGGGTCTGCATTAAAGTTGATTTTCCAAATTGATGACATTGCATCAGCTGAAAGTGTTTACTGTCATTCCATCGACCCTTGACGTTGGACATATTCAACGTTAACGTTCAACGTTCGAGGTTCGACACTCGACCATCCCTTTTTCTACATTTTAAGTGGACTTTGCTGTTTCTTGCATCGCTCTACCTGATACACAAGTACATCGAGTATGGCATAACATACTCATCAGTGTGTCGTCTACCTGATCCAGCCGCATTTCCCAAATGAGCCGCAAATTTTCCACAATGAGTTACCCGTCGGGTTTTTCCAGAGTTTCCAGCGTTTCCCTTTCCCTGTCTGCTGGCTGTGTTAAGTGTTACAAAGTTACCCATCTAATTTGCCTAATACAATATATCTGACCCATGACCCTCAGCTCATCCCCTCATTCTCTCAATAATCTTTGCATTATTTCGAGAAGTTTCTGCCACTGAAATGAAAGCCGCATTTAAGAAGCTACAAAGTTAATGCGTTCAATTCCTACTGCGACTAAAATTAATTTGGTTAGCTAAAAACTGTTTTACAAGTCTTTTAGGGATGGTAAAAACTCGTGAAATCTTTGGAATCACAAAAATATTTAATAATAATGTATATTAATTATAATCAATCAAAATAGTAATAATAACTTGTCGAATTTCCCAAAAATTTTAGAAATAACTTATGATCTCTTTATTCTAGAAGAATTCGAAATAGTTTTCTCAATGTTTCAGAAAAAACGTGTCGTGACACGAGATCTGGCATTATGCAATCACTGAGTCAACAGTTTGCAGTTTACAGTTTGCTCAACAAATATTTGACTAGAGCAATCGGACAAGTTATATTATACAGGCGAACAAATTGATGGAACCAAATGGAGCCCTTATCAAATTTCAACAACTTGGACGACAAATCGTCTGACTGCGCTTCTCACTCTCTCCCTCTCTTTCCCTCTCTCGCGCTGTATTTCGTTGTGTATATTTAAGTGTATAAATGTATACTTGCACTCGTATGTAAGCAAATAGTTATCAAGAGTCGAGCTAAAGAATATTAAATCAATATTTAACGGTGCTAGGGCAAATATGCGTCATATACAGTGGCTCCCTCTATGTGTCAGAGGATGCATGGCTCTGTGTGTGTGTGTGTAATTGATGGAGCAAGCAAGAGAGAGCGAAAGGGAGAGGGGGAGCACTCATTTCGCAAGGTCGCCACTTTATCGCGACGTGTACTGCACTCGAGATACGGCGAAATGGCGTGGTTCCAGAACCGTTATTGCCCCCTCCTCTCCACTTCGCCTCATTCGTTTGGAACACAGCCCGACATGTCGGCGAGCGCGTAGACAAAATGTCTCCGCGAAATGGCAACATTTCGATTAGATCACTTGGCGAAACTGATAAGAAATGTGTGTCATGCTCGCTGACGAGCCTCTCTCCCTACTAAGCAACTACACTGGGAGAAAAAACGAAGCTCGTTTCGAATTTAAAAATTTATACATTGCTATTCTATATATTTTCGAATTAAAATGTATGATTTGTAAATGATATTATTATTTGTATATAGAGAATGAAGATTTAGTATATAAATATGAATATTATTATTATTATTATTATTATTATTAGTGAGTTGACGAATAAGTAATTATTATTTTGACCAACTGTTGTTATCTGTTATAATTATTACTATTATTTTTATATTATGGAAATAACAAATACAATTCCTTGTGGCAATGAAAGTATAAAATAAATATATATTAATAACTATAATATAAAAATCTTTAAAAAACACAAATTTTAAAAGTATGTTTCACATTTTACTCTTTGCTCATTCATCATTCACTTAATTCCTTGTTCTAGAACCCTTAGGAACAGTTCACTTACGTTGAATCTTAATTGGTTTTGTGACTAATGAATTCTTTTCGACAATTTTTAAGTCTACTATAAAGTTATTATTGTTTAGACCCGATTTCAGTTTGCCTTTTTCTCGCTGTGTAGTATATGGATTGTTATTTCAACACAGCGATTTCATCACTCACTTGAATATTGCATTGTAGAACCCCTAGCAACAGTTCTCTAAAGAGCAATCTTAATTAATGCGTGATTAATGAGTTCCATACGAAATCGTAACGTGAAATATAATGTTGTTGCATTAAATAGTGTAGATTGTTATTGAAACACTGATTTCATCATGCGCTCGCACTCAACTACATATCATTATTATAGAACCCTTAGCAACAGTTCTCTTCAGCTTCGGATTAAACGTTTTATAGTATTACTCAGCTCGGGGTCTGACGTTGTGCGCTTTCAGCATTTCGCAAGTTTTTTGAGACTTTTTTGCAGATTCGTGTTATTGGACACGTCAATTGGTTTGAGAAACAAAGAGAGTTATCGAAGGGAGCATTACTAGGGAGTAGCTATTACCCAAGTCAAGGTGACTCGCATGACTAATTGCATTTTTCTTTTTGTTGCGGTTCGAGTTTAAATAAGTAAGACAACAGGTGCTATTTTTAGGGTAGTCAGTCATTAGTCATTAATATTATTATCACAAGATGATGACATATGGGCAGTAATTACTCTGGCTTTGACTTTGTAACCAAATCTTCAGAGTATTCTAAGTGAGGTTGCAGTAAATATCATTTTTAAATGCTACAAATATTTCTTTTTAAAGTCCGAATAATATTGAACAATTTTATTATATATATTTGTTTACTTGTTCTTGTTTCTTTAATCACACTGAAATTAAAACTCTGATTTCTTGTCGCTATTTTAATTAAATTTGCATTGGCTTTGCGTATATATAAATCGTGATTTTTTCCCAACTTTGATGACATAACGGTGTCAACTCGTGTTGTACGTTTTGTTAATTTCAGCGCTTTGCTAGTTTTAATTTATGAACAAATCAAAAAAAAAGAGGCTCGATTGACACGATTATAGTCAAACAATATACCTAACGAGTGTTTGGACGTGAAAATACCCTGTACTCCAGAAAGTATGCTACATTAAAAATAAATTTAAACAATAAGTAATTTCATTTAACTATAATTTAAAAAGAAATTACATTTTTGTTATATTGTATGCATTGCGTAAAACATAATAATGTTCTTAAACTTTAGTGTTATAGTCTAGTATTGATATACCAGTTGTAGAGTGCAATTGCGGGGTATTTTTTGGGATTATATAAAAAAGCGCAAACGTCAGAACGTCGCTTGAAAGGAAATAATCGGAAAATAATACTAAAGAACGATATATCAGCGAAATTTGTTTTTATCTCGTCGTTCAATTGATTTACATAATGAACGAAAACGCGCTTTATTTGACCTCCTCCTCTTTCCCCTCTCATTCCACCATCACCTCCCTCTCTCTCACTCTCTCTGTCTCTTTTTTTTGTGTTTTTGTTGTTGCTTTGCGCATTTAATTGAATGCTGATTAAGTTTTTATTCAATGAACCAAAATGTACAACACACACACACACACATTCTATAGAAACGAGTACCCATGTGTGTGGTTGTGTGTGTGTGTGTGTGTGTATGTATTCATAGATTAGTCATTGATATTGACAGCGTGTTCGCATTTGACTTGGCACATTTCTAAACGTGAATAATTTAATAATGCCTCATTAAGATAATGAATTTAGTGCAAACAAGTCGATTGATTGAAAGACCTCTATCTATATATCTATAATCTAGCATATGCTTTATCGACTTTTGGTCAATAATATAAACGAGCTTGAATAAATAAGTGAGGTCCACCAAATGAAATTGAATATTTAATCGTCACTATGAAAAGAATTTAGTATGAATAATTTTTATTTAATTTATAAAATTTAAGCTTCTCATTAATATCTTAAATATTAATATTATATTATACTTAAAACTCATGAAAAAAATATTTAGTTTAATATCAAAAACATTCCTTTAAGAAATTCGTCTTAAGGATGATAAACATTCATCTTCCAAATAAATCAAAAATTGTCGTCCACCAAATGATTAACTTGACATATGTTTAAACATCATACTTTATTAAAGAATTTAAAAATTAGTTAAAATGTACTAAAATTCGTTTAAAAAATTCGTCTTATGGATGTTAAGCTTGTACATGAATAAAAGTCGATTAAATAAATTAATATTTAATTTAAGACCTTTTAATAGATTTTAATCATTAATATATTAATCTTTAAAATAATACTTAAATATTAATATTTTCTTAAAAATTGTTGTTCATTCAAATAAGAACAATTTAAAAAAAAAATTGTTAAAAAATTGTGTTCAAGAAACTATTATTTAAGAAAAATTTCAAATTTAAGAACATTAACAAAAAATAATTTATATTTTAGGTCTACTTTAATCTCTGTAATCCATCAAAATTTCTATCAAGTTTTTATTACATTTAAGTGTTTTTCTTTCATAGTTCAGTTAGTCGAGCTATTGCAATCAATTTCAGTCTAAGAGAGGACATGGATGATAAATATTTCATAGGTAAAAGTGATAAACATACAACTATTGTATATGAATAACTCAATAGCGCATTCATAAATGTAACCATTAAGTGATAAAATTAATAATAAATAGTAGCATTAAAGAAGTGGTAGTAATAAGGAAAAAACAATAATAATATTTTAATGATTTTATAATAGTATAAGATTTTTGGTCTTAAAACTAAACGATTTTTTCTTTTTAATAATAAGAACGTGAGTCTTATATTAAATGTTTTTGAAATCAAGATGTGTTTTCTTACATTAAGATTTGCAAGTTCACTACTCACTTTAGACCAGTATTCTTAGTATTACGATCAAAATGTAGATTTTATAACTTTTTTCTTTCTGTGTATAAATAGCATTAAGATTTAATTGAAATGCATTGCAAACTAAATTCTTAAATTGAAAACACTTTGAAATAAATCAGCCTGAAATCGTCGAAGTTTAAATTCAAATCGACTGCTCAAATATAATCAAATTAATTTCTTATTTAATTATTAGATTATGCAAAGCTTCGATAAACACAAAACTTTGTTTTCTATGTCAACTGAATTTGAAGCGCGTGCAGAAAAAATAACAACAATAACAACAAGATTTGGAACCAGTTCATTTGAATTATTGATCGAGGCGTGGGAATACTTGTAGATTTCGATAGAAATGATCTCACAGTATTTGCTAGAATAAAATGTAAACTAAATTGGCTTCCGGATTAAATGAAAAACGCCATTGGACAAGTGTATTAATTGCCAAGCAGCTGTGAAATCTTGTTTTTTTTGCTGTGAGGTGGGAAAACTGTTTTTGCTGGCATAATCTGTCATAATTTCCCAGGGCATGGAATTGTCAATTTCACACTTTTGGACCAAAACTTAAAACAGAAGCAGAACTAATCGTTGCACCCTCTGCTGTGGGTGAGAAAAGCAGAGACCACATAGAGCACCACGATCAACTCGACTCGGAGAGCTGAGAGAAAAAACCCATAAACTATGCTAAAGAAAATAAATAGAAAGAGCAATGTGTCAGTGTAAACAGTGTGTTGGGAAAATACTCGAGCATTTACCTGAAATGGGATTCGGATTTCGGGTTTGGGTTTCGGGTTTTGAGTTACCTGCAGTTAATGGCCATTGGCGACCCACACATAAATCCATAAAAACAAGACGACGCGATGCGATGTAGAAATAATTAAATTGCAATTATGTGCAAACAATGCGAAATCCGGAGATTCGGAAAAAGTTAATTACACGACAATAAAGAGCAGAGTAACCCAGAGTGGCACTTTTTTTTTTTTTGGTTTTAGGGACACTTCTCAGTCCAGGTATAAACATTGAACATTCGCATTCGCAAATCGAGTCTGGTCTTTTGCCTTTTGACTGGTCTTCGTCTCCGTCTCCGTCTTCGTCTCTCGATTTCAGTCTCAGACTTAAGCTGACATTAATGTGTATTTGAATGTGGCTTCTGGTCGTCGCTTAATCGGTTTGACGGATTTTTGCTGACACGACTCCGACATCATTATTAATGTCTCCTCTTCTGCCCTTCTCCTCCTCCTCTCAAACCCTAATGAAGACAGACTTACAAATTTGGTTCAGATCCGATTTAAAACGAAAATTACTCGTGATAAGAGAATATTCGAAACAATCTCAGCCGGAAATTCAAAGCACAGAACTTGAAGCAGCGACCTTTATAATCGGTCTTTTATCAGTAAAATCATCGAAAGAGCGCTGCTTACTATATTATAAAATAAGTCTCTGTATAATGTGTACATTTACAAATTTTGCTAAAAGTATTCATTTAAAGATTAATTTTACATACAGTTTCTTCATTTTCATGCCGGAGATTTGCTGTTGCCATCTCTTATCTCATATTCTAGGGGTCATATTCGGAATACGGTTATCAATGATTATGAGAATCAGCAACTATTTAGAATTCGAGGCATCTAAATAGCATTAAGATTTTCATTTTAATTTAGTGTATTAATAAAATTTGCATATGAATTCAAAATTCAAATTCTAGATAGAAGAAAGTTTTAAAATGCTGAAGTAAACTTTTGGATCAAAAAGAATTTGCTTAAAACACAAGGATAAAATATAAATGATTTTCTTACAGTTTTAAAACTACACAGCGACTGTATATTTTTTTTTTCTATATTTTAAGTATAGAATTGGAATGAAAGTTGTAAAAAGAACACTCAAAATGTTGTCATGCATTTTACGAGTATTGATATTTTATTTAGCCTTGCTCAGCTTAATTAATTTCGGTCACAAAAAATGCTTTTACACTGACGCCTCAAATGCAATTCAAATTTTATATTGTGGCCATTAAACTTTGGTTTTCATTACTTAAACTGTCCCTCGGCCTATTAAGTTAATTTTAAAGCATCAGCAATGATGAAAAATTATTTTTGCAATATAGTTACCATATGTGTTTTTTTGGGCTGAAGATATTTGAAATTTGGCAACCTGCAACCGTAAAAGTTTTTTCAATTAGTTTTAAAGGGACACTTGGAATAATGAATTTTAAAATTAATTTTTCTTAAGTATAACATAGAAATGATAAATTGTCATTTTGTAATTTTCATTAGTAGTAGTTCTATATTTTATCGATGTTTTTATGTAAATGATTCGCCTTGAAATGAAATTTATAATTAATGCAAAAATTTCAATAATATTTTTTATAACTTCTGTCAAAATATATTTTATATGTTATTATATTTTTAATGAACATTGTGGCCTTATATAATTATTATCCTTTTTTTATTTATTATATTAAATCTAGTATTAAATACTACACTTAATAGAAAAGAGAGAGCACTGGCTGCTGGGGTCTGAATTATTTATTTCAATTCCAATGGCCGTATGAGCATCTTCGATTTTCGAAGAACATTCGAGTCCCAGTTGAAATGGTTCCACATTCCATTTAGATTGCTTTAGAATGGAATTATATTTAGTAAGAAAAGTCAAATAAAATTCATTAAATTTATTGCTGAAAAGAAGTTCTTTATTACCTCTCCGAACAATTCCTAAACCACCAGCCACTTTGCCCACTTTGTGAGCATTTGGCATTCCCGTTGTTGCGATCGAATGTTGAGAATTTCACATTATCGTAAGCGCTTAGCACATCTGTTGTATTCCCAGTGAATGAACCAACACTGATTGCATAACCACTGACCTCATCCGACACTCGAAAATCATCGTATCGAGCATAAGCTATCGAACCGTTTTCGAACTCCAAATGCAAATGGAGTTCGTAGCATCTCGAGCTGGTCAGACGATGAATCCTTTCCAAACCAAGGAAATAGTCGGAATTATCGGCATAACCAAAACCTTTGCGATATGTGGCCCAATTCACAGTGAAATTTTGCGCTCCATCGATGCGCTGTTGTATTACCATCCAACCAGGAGAACCCAACTGATAATCGCATGGCACATAGATGGTACCAAGCTCGGATAAATATCGTATGACAACATAATTCGTTCGATAGTCACTAGTAATTATGCAGCCAGTGAGAAGACTGCTATTTAGTTGATCGTCTTTTAGTTGGCAACTCTGTCGATGGAATTTCTTTCTACTTTCCTCTAATTGCATTTGAATTGCTGTCGAATCAAAGCACGAAATATTTGTGCTTGAATTTCCATTCAATTGATTAATAATGCTCATTTGGAATTGGATCTGAGATCGTAATTCGTCGATCAATGCTTCATTGAATTCCTGCGTTTTTTTCAGTGCACTTATTTCCCTATCTTTTCTCGCACTTTGCTCCAACTCAACTGACATTTCCGGTTTCGATGGAAAAGCCTGATTTTGACAGAATTCATTTACTTAATTTTTACACACTTTTCACTTATGCCTACCTTGATTTCATTAGAAGTGAGTGCAAAGGATGCTGCTAGCATTAAAACTGTATTAACTCGAATTGTAAACATTTCGATTTCTCGCACTTTACTCAATCGAAACAAAAACCACATTAAATTTGTTTGTTTGTTCATGTTCAAGCAGAGCCCAGCTCACATATTTCGAAAAACTGATAAGACAATCAGAGCATAGTCCATGGAAGTCTGATCCGAAGTGGGACCAACAAATAGTTGACAATGAACAGACTTTTTATACCCGCTACCCATAGGGTAGAAGGGTATTATAACTTTGTGCCTTTCAGGAAATATATGCAACAGGTAAAAGGCGGCATCTCCGACCCTATAAAGTGTATGTATTCTTGATCAGCGTCAACAGCCGAGATGATCTAGCCGTCAGTCTGTCCGTCTGTCCGTCTGTCCGTATGAAACACTGGATCTCAGAGACTATAAGAGATAGAGCTATCATTTTTTTCGACAGCATTTGTTATGTTTGCACGCAGATCAAGTTTGTTTCAAATTTTTGCCACGCCCACTTTCGCCCCCGCAAATTGAAAAAGTCCAATAACAAGTGCAAATTTAAAGCTACAGTCGAATTTCGGTATATACAATAATGACTATAGACTTCGTGTCCTCTGTAAATTTGGAAGCGATAAGATGAAAAGTGTGGAAGGTATTAAAGAAATACTTTTGTATGGGCAAAAACGGCTACTTAATAGGGGTCTAAATTCTTTAGCTGACAGTCTAGTATATTTTGCCCTCTATAGTATATATTGTGTAGTACCATATATGTAAATACCAAATATACAATTCATATATATTATTTTTTTATATTTTTGGGAAAGTACCGCAACATTTTGCTTTTACTCAAAATGGGTAGCGGGTATCTCACAGTCGAGCACACTCGACTGTAGCATTCTTACTTGTTGTATGCTGATTATTTGAGTTCTTGTTCATAAAATAGAAGCAGATTTTATTCAAACATATAGCCCTTAGTATATTCTAAATTTGTATTTATTAAAATAGCACATTTATAGTGCACCAATCATATATAAATGATTACATAGCAGAGTGAAATATAGGATTTTCATCTTTTCAGTTCATTTCATCTCTTCTTTGGGGCGAATTAACATCTTAGCTTCTTTTAGTTCGATTATATTATTCACCCACCATAATAGATGTGGTCCATATGGTGCATTTAAATTGCTGCAAATAAAAAGAAACAAATAAAAATTAATAATTAGGTGTATCCCATTAAAAATAAGAATATTAATATTTGCCTATTATAACAACTGTTGTACCACCAGCCACTTTGATACAGTGATGCGCAGTTATTTTTACCAGAAGAGTCGTTATCGCGATCGAATGTTGTGAATTTAAGGTTTTCGCTGTTTCTCATCGCATCCTCAATAATAGTTCCACTGAATTTACCCAAACTCATTTTATATCCATTGTCTTCATCAGATATTTTGAAGTCGTCATAACGAGCGTTGTAGACACTTTCATTCAAAGCAACCAAATGTATATAAAGTTCGAATCGCTTCAAACTTGTGATACGATGTATTTTCTCTAGTCCGAGGAAGAAATCACTCCCAAGAGAACCGAAACCTTTGCGATACGTTGCCCAATCCCAATGAAAACTCTCATTTCCCCCAACTCGCTGTTGTATTACAATCCATCCAGGTCCAGCTAACTGACTATCGCATAAAACATCGAATACACCTACGCCAGAGACATTGAGTTGATGAATTCCTGGGTACTTTTCAAAAGGAGAGCAACTTGTTGGGATAAGAGTATTGAGTAAAGCTTTGTTCAATGTATCAATTTCAGCTCGACATAGCTGATTTTCTGTATCTTTCTTTTTAATATTTGCATTAAGTTTCCTGATACTTTCATCCTTTTCAAATAGACTAGAATTAAGTTGTTTTAATTGAACTTCAGAAGATTTTAAACTACTTGATTTAGCTGCACTTTCCTCTTTACGTTTATCAGATTCTAATTTCTCAACTTTATTTTGACACGATTTTAAATCGTTTTGCCCTTTAAGTACTTGGCTTTTATACTCATCTAATAGAGCTGCCTCTTTCATAAATCTTTCATGAATTCTTACAATTTCATGATACTTTTCTATAAGATCAGAACTCAATTCATTTAACTTCTTTTCCTTAATTTCACTGTCTTCTAACTCATTTCTAACCTGTCTAAAATAATCGAGCAAAGGTTTTACATTTTTATAGTTATGAATGCGGCACATGTTCTTCCATTTCTCGGTCGTATTCACATGTCTGATAAGGAGAAAATGTAAAAACTCTTGACACTCACTGTATTACAGTGCTTTATGTAATTGTTCTCACCTCTTCGAAGGCAGTTGCTGCAACGAAGAATATTTTAAGTACTATTAAGAAGAAAACTGCGTTGATTTTTATTTTGCGCATTTTAAATGCTTGGACTGCATGCAAACAAGATGAGTTTAAAACTAAAAGTTCAATTTAAATAAAATAATTCAGCTCTCATTTGCCGTGCAATTGTAAAACAGCGAATTTGGGTTCAGCTGGAAAGTTCATAGAGAGAGTGAAGCTGATAACAAAGAGAATCTCAATTTCAATGTGATCTTTCGATCGACTGCGTGAGAGAGGCTTATTGATAATAAGATTATAAGCGGCGTCACAGCATATATGTAATTTATAAATCTAAAACAAGTGATAAAGCTACAGTCGAGTGTGCTCAACTGTGAGATACCCTTCTTTATTTTAAAATATACTAAATTAATATGCACAAAAACTTAAAATGTACCATATATGCTACTATGTTTGGTATATTGATAAAGTACTATTGTACATTCAAAATATACCATAGTGTGCAGAATATACCAGATTATCAGCCAATTCAGCCCGTAGTAATACGGAGTATTTTAACAAGCAAAAATATTTCTTATATAGCTTCTGTAATTTGTATCCGATACCAATTGGTGTTGTATTTCCAAATGCTATTCGATAAAAATTACAGAAGTTTTTTCTTTAAAATTACGCTTGTTATTCGATTATTTTTTTAATTTGCGGGAGCGGAAGTGGGCGTGGCAAAAATTTAAAACAAATTTGATCTGCGTGCAAACATAACAAACGCTGTCGAAAAAAATGATAGCTCTATCTCTTATAGTCTCTGAGATCTAGGTGTTCATACGGACGGACAGACAGACAGACGGACATGGCTAGATCGTCTCAGCTGTTGACGCTGATTAAGAATATATATACTTCACAGGGTCGGAGATGCTTCTGTCTACAGAAGGCAGCATCTATTAGCATTGATCAGTACTCTCTCTTTCTCTGCCTCCGTCTATATCACCGCCTTTATTGAGTCTGAGCTAATATATAGCTCACCGTCGCAATGTTGATGTGTACCAATGATAGAGGCGATGCACAGTGGTGAAAACAGAGCAAGCTTCGTTGCAAATATAAAAAAAAACGTCGCTTACCTTTCGATGTTTCAAATGAACTTCTCTTATATGACTTTTGTTGATCATGCCAAATCTACTGCCCAAATCAATTGATTAAGTTGACGTACCTAAAAAAAACCCAATATTTTAGTGATCTCGTCCACTTTCATATAAGTTAGTGCAAAAAATTCGCATTCTTTTTATTTCTGGCGATTGATATACTCTTTAAATAAACAACAAATAGTAAAAAAAATTGTTTACTTTAAGCTTCACAATGTAAAACAATAATTTTGTAGAAAGACCATTTTTATTAGCTTGTTAAATTTGGTAGAAAATAAAAAGAATTTTTCAATTATTTGCATAAATCTATATAACTATATATGCATAAACTATAACTATATAAATCTAGTTTCTATAAAATTTCTATTCTATATAAGCAAAAGCTTATTGATTTAATTTTGTGTGTTTGAATTCAATTCTTAATTATCCAGAAAACATATTCCTGAATGTGTGCTTTAAATCATTTGTAAATGCTTTCCTATAGATGTCCTGAATGTTAGTGGAGCAGGTTGCAAGTTGACCCGACCCGTTGACTTCATTGAGTGGCAGCTTAGGTCTCGGCTTGGGACTGTGGCTAGCTTAATTAGATCTGCATACGTAATGCGATTGGGATTGGGAATGGGAATGAAAATGGGAATGAAAAGTAAAGGGATTGTTGTGCTATAGAAGCCAGCGGCATTTGTGGCGCGATGTTTGTGCGTGTAGCAAGTGCATACTGCTTGGCATTACTTGCCACATGGCCAACATTTGGCATGGCCAGCCTTGGATTGGTTGCCCAACCAGTGGAAATCTATAAGGAGCAGCTGAAGCAACTGTTGCAGCATCTGATGTGGGGCGCACACGTGGAACGCTGTGTGGCAATAATCACCGATGATCTGCATTCGTGCATCTACGATGCTGCATACTTTGAGGCGGTGGCAAGAGATGCCCGACCCTACTACATGCTGCGTATCAATGCCAGCGACGAGTTGCATCCACCTTCCACGCACGTTGAACTCGTGTTGCAAGCCATTCGATCGAGCGGCTGTGATCTGCATGTGATCACCGTGTTGAATGGCTGGCAGGTGAAACAGTTGATCGCATTTGTGTACGAGAGTCGCGCGTTGCATATGCAGCACAAATTTGTGCTGTTGCACGACACCAGACTCTACACCCGCGACATGTGGCACGTCTGGAGCGTCTTTGTGCGAACTGTGTTTGTTAAGCGGCAACATCAACGCGACAGGTGAAATGATTTACTTCTTAATTTTGATTTTAAATTTGTGTTCTTTGAGTTTATTTTTATCTTCATTTAATATATAAATCTAGTATTAAATGCTACATTTAATTATAGAGTAAAAATAATACTGGCTGCTGACTTCGTCTTCAAGAATCCAATTGATATAAATTATCAACTTATTTTCATTATTTTATGTTTTAATCATAAAGATTTTAAAATTAGAAGAACATTTTAAATAGAAAATTGGTAAAAATACTGCAGACCAATTTGGACTTTTCCTTTTAACCGAATAGAGTTAAATAAAAGCAATTTAGGAACAACAATATTCGATATTTTCAGAGATTCTTTAGAGAATTTACAAAATTCTCATAAGTGTAGTTGTAGTAATTAGTATTTTACGGATTGTAATTGTATTGTAAAAATGTACTTTACAAAATGATTCAACTATTTGGTATAGTTTATATAAGGCGCAACTTGCGGTATTTTATTTATTTTCATTTATCTAATTAGTATTTATTTATTTGTAAATTTATCTTTCAATATTCTTTATTAATTATTATTTATAAAGTATATATTTTTGTTATAATTTTTTTTATTATTCATTTATATTTCATTTCATTTAAAATACTACATACCACCAAAAAATGTAATATATGTTTGTTGTGTCGGATATTTTATTTATATTTTGTTCTCTTATATCATTATTATATTATTTATTTGCCATTTACTCTTTTTCGCTAAAAATAATATTAAAATAATAATTTTCATTTCTTTTTTATTCTTCTAACTAATCATTATTTATTTATTTGGGTATTTATCTTTTTATATTCTGTATTAGTTAATATATATATTTTATTATTTATTTCCATTATTTGGTATGCATTGTGTATATGTAGTATTTTATTTATATTTTGTTCTCTTATATCATTATTATATTATTTATTTGCCATTTACTCTTATTTGCCTATTAACATTAATATTCTCTATAATTTATTGACTATATGTTTATTGTATCGTATGTCAGATTGCTATTTAATTTTATTTTGTCTAATTTTTATACTATTTGGGCATTTATTATTAATCTTTTACTCTACTATACTATTTTCGATTTGTTATATACGCTATATAGTAGTTTTAGCCTCTCGACCATTGACTATCCTGGCATTCTGAGCGGTGTGCTGGTGCTCAAGGATCTTGGCAACTGGTCGCCTGGGAAGCGCATCGATGGACCGCGTGCTCTTCAAGGATAAGACAAGAGATCTGCGTGGTAAGTGCGACCAGAGGAAATCGAAGTGTTAACTACACTGCCTGTGTTTCAGGCATAACTCTAAGTGTGGCAATTTCGGAGCATGTGCCCATGGTGCAGCTGAATAGGAGCACAAATAGTTACCAGGGCGTCGAAGTTGAGATTATTGCAGCTCTGGCCAAGACACTGAACTTCCAGGCCAACTACTATAACCTAAACGAGAGCGAGAGCAATGCTGCCACAGATTGGGAGAGCTTTGAAAATGGCAATGAAAATGCTTCGCAATTGATTGCAGAACGAATCGTGGCCGAAGTGGTAAACATAATGATTGATCAATGTTCGATATTGGATGGATAATGCATCATTATCATTTACTTAGGCCCAACACAATGCACGCTTTGGCATTGGGGATTTGCATCTGTTTGAGAGCTATGGGCAACATGTGGAGCTGAGTCGGCAGCACAGTGTCGAGTGCCTCACCTTCCTGACGCCTGAATCATCGACGGACAACTCGTGGCAGACATTCATTCTGCCATTCAGCGGTGGCATGTGGGCGGGCGTCTTGCTCTCGCTGTTTGTTGTCGGCACCATCTTCTATTTGATGAGTTTCCTCAACGCTCTACTGCTGCTGGACAACCGTCAAGCTGCCAGCTTCTTTCGCTGCCTGCGTCGCAAGCAGCAGCGGCAACAGCAACTGGAGCAACAACAGCAACGCGAGTGGAAACGTTTCAGCTTTCGCCTTGAGCTGGCACGGCATCGACAACAGCAGCTGCGTCGAGGAAATGGTCGCGATCTGTTCGATGATTATGCCAACTGCATTCTGCTTACGTACAGCATGCTTCTCTATGTGGCACTGCCACGCATGCCACACCACTGGCCGCTGCGTGTGCTCACCGGCTGGTATTGGATCTACTGCATCCTGCTGGTGGCCACCTACAGGGCCAGCTTCACTGCCATTCTCGCCAATCCGGCGGCACGGTAAGACATTTTTTTTGAAAACACTCTTTTACGAATTTTATTAAGTTTTTATTTGGCTACTTGGATATAAACACATTTTTACCTTTCTTATTTTAATCTATTTGTTGTCTAATTCATATATTTTTATTTATTATTAAATTTGTAACTCAAAAATTAACCAGATTATTAGAATATGTGAAAATGAAACACATATGTATATGTTTTAATATTTTAATAAAATATATGTATATGCCCATAGGGCAGAGAGGTATTATAACTTTGTACCTCTAGAAAATACACGTAACAAGCAGAATCTCCAATCCATATAGCCATGTCCATTTGTCAGTCTGTCCGTCTGTGCAGAGGAACACCTAGAAATCAGAGACTATAAGAGATAGAACTATAATTATATTCGAAAGCACTTGTTGTGTTTGCACGCAAATTAAGTTTGTTTCAAATTTATGCCACACCCACTTCCGCCCCCGCAAATACACAAATATCGAATACCTAGCGTTTTTTTTAAGCGATTTTTGGTACATATAATAACAATAGTATTTAAGATTTCTGAGATTGCGTTGCGATTTAGATGCGATCATATTAAAACTGTAGAAGTTATTTCAGAAATATTTTTGGGTGAAAAACGCCTACTTGCCAAGAGTCTGTGTCTAACAATCTGGTATTTTTCGTACGCTATAGTATATTTTGAATATAGTCCAATATAAATATGCCTAATGCAGCCTTTGGTATATTTTTAAAGTATTTTGTGGTACCCCAATATTTTGCTTTTAACACAGTTGAGCACACTCGACTGTAACTTTCTTACTTGTTATATTTATATTTTGCAGTTTGAAAATGGCATAAAATATTCATTTTATTATTTAAAATGATTGAATTGCATATTTTTACACAATTTAACATTAATGTAGTAAAGTGTACACATTTTGTGCATCAAGTGAATATTTTAACTATAATATATAAATGAATTCAAAATATGGTTCTCTCTCATTCATCTATTTAATGGGCATCGCACTGCTTACAGTGTGACAATAGACACGCTTCAGGATCTGAATCGAGCCCGCATTCCGCCCGCAACTGGCGCCGCTGAGAACAGACAGTTCTTTTTGGAGTCCAGCGATGAAACGGTTCGCGAATTGGGCGCCAGCATGGAAATTGTGAAAAACATCGATGAGTTGGTGAGTTGATTAAGCTCAAATACATTAATTGATAGCCAGCCATATTTAGCGTTAAATTGAGATTAAAACTTAATATATTAGCGAATGAAATATATCGATAGATGTATGTACTTAAATGTATTTATATTTTTAGATAAATGCTGACTACTGATTGTAATGCATCACGATCAATTAATATTAACAGAGTATCGTTTTCATTATCTATCACTCAATTTGCGTAAAATCAGTTAAAATCAGCGCTTTGTAAATAATATTTTTATGGCGCTTAAGTGTTTTTAATAGACTCACTTTAATTGCTGCGATATGGAAATTTCATTCAATAATAAAATATATGATGTTAAAATATACTATATACACCAAAAATATACTATATGATGGCACCTCTGATCTATAAATTGAGATTTTATAAGTTAATCGTTCATATACTTCATCCCATTCACATCGGACATTGGGATAGGTCCGGTTTTGTTCAAATAAAAATATAAAAGCTGACATCACATCCGTTGTTTCTTATCAGACTGAAAGCGCTGGCTGTGCATTTGTTTTATGTGCTTATCTCGAAAACTGTTTCAATAGATGAATTATAAGCAGCGTGTTTACTTATTCTTAATGTGCTCAAGCCAGACAAAATGGGGGGAAAGGTTAATTTAATGATTATATATTGATTTATTTATCGCTTTCATTATAAAGATCATAAAACAAAAAGATTTCAAGTATTGAGCATTCACTTCTTGGATGCTGGACGTATCATCATTTTCAGCTTCTTTATTGTGTGTGGATAATTAAAGTATATCGAGCTGTAATCTGTTGTCTCATGATCGTAGAACTGGCCATGCAAGAATCTGTAATAAAAAAAAGGGCTGTAAAATAGTAAACATATCTTGTAATAATGATGATGACTTACGAGTCCACACAAGATCTGTACCACCAACCAGCTTGTCGATATTCAGCACAGCTTCCTGCCATCCACAAGTCATTATCGGAGTCCTCCGTTGAGAATTGCATTTCTAATTGCGGCCTTAAACCGTCCTTAACATTGCCAGAAAAGTCTCCCAAGGAGCTAAGTCGATACTTGTCCGTCTCATTGCCAACAACAAAGTGATCATAACGAGCATAATCAAAGCTGCCATCAAATCGTTCCATGTGTATGTATAACTCATTGCGTTGATCAGTTGTCAGTCGATGAATTTTCTGAAGACCGAGGAAAAAATCACCAGCGAAGCTACCAAATCCCTTGCGAAATGTGGCCCAATCTCTATTGAAACTCTCTCCGCCATTAATACGCTGCTCTATAACTAACCACCCAGGTCCGGCTATCTCCCTATCGCACAGCACATCAAATGCATCTAGTCCCGGAATTTGAATCTGATGAGCACCCGCAGTTTCTCCGAACGCGACACAACTATTGGGAACTTTTTGCAGTTGCATTTCGCATTGTTGCAGCTTCGCTGCATTTACAGCCAGTTTGTCATTAACTAACCTCAACTGATTCTCATTCGCTTTGAGCTTGACTGCATTATCAGCTAATTCGGATTTGAAATAATCACAATTCTCGCCTGTTTTTGCAGTTATGCGATCGATTAATCGATCTATAGTGGCCTGTTGAAAAGCAATTTGCGCTCTCAAATCATTGTTGATTAGCATATTTGACTCTACTTGAATCAACTTGTTTTGCAGCTCTTTAATTTCCTTATCCTTTGCATCACTTTTGTTGATCTCTTCGCTAGTTTGTCGAACGTAAGAGAGTAAAGGCTTCAGAGCCTCATAAGTATACCTGCGACAATTGACCTCCAGCTCTCGGCTTATATGACAAAATTGCTTCTTGAAAAGAAAGAACATTTGTATACTTTTTGCGCTCACTGTTATTTCTACTGCTTACTTCGTTTTCTTCAGATGCGAGCGAAGAAGAACTCCCATATACTATGATGATCAGCGAGATATATAATATAATTTGTGCCATCTCGAACTACACACGAAGCAAACACGAAACAGATTAAATACAGAATTGAAATCATGTCAGACCTCAGCTAAGCTATATATATTGTATATACTGATAAGATTTCACTGCGTCTCTTATTTCAGATGCAATAAAGTCAATCTATGATGAACTTGATGTTTATACCCGCAACCCATAGCGTAGAAGGGTATTTTAACTAACAAGCAAATCTCCGACTCAATAATGTATATACATATATGTATATTATTGATCAGCGTCAGCAGTGAGACGATATAGCCATCTCCGACTGTCCGTCTGTCTGTCTGTCCGTTTGTATGAATACCTAAATCTCAGATACTAAGGAGATGGAGATTGAATTTTTTCGTCAGCACTTGTATTGATTGCACGCAAATCGGGTTTGTTTTCAAATTGTGCCACGCGATCAAATGAAAATTGAAGAAGTTATTGCCGAAATACTTTTGTATGGGAGAAAAGCCAACTTACAACTGATATTAACATACTTGCTTTGGCTGACAATTTGGTATAGTGCGCCGTATTTTGAAGGTAACACTTAGCCAATATACAAAATATACACTTTGGCATATTTGTGGTATATTTTAAAATTAATACTGCATTGCAGTATTTTAAAGGTAGCACTATACTAATATACAAAATATACACCTTGGTATATTTTGAGTATTTGTGTGGTATATTTTCGGTATATTTTAAAATAAATACCACATTGCAGTATTTTGAAGGTAGCACTATACTAATATACAAAATATACACCTTGGTATATTTTGAGTATTTGTGTGGTATATTTTCGGTATTTTATTAAAATGGTTCTATTCAAAATGGTTAACAGGTATCTCACAGTCGAGCACACTCGACTGTAGCTTTCTTGACCGTTTTGTATTGGAGCAAACATTTCACAGAATCTTGTTTAACAAAATGAAAAAACAAAAATTGAATTCTGATTGATAATCGAATGTCTATTTTTAAATTGATATATACTCAATACTTCATCCGGCATATGAAACAATTTTTACAAGTTCAATATGGATTATCTGTGTCTTTTGCTGGTCAAGTTTACTTATTTTTTATAACCTCTGATAATCAGAGTAATGAATATATGTGAATGATTTGATGTTATGTATACTTAAATAATTGTCTTTTATATCATTAATTCAAGATTAAACTTTCTACAGACGGAGCGCATTGCCAGTGGTCGCTGTGCGTACTATGACAACGAGTTCTACTTGCGGCATCTGCGTGTGGCAGACGAGGCACGTGGTGGCAGAGCGAACGACGGCGCTGCACATCATGAGGGAATGCGTGGTGCATATGCCAGTGGTGTTGGCGCTGGAGAAGAATTCGGCGCTGAAGCCACACGTTGATGATATCATACAGCATTTGAGTGAGGCTGGTGAGTGACTGGTGCCTGGTGAGTGGTGATAATTCAACACTCAGATTACAACATTTGATTTGCAGGACTCATTGCGAAGTGGCTGCGCGATGCTATCAAACGTCTGCCGGCCGAGGAGCAAGCACCGCAGGAGGCACTCATGAATCTGAACAAGTTCTGGAGCTCGTTTGTGGCCCTTGGCATTGGCTATTTGATCTCAATCAGTGCCATAGCTCTCGAGCATTGGCACTTTCGATATGTCGTTATGAAACATCCACTATATGATGCCTATAATCCCAGCATATACTACAATTTCAAGCGACTCTATTCGAATTCGATTTAAAAATGTAGAATAGAGGCTCATAAAAATGGAATGACAAATGTGCATATTTCAATTCACAATCAGATGGCCACTCCGAACTGACGCCATAAGCCATTCCCATATATGTATAACATATACTACAAACATATACTTAATACCATATATCAATCCAATAAAAGTGCCGTCAAGTAGACGCAATGTGGCTAATAAATTTCGAGAGTTTTCAATATTTTCCATAATAATTCGTAAATAATAATTCGCATTGTTTATGGTGGTAGGCACATAAAGCATTATTTGTTTATTACGAAATCGAAAGAACTTAATGGCCGTCCAAATGATAAATAATCGTAAATAATAAAGATCTTAAGTGCCAGACTAAAAACAAAAGAATTCAATATTAACATTTCAATAGACCGAATCAACAACTGGCAACAACGTATCACGAGACTTCGATGAGCGCGAAAGGAAAAAAACCGGAATGCTAAATAATCATAATCGTTTAAAAAGAATTTTAGGTATCCTAATTACATTTTCTTGAATTGAATAAATAGCGATTGTTGTAAAAAAAGAATAGTTTCGACTTTCGTCACTTGTGGTGTTTATTTGATCATTTCACAATCACTTTACCAAAAAATTGATGAAGCAACCCGCTTTGAATTGGGTTCAGTTGTAATAATAATAACAATATTATTCATAATTTGAAATATTTCCATTAACTTTTGTATTTAGGTGTTGTGCCGCATAAAAACTAATTAATTCATTTGCCCCGTCGAATTGCATAACAACAACGCAAACAACAACAAAAAAAACATCGTTTCATTGTTCTTAATTTCTGGAATTTGGTTCTCAGATTGTTTTGTTATTTCTTTTGATAAATATTTATGGTTGTTTTATTTGTTTTGTTGGGCTTTTTGCATTGTTTTCTTTTGCTTTTGGTCTTGTTTACTTTTCCATTTTATTTAATTTAATTAGTTTTGCTTCATTTTAGTAAACTTTCTTGTTGTTAGTGTTGTTGTTGTTTCTGCAATTGCTTTGGCCTCTCTGCATTTTTCCCCTTTGCCAGTTCATTAAATTCCCCATTCTGCTGCTGAGAAATACTTGTATTTTGCTTTGTTTGTTTAGTTTTCGTTTCGAGTATTACACAAAATCTCTAATTGGCATTTCCGTTGCTAAATCTCAACCATTTCTCGAATGCCGTGGCCCCTCTCACCCATTTTAATAAGTGGAAATTTAAGCATTGCATTTAATTCAGCATTTTTATTCATTGCTGCATTTAGCTTAGTCAAAATTAATTACTTAATTAATTAAGTGAGAATACTATGTAATAATTGAATTCAGTTCCTTCTTTATTTACATACAAATTGCATTTATCTTTTTATTTACGAAAATGTGCCGCAACACTTTGTTTCTCATTGCAAAATAGATTTTCTTCATTTATATTTGCCGTCATCCCAAAAGTATGCTACACATTTGGAAAAGTACCTTTAGCGGTGACAACAACCATTCGCGGGGCCATGTGAGCAATGCTCACTGAGCATGTGTGTCAAGTTGATTGGTATATTTGAAGGGTATAAAGTATACGTACTTTCTTTGGTATATAAAGTATACGCAGTATATGAAATACATAAAGTATACGTAGTTAAAATAAAATATAGAGTATATTTAGCATATGTGATTTATAAAGTATACGCCATATAGTAAATATATTATTATTTGCATGTAAGTTGAAAATTTTCTGGATAAAGAGTACTTATCCTATTTAGTATATGATGTATAAGCAAAATATGAAATTTATTATAACAAACTTTAGATCATTATTAAATATAATGAAATATGAATATGTTAATTATTTATATTTATAATTTCTATTTGATTATTTATTATACTTATTAAATCAGATCATCAGATCATCTTGCTTGCTGAAATCTAAACTAACAAATGAGCTAAATTTGTCATGAAGCAAAAATTTAATAAATATTGAATTCTTAGAGTACCCCTTATTCTTTTGATGCCAATCAATACATTTGGTTCCCACAAATCGAAAGCAAAAAGTCCTAACCAAATGCTAAACGATATGAGCAATTATTATAATTTATGATTTTAAAAAAAATGAGCAGAATTAATTGCACTCAGGCTGCATTGAGATAGATGACGTCACTGAGCAACTATGTGATTTTTTGTATTTCTGCTTCCTGCTTGTTTATGTTCGTCTGGTATTTCACTGGCTGTTTTGGCTCTATTTTGCTGCTCGTGATGGCAACGAGTGGACAACAACAACAACTGTACTTACGGATATAATCGAGCAATCAAGGCGAGAATTCTTATAAACTACCAGGCCAACATGATAGAGTAGCAAGTTGAGTATGCCAAACTCAGCCAGCAAATAATTTCTGTAGCATACTTTGAGGGTGCATTTAAAATGTCGTTGCAATAGATGGCGCTACTAAGCAAGCTGGTGACATTCTACATTTCTGCTTGCTGCTGATTTATGTTCGCCTGGTATTTCACTTGGTGTTTTGCATCTTTTTAGCTGCTCGTCATGAAGTCAAGTAAACAACAACAACAACAACAGTATAATTACATATTTAATTCAATTTCTTGTTAAATTTGAATCGTAATCAACCCAACGCATTAATTTAAATACAATTTTCTAAGACATCTTAAATGTTTATTCGCATTTTATTCGTATCAGCCTAGAAATAAAACAACAAGAAACAAGTTGTACAATACATTTTGTTTTGCAAAATTTACAAAAAATTTAAAAATATTCTCGACGCTAGCAGTTTAAAATATATATAAATGTATTTAAATCATTAAAATCAAGTAGCTGCTCCCTTCTAATATCTCTAGTGACATCCCTTGAGCTAGAAGCACGAAATCGTTGATACCACATATAGTAGAGCAGCTAATAAAATGGACACCGACACCAATTTTAGAGTATATGTATGTATGTATGTAGTTATAGTACAGTACTAGATATAGATCAATTACTTGGTCAATCAATTAATCAGATTTGCTCAGTTGAAAGTCGCTTAAATTAACGCAATGAACGCGATTTAAAAGCAAGTACCACATAAATAATTTCTACTCATAAGTATATATTTTATATATATAAAACTATATCTTTATCCATACATCATTATAGGATAAGCATACAATATGCATATAAAATCTACTGACAATTCGTTTTGTGTTCAGAAACTGGGACAGTGCTTTAGCTAGCGAGCTAATCTTTTCAATTCCATATAGATAGGATATAGTTTTTATAACAATTTGAATCCGCCCGCTTGCTGAGCACTGTGTCCTGATCTGTCTTTGAGTATTTTTGTAGTTCTGTTAAACTGAAAGTGTGACCAGTTGATTTGATAATCGTCATTTAAAATCGTTTAAATATATAAGTATGTAAGTAGTATTGTTTTATGGCGTTTTTGGACAGCATCGTAAATAATATTTGTTGATAATATTTCAGAAAGCATTCACTCATTTTATTTCGCACTTGCTTCTATATGCTATATACGTATATATACTTCATTTCATATAAATTATTCAGTTAAGCAGATATCAGATCTGATCAGATTATAACTAAATCGCAATGCGCTTGCTATCAAATACAATATTTCATAATACGAAGTCTCGTATTGTTATTCATAATGATCATTAGATCGATTTAAAGATATCACTGTTGCTGGTTTTCCTTCATTTTGTTTTAGTTTTCGTTTTTCTTGTTTATTTTTTAACTTGTTGCCTCTGCTCTTTCGGCCTCAAATACATCATCGGACTCTTGACCGGCCACATATTCATCGTCCTCCTCGACATCCTCATCATAGTCCTCGGGATACTCGCCAAACTCTGATGATTCACCAAGCATCCAGGCGTCGTTTTCCATTGAGTTTCTTGGGCTGTAATTCACGCTGCCCGTAATGGTCAAATTGTTGGCCGGCCTTTGGGTACTGCACGATAAAAGGGGCGCACAGATTGAGAGATAGAGCGGGGGAGAGATAAAAATATATAGTTAGTTTAAAACAACTAATTTGTACAGTTTTTAATGTATTCAATGAATGCGGCGAATACAAATCGTGTGCTAAACTAGCGACTAACTAAGCTTTTTTATTATTATTGTCCATTTTTGTTGTTTAATATTGGTGTTAGTTGAATTTTTCGCATTATTCCAGATATCGGACGAGTATATAGAGTAATTATATGAATTTATGGTTTTATTGGTGAGTTAAAAAGCAAGCCAAAACATTTGTACAGTAAACAAACGTGTTAAATTGTTAGCGGTTAGAGGGTTAACCAGATGCCAATTGATGTGATTAGACTAGGTACTTGATGGCTAGGTGGTGGTTAAGTGGTTAAGAGGCGCTGCTCTGAAAGCGGCGAGAACGAGCTGACGAACAAGTTATTCTTATATTAACGAGTATATACATATGCATATATACATGTGTATCCAGACAATTTGGCACAACAAGAGCAACGCATAAAGTGATGGGAGGCAATGCAACAAACAGTAACGAGTAACGAGTAACGAGCAACGAGCAACAAGTAACGAGTAACGAGCAACGAGTGAAAGAGCAGCGAGTAATCGCTTAACATGGCAACTTCTCCATTACATTTGGCAACTCGTCGAATCAATGCAGCGTCATCGCAGCAATTCGTTGTCGTTCAAAGGATTCGGAATCGTATATCCTATATATATACACTTAAATACGAGATGCGTCTGCGTGTGTGTGTATATGCATAGATATAGATGTATATAATTATATCCTTAAATAATATCGTTGTTTTCAGATTGCCTCGCACTGGAATTTCTTTCTAGTGTTACAATCAGGATTAATTACGCTGTTAGGAACCGCATTTCGCTGGGATCTGCTGCTTGCACCATTTATTAAATGTAGTGTGTGAGTTTTTGTGTTTTTTTTGGGTGTGTGGAAAGATAGGTGTTCGAATGTTTCGTTGTTGTTGTTATAGTTGTGGTTGTGGTGGTTGGTGGTGGTGGTTGTGGCGGTTGTTGTGGTTTACAGATCGGTAACTAGAACACCATCCGTTGGTCATAACTGTCCACGGCGATAGTGTGATCGTGATGGTCTACAGAATCGAGTGTATTGAGTGTTTGTTTTTTTTTTGTTTTAAGGTTTTGGTTATCAAAATTGGTTTTTTGGGGGGTGTACAGAAATTAAAAGAAAAGAAATCAATTAGCAAAATATAACAGCGAATGTTGTTGTTCTTTAAACTACTACAAACTGTCGATTATTTAATCAGCTAAAGTTCCTAAAGTTAATGTATTTTATTTCAAAGGGCAACTACGATAATTGCGGATCGTAAGCGTGTAAATTCAAAGGTGTTTTACGTTGATGTTTGAAATGGGCATTAGATATATTATAGATGCAATATCTATGGCCGTTAAACGCACCTTTACCTCTAGCCGGGAAATTACCCAAAACCTTAAGCTAATTAAAAAAAAATAAATAATTATCAAAAATCAAAAAAAAAGAAAATAGGAAAGAAAAGAACCAGAAGTATTACGCATAATATACAAAAAGTAAATACAACTCTCTAAACATAACTAATCAAAATGAATCAACTACTTAGTTCTAGCTTAGCAACTATATGAGACCTCGATAAAAAATTCAAATTTCGACTGTATAAAATTTAAATTTATATATACTACTTCTAACGTTTGATACCTTGCTAAGGTAATTCCCCAATATCAAACAGTTTCAATCTGTCAATTATATTCATAGATTATACGTTAATTTAAAAGTTAGTTGAGATCAGAGTAAACACATAGAAATACATATAACATTGTTATAGACAAAATAAATTGAAACTCTGCGAAAGATTGAAGAAATTCATTACTATTATCTGCATTTTTAAACTTGTCTGTTCTAGTCTAATCAAATATCTTTCGCTGTTAATCTTCCCAGCTAATTTATAACACTTTACACAATAACTGGAGAGAGAGAGATTGAAACGCTTTCAAGTTCAATTGGTATATGAAATATAGATACATCAGGAAAAAGTGCTGACAAAATGCTTAAGAATATGAGCGAGCCGTTATAATTTTTGAATTTGTAAATAACAGAATTGAGCAGAAAATATTCTTTGCATACTTTTAGGTTGCATCTTTTCGTCATTGCGATAGATGGCGCCACTGAGCAAGTAAGTGATTTTCTGTATTGCTGCTTGCTGCTGATTTATGTTCGCCTGGTATTTCACTTGCTGTTTTGAAAGTTTTCAGCCCATCGTGAAATCTTTTTCGCTGTTAATCTTCTAATGAGTTTTATAACATTTTCAACTATATTTGCAGTGGGAGAGCCTCAAACTCTTTCAAGTTCACTTAATCTTTTAAAGGCGAAATTATTGGGAAAATGTAATCGAAAACAGATTTTCGGATCGGATTATGCATCGGAATCGTATCATATTATTTACTATTAAGTGCATTCAACAAAGTTTGCTATCAGGGTCTAGTCTGCTATTTTCCGACTACATTTGCTAGACTCTGCCAGGAGAAAGAATCTTTCTAACCGAATATATAGTTCTATTAACAAGTTGAACTGTTTCTATTAAGAGGCTGGCAGCTGTTAAGCATTTACCTTTCGAATGGCAACTCGTCGGGCACATCGCTAAGCTGTCGCTGTGCCTGGCTCTGACTTTGGGCACGACGTGCCTCCTCCTTGCGGCGACGATCCTCAGCAGCTGCCTTCATTGGATCGTAGGTGGAGCGTCGCTTCCACATGACCATCTCTGCCTCCTTTTGCTTATTCACTGCACACATTAAAATTGCATAAAATTAGCTTGCGAATGCAATAAAGTTATTTGCCAATTGTCGTCACTCACCGGAGGCATCGCGTCGCACCGCAGATGTGGCACGTGTGCCACCACCCAACGATGTGGTGCTGCTGTTCATCACTGAGACAGCGGAGCGAACACTGCGATTGCTGGCACGATTCGATTCGCCCCGACTGAGACCCATCGATGAGGCGCTGGGACTGCGTTTCATTTGATCCGCCGGCTTCAGAGTGCTCTTCGCGTCGTTTTTGCGCAGAAAATTATTCGACTGCGCCGACTTGTACTTGGATATGTCCAGATACTTGGGCTGCACACGCAACTGTTGCTGCTCCCGTGCCGTCGCATTCGCCGTCTGCAGCAGTTGCTTCTTGGCATTGGCCAAACTGCTGGGCACCTGTTGCGCCAATCGGCTGAGACTCGTTTCGCGGGGCATCGACTGACGCGTCTTGGGTCCACATCCGGAGGCGGCACGCGGTGCACTCTTGATGCCACGTCGCGGCAACTCGGGCGTATTGGGGCATGCCACAAGTCCGGCCGCAGCCTGAGCAGCCGCACTAAGTTTGCCCGCCGGCGCCGAACTCGGTTTCGCTGGCGTCTGTCGATTGTCAGTTGAAGCACCGTTGCCAGCCACACGCTGTTTGCTGCGCTCGATGCGCATCAGCAGCGCCTTGTTGAGTCGCGTATTGCTCAACGGCACCGAAGCGTCGCCGGCATGCGGCTGCTGATGTTGTGCTGCTGCTGCAGCTGTAGCTGCTGCTGCACATCGTCGACATCGATGTCCTCTTCGCCGCTGGAGTAATACGGTCCTGTGGTGCCCAGTTCATCCTCATCGTTGATGTAGTACTGCAGCTCGTTGTCGTAGTCGCTGTACGATTGCTCAAAGTTATTGCTGCTCGCCGACTTCTTCAGCTGCAACTGTTGCTGCTGCTGCTGCAGCTGCTGTTGTTGTTGCACGTGCCGCGCCGCTGGCGGCGTGTATAAATTCTGGAAATTGGGACGCGCCTGTCGCACACCGTGCACGCCACGCTGCTGCTGCTGGAAGGAGCTGGAGCGTCGCAGCGGCGATATAGAGCCGCCAGCAATCACTGGCGGCAATTCGTGCTCCACATCGTCCAGCGAGTTCTTGCGACGATGCAGATGCTTCAGCAGATACTCGCCACTGGTGAGCAGCTGCAGTTGTGCCTCATTGATGCTGCTGGTCATGAGCGCGCGATGCAATGGCGAGCGTCTGTAGCCCGTCTCCAGGCTATGCTGTGGACTGCATTGTGCCGCCGGCGATTTGACCGAGCTGCGACGGCGACGATGTGCTGCTGTTGTTGCTGTTGATCGATGGCTGGCCTGGAGCGACTGGCACTGCGCGCACGTCCCAGCGTGTGCAGCGGCGATGGTATCTTGCTGGGACTCTTGGGCGGCTTATATGGCTCGCCTGGCAGCTGCATTTGAGAAGCGCCTGCGCCATGGCTGCACAACGCCGGATCGCTCGCGTAGTCACAGTCACCCAGCAGCCGATAGCGTTCCGCCAGGCTGCGATTAAGCTTGGCCGCTGCATTGGCATATTGACGTTGCTGCTGCTGCTGCTGTTGGCTGTACAAACTGAGGCTGTCATCGGTCAGCGAATCGCCCGCCGTATCCGAACAGTTGTAGCTGCGTGTCATGAGCTGCGAAGTTTGTAGCTTCATTTAGTTGATGATTAAAACTTGCATTCCATTGCACTTACCTGCTGCGCCTGCTGTTTGCGTCGACTGGCCGAGCTGCTGCTCACATCCTGCGCCAGACTGCGAGCACGCGCATTGCGCGCCCATTCCTGTATCCAATCCTGCTTTGTGGGCGCCGACTGCAGCAACGCTGCCTCCGTCATCGTTGGCGTTGTCGGCGTCTCGGGCAGCTGATGCTGATGCGGATGATGATGCTGTTGCGTTGTGCTGGTGGTGAACACATTGAGGCGATACTCGGCCTTCTGGCGATCCGTGGCACTGCCCGCCATCGCCTGGGCGTGACGCAGCTTTGCCTCGTTGCTCACATACTCGGAGCTATCGATCTGCGACGTCGACAGACTGTGCGAGGCGTGACGTGTCTTGTTCGGATGCGTGTCCAGCGCTCGCTGCTTGGCCAGCACACCGCTTGTCGTTACGCTCGTAAAGCAGCCGACATCGGCAGCAACGGCGGCGACCGGTGTGCGTGGCGATGGCGGTGTTGGTGGCGCCTGTGCAGCTGCAGTTGCCGTTGTCGATGTTGTTGTTGCCACTGGTAGCTGGCGCAACACACGCGATTTCAGTTGCTCAAGGTAAGCGGCAGTTGTGTTGGCACTGCTGCTGTTGCCCTTCTGCTCCTGCTGCGGCGTCTCGTGATAGTAATTCACCTCCAGCACATTGCTGCCCCGATGCGGTTTTACAGCCAGCTGTTTGGGTCGCAACTTGGCTGCCGCCGCCGCCGCTGCTGCTGCTGCCGCATTGCGATCAATGTTCATGAGATCCTTTTGCTCCTCCGTGTAGTTGTCGCCATCGAGTGTATAGGTGCCCGCCTCACTGACCGCATCCTCCTCGGCCACCTGCTTGACATCGTCGAGCGGCGGATGCGGACACAGCAGCTCCACTTGCTGCAGCGCCAGTTGCATGGCCGTCGAACGTGGCGTAAACTGTGCTGTGCGATTCGCCAGTAAATTCGATGCACCCTTGGGTGGCGCCGTTGCTTGCATTTGTTTCGATCTGCTGCTGACACGAGCTGTTGCTGTTGCCGTTGCTGTTGCTGGCTCCATTTGACCACTCGTTGCCGAGCTGCGTGGCGACCAGCTGTGCCGCTTGGAGGCGTCTCGCACCCGGGAAGCGCTGCGTTCACGCACACGCATTTTCACCGCCGGCGTTGCTGCTTCCGTGGTGGGCGTGGCAGCTGCCGAGCCATCATCATGTGCCATCATGCTGCCAGCGTCGAGACTGCTTCGCTGCGAGTGCCGTCCACTTGTGCCATTTGTCGTTGTTGTTGACGTCGTCATACTCGACTCTGTCTCCAGCTTGGACATGGAGGCGCCACGACGATGGCGACTCTGAAAGCGCTCCATCATGTTCTTGTAGCGTGCCGCCTGCGCCGCAGCGTCGTTCTCCGAGGCGTCAAAGTGATCTATGGTAAAGGCCAGCGATTGCTTCGTTGCTGTTGTTGTTGTTGCTGTGGAATTGGATGCCGTCGAATCGTCTTCATCCGCCGCAGAGTTGGCTTTATTATTGTGAGCGCTGCTGCTGTTGCTCTGCGAATGTGAATGATTTTGATGATGATGATTCGCTCGGCTCAGCACGGTCGCTGCAATGGAACAGAAGCCAAAGATATACAATTAAATTAACATTTATTTACAGTTATTATTATTACCATTTAAGCGGAGAAAACGAGTCTAAACTTGCAACAGAGAAGAATTCACTTGAACACACAACAAAACAGCCAAACAGCCAAAGCAACAAAGCAACTCAAGTGGCAAGCGACTGAGCACAACAAGCAAGCAAGTGCAGCACTCGGCCGGTTCAGAATAGTTGCGGGTAATTGGGCGCCAAGCAGCATAAGCTTGCAGCAAGCAAATAAGTTTTGCTTTTAATTCTCATTTTCATTTCATAATAAATATTCATATTGATCACATATTTGAATGCTTAATATTTCAACTACATTTTTAATCCTAAGATTGTAAGTTTCCCTAAGTCAAAGTCAATTTATAAGCACTAAACTATTACTCGCTACTCTAATACCCTTTAAAATTTTGTTATTGCAATAAAATCGATCAAAGTTTTGAAATTCAAAATAAAAACATTTACTAGCAAAATATGAACATGAGTAAAATTACATTTATATAAAAAGCAGTAACTGACGGAGGTCGAAAGTGAGTGCAAGCAGTCATTTCCTTAGCTGACCATACCCAACTTTTTGCCCCGCAACCAATAAGGGCTAATTGCCCAACGTTTCCGCTAACAAATTTCTATACATTTCCGTAACGAAGCATCAGCAACAAGTGAGAAAGCTACAAGCATTTTGAGATGCTCGCTATCCAATCGATATTTGTTCGGTTTTTAAATATGATTTTTAAAAATATATGTATCTAAAAACGTTGTTAATTTGTCAAACATGATTGTAATAAATATGTATATAAATTTTTCGGAATGTTTGAAGCACTTAATAACATCTTGAACATAAAAAGAAATGCTTTACTTACACATTTTAATTTAAAAAAAGTAGATAGGTAAATTTGTTAAATATCTCTTTAAATATTGTTGATATCTCACTGAAACTTTCCATTATTTCAATTCCATTTATTAATTCAAATCTTTATATAAAATTTATCTGAGTCGTATTGATATTGTCAGGTTAACAGTTTAAATTACTGAAAACGAATTACTTAAAAAATCTTTTAGAATATTTAAAGATTATACGATCAGTAAAAAGAATATTTAAAAAAATTGCTACGCTCTCATTTCAGAATACGCAAAAAATTTCGTAAATTCTCACTTCTATTTTATAGTTCAAGCCTTACAAAAATTGAAAACTTATAGTTTAAGTATTCCATAGTACGAAAGGAAATCGAAATACTTTGCTCCCAAGCTTGGCCAACTGGGGCCCAAAAGGGAGCAGATAGGGAAATGGAAGAAGGCGGCACTTGTGATCTATGACGGCAAATGAAGGTTAGAGTTCGTTGATTTCGTTCCATTTCTGCTGGAGCAGCAGAGGGGAGGGGTTTCACCCATAAAAATACAGCTACAGCTCTACCTAACTGGAACTCTTGTCTTTGGGGCACGTGTCTTCCGTTCCGCCGTTCAACTGAGTTTGGGTTACCCCAAGATGACCATATTGGACGCACGCGATTTCACCCAGCACTTTTGTTGTTGGTTTTTTTTCAGCTAAAAATCAATTTATTTTCGAGCCCAATTATTCTATTAAATATGGGCCAGAATTGAGAACAGGAAATGTGTGCAAAAACGGCTGAATAGGTTTTAAAGATTTAATTATAATGAAAATTAATAGCATCTATTTTTGGATATATTATCAAGGGGAAACGCTTGAAATTGCTAAATAAAAGCAAAACAATTAAGCTAAAATATATAAAATTAAATTAAATATTATAAATATGTTGAAAAGCTTTTAAGTTAAATTATTACTTTGGTGAATTAACACATAAAATTTACTCTCTAGGCTGGTTTCTAAACTCTTCTTAATACTTGGCAACGATTTCTATTTCACTCAGAAGAATCTTTAGCTTATGTAGACTGAGCTACGATCAAGTGAATCATCGCAGCAACAAGTCGAATGAACAAGGCGATGACCTCAATCAAAGTTGACAATTGATGATGATGGGGGCTTTCTCTGCTGCTCAAAACATATATATAAATATAATATAAATGTGATAATCAGATGCAAAAACCGCAAGATTTGAGCATTTGTTTTCATTCGTTGATTGTTTCTCAATGAGTGGCAACTAAGTAAAAGGTCTCAAATAGCAAAACAAAAAAAGCAAAACAAAATAAATATAGACAAACTCATTCAACGACTTTCAAAGTGGCGCATGACGTAAGACGCGTGTGATTAGTGAACACAACACAATTAGACACCAATGCGAAGTTATTGCCATTTAATTTGCTGTAGAAACGATATAAAATTGTTATCGATTAACCGCTGTTTCTATTTCCGAAATACAAAACTTAAGTACACGCAATTTCCAAAGGGTTTCCGCCAATTTAACAGCAGGCGATAGACGCGACCCTTCAATTTCCACAAAAAGCACTTTCCAAAAATCAAAAGTGCACAGAAAGAAAAACTCAAATATAACGTAGTAACAATGTTTCTTTTTTTCATGTATTGCAGAAAAAAAAGTAAAAGCGCACGTACCAACAAAGCAAATAAATAAAACCAATAAAAAGTGCTCTAGTTCTCTTGAAGAGATCGACTTGCAAATACTCTAAGCATGAAATTAAAAGCAATTTAACAAATGACTATTGTTGTCATCAAAAGATATTACAATAAAGATCTATAAGTCTCTTTCTTTAATTTGTAAATATGCACTTTACTTACATACATATTTAGAGTACAAATAAAGTCGTTAGTTATCCGTCATTAACTCGCTCTTTACCACTCGACTATTAAAGCTATGCGAAATGATGAAAAACTGTACACAAAAGCCACAAATGTCACTCGACACAACAGCGACATTCAAGTGAATAGCTCAACTCGGCGAATATTGTCAAGAGACAACATTTTGGCATGCCGCTTGGTCAACGTAATTGGTCAATAGTTTATGGCGGAACGGTGGAATAATGAAACACAGTGGGAAAGTGGAACGCTTCCTGCCACAGTTGACTGCAATCGATCATTTTGCGAGCCAACAAAGCGAACAGATATTTGTTCTACTTTGCAATAAAATTGCATAATGCACTTGGACAATTACTTCAGTTGTTTTAATACCCTGTAATCTAATGATGAAATTGAGTCGCTAAACACATTGGAACAAACAAGTATTTATTTTACTATATTCGGGACAGTTATTCATCAGATCTTAGTTAAAATAGTTAATTATTGGGTATTCTACTAAAAGGAAAATCAGATTCTTAACTAAACTCAACTTTAAACTGATTGTAAAAAAGGTTGTCAAAGTTTTGATTAGATGTCGCCACTTATTTAAAAGACAATTTAAAGTGTAAAGTCGTCATTGAAATAGATATTGTTGGGGGGTAATGATATTCACAATTTATTATGTAGCTAATATTTAACGAATTCTTGTAACAAACCCAACTGATTTTAATGCTGCACATTTAAATTTCTGGCAATAGCTAAAAGCATTCAACAGTTCGTTAAATCGATTTTGATATTCTGCAGATCTGCGCAAATATTAAGAGTAGAACAGCTCAATTGATAGCCAGTAATCACCTCCAAATGTTTACACCTGAATGTTCGCTTTCAAAAGCTTGTCTACAACCACATTGCCACCACCCACTTCACGAATCCATCGATCATGGTGTGACTCACTCACCAAAAAACATTTTAAATACTTTTTTTTTGTCTTTTGTATGTGTAAAAATGTAAGATAATGACAGCCGCCGGCGAATTGTGTAAGATTTGTGTCGGTCAAAAAAGTTGCCTGATAAAAGTTATGACAACATAGCAGAAAAGTTTCAACCAGACCAGCTGGGGTATTTTTCTTACTATGGAAATGCCGACAACAGAACGAACAGCTGATCGGTTGATTGTGTCATCTAAGTTACAATAAAGATTGCTGCAACTACTACATCAATACACATAACACTTGTGCTTCATAGAATTTCTAAATCAATTGCTTCAAATACTTGAATTGCAATCATTGGAATATAAAATTTCAATTATTATGCGAGTGCACAAAATATTTTTGCAATTTTCCTTATATCATGCCAACGATTTGTAATATACTATATAAGAAAAGATGGGCAACTTGCCAAATGAAACCAACAAAAAAATGACCTTGTGCCCAAATTGATAAACTTCACGCACGCTTGATTAGACCACGTTCAGGTTGTTATAGACTAAAAATAAATATTACTATGGTCAACAATATTAAGAAATTTAAAAAATGTCATGACTATAAATATTTCCTCATCATTTATGTTGGCGTATGATTTACGATCTTCACTAGAATGCCTAATTGTTTGAAAAGTGTATGAGATTTGTTTAAAAAACAAACCAAGGAAAAAGAAATTGAAGCGTAAAAAGAAAACATTAATATAATTTAGCTTAAATGATTTAAGTGCTTCAAGTGAAAATTAAAAATTGTATTAAGATGATACAAAATAACGAAAAATTTTCCTAGCAAAATTTGATTTTAACTCTAAAAATTCAACTGTTATTGTTGTTAATTTAATATTCATTGGTCTAATCAAACAACTTTAAAATTTCCGTTTCCCAGTATTTAACTCTTTATTTTGCACAGGAAACTGCAGCTCTTGCTCCACTGTGCAGTTGCTGTCTTTTCCCGTTTGTTCTTTCATGGGTGTGTTTTGTCTACGTGCGTGCCTGTGTGTGTGTGTTTGTTTGCATGAGTATGTGTATGTTTGTGATGACTAGTGCAATAAATATTTGCGCTTAAGCCGTGGCCAAAACTCGCCAAATAGCTTCATTAAAAATTCAAATTAAAAGCAGCAACAACACATAAAAAAAAGGAGAGACAAGCAACAACAACAATAACAGCAAGCTCATGAATAATGACGCTAGCATATTGACGACGCATTGTTGTTGTTGCGACGTCGACGTCGACGTCGACTGAGATGGCAACTCTTTTTTGGATTCATGCGCTTACCTTTTTCAGCCGGCGACGGCGGCGGCTTGCCAAGGCAAAACTTAGCGTTTGACTCATCGATGGCTGCGCCAAGTCCTACAAAGCCAGACGATGCGACATGATGCTGCAGTCGCTGTTGCGTAGGCGTCGCTGCTGCAGCTGCTGCTTCCTTGTCGCTTATGATCTCGGCAATCTTCTTGATGTTCTCGGGTGTCGTGTCGGCTTTTTCACGGCCATCCAAGCTGCTGTTATCTTCGTCCTCGTCGTAGCGCCCATTGTTGTTATTGCTACTAGACATTTGCTTGTTGAGCTGCGCTGCAGTTGCGTCGACTGCAGTAGCTTCCGAAGTCGCTGCTGTCGCTGCTGCTGCTCCTGGGTTTGAGGTTGCTGTTGTTGCTGTCGTTGTTGGAGCTGCGGCCGTGGTCGTTGTGTCATTTGCGTATGATGTCATATTAAAACTTGTGCTACGATTTTTTCTTTTTGGGGCACTACTTTTGGTCAGGAGCAACACCTATTTCGTATCTATTCCCGTTCTCTTCACACTTTGTTAATTAGTTAATTAACGAGCGCCGCATTTTTACTACCTTTTCTACTACTATTTTGCTTTGCTGGCGTTTGCTGCGTTTTTGTGCGTACGCAAATTCCTGCACGCCTACGTTGAATAAAAGAAATGTTAAAAATTACATAAAGAAATCAAGAACGCACGCACAAAGCAGACACAGCGATATACAAATACACATACACACGAACACACACACACACAGCACAGTCACACATGCAGACGGACAGAGAATCGTTGTCGTGTTAATGACCATGCGACGACATGTTCAATTGTTCTTGTTCGCTCGCAGTCGCTGCGATGCCTGCGTTTTGCTTTTCTTATTGGACGCGCAAAGCGCACATGGAGAACAATTGAAGCGATTTCCACTTGAAAACAAAAATAGCCAAGTCAGTCCGATGCTTTTGCCTTTTTTCAAGGTTGGCCTGTTGTTGTTGTTAATCGAATTTTGCTATTCGCCTTGTTTGTATATACAATTATGTATGTGTATTTTTACGTTGAACATTTTTGGAAACAGCCACAGCACTTGACACCCAGTCACAGACACAAACACAGACGTGGACACTCACGCACACGCACTCTCGCACACACACACATACGTTTTTATTACATTCAAGGGCGCCGTTCGGTGTCTTTCGCTGGTTCACTGCACTTGCACTTGCTATTCACACTTTTCTTAATCACTCTCGTTGATAATAAACTCTGCTCTTTCTTGGCAGTTGCTTCAGCTGATTCTTTTTGTTTTAGTCATTCCATCTTATTTGAATTCTTAACACGCGCTGCTCTTCTCGGTGCTTTTGCCGTACACAAAACCAAACGCTTACTCACGCTGCCACTGACAGTTAAGACTGAAAGAGTCGTTGGCCAGTCTGTTTTGGCCAAAAGTGACGTATGGCAACGGGTTGAGAGAGCGAGAGACTTGCCAGAGAGTGCGCTTATGCGCGCTCTCTACAGAGTTGTCGAGCTATATTTATATCTCTAAAAAATTCACGAATTTAGTTTGATTGCACTTCTTTACTTTACTGTTATTAGTTTTTACATCATATTTATTTATAGCATATGCAAATTGCTAAATAATTGACTTTGTTAAACAATTAATTGCATTGTTTGGATAAGAAGTTACCCGCTCGCAAGGCTTCTCAACTAAGTGGCAACGCTGTCGATAACGGCGCGCACACAATTCATTGTTTGTTTTCGCTCTCTCGCTCTCCAACTCGCTTACCACCCTAAGTTGTGCTCATACTATGACGCATTGATTGTTTTGGCTTTTCTTGCACTGGCAACTGAATAAGTTAATTAATCCATTGATAATTACCAGCAAGGCGAACACACAAATATACGCTAATTAGCTCAACACTCAATCCGTGATTGCCACATGGTTGCCTCATATACCCCGCAGTTCACGCCTCAATAAGCGCACGGTTAAATTCAGCTGGCAGTGCACACGACAGGTGGCGATGGCCTTCGTTCGCACAGTATTATTGTTCTAACGGTTTATATAACAAAAGAGTATCGTATTGGTTTCACTTTTCGCCAAAGCAGAAATTGCAGACTTTTATTATTGCCGCAGCTGGACAAACGGCTGGCTTTGTTGCCAGAAACAAAACCAATTGCCGCATTCAAATGATAAGAGCAATCCATACAAACACACAAACACGCCCCGCGCGCAAGCCTTGCTCATCACTCTCTCTCTCTCTCTCTCTCTCTCTCTTATTCACATTTCGCTCTCTTTGTTTGGCGCGCGCATTCTCTCTGAGCATTTGTTGTATTGGTATTTTTTTTGCTCCTGCTACACTTGTTCAATCAACAATTTTGTAATGAATTTTTCGTTAGTAATGAGGCTTGCAAGAGAATATTTTTCTTTTTCTTAGCACGAAAAACACTTTTCTCTACGATTTACACTTAAACACCGTGATTAAACTATTTTTTACTTGATTTGGCAAAAGTGCAAAAGCAACGCCAGCGCCAATTGCAACTTTTTCGCGTTTGTTGTGCCAATCAGACTGAATGTGACCACATGCCGAAAGCAAAATGTGCCAATCAAAGTCTTAACATATACCGAATTAATGTACATCAACAAAAGTTAGCTGGTTACACTGAATTAGGTATATTAGTACTTTTAAAATACGTACACCGTGAAGCGCGATTTTCAAAGGGCCCTTTCTTAAAAATTTGAATTCTCAATAATATTTCTTCTCTGAAACAGGATTAAAGATGAATGATTTAAGATAAGCCAGAATACAATATACAAATATGTGTATTTATGCTTGTGCAAATATTATAATTGACTTAATTTTATTTAAACTATAGTTATTTTAAAAGTCCAAGCAAAGTCCAGCCCTCGCTTGTCGATGTGATGTTTTGGTGGAAAAACAATATGCAATTTATTGTGACTTGACGTCCACTGTGAATGAAAGCGTTAAATTTAAAAGCTCAAAACTGAAGCAAAGTAAATGCTGAACGAACCTGTATTTTTGTATTCTGCATGCCCAGCATGGTGATCTCGGTGGTTTTCTTGTTAAGCACATCGCTATCGCTGCCCATATCCAAACCCGTTAGCATCACATTGCCAAAAATGTTGATTTCCTTGCCCAGGGGATACAAATCAATCTCATTGGTATCATAAGGATACTCCAGCACAAAGGCATAGATGACAACACTGGAATTATCAGATTGCTGACCACGAGTGTACCACACATTGGGAGTAAACGTATCATTTTGATAGATCCACGGTGCGCTGCTATAGATGCCCTCGCCATTGATCTTCAGCCAGCGGCCCATGTCGCGCAGTCGCTCCTCGAAAATGGGCAAAATGGTGCCATATTTGGTGGGTCCCACATTGATCAACACATTGCCATTGCAGCTCACCGTGCTGACAATCTCTATAATAGAGAATAAATTCAATTAAAATCTGTTTTTTACTCCTAAGCATGTCACCCACCTTTAATGACATCTTTCGAGCTCATAAAGTCCTCAAGCGTGACATCGAAGCGTTGTCCCCAGCTGGTGCGATCCAATGTGAAGGCATTCTCCCATTTGTGGGGCTGCAGCACGCCGGGATTAAAGCGATCCGCACAATTGTAAAAGTCACCATGCATGCAAGCGGTGCCAAAGCCCCAGCGATCATTGGTGACCACCGTCTCCCTGACGGGACTGTCATTGTACAGCCAAGCAATGAACTCCTCGGATTTCCAATACTTGGCCGGCGCCTCCCAGTCACCGTCGGACCAAATGATCTCTGGCAAATACTGCTCCACCAAATCCATTTGCTCCGGTCGCACCTTGTAGTCGACAAAGTGCTGCTGGAGCAGCAGATGCAGCTTATCATCGATCCACATGCGATTGAACCACTCGAAAAGCGAATAATACAAGCCGAACTTCAGATCCGTATTACCACGTATAGCTGCTGCCAGTTCCTCTAAGGATAAAGAGATTGATAAGTAAGAAATCAAAAAAGCTTTAGGACTGTTTTTTGAATCGAGTTTAAACTGGGTAACAGCTTGTAGCCAGTAGTAAATTTAAATCGAATATAAATAAAAAATAAATTAGACTTTATTAGAGAGCTTAGGATCAGAAATTAGTTCTTTAAATTCCGTTAGATCTTGTAAATAAACTTTAAAGCATTATCACAAGATTTTGATCCCGAAAGTCCTTTCGGAATTTACAAACGGAATGTTAGACAAAAATATCTAAATTTTTACTGCTTTTGAATTTGGGACAAACTTTTAAATCTATCTAAGTTTTATGTAATATAAAAACTAATTGTCCCAAGATTTCTCTCTTAAGTTTGTGAGACGTAGGCCTATTAAATTTGCAATCGGATACAATCAGAGATGCCCAGCTATATTTCTACTTCAATTTTAATATTGTTACAGATGCTCTTTTATAAATATAAATTGCTATATAGTAATATATATTGACTTACTGATGATATCCCGCTTAGGTCCCACATCCACAGCGTTCCATCCAAAACTGTACTTTGATGGCCACAGCGTGTAGCCATCGTGATGTTTGCTCGTCAACACGACATATCTAGGTAAACAATTTAACTCCGATTAACAAAACTATAGTTATATATAGGCATATATATGTTTTGTATAATACTTAGCACCGCTGTCGCGAAAGAGCAACGCCCACTGTGTGGCATTGAAGAGCTCCGCTGTAAATTGATCGGCAAATTGCTGATACGTAAAGTCGGGTTTATAGTTGCGCTGCATATAGCGTATATAGTCGGGATTGCGCAGATCTATATCAAAATTAAATCTTTGCTTAACATTATCAACATCACAATTGTCAAAACGCACTTATCCAATTGGTCCAGAACCATTCCGATCCAAAACTGGGCACTGAATAGACGCCATAGTGCAGAAATATGCCCACCTTAGCCTCATCATACCACCTGGGCAATGGCCTCTGATCCAAACTCGCCCAATTTGGCTCGTATCGACTGCGATGACCGCCTTGTCCAAAGATCCCATAGATGCCAAAGATGAGCACTACGAGTGTCAGCCAGATGTGCCCCATGCCTCCTCTTATCTAAGCTTTACGTATTTGCTGTTAAAGTACCGAATACAAATTGAGATAGTGAGCGCTACGATTCGCTTCGACTGCGTTTCCGAACTCAACTGAGCTGAGAATTCAAAGTACTCTTAATGCGAACACATCCGTCAATCTGACGAACATCAAACATGGTGAACTTCTATACGCTTTCCAAAAAGGTGCAATTTAGTACAGTCACCATATAAAATTTCTATCGAATTTATATAATATTCTTTGTATGCTTAATATTGCTTCTTTAGAGCATAGACATATTTCAGAATCAATCTACAAGCTGCGATCTTTTTATGGCATATACGTATTTCAGAATCAAGCTACAAAACATTTAATTTTAGCAGATTGCTAAGGAAATAAGATTTATTATCGTTTAGCTTAGAAACTATCCTAATGAAATTAAAATAAAAATTCTCTATCTGACAAATCTAAATAAACAAAAACTATCAAACAAATCTATTATCTAAATAAAAAAATTTAAAATTTAATTTGTAGCAATCAAAATTTTGGCAAGAGTATTTCAAAGTCGTCACGCAAAATGGAATATTTCTACTTGTTTATGTTTGTTTTTGCGACTGGAACGGGAACTGGAAAGGCGATGAGAATGGGAGCTGAAACTGGAAAATTCATCCGAGTTGTTATTCTATTCATATTTCGTGTTCCGAATCCATACAGATTTATGAGAGAAAATTAAATGAGATAGAAAGCTGTTGATACTCAGATAAGAATATTTGCACACACATAGAGTACTATATTATTTGAGAGTAAATATGCTTGGTAGGTTGTCGATAATACAATCGCATATTTATATGATCTCTGATATTTTGAGAAATGAGTTGCAGATATTATTATTAATAAAGAACAAATACGAATTTATGCAACAACTACTCAACTAAAATATCAAAATCTAGTTAAGTACCTACATAAAAAAAATAATAACTAATAACTTACGAATCGACCCCTATGTTTGTATAAATTCATAAATAAATGCTAATCTAAGTTGCCTCATTTCGTTCCAATTTTAATCAAAATAATATTTAAAAGAAATAACACACAGTTCGGTATTTGTTTTTAAATTGAACATAACAGTTTATTTTATTATCATTTTTGCATTTTGTTTGTTTTTGTTATATTTTGTTTTTTGTTTTGTTTTTTCTTTCTCTTTTTTCTTTGTTTGTCTTTCATCATAAAATGTATTTGTTTTGCTTTAATTCCATGTGGGAACTCGCCCAGAATCTCAAGATTCAGCCATATCCCGTTGCATTTAATAATCTTTCACATCATACTCTTGATCATAATTCTTTGTGTCTGAAGGTCTCAACAGATCTGTTTAAAATGTGACGTGTGTGTATATAGGATAGGTTTTGGTTAGGTTCTTTTATGTGTTTTTTTTTCTTTTGTTTTTGTTCGGTTAGTTAAGGTTTAGCTAAAGCCTGGACTGTTCAGAGAGCTGAAGTGAATGGAACTACGGCACAAATGAAGCTCCTCAACTAAACACTCATACTCACTAACACATACACACTCACACTCACACACACATGCACATGCACACACTTGCATTCACACACATACACGTATTCAGACACATACACATACAACAATCTAATATACACTGAACTTTTATTTAATTCTTTTTAATAGTTTCCATTAGTTTTTGTCTTTTTTTTGTGTAATTTTTTTTTTCATGTGTTTTGTTTTGCTTTATAGTTTAAAGTAAATTAGCTTCATTGCCTTTGGTATCTCAAGTCGTTACTTTCATTTGCAGTTTAAACATAATCTATATAAGTTTCTCATTCATTTGCTATGCTATAAAAACTGGTGCAATATTCTCTCGGTGAGGGATAAAAACGGGGGCAGTTAAGAGCAGAAGTTGGCGAGGCAAATATAACGCAGAATTCAGAAGTGGTTAAGTTCACGGCCAAAAGCTGTTCAGATATGAAACTAACTTCAAAAAAAAAAAAAAGAAATATAAAGAATTGAACAGATAAGAAGAACGAGAAGTGAGCATTATTTATATACAAAATGTACTCAAAATAAAAATTTTAACGTGCGCAGCTTTGGATTTCTTTTCTAATTTAAATAATTCTCAAACTTTATTTTTTTTTGTTTAGAAAATCTTTTTCGAAAATTGACGACAAATAGTTTAAGGCCAAAGAGTTTTCAATTTCTTTTTTTTTTGTGTTTTAGGTTTTTTTTTGTAAACTTTTAATTGCAAAATAAATGACAAATACTTTTGGGATGAAGCACATTGAAATAGGTCTGAGGTAATATTGATATCGATATCGATAGAACGATAGATGCGTACATATAGTCAAAGTAGTTTTGCTTGGATTATTTGCTATGTAGTTTTGTTGTTGAAGCTGACAGTGTGACCGTGCTTTTGTGTGTACTGCAACAATTTTGTATATATATTATATATCTTAGTCAAGTGCTTTTCATTATGTTTTATTTTGTTATTTGTTTGTTTGTTTATTTGTGGCCCTTTTAGGCTATGCCTAACTATCAACCGTCTTTTGTGATGGGGATTTTTGAGTGGGTGTCAAGGGGCACAGGTAATACTCTTTATAAAGCTTAGCGTCTCTCTATCTCTCTCGCTCTTTCTCTGTCTCAGTGTCTAAGCTTGCTCTCTCCCTCTAGTTACTATGTGTGGAGAGAGAGAGAGAGTGAACAATGTGTGTTGTGTTGTGTGCTCTATGGAACTACGCAACTATCCAACTGTAAATCGATAGTCGATTATTGATAATTGTGTTGCCTTTTTCATTTTTTTGTGTATTTTTTTGTTGTTGTTTATTTTTACAATATTTTCAACTTTAGGATCATAGAAGTAATAACATTAAATAACATTTTTGCGTAATTCTAATATTTCTAATGTTCTTTTGTTTTTGTTTTGTTTTGTTGTTGTTGTTGGTTGTTGTGGTTGCTGCTGCTGCTGCTGCTGATGCTGCGGTCGCACTATGTGGTTGCTGTCGTGTTGCTGCTGCTGCTATTGTTGCTAGTGTTGCTGCTGCTGTTGTTGGTATTGACGACAACACCTGGCGCTGCATTGCATTGGATGAGGCCGCTGTGCTGCGTTGCTGCCGCTGCCTGCAGATGCTGCTGATGATGGTGCTGATGATGCTGCTGATGATGATGGTGGTGATGGTGATGTGGATGATGGTGATGGTGATGATTCAAATTGTGATTGTTGCTGTTATTGTTGCTAAAATGTAAATGTAATGCACCGCCGCCACCGCCACCGTTTGCTGTCGCTGCTGCTGCTGTTGCATCGCTGCTGTTGGGCACCGACAAAGGAACCGCCGAGGTGCAGTAGCGTGTTGTATCACCAAATTCACCGCTGGTCAAGTCACCCAGTATACCGCCCAGCAATCCACCGCTGCCCAGCGGCGGTTTACCCGCTGCTCCAGCCTCGGGTTGCGTACAAATTGGCGTCGCAGCCGCATCGCCATCAATCAGCGATGTTGTGGTTGCTCCTCCACCTGTTGCTGTGTTGTTGCTCTGCTGCTGCTGTTGTTGTTGTTGTGAATTGACGTGCAGCGCCGCTTCGGCGGTTGAGTTGCTGTGGCTGTTGTTGCTGTGGCTATTGTTGCTGCTGCTGCTGTTGTTGTGTTGCTGCTGCTGATGTTGCTCATCTGTTGTTGCAGTTGCTTGTGTGGTTGCATCCTGAGCGCCGCTGTTGTCGTCGGTGAGACGCAACGCCACCTCCAGATCGCGCAGCACGTCCGTCTCCTTCTCGTCAATCAGATTGAAGCGGCGATGCAAGGCCGTGAGGTGCATGAACGTCAAATTTAAATGGGTGTGCAAGCCGAGCAGCGCGATTTCTTTGAAATGCGCCGCATACAGATGCGCTATCACATGAAATTGCAAGCGTAAAATTTTGCGGGCTATCGACTCGAACGAACCGGGAAATTCGTTCGCGTATTTGGTTGGAAATATCGACTCATCGCTGACCGTCTTCTGTGTGAAGGTCATCACATAGTCAATATACTGCGGCGCCGCAACCCGCGTCTTCTTGCCCTTCTCATCGAACCATAAGTACGTTCTGCAACAAAAGGAAATCAAATCTCATTAGTTTCACAATCTTTCTCTGAATACACAATTACGCTCACCTGTTGCCTGGTCCGGTCATGTCTGCGCAACCGGATTGTGTACAAAATTCACTAATAGTTCCATAGACCAAATTCACGTGCTCGAAGAGAGCGAGAGCTGCAAAAGATAGAAGAGAAAAGGCATAAATGAGTAAGAGTTGTAGTAAGGATATAGATAGGATGTGGAAAGTACAGGTGGAGAACTATCGATTGTACTATCGATGGTCGTGCCACAATTGATAGCAGCAGACTTCTTGATGATGCTATCGATCATAAAATCGCCAGCCAGCCGTAATACGTTAAAATTTGTATGTCAGGCGAGATTATCGGTTACAATCGGTGACACTATCGACACTATCAGTGGGTTACCATCGATAATTCCGGACCTCTAGTGGAAAGTGAACAGTTGAAATAAGAATTAAGTTCGTCAAACTGAAGTATTGAGAACTTGTCGGTATCTAGCAAAGAAGAAAAGTTTTGTTCATTCATACATATTTGGTTCAAACCCACATTTACCACATTATATAGAAATATTAATAGAAAGATATCTATAAAGGGGGAGAAAATATCCAACATTATATGATTAAAGAGATGCGCTAACTATTTAGTCAAAATTGTGTATTGAAAACAAAATATTTGGGGAATCTTTGGGGAAACCAAAGAGTGCAAAATAAAGCTAACAAAAGCTATAAAGTGGGAGAAGATATCATTAACTATATAAGTAAAGAGAGTCTTCAACTATTTAAAGAATTTTTGGTGAATCTTTGTGGAAAACAATGAGTGCAAAATAAAGCTAACAAAATGTATAAAGTAGGAGAAGATATCCTAAAGTAAATAACTTAGAGTCTCCAACTATTTATAGAATATTTGGGAAATCTTTGGAAAAACCAATGAATGCAAAATAAAGCTAAGAAAAATTGAATATGTGTGAGGAAAAGAGAGAAAAGAGGGACAACCTCAGAGAAAATAGGAGCACGATAAGCAGCAGATGTCATAATTGCAAATATCTGTCAAACTTGACATTGAGACAGCTGAGAACGCTTTGATAAGCGAACGTGTCTTGCATGATTTTTGAGGTCAATGCTGAGACAACATTCGGGCAGCAGCGATAAAAGGCAAAAGGCAAGCGAAGCGAAGGCGATATTATGTCAGTGGAAATTGCATTCTAAAAATGACAGCAAATAAGACACACGATGAGCTCACTTCATAGAAGGGGAAGAGGAGAGAAAGAAGCGCAGAGATATGAAGTCAACTGGCGTCTTCTTTTGTCTCAACCCAATCAACACTGCCCAGAGCAGCAAATTGTATATGTGACTAGAGAGGAGACGGGTGGCTAGAGATGGGAGGCGAAAGGCTAGAGAGGAGACCAGGGATGAGACGGGGGCGATAATGAACGCTACAAATTGCTGAAACATTGCCAATTATTTACAACTAACATCGCTGCTAGGCATTTCTATTTGCGTACCTATCATTATTCAAAGAGATTAACCATAAACCAGATGATGTAATATCCGATGATGATGACTCTGACGACGATGATGATGATGCAAGACTGCAGGGAGGGGCGGCAGGTGTGGGGCACAATCAATTAAAAGTACCCCCCATTGGTTGACTAACTAAGCTGGTAACAGCTGGTATTACGAGCACTAAACAGCTGCAGGGGTCTTATGGGCTCGACCATCTATGATTCACATCGATAAGGTCCCAAGGGCTTCGGTCAAGTTATTGTAATGCCAGCTAAAAGCATTGCAAACTTTAACAACTTTGCTTTCAAGTTGTACAACTTGGCAAAATGATCAAATTTGTATTTTAAACTTTTGATTATAATCATAACTTTTAACTGTGATCCTTCTGACATTTCATTTTAGATATATGTGCATATTTTTAATACAAATTTGTATAGCACATTTCTCTAATTCCCGATAAATTATCCTATTGTCGATAATTTTGTTATTCTTTGTACTCTTCTCTTTAATTCTGGACTATAGTTTATAAATCCTACAAATTTTAATCTATCTCATATAAGCTTTACATTTACAATATATTTTCTAAAATTTATAAACCCTAACATAAATAAATATATCACATAAAAAAAGATGATTTAAGAATTTCTTTGTATATATGTTGTACTATCTGTGCTTTGAAATTCTTCTTTTAGCATTTCTGCTTACTATCGAATTTAGGAATTTCCTATGAGAGCTTCCACTTGGATAGCTTTATGAGTAGTCTATGTAGATAGCTGGCAGCTTCCTCTTGTTGACCAATAATGAGCACGTTTAGCTGTTGAACAATTTGCACTAATCAATCAGTGTTCTTTCTCTTTTTTTCTATAAGTCACGAGGGCCTAAAGTAGTCTATCATCATTTGGCAAGCAAGCGATAACATTAGATGTGAATAAATCAAATTGCAAAGTGGATAGTGAATTAGAGAGGCAATTAACGAGTAACGAGAGGGAACATGAAAAGCAGGAATATACTCACTGTGTGAGGCCAGCCATTCGTTGTAGTCCAAGCCAGCTGGAAGATCGACAAGGGCTTTGAGATCAGCTTCAGGTAGTTTACGTTCTAGGACGCTCTCCTCCAAATACAATTTGGTATCTGTTGAATTTTGATCGCCATCGCGCTCTTTGCGACGCGCTTTTCTGCAATGATACAAAATAAGAAGATGTTTTGATATTAGTTAAAGAAATTGATTCGTATAAGATGTGCGACAAAGACAAGATTAGAGAGCTCATCTCACCCAGCTACGCAAAGAAAACTGTCAACCGAGTCCTGTGCATAGCGATACAGGGTGCCTATAGTATCACCGATTTTGGCGGGTATCGTTGTCACTTGCCACATAAATCGCGCAGTTCGTAACAGACATTTAATCACAAATGATGCCGATGCTGGGGGAATTGTTGTTGGTGTTGCTGTTGCTGTTGTTGTTGTTGTCGTTGCTCTTGCTGGCGATTTTTCGTATTTATCCGATTCATCGGATGATTTACTATCGATTGTATGGCTATCGATTATCGGTTGCGTCTCTACGTATTCTACAATTTTTGGCACTCTTTCATTTGGCAATGATTTCATGTTTTGCGTTTACTCCTTCATTTCAGACGTTGTCTTCTCTCAGACAACTGCGAGAAAAATGCCATATAGCATAACTATAACAGTAACAGTTAAACGTAACCGTCGCACAAAACCCCGTCGTAATCTATGGGCAAACCTTATCGGTAGGCGCACAAAAACATAACACAAACGAAAACAACACAACCGACAAAGCGTCAAACGACCGTCGAGCACATTGACAAAATGCCACTGTCCCTGACACTTTGGGCTCTACGACTACATATAGTCATTTAACTTCTTGATAGCGTACTTTTTCGTACTCTCTCACTCTACACTCTTCTCTCAGTGCTCTCGCGTGCGAAGACAAAGAACTTATGCGACTCGCAAAAAGTCCAATGGGCATTTCAAGACGTTAGGCCTACAAAAGTTGTAAGGTTTACTTAGATTTCTACAGTGTGCACAGCAACGATGCAAGCAAAACGTTTGCGAATATGCGCGAAAGCATAGACACAAACAGCTTTTAAGCTTCGCAGCGAAAGCTTCAAATTTTTCGCTGAAGCTTTCGCTCAGCAGAGCGTCAAACAAAATACGAAGGAAGTGCTGGAAACAAGTGATGAAAAAGAAAAGTGTTTAAGAAGAACGTGAGAAAAAGGATGTAAGAGTTGGAATAGTAAAGAAGAAAGGAAAGAAATATGAGGGAAACAAGGATGCAAAAGTTTTCAATATCAATATTAGAAGTAGTAGAGTGAAATAAGATAGAATATTTACTCTCTCAAGAGAACAAGTTAGTGAAAAGCAGCTTGCCGTCGCAGAGTCTACAAAAGTGGAAACTAAACAAAAGTCTCGACAGGTTAAGCAAACAGCTTAAAGCGCAAGCATAGAAAGAATAAAAAATAAAACACAATTGGAGTAGATAAAAAAGTTCTCAATCTGAGTTTAACGCCAGTAACGCTTCCTAAGCCATCCAGAACATTTGTAATCTCTTTTATCTCACAGTCAAAGAATCATCAACTACAAAACACAACCTGAATGAAATTTACATATTTCAAAGTTCATTGTTGTTGTTGTTGTGGTTGCTGTTCCATTTGTATAATTGCTGGGTGCCTAAGGGGAGCGGATATTTAGGCTTTGCACAGATAAACCTCGTATAGAGCAGCATGATTATTTTAGTATGTGTGTGTGCACAATATGAATACCCAAACACCCGAGCAACCAAGGCAGCCAAGCATGCTGACCAAATTTGCGCGATAAGAACATACTATATATTCATATATATATATATACTATATGCTATGTACTTTTAGTGAGGGTCGGTGGGAGTGTATGAGCTAACATTATTTGCTTGGCTAAACAGGTGTACACAATCGACTTGTCAGTTCACTGGTCCCCTCCCCCCTTGCACCTTTTTTGCCTCCTCCTTCCATTGTCTGTGCAGGTGATAATGAAACATTTCCCTTTACCGACCCATTTCCCATTCCACAATACAGTCAGCCCTCATTGTCAACTAAGCGCGCGCTGGCAAATTTCAAACGTAATACAATAAATAAATTGTATAAAAAACAAAACAAAAAATTAAATATTCATGGACAAGGTCGCACTTCGATAAGAGCGGAGAAAAGGCAAAAGCTGCCCCCGTTTGTTGATGGGGGCTCAATCTTTGAGGCGTCCCCACGCCACATTCGACATTTCAATTTCAATTTCAATTTCAATTTGTTAGCAATTTGCGTGTCGAAGGCGCCCCTCAAAAGGTCGTGCTTCAGTTTTAATGCAACTTTGATGATGGCACAAAAAGATTTCAGCCATGGGCGTGACAACCATACTTATTTCCGACAGTTTCCGACACTTTTTATTTGGGTGGGTAAATGCAGGCAAAAACAGATTGTCGGGTAAAATTGCAATCAGGTGATCCAAATCTAAAAAGCAACAACTTTGGAAAAGAAATTGCGGAGAGCTGGGTTAATTGACACAAAATTTTTAGAATGAATGTCAAAAATAATAAATGAAACTTTTACACATTTTTTAGCACTATATTTTATTGCAATATGGTCACTCTAAAATCAAACTAGAGTCTAAGTTCTTTGACCCGATTAGAAATGAGGAAATACTGTCGATGAATAATGAAATTGCGCAATATTTGTTGCAGATAAGATCTGAAGCTATCGATAAGCTTCACTTCCGGCGTATGCCACACATTCAAGTAGAAGTTGCACTCACTGATCTCTATATATATATATATATATATTTGGATTGTTACTAGGGGATTTCCGGAAACACGTGCGATATGATATACGGCGAAGACGGCACTATCTCTTGAATGTGGGCAATACGTTGACATATCAAACAAAATGACGTCGCGATAATTCGAAAGAATTTCACAAGAACTCGAAGCACGCCCGCAAAAATCTAGAACTTAGATATACGAGTATGCAAAAATGATATATAGACCTCGTCGAGTCGATGGGGCTGAGTAGGCCGCAAATAAATTGGCACGTTACGTTTTCCAGTCGCATTTCGGTGAGAGACTGAAAGCGCAACACACAGCAAAAGGCGACTTCGAAGAAAAAGGTTAATAAAAAATAGAAAAAAAATATAAGTCAGCGATAATACATTAATTTCTAGCGATAGTGGAACAACCGTGACCCACACACACCACACACACCTGCCAAACAGTAAGCACAAATAGAACGAACCCCGTTAGCAGATGAACCTTTCCCAATGGAATATTTATTAAACATGTGCCACATCTATGTATACAAAACTTGCTCTCTATATGTATTTACCTTTTCTTTTTTTTTTGGGCCATATGCAATCACTCTGAGAGCCCCCAAAATTTTGTGTGTCTGCCTGACCATGAGCCCATATGTCGCTTACCTATCTTGCCCCTGTCCCGCTTAGATAAGTGCAACTGTACTCCCGTATCTTCCATTTTATTTCCAAACATTTTCGATATGCGCCAACAACAAATTGATCCATCAAATTTAAAAGCTTTTTTGGGCTTCTCGCACACACGATAAAAACAGAATAACAAACGTTTGGAGAGCTTGAGCTAATTATGTTGTATGCCTGGCAATCTAGAGCGGAGTTTGCACACGATAGTTGCAAAAATACTATCGATAGTAAATACATTTTAATAGAACAAGAATGTTTTCATCACTGATGATAATAACCAAACCTAAATCAATTCCACTTCAACTTTCATGCTCTATATTTCACTAAAGCTTTTTTCCACCATTAGAAAAGTACAATGTTTACCTCGTTGGGGCAACATATGGCAATTCATTACGAATAGATAACTGGGAGAATCAGCTGTAGACTGAGGGTACACACACACACACATTATAAATGAATGATTATACAACACGGGCAGGCAATTGTGACTTGTGTTTGTCATAGGGTTAGGGGGATCGACTGTTGAAATCCAACGGGTCTGATAAATATATACTATACTATACTAGGTAGGGAGCAAATGTACAAAATGGAAATGGAATTACGATGTACGATGCACAGAAATATTACCAAATATCAGAGACAATGACTCGACCGAGTTGAGAGTGGGGAGGGATCTAGAAAAACAAAGCGGCGACAATAGACAATGAGGTTCGTTCTCCAAACGACGCCCTCTACTTCATCATCACCATCTTCTTGTTGTTTTCGCTTCGGACTATTATCAAGACAACAAACAAGTTGTTGACGATGATGTTGAAAGCAATTGCGACGGTTCCGCGTGTCTATGTAAGTGCCCAAAGGTGTTGAAACGACGACAACACAACAGCAAATGGGGAACAATAGATAGGCGACTATACGACGCTGATATTGTAGTAGTAATAGTCAGACGGGGGGTGCATAGTAGTAGTAGACTCGTACGATAAGTTAATAACCATAAAAGCTCTACAAAACGAGAAGAAGAAGAAGAAGAAGAACAAGCATGAGATCGAAAAGTCGCTAGGTAAGCAAAGTTGTAAACAAAATGCAGTCGTCACAGTATCTGGAACTCATTGCCCGATAAGATATTGAAACAGAACGCAATTCTCCTCGCACTCTGCATTACTTGCAGTTCTCTTTCCGCTTCTCAGTCTTTCTCTCTTTCGATTTCACGTACATAAATTATAGGAAAGAGAAACAATAATAATGATGACGTTGATGTTGATGATGTAATGTAACGAGAGGTCATAAATATAAGCTTCAGTTGCTTGGAGTTGCTCGTTTTGTTTTTTTTTTTTTTTTTGTGTGCCACACTTGATGTAAATGGCCCAAGCCAAGAGCAGCAACAACAACATCATCACTACAGCAACCACATTGACGACCCCGACAACAGCAACGACGACTACGACGGCGACTAAACAATTGAGTCATAGTCATGAAAACGTGACAGAATAATGGCAAAACATTAAAGAACCCATTGATATACTCATTCCATTAAGCCATATACAAAGAACGAAACTCATTTGGCTCAACTCGATGCCCGTATCGTATTACAAATAATGAGCAAGTGTGCATTATTCCACAGTTATCGATAACGCAAAGCTCGCAATAGAGTGAAAGCCAATAGAGCGGACTTATAATTGATGCTACATTATGGATTTCAAAACACCAAATATTAAAAGTCTTACTCATTGCAATCAAGTCGAAATTTTTTTAATAAGCAGAAGAAAAGATTGAACAGTTATTGACATAAATAAGATTGTAAGAATAGAATATATATATTAATAAATTCTCCTTCGACAAACAATTATATTCATATCTATTCAAAACTATCCAACTGTTTAAAAATATCCCACTAAACCAACAATTATTTTTTCAAACAACTATCGATAACACTATCCATGACTAACAAACTCTATACAAATTCAAGCTGTACAAATTTCGATTTAATACTTAAACTTACATAAATCTAACCGGTTTGTAAAGTTCTCACCAAAAACAAAAAATAAATAACAACAATGGCAAATATAATAATAATAGAATATATCAACTGTAAACTGGTAGTCAGCTGATCAAGAATGACGTCATGCATGACAATGACTTTCTCATTTATTGGTTCGCCTTCGCATTCGGTTCAGTTTCAGTTCACTTCACTTACGAGCAAACGATCATCGCAACTATTGACACGAATAATTTAATAAAGCCAATTTAAATTTGCATAAAACACTCGCACACTAGCGATACATTGAAAACGAAACGCAAATACAAAAAAAACCCGAGGGGAGAGGAAATCGACTTTCGCATTATCATATGGCAAATATCGAACGATTGCAGTCCGTTAATTAATGACAATTCCACATCAAGTACGAAGATCGTTGGCATACAATGTTTGCCCCCGTTTGATCGATGTCAATTGTGAATCAGCTCCCAGCTCTATAAAGATTGCAACTGTAAAGATTACAAATCTCTATGTGTGTGTGTGTGTGTATGTGTGTGTGTTTGTGTTGATAGATAATGAAATCTTGCTAGCTATAAAAATAATTTATAGTTAATACTAATCTGATAAGAATCGTACATAAAAGATAAGAATCACGCCTGATTTATTTATTTAATCTCAATACTTCAATGTTCCATTTGAAATTAGGTTATGGCAACGTGACTCACGCACACCTACACCTATCGCAAAGCATGCACAACACGTATCGATAAAATACAATTACACGATTAATTTCACCGACTGCAAATTACGATCACGTGAAGTGTCGCATACAAATGCAACAAGTAAAACACGCACACTTCACGAGGAAGCAATCGAAAAGAAAAAGAGAGCAAGAGAAATCATAGCATAGACGAATTGACGGCGTTGCCTGAGGGGAGGAACTAAAGAGGAGGTAGCATTGGTCAGCGTAAAACGTAAACGCGACAAACTGTGCTGTTTTTTTTTTCGTTTTGTATTATTTTTTTGAAGGTTACGTGTGCGGGGGCGGCGGGTGGGTTGTACGACTAGTAGTTTTGTTGACCGGTTAGGCGACCGTGCGATGACTGTGTGTGGAACGCGTTTTTCAAGTCCACCACTTGACGACGATGATAATAATGTTTGTCACTTGGTCAACTTGTTGTTTTTGTGGAAAAGGGGGGTTTGTTTTTAGTTTAATGCGGTTTGTTGCGCTTAAAGGCAGCAAAGAGAAGAGAGAGAGAGAGAGACAGCAGCAGATGCGTCAAAGTTCACCTCAAATTCGTCTTCAATTGGAATTCATTTATTTTGATAGTTTTTTGCACAAATACACACTCTTGCACACACACGCGTTAAACGGAGTAGGAAGAGGAAGCGATCGTTGTATCAATTATGTTTGTTGTATATTTTTTTTCTTCTTTAATTTTGGTCTCGCTTTATTTATTTATTTATTTTCGTGATTTTATTTTTTTTTTTTTTATGTGTTTCTTTGCTTCTCTGTTTTATTTTTTTTATTTGCGTGCGCGCGCGCTTCACTGTCGGCAGCAGCAGAATCAGAAGACTGGCTGACGCGACCGCGCACCTTTGCCACAGCGCAGTCCGCTTTGTTTTGAGTGCTGTCTGTGTGTGTGTGTGTGTGTGTTAGAACAGAGCGTAGAACGGCTGGGAGAGAGACAGAGAGCAAGTGAAGAGAGCGCCACTGAATGAGTTGAATCAGCTGTGTGGTGTTGTGAGCTCGCTCTCGTTCATTATGCCTTACTCTCTCAATGCACTTTGAATGAAATTGGTAACGGTAGTATGTGCTTTCCAATTGGATTGCGCAAATGTGTAGCGAAAACAACAACACACTAAATTCAACGAACATACGGTTGGTATACGTTATGCAAACGAATGACGCACACGACGGCGAAAAATGCCCCAAAAACTGCGATGCGCCGGCTGCTGTCAATGATGACTGCGGCATACAAAACGAGCGTAATACAAGAAGAAGAATGAGAATATGAAGAAGAAGAGGCACAGCACGTACGATTTGTCTGCCAGCGTGCGACAATAAAACAGCTGCGCTGACAGTGGAGCTTAGTGTTGTCAGCTTTTGGCATCAACAAAAAAAAAACCAAAATTCATCATTACAAATAAAGGCAGCTTATGTATAACTAGTAATAATTAATGGTTTCCTGAATTACCTTAAGGCGGTATACTGATCTCCAGTTGATGAAAGTCAAATTCATTGTGAAGCCAATATACATTTTTAAATACGAAAACACAAAAAAAAAAAAATTGACGGGAATAAGCGAATTTGGCAACACTGTCACTGCTGTCAGCAAAATGTGTAGCGTCAAAGGCAGAATTGATGTGTTTCAGTGTGCGTATGTGTGTGTTGTATGTGTATACCTTTGCCTTTGCCAAGTTCAAAATTATTTAAAACAATTAATATTCATTTTGCTTGACCATTTTAAATTGGCTGTTTGTTTCTGCTTGCTTCTCCAATTCCCCTCTCAACCACAAATATAGGTGTCAAAAATTGAGCTATAAATTAATAAAAATACACACAGCGAAAAATAAAAAAAACAAGCAAGCGCGACATATCACAAGAGACTCAAAATATTCACAATAAAATTGTGCCATTTACAATAATTAGAATGTTCAAAAATAGACGAAAAACAAGAAAAACATAAATCCATTTAACAGTATAAAACGTAGCCATAAATATGGATAAACCCGTCTTAAAGCTCGTTTTATGCTGATGAGATTATAGCAAACAATTAATTATCGTTAATCGATAAATTGAAATACTTTTTCACTAATAAGGAAACCAGATGCTAATTTACTGTTGGAATCCCCTTGGATACACATACTGTACGCGCCAGTGTGTACACACCATAAGTAAATTGCTTAAATTGGGATGATGTTGTCTACACGCTTTTTTATTGATTTTGCCTATTGGATGGATAGTGAATATTGATGATGTAAGACGACATTTTGTGTGGCCAGACATTAATCTATCAAAGCCACGCTCCATTTACGCACGTCCCAATGGAATGGGGAAGAGGCGGTGGCTTCCGAAATAAATGTGTGTCACAATTAACAATACAAAATTACGCTTTAATCAAGCGCAAACTCACAGACACACATTTGTGTATGTGTATGAGAGCGCACAGAATACACAATTTAATTAAGTTTTGGATTGTTTTAGCTGCGCAACTGTCGCTAGGACCGCTTTGTAAATGGGAAATGGCCAAATGGTGCGATATGAATCAGCTGCTGCCAAAAAGTGCGCAATTTCCAATTGTGTTTTTTTTTTTGTCTTATTGCTGCTGTTGTGGTGCGACAAAGACGGCAAACCAGCCATAAATTGCAAAGTACCGTTTTTGACCGCACTCGGTTGGCATACTAAAAACACAACAACAAACAAACACACACGCTGTGAGAGCAACAAAACGGGAGAACCAAAAACGCATCATAGTCGGCAGAAAGCAGGGGCAGGCGAGGGAGAATGAGGGGAAAAAACGGGATAGAGCGTGCTGCGCCACATTGATGACAGCAGCTTTTGTATGTTCGTTTTGTGTGTGTAAGTGAGTCATGGGGCCATGCCGAAAGGAAGACAGAGAGAGAGGGAAACAAGGCAATGGTTAATGATGGTTTGGTCTCAGTCTCACTGATGAAGGTAAAAATCAACAAAAATTATAATAATATAATTATTATAATGGAAAGTATTTAAAAGAGAGACAGCGACAGCGCACAGCTAGACAGTTATGTAGATAGATGATGATGAAGTCAATGATGGGCGATAACATGCGGCTAAATGGATTAAAAAAGAAGGTGTGAATCGCCTGACAAGAGAGTGAGAGCACTATGCGAATGACAGAAGTGGAGAGAAAGAGTAGCGATAGCAAAAACAAAAGCGTAGCCGGAACTTGAATGACGCGCATGCAAGTGATGCCAGACAGCCAGACTTCAAGGTGAAGTTTTATGACTGTCGTGTTTTTTTCGCTATTTTGTTTTTGTTTTTTTTTCTTTAATACATGCGAGTGAAATTGAAATTGCTAAACAAAACAGCAAAAATGGGTGAACAGTGCAATAAAAACAGGAACATATTATGCTATTTTTTTCAACTCGAGGCTAAAAAGCTAATGAGTTTCACCTGCAAACTCAAGTGAACAGCGGCTGTCAGTAAAGCTTACTTTACAGTGCGCTATGTTAGGCTAACAGTGAGCTGTTAACACGTTGCTGAGGATCTATTGTAGTAAGGGGTATGTCAAATTTTATCGTTCATTGTTGGAGTTATCGTTTCTTGTCCAAGTTAGTGGTTTTTATCGATGACTTAACAAAGCGCTGTTAGGAATTGATTATCGGTTATCCATCCTTATCGATAAACAAAATAATTAAAAGGCATTACTTTTTATCATTTTACAAATAATTTACAAAGAGTAGCCGCTTTAACAATGCTGCAAATTGCAGCTAATTGTGATTGCTTATCAGTTAAGAATGCAATTTCAAACAAAATGAGCTTCAACTACGGCAATTATTAATCTAGCCCCAAATGGCTGAACATGCAATTTTATTGTTGTTCAAATCGCACTCCATTGTTAACATTTGGCATCATTTTTATTTGGCTGTGGTTCTCTTCTTGGAAATAGAAATTTCCGTTGACCTCTGTGTTCCCCCCCTCGGGGTGTCGTGTTCCACATTTGTAACACAGCTGCCACAGCTAATGGACAAATAATTACAGTCAGCATCAGAATACAGCGCAACACAACTAACGCTTTTCGACCTGGTCAAATTGAACAACTGAACAAATGACCTCGGGTCGACTTTGTTGTGGGGGACGAAAGAGAAACCAGTTGGTTTTATGGCAATTGTTTATGCATAATTGGGGTAATAGAATTGACAAATGACTTTTGACTTGCGATTGGATTGTGGTCCGTTATTTCAAAAGTCTTAATTCTGAATAGTTGTGGGAGCTGAAAAACTATCGATAGTTTTGTAAAGATATCAGATATCTCTCTCGCTCTTTCCGCCATTATTCTCCATCTTTCTTACTAATAGTCATTTGCTCTAATTCATCTGAATTCTGCGTTCTTTGCGATTTCTGCAAAACTGTTGTTCCTGACGATGCTTCCGGCATGAACCACGTTCTACCTCGTTGAATCCCGGGTCTTCGTCTTTGGCTTTGTCTTGCGCTGCTGCTTCAGCGGCGCTTTAAGCTGGCAGTTGCAAGCAAAAAAAAAAAAAAAAAAACAGAAGAAGCTCTGATACGCCTTCTGAGTCTGCTAATTTCAACATAATCTCGAGACGCTTTTGTGTCTCAGCAACAGCTGTTCTTCTGGCCCCAACCCCATCATCTTCATCTTCAGCATGCCTGGGAAGTCATTAAGTGCCTCTGCCCCTCTGTGGAATGTCAATGAACGCAGACCGACAAACGGTGTGCCCTAAGAAATGAGAACAGGTGTTCTCGAAGTGTTCAGGTGTGTTGTAAATACTGCAGTATGAGCTCAAGTTCATGGCAGCAGCTGTTTTGGTCGAAGGTTATGTCTTAATGAGGTCCAACATTTGTCACTTCCCACCACACAACAAAAAAAAAATAAAAAGAAATACACATCCATATATCACAAGATGTCGGTTGAAAACGGTTTCTATTTAAATTGGAACAGGAAACTTAAGCGATTTGCTGGCCAAATTCAAATATAGCTAAACTCATAAATTCACTCGATGAAAGTAACTGTGCCTCGAGTCCCACAGAAAAAAAAAAACACCAGATGAATAATGAAAAACATGGAGAAAACAAGTATAAAGAGCACACGAAACGAAATATACGAAAAGTGCAAGTAGGCCCATAAAACATGTCCAGTTTGAGAGGGATGTTCAGACACAAATGGGAAAGGAGACTTGCTTTATGGGCTTTTCTGGAATTGTCCAACCTACATAATAAATTAGTGCACAGTTGAAAATTCGAAAAGGTATCTTCTATGAGAGCTTAATAAATAATGGAAAACAAAGTATTTCATCAGTTTCATTGCTTAAATTTAAAATTTAAACAAGATCCGATCGACATTTGTGGTTATAGAAAATATTGTAAGCTCCTTATATATTAACAAAATAAATACTAATAAATACTTTCGTCCCTCAATTAAAGTCTTTAAAAAAGCGCAAATGTTTTCGAGCTGACAAAGGCAATTTTTATATGCATTAGGTAATTCCCATATTTAACTATTAGACTTGAAAAAAAATATATTTGCACAGTTTATTTGTAATTTTCCCTATTGAATTTTGGGTCAGCCTCGTTCAATACTTCTCTTTCATGCCGTTTTCGTTGGCTTGGGCTTTCAATTTGGCAATTGGCAAAAGATTCAATGCTACAAGAAAAAACTCCAAAGTTTGTCACACTGTAAAACGCTTGATGACAGTCAATTAGTTCCCCTTCCCTCCACCCGCCCAGCACAGTTCCAACAGTGAGCAAACAACAGTGTACAGTTAGCAACAAAGTTGTAAAAAAAAAACACAATATTACTCATTTATGAAGATTTCTTTTTTCCTTCTTTTTTGTTTGTTTACATCATTTTTTATTCAAATTTGAACTTCTTGTCGAAGACCAAAGAAACGACAAACGCACACATGCGCATATAGTTATTATTATGCAAATTTTCTATTCTCTTTTTCATTGACACTTTGCGTCGTACGCTTTGACAGGTTTATCATCATCATCACCATTTAATGTTGCTGTCTTCCTCTTACAATAACAAATGACTTGTTACGTGCTTTACTGCTTGTTCTTCTGCTTTGGCCTCCTATTGCTACACACACGCACTCACACACACACAGGCAATCAGCCATGCAGAGTCATCAATGCATGCACAAAGGCGACCTCCGCAGCTCAAAAAGTTTACGCTCTCTCACCGCGAGTTGGAGAGAGGGCGAGAGAACACAAAAGTTTAAAGCGCTCCTCCTGTGCTTCAATGTGTGCTTGTGCGTGTGCGTGTTACGTATGTATTTATGCATGCTCAGCAGTTCAGTCAATATTTACATTTCTAACTAATTATCAGTTCAGCGCACTTTTGTGTTGACAGAAGCAGCGCGACAGCGACGCAGACAGTGTCAACGCTTTGTGGTTGCCTTCATCTGCCACCTTCACAATGCGAGTTCATTTAACTTTGCATTCTAAAAGAGAACGACGACAATAACAACAACAGCAGCAGCAGCAACAAATTAAAGCTAATGTTGTTAATTGTGCTTAAAATATATTGTGTATCGAGGAAGCATTTTGCAAACTCGCTTGATCACTTAACAGAGCACTGCAATGCTAAATGTTAACAGAGAGCTTTACAGCTCTGCCTTTAAGTGCATTTAACAGCAGCGCTATTAAATGCGCTTTTACAGCACGTGCGTGTGCGTCTGCGTGTGTGTGAGTGTCTGTGAGTGTCACACTGACACTGACCCACGGTTGACCTTCAAAGTTAAAACGCGCTTTTTTCTTTTATTTATGTTAGGCCTATTTGCCAGCAGCTTTAGCTTTGACCGAGAAGTTTTTGGTGTAAACATTCCAAAAAGTTTCTTTTGTTTTTGTTTCTTTGTTTCGTTTCGTTCGCCTTTTTTGATACTTTAATTGCCCCAAAAGCCTTGAATTTGCACTACAAAGAGCTTTTAGTGGTTTTACCCTACGACTGAGAAAAATTATAGTAATTAAAGTCGTAAAAAAATGAGCAAATAAGACCAAACAAAATGTTATTTATCTTAACCCCAAAGAGTTGCCGTCGCTCTTCTTGTTCTTTTCTTGTTTCGACCTTTGACCACAATGTACTGCTCCATTTATTTCGATTCTAAGAGCTAACAGGGTGGCGGCGGCTTCCTGTCATGTCTTAAGCTTGCCCCCAAACAAACTTTGGAGATAATGGATCTTGAAAGGGTACCGCAAACAAAATACCATCTTCATTCTTGCTTTGCTATGTAGCAGATTTTTTTTTGTATTATGTGATTTTTAACAGCTGTTTGTCTCTAACCATTTTTGAGGTGCATGGGAATAGAAAAAACGTATAGGAAGAATTTCTTAGATGTAATATTTTTTTTTTTTAACTTAAACTTCATTCAAAGATTTCCTAATACACTGAACAACTTTTCATATATACGAAATATCTAACTTTTCAGTTAAAAGCTAAATTTTCAGTTTACCTATCTTCTAAAATACTAAGACAAGCATCATTTAATCAATCTTTAAAGAAAATGTCTGAAAATCCCACGGTTAGCTTTAGTTTCACAAAAGAAAATGCGATTGTAAAACGGGTTTATCGATCACACGCCATAAACGCTAGAGTCGTGGTTACAAGGAGGTGAAAGAAGAGGGCGTAAAGTACTAAACGGTAAAGAAGAGGAGAAGAGGGTTTCAACTTACGCCACTAAACCGCCCAAGAAGGCAACTGGACCGCCGCCAATTAGACGAATCTTGCGATGGCAGGAATCAAAGAGCGATGTGCGTGTTGGCGCCTGTGATGTGGGTGACATGTTGTGGATGCTGTTTTGGCTGCTATTGTTGTGGATGCTGTTGCCGCTTCGGTTACACTTATTGCGTCGACTGTTGCTGCTGTGTCGATTAATGAGCAGCTGTTGTTGTACAGTTGCTGTAGTTGTAGTTGTTGTTGTTTTCCACGCTTGTTGCTCGCTTGTTTTGAAATTGTAATTATTGATGTAGTTGTTGTTGCTGCTGCTGTTGCTGCTGTTTTTACTGTTTTTATAATGAGTGGTGTTGTTGTTGATGTTATTGTTGTTAATGCAACTATTAGACAAACTGTTGTTGTTTTTATTATTACTATTAATGCTGCTGCGACAGCTCTGATTGCTGCTGCACTCGTCGTCTGTTGTTATTGCTGTCGCTGTCGATGCTTCAATTGCAGTCACAGTCACAGTCGCTGCTGCTGCTGATGCTGTCACTGTTATTGTTTTTGGCTTCTTTTGGCGTCGCAGCGCTGCCGCAAAGCTGTAGCTAGTGTGCTCTTTCTTCTTCTTCTTTTGCTGTTGCTGCTGCTGCTCTTCGTTAATTGTGGTTGCCAGCAATAGCAAACACTTTTCGCTTGTCTGCTGCTGTTGCTTAAAATAATAATCAGCTGCCACTATCGCTGCTCTCTTTTGATTTGTCTCCTGCGCTTCCGTCTCCGTCTGCTTCGCAGTCACTGTTGGCGTCGACGCTGCTACTGCTGTTGCTGGCCTTTGTAGCTTGCGCTGCTGTTGCTTGAGCTTTTGCAGTAAACTTTTGCGTTGTTGCTTTTCGCTTGTGCTGCTGTCGTTTGCTGCCGCTGCCGCTGTCGCTGCCGCAGTCACTGTTGGCGTCTTTCCGAAACCAAGTTCCACAATGTGCTGTGTGGGCGCTCTCAACATTATTCACAGTCACTTTTGCTTTTAGCTTTTGATTCGTTGTTGTTCCAGTTCTTGTTGTTTATGTTTTGCACATTTGTTCGTCTGTTTAATTTTCAATTTTTAGCATTTGAATTTTGCACTGATTTAAATTTTGCTCAACACGTTTTTTCTTTTTCTTCTTTTCTTTCACTTTTGAGCTTTAACTTTCTTCTAGAAAATAAAATATTGCAAAACTCCAAATTAAAGTAAAACTCAAAATTATGTCTTCGATTTATGCTTAGCTCACAACTTTCAACTTTAGTTTTTGCTATTGCTTCTGACGTTTTATTTTTCGCGTTCGCACAAGATTTAGGTAATAGAAAAGCTTTTACTTGCACAGTGGAAAGTATTTTTGATTTATTGTAGATTCTTTTATTAAAGCACAATTTCAAAAATGTTAAGATTTTTGTGATGGTCAAAATTTATAGCTTTTAAATTAAAATGAGTTTTAAAAGGCGAATCAAATTTTTTGCGAAATTTATTTATTTTTCTTTTATAGATTTTCGTGTATTATTATTTAATAAAAATTTCATTTCACCCCCTGTCAGGTAAAATTTTATTTTTATTTTTCATCATTATTCTTTTTTTAATACATTTACATTAAATAAATATTGGTTATGTACCACTGTGCAGCGCTTGAAGCATTGGCCTATGCTTTATATTTACTATGCAGTTTATGTGTTTTTCTTTTCTATACGCCACAAAATGTGAGCGCCGTTTCTATATTGGAACATTTCTGTTGTTATTTATTTATTTTTTTTATAACTATACTCATAATGCGCCGCTAGAAAAAACGCGATCGCGTGAGTTTTTCTGCCTCACTGTGTGAGCTATTTCACAACTGTGTGTGTGTGTGTTTGTTTGTGTGCCTTGGCTATGGGTGAGTATGTAAATAAGTATTGTATATGTTTTTTTCGCGAGGTTGCTAAGCTAAAATCCGCTTATTCATATGTATGTTAATTAGATTTAATACAAAAATGAATTATGAAGTATACGCCGCGTTGAACTTCTTTCTAATCTTCTCTTTCCATTTTATATTTTTCTTTTCTACATTAATTCATGCAAATTTGCCTCATCAACAACAGCAGCAGCCAGCAGCAAAAAACGTGTATAAATTTTAATTGTAAAATAAATAAAAGCAATGTTAATTTCTTCTCTTTCTATCTTTTATTCGCATCATCTTCAAATTGTGATTTGTTGTTGTCGTTGTTGAATTTAATATTTATTTCTGCCCAAAAGGAAAGTAAAAGGTGGTGTCATCTGCTTACGCAATTCGCAAGTCGAAGCACAACAACAACAATACAACAACAAAATGAAATAAAGAAACGACGAACGAACAAAAAAAAATTAAAACCCATCATTAAAGTAGGCACAAGCCAAAAACAGCAGAGGCAGCTCATAAAAAATAAAAGAAACCGGGAAAACGGGCCACAATGATGGCGTTGAGATGAGTCGAGGGAATCGTCAGCATAATCATAAAAAACAAAAAAAGCAAATCGAAACGGGAAGCATGTCAAGCAGGAGTCAAGACCGGATAACCTTCACCCAAATATGAATGTACCCAATAAACAATATAGTATATATGTTATATATACTAAATGCTGAGCAAAATTGGCAGCTCTGACTCCACACACAAATTTGGTCAAGAGTTCGCGACAAGAGAAACTTTATTCTGATTAGTCATTTGAGATGAATCACAAAATGTGCGCAATTTTGATGGGGAATTTTTCCGAATCATACGTACAAATTATGAAAATAAATATAAATTATGTAAATGCATAAACTTCGAAAGCAATCCAATGATATTTCCTAATCAATAAAATGATATTTCATTTTATATCCGCTACTCATAAAGTAGAAGGGTATTTTAACTTTGTGCTGTCCGTCTGTCTGTCTGCGTCCGTCTGTCCATATTAAGCACTAGATCCCAAAGACTGTAATAGATAGAGCTCTAATTTTTTTTTCGACAGTTTTTTTATGTTTGCACGTAGATCAAGTACGTTTTAAATTTTTGCCACGCCCACTTCCGCCTCCGCAAATGGATAAAAAATGAACAAATAGAGTACTTTTAAAGCCAGAGAATTTTGGTAGCGGTATACAATACTAACTATAGTCTTTGCAATTCCTAAATACTTGGTTGCGATCAGAAAAAATGTCGAATTTATTAAAGAAATTCTTTTATATGGGGAAAAACGTCTGCTCACAAGGGGTCTTAGTTGCTTTGGCTGACGATCTGCACCCTATAGTATATATTGAGTGTAATACCATATCAATATACCAAATATACCATTTGGTATATATATACATATATCTCACAGTCGAGCTTTCTTACATGTTTTTTGTTGAACTCAACGAACTAAAAAGAAAATTTCCATATATCGGGTGACTCAAAAACCAATCGCCAACCGCAACAAATGAGGCATGCAACATTGTGTGTTTCGAATGAAAGCAGATATATTGAAATCATGCGAAAATTCCCAACTTATTGTGTGACTTAAACGCGCTTTATCTGCAAATATTCTTGAGAAAGAGAGAAAGAAGTAGAAAGACGACGTGCCACAGCATAAGTGGCAAATTGATTCAATCAAGTCAAGCTGCCAGCACGCAAATACTACAAGAACGGGGTGGAGTAGAAGGAGAGGGAGGGGCCTTCACATTTATAGATATCTGCTGGTAAATGAGGTGCTCCACACAACACGGAAAAAGTAAAAGAAAAAAAGAGGCGTTAAACGCAAACAATTTGACACTTTTGTTTTTCTCGTATGCAACTTTCACGCAGTTGCTGAAAATTGTTATAGTTTTAAATTGGGCGGAAAGGGAATTTCCATGGAAGAAAGCGCATAAATAATAGATCAGAAAACATTCAAAATTTTGTTATTCTTCGCTTTAGATAAATAGCTTTAAAAATACACTTGATAAAAGTGCTTAGAATACAAATAAGTTTAGTTTCCAAATTTCATAGATTTAAAAGTAATAATCTCCGAGTTCTATGAATTTAAACACATTTCGAGATAGACAGAATATAACTCTATAAGTATCTTTAAATACATATTAGTATAAAAAAGCAAAAGTCTTGGCGTGAGTTTGCCAAATTTCCGGAGAAACTTTCTACGCTCTGGAACGAATCAAAAAAGTGCTTGTAATTCTCAACCAATGTAAGCAGAAAATCACGTTCTAAGTACCCTCCGAAATTTCAATAGAAAATGTAGTTCATATGTGGAGGTGTATCTCTAATGCTAATGCTAACGACACAGATGATGATGATGAAGATGTTGCTGATTTGGGAAGCAGTTTAGAGCGCTACTACAGTTAAAAACAAAAAAAAAAGAAAAAGAGTTGACGGTTCGTTGGACTCATTTTTAATGCACAACTCGACAAATTGACACTACTACACTACGTTTCTAGAATTTTAAAATGAAAGTTCGTGCTTATTCACGGTTGAAGAAGCATGCGGAAATCTCGCAGCAAAATTGAAATAAGAAAAGAGATGGAAAAAAGCAGCCAAAGACAAAACGGGGAAGAAGAAAAGTCTAGCCAACAACAGTAGAGAAGAAGAGTTGAGATCATAATAAAAATAATAATAATAATTATATTATTTTAATGTGTTTTTCTTTTCTATTTCTCCTTGTTGGCTGTTGCCTCTTGGCTCTTGGCGAAGCAGCTGTCGTTTTCTGCCTGGCATTACACAGCATTTTCAATTAAGCCCCTCAACCTCAATGAAAGTTTTCTTCTTCTTCTTCTTCTTCATTTTTTTCCCCATTTCCATTTCCATTTGTTTTCTTTTTTCTGAGCGTTTTCCATCGTGGCGCAGAGAGAGAGAGAGAGAGAGAGAAGGGTTTTGGGGCAAGTGTCAATGCACAGCGAAGCAAGACACATCGTCAAGTGGCAAGGTTATGCGTTGTGAATAAGCAATTAGTTCTGCGGTTCTTTTTCCGTAATCATCACCTTCATCATCACAATCATCATCATCATCGCAACCGTGATTAAGTCAAGTCTTAGCTTCGGCTTTAGCTGTACATTTGGGGTCATCCGATTGTTATCTGTGCAACAGATTGAAGCCAATCCAAGCATCTCTCTTTGTGCACCATAGATTGACTTTGTACTAAACCAAAGATACAAATCGTATTTCGAAAATTAACTGGAAAGCAAACTCATGGAAGTCACTGAAAGTGGCATGCCACAGCGCGTATGTGACACTCATTCATAATTCATGACTGAAGCTGAGGTAAACATTGAAAAGAAAGGATGATATCGATAAACGCATCATGAGCATCACACTTATAAAAGTGCATTCATTACAAGAAAAAGTCTTATCGATAAAACCAAATAACTTAGTTGTGATTGAAAATCGAGTATTAATCCATATATTTAAATGTATTTACTGTAAGATTGGCTTATCGAAGCGATCATCAACGCATCACATAACATGAAAAGTATAAAAAACTTGTTATCGATAGTTTAACAAGCTGTGTTATTGAACATCGCTTACCTATCATAACTCTTTTCATTTGAGACATGATAGCGTCGATCATTAATCAATAAATAAATGAATTCATTGCGAGATATGCTTATCGATTAACAGTCGCGTCACATAAAATACAGGTTCTATAAATGTGTTATCAAAAATAGTTATCGATATCATAATATTCTGTGGTAATATCCAAAATTAAGGAAATTTAGTTTCATTGTTTACCAATCATAAATTTTCCCCTTTTGCGTTATTCTGCGTCGATTATTAATCGATAAATTAGTGAATTCACAGTCGCATCACATTATTACAATAACATTTGATAGAAATAGTTATTAATAGCTTAGTTCGCTGTAATAATGATATCAACTTTAAGATTATAACATTTTGCTTTTGTGTTTGAGTGTTTTTCAATGTTACAATGCATTATCGAATTATAATCGATTGCTTAAGGGAGTTCCCCCATTTCTATTTACGACGTGTGCAAAAGGACGCAACGCAATGCGATGATAATTGAAACTGCTTGCGATTCACGCTCGATCAATCTAATTGCGGCATGTTGCAACAACTGGCAACTACCAACTGCTCTCAAGGCTCTCCACAAGCGACGATTGCCTCAATTTTCACACTCTGAAGGCCACAAAAAACTAAAACGAAGTCGAGATTCCAAGAGTGATTTGTTTGCCACGTCGTACAAAACTCGATGCAAGCAAAGACAATCGATCTGCATACACTCGCCTCGTGTGTGTCTACGTGGTGCAACTGTGGGGCAGGGTTGCCTCTGCCCCCTTTCCCCCATCCCCATTCCTCTTCACCTCTCAAAAGACACCACGAAATGAAATGAAATGAAATGAAACTTGAGCGATTGCAGGGACTGCGAAGTTCTCACGGCGAATTACACAAAACGCCGCACATCACGTTTCCAGTAATCATGAAACTACTCAGTTACCACTCAGTGCTCCCCCCCGTCCTCTTCCACCTCTTAACCCCTCTAGCTTGATCGCTGCCTCCATCCAATTCATTCACCACGACTACGACAACGACAACGAAGCTCTCAGGCAATAGCTATAAATTTGTACAGAGCTCAAGACGTGAGAGAAATGCAAAAATGTCAAATGAAATAGAGATAGAAATAAAAAGAGACCCATTGAAATTACCAAAAAAAAAATATAAAAAATAGAAAAACCAAAAAAAAAAAAATGTTGAATAGAAAACAGTATTCGAATTTTTAATACACTATTGCAGTCAAACATTTCAACAAGTTTTTGTATAAAAAAAAATGATATTTTTTATTTTAATTTATTTTTATCTATTATTTTTTTATTTACATGCATTTATTTTTTATTCTTCAAACATTCTAACAAGTTTTTTTAGCCTCATAAATAAATTTGGTATTTTTTATTTTAGTTATTTATGTCTCTTATTTATTTTTTTATATATCTTTTTTATACATTTTTATTTTACTTTGTATTTGCGTGTTATCTATTGATGGTTTTATTTTTATTTTACTTTATTTTTATTTCATATATTTTTTTCCTTTATTTATTTTTTTATATTTTTTCCTTTTTTTTATATTCTTTATTTATTTATTGTTTTTTCTTTTTTATATTTTTTATTAATTTTTTTATATTGTTTCCTTTTTATTCTGTTTTTATTATTATTTTGCTTTACTTTAATTTTAACCTTTTTATTTAGATGTATACAAAATGTATGTATTTTTATTTTTTATGTTACTTTGTTTTATTTTACTTTATTAAATTTTTTTTGTTTTATTTTTATTTTATTTTTTTTTCTAATATTTTTTTTTATATCCTTTTTTTATTTTTTCTTTATACCTTTTTTTAACTATTCTGTTTTTATTCTTTTTTTATTTGACTTTACTTTGATTTCCATCTCTGAAAATATAAAATGCTTTGCTTCTGGTTTTTTTATAGATCAAGTTAGATCACCAAAACAAAAACTATTCAAATTTATACTTCAAAATGTAAGCTACCCCTTAATTAAATTTATATTAAGCATTTCTTGCTACAGAAACAGCGGAAAAACATTAAAATAAAAACAAAACAAAACAAATAGTAAAAAACGAACACGTAGACCCAGTTAAGGGCCCAAACAATGAAATATGTAAGACGCGCTAATTAAGCAAATTAGTAAAAATACAAAAACAAAAAATAATAATAACAACAACAAAAAACTGTGGTCAGCGACTGTTTTTTTTACCTACTTTGCTGTTGTTGCCGTTGCATTGTCAACACGATGCCGGCAGAAATTTGACCCATAAAATTTCCCACCAAAATTATAGTAATTTGCAGCTAACTCAATTTGCTTCGAAAAATGGAAAATGAGCGAAAAAGAGGAGGAAAAACTCGACACAACTAACTGAGAGAGTGAGAGAGAGCGAATGCTGTGGGAGTCCACAGAAGATTGCAACAAAAGTAGCCGAAAATTAGCTAGAGAAAAAGACAACAAAAAGTAAAAAAAAAAAAATCAGCGCAATTTTCACTATCCAGTTACCCAGAGAGGAAAGACTGACTGCCCCCCGCATCTTCCGGCGTTGCTCCAGAGAGAAGATGCCGCATAATTATAGTTGTTGCGCAGCTGGCAGCTTTTTTTTGTTGCGGTCATTTGGTCAACAAGAAGAACAGGCAAAAAATAACACACACACACAAAATGAGAAAAACAATGGAAACCTTCAAATTGCACAGTGGAACATTTTCGATGCTTGCCACATGGGAAAAGACCAGACCACTATTGAGATCTGAAGAGCGTCTCTGGTCTCTCTGCAAACAGCAACTAAAACAAGATAATAAAGCAAAAAAAGAAAAACACGACTGAAATCTTTCATAACATATTGCCACATTTTCAAAAGCAATTCACATTGTGCAAGGGCTTTTAATACCCTGTAGGCAAAAAAACAAAAAGAGCTGAGCTATTTTGCACAACTACATTTTATGGCTACTTTGAAAATGTGTTCTAAAAATCACAAACACATGGTTACGCTGCGTATACGTAATATGCTAGTTGGCCTTTAAAGTATTTCAATCGATTGTGTTTGAAATGTGTGTTTCAAATAATCAATTATTATTATTTATGGCCTCGCAGTGCTGCGGAAATGCAGCTGTTGTTTGCTGGTCGGAAAATGCAATTAAAAGTGGGCCACAAAGACAGACAAACTTTTGTGGGTGGACAACACAAGTTGGTGGGAGTTGGATTAGACATTTCATTTTATTTGTTTGTATATGTGGAATGTGTTGTGTGTTGTTTGAGTGTGTGTGGAAAGCGACATGATTGCAACATTGAATTTAATACGCATTTTCCTTTTTGCTGTTGAAGAAGAAAGCACAAGAGAATGGGGAAAAAAAGACGACAAGTGACAGCTGGCAATTATTTAAGAAGCCTGCGAACACACACATATGCATTTGTCTCTCTCTCTCTCACTCTTTGTCTCTCTTTCTTGCATTGCAATTAATGGCACGTGTTACCGTTAGAGACAAACAGCAAAGAGAGAGGAGGAGAGAGAGAGAGAGCGCAGTGACCAAACACTTGACAAGTTTTCCAGAGAGCTAATAAACAACAACAAGAGTCTGCTCGCCTTACACATACCCTGTGTGCAAGCAGTAGACACTGTTTTTTTTGCTCAGCATTTCGCTCTCCCTCTCTCCAAACTAGCCGCTCTCGAGCTTTTTTTTTTGCTGGGTATGAGGCAAAAACAAGCCCCCATGTTGGCAATGGCGACAGCTGAATAATAAATTTAGCACAGCTCTTCGATTTTTGTTCCGTTCATCTTTCGCTGCGAGGGAAACAACAAAAACAGCTGAGCTGACATTGACACTTTTTGTCGTTCGCTTGAGGCGCATGAAAATCATTTAAGGTTATTTATAACAAAAAAGAAAAAGAAACAACAAAATATCCAAAATAAATAAATAATACACGAAAAATGCGGTCCACAGGAAATCATAACCAAGAAAATTATGAATGTGAAAGCAAAGAATTTATGGCAGAACGTATTTTGAGTAAACTAAATATCTATAGTTATAAACCTTAAGATGTTTGTTATTTTCGTAAAAGCAACTATGGTAGAAAAAGGAAGCAAAAACTAAACTGAACTAACACCACAACATTTCTGCAGTATCGGAAATCGATAAATGTCGTTACGTTGATTGGTTGGTTTTTCTTTTTTTTTGTGTTTTCGTCGCCCACTTCCCGTGTCTTTTTTTGCGCAATACTTTACCATTTCTAACCACAATTAGCTGCATAATGTATTCATTTACATATAATTACACCCTTTAATGTCTTACTTCATTGTTTTAGGTTTTTTTTTTGTTGTTGTTGTTTGTTTCTTGTGTTTCGTTTTTGTCTTGCTTCCATGCGAATTCAATTTCAATTCCATTTCGAATGCCAATTCCCCTTTCTCAGACCAATTTCCGTATTTGCCTTCAACGCGTTTAACCTTCAACTCGCATTGAAGTCAATTTGCTGGTTTTTCCCCCCAACACCTTCTTCTTTTTCCTCTTTCTCTCTCTCTTTATGTCTATATCTATGTATCTCTTTCTGCCGCACGCCCACAAAAGTGCCAAAAGCAGTAACGCAGCAATTAAATCAAAATTTATGAAGTGATTCTAATTTAACGGCTTTGAGTGTGTGTTGTAGTATGTTCAATTTCCATTGCTCGCATTTTGAATAAGCTTAATTGTTGACGACTTTACTATACTATGCATTCGTGTGTTTGTGTTTGTAAGTCGCGACCAGGCAGGCAAAGCACCGTTAAAGGTCAAACGAGCAGCAGTCAGCAAAGAGACAGTCAAAAGCAAAAGCAAAGCAAAGGCGAGAAACGAAATGGCAACAAAATGAAACGAAACGAACAAGTCACACAACCAAAGCTCCCTCTCTCACCCTCTCTGTCTGTCTCCCTCTCTCACACATCATTCACTCGTTCTGCGCTTAGACGTAGAATTATTACTATTTAAAGAAATAAAACTAGTTTCCCCCGCTCCACCAAAAACATCTCTAATGCTGATGCTTCGATGTTGTTTGTGACGTGAGCGAAAGATGCACATGCAACGAACAACACACACACACACACACACACACAATTAAACATTGCCGGCAATCGTTATAACTATAGATCGTTGGGAAAGTCCCCTAATGTGCGTAAACGTAAAATACCCATAGTTTCTCTTAGACGACAATTAACAAGCCTTAGAAAATTGTAGCAATGTTGATAATTCCCAGAACAAATTAATAATATAAATTCATTGTATCTGAAATTCAATTCATTTCCATGTACAATTCTGGTTTTTCCAGTTCCAATAATTTCTATTTTTAAATTGGATTTTTTGCAATAATTTTCAACAATTATTTGACATTAAAGGTTAATGCCAGAGAGAATGATAAAAGAAATTTATTCATTTTATTTTTAAAACCTGTTTTCTTTTGTGAATCAATCATAAAACAGTTATTTTCGCTTGAAATGCATATTTGTATTATTAACAAGTTTAAAAAATGGCAATAATTTATATATTTACTTTTGCATAAAACATTGTTTTGAAGCTTAATTTATTTACATTTTTTTTTTTTTTTGCTTATTTTCAGATTACAATAAAAGAATAAAGGATTTTAATTAAAATTCTTGAGTACTATAAAATTTAAATGAAAGCTATGAACAAGAAAATAATTGACTTTTAGATTTTTTGCAATAGTAAATTTACTGCGACCTCCCGTATGCTGAGTCATCAAATTTGCGAAAATAAAAAAAAGTATTTTTTAGCACGCAAAAGCAAAAATCGATTTTTGCCACACTGTGCCATGTTTGCTTGTGGTGACGCATTTGCATAGACCACAATGAAGCAAAAGAAGGCGATTGAGAAGGCGAGAAGAGCAAATGGAGGGAGAGAAGTGCGAAAAATGGCGCAACCTGAAGTGGCTGGCGGAAGGGCAAAATTCTTGCTGTTGTTGTTGGTGGGCACTTGAAAGAAAAGAGGAAGGACTTGTGATGCATTGGCAGAGTTGCCACCTGACTGCAAAAGCAGGGGATGATGCCAGAGGGACAGGAAACGCGTCCGGAAAGGAAGTGACAGCAGACAGCAGACAGTGCCAAAGGAAGTGGTTAAAAAACCGACAAAACGATAACAACAACAACAATTGGTAAACGCTGCTGTTGCTGCTGCGTTGCTGCTGCTCTGCTACTGCGCTGCTTAATGGTTACAGTTAGTGGCCAAAGCAAAAGCTCGATGCACCGTAACAGTTATTGTTGTTTGTACCTGTTGTTGTTGTTGCTGTGCCAATTCTAAACGTTGCATTGGCAACAGTCGCGCTTCGCCGGTTTTGCAAGCAACTGCAACTAATACTAATACAACTACTACTGCATTGCGCGTAATCAGTGAAGCAACAAACCGTGGCACCAACAACAACAACAATTATGAGAGTTGTAATGCGGCTAGGCTACTGCTGAAGAAGTGGCAAACAACAACAAAAAACGTATTGAAAACTTGTATGTAGTTGGCAGTGTTGCTGTGATGACACAGTTTACAAACAGAAACACACACGCACACACTTCGGCAACACTGGCTCCGTGGAGTTTACTCCTTGCTTACATTGTGTTGTGTTGTTGTTTTTCTTTTCATTAGAATGTGAACACTTTATTCGATTTCGTATCTCTTTCCTTTTTTGCATATAAGAATTATATATTTTAAATTGTTTTAACTGCACGCACACACATTTATAGAAACATCGACAGAGTATGTGTGATGTTGAAACTGCGCGCCTCTTAAACAAAGTCAAACGCGTTGAGACGGCGACCCGACGACAACGACGACGACGACACGAGCATGCAACCAAACATGCCAAAGGAAATTTCTATACTGAAGCAGCGGGCAAGACTTTGACAGCTGCTTGACTGACTGACTACTGCCTGCTAACACCAATACACACGCACACACACACAGAGTGAGAGAGAAGCTGACGAACGAAAGCAGAGCAGAGCAGAGCCAAAGATGACGATGATGGTGTTGCTTGCTTGTTGTTGCAGTTAGTTTCTTTTCATGCTGTTGGCGTCGCAGTCGCAGTCGAAGTCACACACACACACACACACACTCGCTCACATTAACTGGTTTGCTCGGAGAGCGCCATCATTGAGAGAGAGAGCATCAAATGAGCGGCAGTCAGTGAATGTGCTTTGCATACAAATGTGGCAGTCAACCAAGACCAGAACATACATACACATACACGCGCACTCACCTATAATAACACACATATACAATACACGACCACTTGTTTGACAGCTGAGCAAGTTCGTTTGCTCGCTCGCTCCCTTACAGCGTACAGTGTCTCTCTTTCTGACATTGGTACTCTCCCATCAGCTGAGCCACGCATACATACACACATACACAATATACATACATTTGCGATACGCTTGCCCGCGCGCTCAGCAGCTGACAGCGCATTCGCAGGGTTGCCAGACTTTGAGATATTTTTAGTAGTAGAAATAGTAGTAGATTTAGCTATTAGCAGGCATCAACAGAGGAGAAAGGATGTCTTTGCTATATATTTAAAAGCTTTACGATTATTGAATCATTTCAACATTTACCTGTCCCTGGTAAATGATTCTCTGTTGTCATATTACTCACCTGTAACGAGAAAGAGAAAAAAGAAAAATTTTTAGATAAAACTTGGAAAATAGGCAAAGAGACGGACAACTTTAATGATGATATTATCAGTATCAGGTAACACACAGAAACATGGCCCGCATGACCTTTTTAGATGTAATGTCATTAGCACCCTCTATCCTTATGTATAATTTGTGTTTGCCATTGATAAGCATATAAAGCAAAGAGAACAAAGAATAACACAGGAACTGCATTTAGTTCATGGCTTCCAGGGAATCAAATGCCAAAATCAAAAAGGCGCACCGTCATTGAAGACAAATACAGGAACCTCCACAAGAACAACAACAACAACAACAACAACAACAACGAAGTCAAGCAGCTGTCGGGTAGAGAGGCACAGAGCGACAAATTCGATTCGTGGCGTCTCGCTCGAACCAATTGCTGGACAATAAACACACCTGTGACCGCCCGCATTGCAACTGCTGTGAGTTCATTTGCACTGAACCTCTTCATAGCGCACACACGCCACACACACACACACGGTCACATATATACACACTCACATAAGGAGAGCAAAGTGAGTGCGATGCTTGGCTGCTTTCTAGCGGTTACACCAAAGCAGAAGCAGACAGACAACGAGCAAGGCAATTCGCCATTATTCGAATTGCTTTGCGCTCATTATTTATTGCAGCGGCTGTTGCAGCCTCGTTGCAGTCGAGTGCAGACGATCCTCCATTACACCATCCCCCCTCCTCGCCATCCCCTTAAAAGTAAGAGCATGGACAAGACATAAAGAGAGTAGCAAAATGGGTCAGAGAGCAGCGCATCCAAAGTAATACAATAAATAATCTAGCTCCACTTATCGATAGCATCGATAACGATCAGTGAGTGTGTAAATATCTCATTAAGAAAGTATCAATTAAATTGCATGCAACGATAGCACAGAGCTATAGAAAACATAAATAAAAATATCGCACTCTCCTTCCTTTTTCACTCGCCTTAACATCCACCGCTCTCAATTCCCCCCTACACTATTCGCTGTGTTTTGTTATTGCGGCTTGTTTATTTGTTGCTATTCACTAATCTGTTTTTTTCTTCTTAGCTTTGCGGTGGCAGCGCTGCGACAGCGACGGCAGTTCCGTTTAGTCGGTCACGCCACCACATAAATAAGACAAACACAACAATAACAACTTAGCAGCAGCAGCAGCAGCAGCAGTAACAGCAGCGTCCGTTGCTTTGGGTCATGCGCACTACACATGACGTCAGATGTAGCCATCAAATTTGGAAGTGCGCAAAAAAAAGAAAATCACAATTTCGATTGTTTTACAAGAAGTGAGCCAACAACTCGCAGTTACCCATTAATTTTGACGTACTACAAAATATTTCTGTATTTGTAGATTTTCAACATATTACTTATTATTTAATACAAATAATAAAAAATATTCGTTTCATTGATACGAATCATTAAAAAAAAATTGACTGAACAATTTTTCAAATCCTTCCACAATTTTCTTAGTTTGAATTTAGCTTAAACATTTTACGACAATTTTTAGAATTCAATTTATGAATCCTATTGGAAGGAGATCATTACATACATCGTTCATATTGCCAAAAGCATTTATTAGATTTAGAAATTAAATATTTACTTGCCATTTTGTTTACGTAAAACAAAAATTAAAACTTAGTTTTGCTTGCGTACCAAATTGTTTGTTAAAGGGTATAACTATAAAATATAAACACACACACACACACACTGGCACACATTAATAGACTTGTGCAATTCCTAGCAAGGCGCTGTGAGATTTATGCTTAAGTCGTGCCACCAGCCCCAAAAAGGGGGCGTGCCAAAATGCGTCGTAGGTGTGAACCGGCATTGACCCTCCACTTCCTGCCTCCCACCATCCATTTTTCGTCTAGCATTCCCCCACTGACACACACACACACACACAGCTTAGGCCCGTTGCGGGGTTTCTTTTGCAAATGGAAACCCTACAAATAATGAAGCGTACGTAACTGCGGCAAAGGGGTGCGTCTGCTGTAAAGTTGGGAGCAATTTGCTTGCTAAGTGCGCAGTTCACACACAGGACACACTCATACACATACACACACACACACATGTGTCCATAGATATTCTATAATTTGCAAGAATCTTGAATCTCAATAAGCAGAACAACAAGCAATGCCAACGAAATGAAAATCAGCTGTTTTTGCAAGGAGTGCAGCAGCAGCAGTTAATGCAAACAAAAGTTCCCTTTATCTCTATTTGTCTCTCTTACTCACTCGCCCCGTACATACAATACATTGTGTTGATGTTTGTTGTTGTTTATGCTAACTTTGCCGATAGCGAAGGAGGCAAAGATGCGTGTGTGTGTGTGTGTGTGTGTGTGTGTGGAGGCAGTAATATCAGCATTGCTACGTTGTATACATAAGCATATGCGTAGTTTTGTTTACATATAAATATACAGCGCAGTCTCAACAATTAGAATCACTTGGTAAAAAAATTGAAAATTTCTGATGCTCCTTTTTTAAAATCTGGGTAATAATTTGAATACAAAAATTTCCCTAATACTAATTAGAAAAATCATAAGCATCTTTATTATATTTAACGAAATTTAAAAGTGGTTCGACATTGAAATGTCATTCAATGCATAGTAAATAATAAAAATTGCGAAAAAAAACTTGAAATCTGCATTTTTATAAATTAAATGTATGTTATTTTGAATTCAAACAGTTTTCCTCCATCACAATAAATTGTTTTCTGCGCAATATTCTAATACAAACTTTTGTCAGTTATTAATCATCCAACATAAGTTTCCCAATATATTTCGATTCGAAAAATTATAAAAATGATCAATCGAGGTTTACAATCGATTATGTGATGAGTATTAATTGTAATTTTTTATAATGTGAAAGTGAAAGAAGTGAAAACATGTTTTTTTTAAGTTTGATAGGCTTGCCCGAAATAAATTATTTTGAAAATTTGTTCTCCTTCATGTTTTTTAAACTTAATTCAACAATAAGTGAGTGAAAAAAGTCCGATCGCTTAAAAAAGTTATATACAAAATTACGAAATATTTTGTTGAGACTTATATTTAGGAAATATCTTTAATCTCTGTTGCAAATCGGACAACTATGAACACCCTATGTAAATAGTGAAAGAGCTTTAGATCTAATCCATATTATCTCCCTCATCTCAACGCGACTCTCAAATTCCTGTGGCTTACCGACAGAAACAGGTGACCGTCTCCTCCACATCGAGGGGCAGCGACAGCTGTGTGGATGTATTGTTGCTGGCAGATCCACTTGCCCCGCCCCCAGCTGCCACAACGCCGCCCACATTGGACGCCACATTTGATTGTCCCTTGTGGCCGATATTGTTGCTATTATTATTATTGCTGGTGCTGTTGTTATTGTTGTGATTATTATTGTGCCCACTGCCATTGCTGTTGTTATTCTGCTGGCGCGGCACATGGCGAGCAAAGGTGGCTGCAAACGTGGACGAGAGCGAGGAGTGCGATGTGGATGAGCGTGGTGTGGTCGCCGCTGGTGTCGTCGATGAGGTGCTGCCATCATCCGCTAAGGGCACTGAGGAATAGCGCACGAGGATGGCCCGACTCACCCGATTGCCGCCCGTTAGATTCGAGATGGCCCAATTCATGGCCGAAAAGGAAAGGTAACGTTTATTGTCAGGGTACGGAATGGAACTAGACGCGTCCAGGGTCCAACGACAACTGAGTGCAGTGCAATTGCCAGCTAAATCAAGTCTTTACCCATTCCCATATACACACAGAGAAACCAATAATGACGCTCTAAAAACAAACTGCAAAAAAATGCACTTTACGAATTCTCTGCACTTGAAGTTAAATTTATGGGAAAATTTTAATTCAAATCGCATTATATTTGGGCTGAAATGTTTGCTTTTGCTGACTTTTTAACCATAAAATAGAATGCGAATTTATTTTAAAATATTTAAAAAAAAAAAACTCATTTTATGTATTCAATCGAAAGTCGGTAGATTATTTCTCTCTGTGTATGCTGCCCTCTTGTCCTCGGTCTTTCACTTTTGTCTCTGTCTTTTTCTATGACACATGAGAAAAATTGATTTTCGCAAATGATTTGTCAACCCTGTCAATCAATTCCAGACGCGAAGTGTTGCCAACTTGCGAATTATCCATTTTCTTCTTCTCCCTCGCAATTGCTCTTTCTCCCTCTCTCTCTCTCTCTTTCTCCCTCTCTCTTTCTATTTGTCTATTTCTATTGTGACGTGCCTTTTATTTTGTGCTCTCGTCCGCATGTTGTCTAATTCAATTAGAGTTGTGCTAAGTGCGCCTCAAGGCCGAGGTTTACACCCCGCCTTCTACCAACCACTTTTCCAACATTCCCTAGTTGAGCTTAGTTGGCGACAGGAGAGATCCCACATCTACTCTATATGCAAAAAAATATTTTCCAATTTCTTAAAAAAAAAAACACGCTAATTGCTTTTCGTAATGAAACTTGCTAAGACGAAAGGAAGCAAAAATTTTGTAGGTAAATAAAAATAAATAAAATATAATTAAACACATTTTTATTTTTTAGTTAAAACCAAATATAAGTAGTTTAAATAATTCAATCTCCTAAATGTGAAGCAACACAATAAATATAACCAATACATTTTTCTTTAAAACAGTACAAATTAAAATGATCATACTATAAAATTATTTACCAACACAAAATTTTCTCTGAACTTAATGAAATTACCCATAAAACATTTTTGATATGATCATAAGATTTGTTTTTATTCGCTTTTTGGGATCATAAGAAGCTGAATTTATTTAAAGTTGTATTATTTAATTAAATCTATAAAATTAAGTTATGCAGGTTTAAAAATGATTGATCCGTAGTAAATGCAGTCTTAATCTTTGCTACCATTATAATCGATAGCAGCGTCAATCGATAAACCAGATAAAAGTAAACACCTTTCACACAGATGCAAATGTATATCTGTAAAGTGTTTGCAGATCTATCTACAATGACCATAGTTTCTGTTGTTACTGCTGTTTGTATAAGTTTGTTTTTTTCTCTGTTTTGATTGGAAACTGTAATGAAATTGGCAAGTTCAATAAACCGGCTTCTCTTATCTCCTAGCCGTCGTCGTCGTCGTCGACACTGCGTAGAAACATAAACAAGCGAACAATGGGAAAGAGGGAGAGCGAATAAGCAAGCATATAAGCTAACGAGTGAGATGCAAAAGGAGATGCAGACAATTCAAAAAAAAAAAAAAAAACTGCAATGGCCTTGATGAATGGTCGAGAAGGATGTTGAATGCATTTATGTACATGGATACGCAAGTATGTGTGTGTGCGTGTGTAAATACATTAAAGTAGAAAATACGACCACAAAAAAAATCAAAACACTTGCGATTTGCATTACATTTGAGAAATCGATAAAAATGATTTTGCTTTTATTGATTTCGCAGTGTGTAAACGATAACAACGCAACGAAGAAGCAGAGAATAACAACAATAAGGCAAAATAGGGACTACGCAACTCCTGCCAAAGTCGATGGGGAGGGAACGGGACAAGTTTGGGGGGTTGAAGCAAACAACGAAGCTGAAGAAGACGAAAAAAGAAATGAAAATTTCTTTTGGTTTGGCCAAAGAAGAGATGGATGATGATGTGAAACGAGGCCAATTGGCAAAACGCCAAATGGCAACGCAAAGCAGAGCAGAGGACATAAAAGACACCACCAAGCAACCAAAACGAGCAGCGACGTAACGTCGCGACATCGTAGTCACCGTCGTCGTTGCGGTCGCCTCTGTTATCGTGTGTTATATGTATTTATACAAAAAAAAAAAAATACACTGGATTTGTTTTATTTTATTTTCTTTTGTTGCATATTGCACTTGGTTACTTACCCCATCAACCAATCGACGGTGTCGCGCAAATACTCCGGAATACGCTCCAGTTTGACGGCTTCTGCTGCTGCGCTGCTTCTGTTGTTGCCTTTCGCCAAAAATAGTTTTAGATTCTTTTGTCGCCCAGCAGAGACAGACACTCACACACTGACACACGCACGCACACTAACACACATCCAACAGCAACTACACCAACGTCAACAGCACACGGCACACGACACGGTTTTATTACCGAGCAAGCCAATTGACACTTTTACTTTTATTTGTTGTTTATTAATCAATAATATACGAATTTCGTTTAAAAACTTTGCACATCAAAAATTTTCACGCTTCTTCTTCTTCACTTGTTTTGTTGTGGGAGCCCGATGCGCAGGGTGACCGTAAGTTCAGTTTATAAATCGATTATTTAATCTCGAAATATATACCAAACATTCACTTCACGTATTTATTTGCTTTTCTTCGCTACATTATTTGAATGGACTTTGTTTCCTAGTTTTTAAAGCATAAAAATTACCATTCGAAAAGTAAATTTTCGAAATCAAAAATAAAACGGGATATTGCTGGTAATGGGTGCAAGACACATAACAACATAAATAGCGTATGCAACTGTTTGTCAGCTGTTCCACAACTGTTGCTTTTGTGGCGGATACTATATCCCTGGTTTCTTATCGATAATAGATGCTGTTTCAATTTGTATTTGATAAAATGGATCTTTACGTGTAATTAAATAAATAATGGATATTGCTAGACTTGTAATGTTGTGCGAGCAGAATGAGCTGAGTTTCCTCAATTTGCTCGAGTGGGAAGAAGAATTTGACGACACGGTGGATGGCTGCCGCTTTAGCTATGACCGGCAACGCAGGAAACGAAAAGCGCCTCGCGAATGGGCAATTGTAAGTTATTTTCAAATATTTATGCTATTGAAAAAAATTTCATCAAATTTAATAACTCTCCCAATACATTTGTAACACAGCCACGTAGCGGTGCATTCTGGGAGAAAATTGTGCCGCACGCCACAGATGAGGATTTTAAGCAGCATTTTCGCCTGGAAAGAAGTGACTTCAATCAATTGATCGAATACCTAAAATGTATGAAAAAAGCAAACACATCATTCCGCAAAGCAATTGCCGTGGACAAGCGAATTGCCATTGCATTATATACCTTAGGGACCACAGCTGAATACAGTGCGGTGGCCAAGCTATTTGGTGTCTCATCTCCGATGGTCTGCAAGATACTCTATCAGTTTTGCAATGAGGTGAAACGTGTTCTTGGCCCCGAATTCATGCCGCACGATTTCCTAGTCACAACAGACGACGCTTCAGAAATGTGTGCAAGGTTTCTACGATGTTCAGGGAATTCCACAGTGCATTGGTGCAATTGGTGAGCACTGAAAAATATAGCTATTTGTTTTTCCATTTTGCTAAACTCTTGATCCATTTACAGGCTGCTGCCACATGCATCTTAGCGTAAATACGTTGCTCGCTCTATTGGATTATCGGTAGGCTATCTACTTTAATACTTTCATTTTATACAAGCTATTTCCAATTAAATTCGATTTCAGTGGAAGATTTCTGCATGTGGAGTACAAGAGTCCAAGTAGTCAGCCCGATGCCGAGACATATAAAGAAAGTACATTGCTGGAAATGTTTAATGCATCACCCTTAATCGAATTAAACTACGAAATGATGGGCAGCATCGAGGTTCCATTGATGCTTTTGGGTGATTCGAGCTACGAGTTGAGTCCAACGCTTATAACACCGTATCAATCAAATGCAACAGCCCGGCAAAGTGTCTTCAACAACGCTCTAAATGAAGCCAGGCACGTTGTGGATGGTGCGTTTCGTGAGTTAAGATCACGTTTTGGCCGCTTGACAAAGGGATTGGATACCCAAGGAAAACCCAATGATATTATTGACTGCTGTTGCATATTACACAATTTCCTCAGCCACAAAAAGAGCGGAATTTGCGACTCGTGGCTCAACAAATTGCCAAATGATGAAAGCAAACAAACAAATTTCATGCAGGCAACCAAGAGTAATAAAGAAGCTGAAATTATACGACAAGCGATTAGCACAAGACTCAAGGTAAGAGTTTCATGTGCTCCAGATTAGAAAATGTATCCAAAGTGATTACCAAGTCAAGGATCATGTTGCTTCCCTATCCGGAGTCGGGATCACTAACTATATTTAGCGGCCAATATCAACCAAAGACTTTCCGGATAATACTAAATAGAGAATAAACTTGTTGCTATAAAAACAATTTAAGATCGCATTATTTATTAATAATTTCATCATATTTGTATCTGCGTCGATGATATCATATCAGTATCATCATAAATCTTTGAGTACTTGCAGAATAATTACCCAAACTTCCATATGTAGTGTTATTCCTTTTAGCGAGAGTTTGGTTTATCTTACTTATGTGTTTTTTCCATCATTGTGTTATAAATGCTTTTGGGCGATTGGCACTACTAGATGTCTATAATCATGCAATTATTTTATGGATGGCAGCTGCATCAGGAGCACAATTTGCGAGTGAGAACAAATTAATACAAGTGATGGAATTTCGATAGATATTTTAGCACCATTTATTTGTACTAAATCGGGCTTCACTTTCTGCTTTTCACGAGTGCAAGTAGTTTCTTATGAAATTCGACATTTTCCGCTGCCATTCGTTTCATCACTTCAAGCCGATTCATGGCAATGCTCTCCAAGCGAACGGTTCGATCTCGTTCAATCTCTAGCATCGCTAGCTCGAAAGGCGTCATTTCACTCTCATTTCGCAATTTGCGTCTCTTTTTATCAGGCGATGGTGAGGCGGGAACTGAGGCAAGGGAATTATTGTCGATGGCTTCAACAACAGACGATGTCTCGGAATTGGGTAAATCATCAAGGCCATATTCTTCATCGTTCAACAGAGCGGCTCCTGAAATACATAATTTAATTATAGTTGCAATGAACAATAAATAAAAACAAATAAAAAACATACCTATGCTTTCGATGCTCTCAAAGCTTTGTGAGCTAACGCCGAGAATCTTGTGAACTCGCTCAAAATGCCGCCATGAAGACGGTCGTCCAAGAGCTTCAATATCCCTTAACTCTTCTCTGGTTGGTAAATTGGGTTAGTGCTGATTACTCAAATATTTGTATTTTTAAACAGATATACATACTTGTATTTTCTCGTAATACTCTCAATTCTTGTTCGTACATCTTTCCATTGTATTTGTAAACCGGCTGTACCCAGTTTTTCGGCAATCGCATGATATAGTTTTTGATTGTTTCTGCTGTAGTTGCCTTTTTTACTTTCCTCCGCCCATAACGTAAAGAGTATATTCTGGTGCCGAATTAACCATAACATAGGCTTACTGTTAGATCTTTCTGCAGCTGGCATGTCCCATAAACAATAGTTCCAACTCTTGTTTATTTTAGATTTCTCAATTCTTCAATTCAGCATCAAAACAACGTCTATTGGTGATGTGACAACATAAATCGAAAATATCGAAAATTTATAATATCGAATTTGTTTTAACTTCTATTATCGATATATTGCCAATAATGTGGTTAACCATTATTCCGCGCTCGACTTTAATTTGTAAAACATGTTCAGCAACTTAATTTTTTTATTTTGTATAATTAAATGTGTGGATTGTTGCTTTTCAAATTCAGTTTTATTAATATAATCGTTGACGACTATCAACTATTTTGTTGTGTGTTGTTTACAATCGATATTCAAATATCCTTACGATTTTCGTGAGCATCATTTCCAAAAAACATAAAGTATCGATAACTGAGTCTTCAAATACACTTGATATATATTATCGATACTCGAAAAATATTCAAGTCAGCTGTCAGAACGACAACAGTCAACAACACATCGATTACATAAAAATGGTAAAAAATTGCAAAATATTTATGTTTATTTGATAATTAAACTGACAATTATCGTGTTTATTTTTAATTTTTCCATTCGACAATCATTCCATTAAAATTGCAACAAATTCAATGCCACCGAAATACCCCTTCAACCTTAAATTCAACCACAAGACGAGCTCGATTATTTTAGCCGGTCTCGGCGTGGCGGCTGTTGGATTTGCTGGTAAACATTTGATGCGACGCATGCCACAGATGACAACGAAATTCAATGAGGCCCTCAAGAATCTGCCGAAATTCGATGCTGAAAGCATGGCAAATGCCAAGTACTACAAGGGCGGCTTTGATCCCAAAATGAACAAACGCGAAGCTGCTCTTATTCTTGGTGTCAGTCCCAGTGCCCCAAAGCTCAAGGTAAGTACACCACGTGCTTTTGATTTATAAATCTTTCGAGCTGATTAACATGACATGATGTTACAGATCAAGGATGCGCATAAGAAAATCATGTTGCTCAATCACCCCGATCGTGGTGGCTCTCCATATTTGGCGGCCAAGATAAACGAGGCCAAAGACTTTCTGGATAATGCTAAATAGAGACGCAACTCGTTGTAAATAAACTATTGTAAATAGAGTGTAAGATCGCTAAACTGCTGTTTATAATTATTGATCTCAGGAAACACGAAAAATGATTTAATTATCAATCAGCATGTCTACGTATGAGCATTTTGACCGTCGTGGGACTCTTTAAATCAAGCCATCGAAGGTTTGGCCTCTTCCAATCATCTCCTTTCGCCGGATAGACTCCATTTAAATTGCTGTGTAAAAACCGGATGTATCAGCATAATCAAACAATTATATGCATATATTGTAATTTTTACCTTATCGTACAATCGGAGAACCACCAGCCTGAGTGATAAACTTCTGCACAGTTTCCAGACTCCCAGACATCATTATCACGGTCCAACGTTGTGAATTTCATGCCTACTTGCTTATGTAAATTCCCATGATTATTGCGTTCCCCAGAATAATCACCCAAGCTGCTCAAAGTGTAGTCGGTATCTTTGCCATCGACTTTGAAATTGTTAAAGCGAGTGTTGCTGATGCTCCCATCAAAGTTTTTCATGTGAATAAGGAGATCATTGCGTGTCGACTTCGTTAGTTGATGGATCTTTTCTAATCCTAGAAAGAAGTCGCGCTTGAAAGAACCAAAGCCCGCTACATACGTGTTCCAATCGCGATAAAAATCTTCATTACCATCTATTCTCTGCTGGATGACAATCCAGCCAGGTCCAACTGTTGTATTGTCAAACAACGCGTCGAATGAACCATAACCTTCTACATATACTGAATTAGTACCCGGAATGAAACCGCCAAATTCGCAATTCTCATTTGCATATTTGCAAATTATTCTTTTCCTTCAATAACTCATTATTCCTTTCAGCGAGAGTTTGGTTTATCTCACCTAGGTGCTTTTCCCATTGTAAAAGGCTAGCGTTCTTTTCATCAAGAGTTGCATTCAACGTTTGAAGCTGATTTTCGTATTCTTCTAGCTTATCGTTTTGAAATACTATTTTGAATTTCAATTCATCGTAATTCACTGCACTCTTGGATTGCAACATTTGGCTATGAATAATTTCTTTTTGAAATTCTACATTTTTGTGCAGATCGTCAATCTGAGCCCTCAATTCTTTAATAATCGCTTCGTTAACTGCCTGATAAACAAGTTTCTCTTTTAACTCATTTACTTCGTTATTCTTTAGTTCACATTGATCAAGTCCGTCTTTAACATGCTGTATATAATCTATGAATGGCTTCACTGACTTAAAACTGTACGCGTTGCATTTTTCATCAAGTTCATTTGCTTGAGTTGCCTGATAAGAGGGAGATAATTTACTTTTAACACGCACTGTACACTGTATATATTATATTACCTTTTCATCAATTGTTGATTCTGCAAAAGATATTCCTTGAGCAACCAGAATCACGGCCGTATATAATATTAATCTGCTCATTTGAAATTATTGTTCTCTTCACAACGCGAATCAAAAACTCACTAACGTGTTTTTCGAATCACGTCGAGATTATATTAAAGACATGACTGAACTTAAGCTTAAGCTTATCAATACGTTGACAGATTATATTTCCAACTACAAATTAGGTCAGTCTATTTTGGTACATCGAAATTTCGCTTGAATTAATTCGAATTTTGTGAAAGTCTTAAATCTGATGATGCTTTAAATCTTGCTAAAGTATTATTTATTACTGAATCAAACTAATTCGTATATGAAGAAGTAATATTTTATTAATATAAATATAAATTATGTACTTTCAATTGAAGAAATAAAATCAGTTGTTCGATATTTTAGTTGTTAAATTAAAACTGCTGTTTCATTATCATCTAAAACCTGTTAGGCTTCGAAATACGTAGCAGTAGACCAGTTTAAATAATAAAAAAATTAAAAAAAAAGGTTTGCTGACTCAGATTTAAATGAAAACAAAGTTCATCTGCGTACATTTCTAATTAATAATACAAATAAAAGTCAATTGAATTTAAAAATTGATTTAACTCGGGGTATCACAATATTGTATAAGATTTTCACCATATCATTTGCTAACAAATTTAATTATATTGATTTATATTTTGACTTGCTTCAGATTCGAATAGTTAAACCAAAATAGATTTGAGTAGCTCTACTTATTCTCAAGCGCAGAGTATAATTTATTTAAGTTGATGCCAAAGCAACATAATCATAAACGAGCAGAATTATATTGCTCATCAATCTATATAATTTCTGTAAATCAAACTATTTTAGACTGTCAATTTTTTCTATAGTGTTTATCTGCACAAAGAATCTAGCATAATATTAGATTTATTTTGTTTTTTTTTTGTGCTAGAGAGAATAACAGGGTCGATAGTTTGAAATCCATAAAAGGTTGCAGAGGCTCAAATTGTTGTCATTGGTTTAATATTCATAATAAGCATATCACGTATACGCACAGTGTCAAGATGTGATAGGAGTTCTATGAGCAAATAAAAGTGCAATCGACATAAAATAACAACATAAGGTATCGTTTCATTCAAAACGTTTGTTTACAATGGTTGATATTTTTGCATCAACATTTGAACACTCTTGAGAGGCAAATAGACTTTCCATAACATTTTTACGTATTTACTTTCGCCATCATCTGAGGATAATCCATTTAAATTGCTGTACAAGAAACAAAAATTAGAGTTCTGCCAATTAATAAAAGTTGTGGTATAAATATTTACCTATCTGTGCATCGATTGTACCACAATCCTCCTTTATAAATCTTTGCACACTTCTTATTCCACAGATCATTATCGTTGTCAAAGTTGAGAATTTCATGCCTTCGTACCATCGTAATCTGTCGCCGTCCAAAATCATATGGTCTTCACCACTGGAATATTAACCCAAACTGCTCAATGTGTAGTCCGTTTCATTGCTGTCAACTTTAAAATTATCGTATTCAGCGTAATTGTTTTTCCCCATTTAAGTATTCCATGCGAATCAGAAGTTGATAGCGTGTCGAGTTCGTTAGTCGATGAATCTTCTCTAGGCCTAGAAAGAAGTCTCCCTCAAAAGATCCAAAGCCTGCTACGTAAGTATTCCAATCGCGAAAGAAATTTTCTTTTCCATTTACCCTCTGTTGTATAACTATCCAATCTTTTTCATTTGACTTATTATCGATCAGCACATCGAATGAACCATAGTCAGGTACATATATTGAACGAATACTCGAAGTGTAATCTGATCTATCTGGAATCCATTTCTTATATATCTTTAACATTTCTTTATCTCTTTTACATATTTTCCATTCCTTGCTTTGCTCTAACAACTGATTATTCTGCTCAACAAGCGTTTCATTAAGGTCGTTGAAGTTATTTTTCCAATTTACTAGACTCTCATTATTGTCTACATATGTTTTATTAAGCTCGTTGAATTCATGTTCACATTTTGATAACATTTCATTCTTTTCAACAAATGTTTCATTAAGTTCATTGTAGTTATTTTCCCACTTTATTAGACTATCATTCTTTTCAACAAATGTTTGATTAAGCTCGTTGAATTTATGTTCACATTTTGATAACCTATCATTATTTTGATTATACTTTTCATTAAGCTCATTTAAGTTATTTTCCAACTTTAATAAACTTTCCTTCTTTTCAATAAAACTTTTATTAAGTTCGCTGAAATTATTTTCACATTTGTATAAGCTATTATTATTTGCATTAAATGTTATTTTAAGCTCATTTAATTTATTTTCATTTTTTACTAGACTTTCACTCTTTTCAATACAACTTTTATTAAGCTCGATGAATTTATGTTCACATTTAAAAAGCCCAACAACATATTTTTCATTAAGCTCATTTAAGTTATTTTCCAGCTTTACTAGACTGTCATTCTTTTCATCAAAGGATCGATTAAGCTCGCTAAAATTCTTTTCGCATTTTAATAGTCTTTCATCCCGATCACTCAATTTCAAAATTAAGTCATCGCAATTATCTGTTACTTTCGAAATATCAGTAAGCTTGTGAATAGTTTCTTTTTTAAAATCAATACTTTTATGAAGATCATCAATCTGATTTCTTAATTCATTAATGATTCCATTGTTATAATCCCGATTGGCTCTTAATTCTTGAATTTCCCTCTTCATCAATTCATTTATTTTTAAATCATCTCTAACATGTCGCAAATAATCCAACATTGGCTTTAAAACCGTATACGAATATGTGCTGCATTGTTCTTCAAGTTGCCGAGTTGATTCACATGTCTGATGAAGGGTAAATGATTTTATTTTAACACGCACTGTTTACTATATTTGTATGTGTTAAGGATTATTATTACCGAAATTGTTGCTTCTGAAAGGAACAATCCTTGGGCAACCACAATCAAGATTGTATATATTACAATTTTGCTCATAGCAAATTAAAGTGCTATACTATATGATTATCAAAAACACACTAAAGAGCTCATCTAATATGTGGTGGGTATATATAGGCAAAGACAAGAATGTATATACATATGTATATAGTTTGGATTGATAAACTAGTGACATCTCAGTATTTTGTTCTTTTTTATATTGATTTACTAAATTCGGGTGAAATTCGCTTGACAATTAGGTCAAGCCGAAAGCTTAGTTGAGTGTAGATGAATATATGTATTAAATAAATAGCGAATACGACAGATTATATTCACAAATACATATAAGGTAAGTCTATTTTTGGCGCAATATAAAATAGTGATTAAATTTGTTCAAGTGATTTCGGTTGGTATGTTAACGTAACGTAAATGTGAAGTATTTTCAATTGTAGAAATAAAATTACGTATACGCGCGATTCAAGTTGACACTGTTCACATGCAACATCAAATATAAGTAACAGGCAGAAGGATGCGTTTCTGATTCCATAAAGTATATATATTTTTGATTAGCATCAACGTCCGACTATCTGTCAGTCCGTATAAAGCACTGGATCTCAAATAATATAATGGATAAAGCTTTACTTTTTTTTAGTATAATATCTCGGTATGTTTTAATAATAATACCACACTGTATTGTTTTTATTGACAATGTGTACCGGGTATCTCACATTCGAGTCCACTCGACTCTAGCTTTCTTACTTGTTTTAGCACTTTTTTGGTTAAATTCAATAAAACGGATTATTAAAACTATTTTCTTACAAATGCTTCAACAAAAGTGTTTGCATGAAAATTTATAAGTGCATAAAAATAAGTAAGAAAGCTACAGTCGGGTCCACTCGACTCTGATCTACCCGCTATCCATTCTCAAAATACACTAAAATAATGTACCACAAAAATATTAAAAGTTTTACCACCTTGTATATTTGGTATATTAATATACTCTAAACTCTATAGTATATACCAAATATACAATTTGGTATGCGCTTTAGTATTTTTGTGGTATATTTAGAGAATAATACTGCAATATTTTGCATTTATTCAAAATTTGTAGCGGGTATCTGGCAGTCGAGTGGACCCGCCTGTAGCTTTCCTAGTTGCTTAAATATTAATAGAATGATATGCGGAACCTTGACAATGGCTTTAAAGTAAAAGCTCATTACGCGTATTACGTATACGCTAAGGTTAACATGCTAATGAACTTTTTACTGATACGGAGTAGAACGATATTTGAAAACTACAGTCAAGTTTTGACATTAATAGACTCTTTACTCTTTTTGTTGGTCTTCTTAAAATCATGGCTGCTCTAATTTATTTTTAATTTACAAACTTTAAACAATTACTTTGTCGTTTTCGGCAATAGAAAATGCAAAAATTGTGCAAACTTTTTTGAATGCAGATTATTTGATATATTTGAATGTGACTTTTATGAACTATGAACAATTTGTGAGTGTTGCGCTCTTTAAATTGAGAACGACTTTCATTGTTCAATATATGCTAAAATACATTTGTAATATATTCTATAAATTATAGAATTCAATTCATATAAAATAATCGAAAGTTTTTGTTAAGGAGTTAAGATTGTTTAGTCGATTAAAATAAGTAAATTTCGAGAATGAATACAAATAAATAAACAGACTCAGAGTGAATGTAAAAAGCGTAAATTGTGTAAGAGAATCGAGAGTATAAAATTGTCGAGTAGATTCGGGAATAGATTCCACTTTCTTATCAGTGATTTCTATAATTGTAATTCAAAGAAATAATAATGTAATTTATAAAAGAGATAACCCAAGCGATTCTCTGAGGTAATCTTTATTGAGTAATTGCATTTGCATTGTTAATGTAGAAAGCCATTAGACGCCATTAATGATGCTAATTAGCTTAATTAGTGCAGCACTTGAAGGGAGCAATAAAATAAAAAGCGGAAGCACTTGATGCACTTTTTAAAATGTGGATCGTGTTTCTATTGCTCTCATCAATCGTTAAAGCTGCGCCGCCCACGTTTAGTCCTGTGGAGCACTTTGATCATATTATAACGAATGGATATCCAGCGACATTGGGACAAGCGCCCTACATTGTTGGTTTGCTGATGCGAGCGGGGGCGGCGGGCAGCTGGTGTGGCGGCTCCATTATACACCACAACTGGGTGCTCACAGCCGCCCATTGCACCGACGACATGGACGGAGCGACAATCTTCTATGGCGCCACAAGGCGCACCCAAGCGCTCTTCAGCGTGAATGTGAGTGCCGAGGAGATAATTCAGCATCCCGAATGGCCGCAGAGCATTGGCAATGACATCGCCTTGATACGCACACCGCATGTGGATTATTGGTCCCTAGTCGATAAGGTTAAATTGCCAGCGATCGTTGAGCGAAGCAAGAGCTATGTGGATGAGATGGCCACCACATGCGGCTGGGGCAGCACAAGCGATGGCAGTCCACTGCCCGAGTGGCTGCAGTGCGTCGATCTCCGCATCATCAGCAATCAGCGCTGTTCTCGCAGCTACGGACGACTTCCGGCGAGCGTTTTGTGCGTCGACACTCCCGAGGGTCGTTCCATATGCGATGGCGACTCCGGTGGTCCACTGGTCACCATGGGTGAGGAGCCGCCAACACTGATTGGCGTCACATCGTTCAGCGATGCCAGTAGCTGCACTTCGGTGGCTCCAGCTGGTTTCACACGAGTCACCTCCCACTTGGACTGGATCGCAGAGGTCTCCGGTGTGGCTTACTAGGCATACTTACATGATTGTATATGATTATTAATTGTATATTATATGATTACATATTGTGCTTGCTCACCAGTACAATATAAATGTATTTATATTAAACAAATTAATTCATAACATTCGAGTTCAAGTTTCGATAAAAGAGTAAAGTGTGAAGTGAAAAATGGACAAGGAAAATAATTATAATTATTTAAATAAAGAATACGGAAATAATTCTACTAGGTAGAGAGAAAGAAATGTGGTATATTTGGCATAGAAGCGGAGAACTATCGATAGCACTATCGGTACTATCGACACGCTATCGATAGCGGCAGACACTCTCGATAGTGATCAATCGCTATCGCAAAGCAAAGCAACATTATTGGTATATAAATAACAGTTAAGGTAAACCCAATAAATAATAATTATTTATTTTTTTCAGATAAAGATTGGAAAACGAATTGTATACTCTCATACTTTCAATAAATGTGGATTATTTCAAAATCTAATTAAATTATTTTTTGTTTAATGCACCATCGACAATTATCGACAATAGATTTTCCTTGCTATCGTCGATAGTCGATAGTTTATGAATAGTTTATCAAGCACTATCGATGGCGCAGACTATCGATAGTTATTCACCTCTAATTTGGCACTCTATGGTATATTTTGAATGTATTACTATAGTATATATACGACATATGCCATATGGCATTTTTATACCCGCTACCCATAGGGTAAAAGGGTATTATAACTTTGTGCCGGCAGGAAATGTATGTAACAGGTAGAAGGAGGCATCTCCGACCCTATAAAGTATATATATTCTTGATCAGCGTCAACAGCCGAGACGATATAGCCATGACCGTCTGTCCGTCTGTCTGTCTTTCCGTCTGTCCGTATGAACACCTAGATCTCAGAGACTATAAGAGATAGAGATATAATTTTTTTTCGACAGCATTTGTTATGTTTGCACGCAGATCAAGTTTGTTTTAAATTTTTGCCACGCCCACTTCCGCCCCCGCAAATCAGAAAAAATCGAATAACAAGCGTAATACTAAAGCTGGAGTCGCGAATTTTGGGATATACATTAGGAACTATAGTCTTTGTGACTCCTGACTCCTGGTTGCGATCAGATAAAAATGGTGGAAGTTATTAAAGAAATACTTTTGTATGGGCTAAAACGCCTACTTACTAGGAGTCTCATTTGCTTTGGCCGACAATCTGGTATATTATGCAGTCTATGGTATATTTTTAAAGTGACACTATAGTATAATACTAAAAATATACCAAATGATATATTTGGTATTTTTTAGTAGTTTTACTGTATATTTGGTAGATTTTGTAAATAATTACCGCATATTTTGCTTATATTGAAAATAGATAGCGATATCTCACAGTAGAGCATACTCGACTGTAGCTTTCTTACTTGTTTAATTTAATTTTTACGGTATATTTAATGTGATTTTTATTAACTTATAACTTTGAAGGTAAAATGTGAACATATAGTAGCGAAATTTTTTATTTTTTTCTATCAAAAGAATTTTATTAGTTACTCTAGATAATAAGTTATTGGTAGTCAAACCTCATAATCAGCGTATTACGTATACGCCCAGTGTCAACATTCTGACCTTTTTTTGTGTGATACAAACGGAAAGTGCGTGAGACAACTGATCGAATTTATTTGTAGATTACATTTTAGTAAAACGATTGATATTTCCGTATCATCATTTGAACACTCTTGAGAGGCAAATCGTTTATCCAATACATTTTTTTGCATCTACATCCGCCAGAATCTCGGTATAATCCATTTAAATTGCTGTACAAGAAACAAATATTAGAGTTCAGCCAAAGAATAAAAGTTGTATAAAGATTTACGTAGCTGTGCAACGACTGTACCACCATCCTCCATGACAATCCTTTGCGCACTCCTTATTCGACAGATCATTATCGTTGTCGAACGTTGAGAATTTCATGCCTTCGTGATATCGTAATCTGTCGCCGCCCTATAAATCATAGTGGTCACCACCACCACAATAGTAACCCAAACTGCTCAATGTGTAGTCCGTTTCATTGCTGCCAACTTTAAAATTATCGTATTTAGCGTAATGCTCTTCCCCATTTAAGTATTCCATGCGAATCAAAAGTTGATAGCGTGTCGAGCTCGTTAGTCGATGAATCTTCTCTAGGCCTAGAAAGAAGTCTCCCTCAAAAGATCCAAAGCCTGCTACGTAAGTATTCCAATCGCGATAGAAATTTTCTTTTCCATTTACCCTCTGTTGTATAACTATCCACTCTTTTTCATTTGTCTTATTATCGATCAGCACATCGAATGAACCATAGTTGGGTACATTTATTGAACGAATACTCGAAGTGTAATCTGATCTATCTGGAATCCATTTCTTATTTATCTTTAACATTTCTTTATCTCTTTTACATATTTTCAAGTCTTTGCTTTGCTCTATCAACTGATTATTCTGCTCAATAAATGTTTCATTAAGCTCGTTGAAGTTATTTTTCCAATTTACTAGACTCTCATTATTGTCTACATATTTTTTATTAAGCTCGTTGAATTCATGTTCACATTTTGATAAACTTTCATTCTTTTCAACAAATGTTTCATTAAGTTCATTGTAGTTATTTTCCCACTTTATTAGACTATCATTCTTTTCAACAAATGTTTGATTAAGCTCGTTAAATTTATTTTCACATTTGAATAACCTTTCATTAAGCTCATTTAAGTTATTTTCCAACTTTACTAAACTTTCCTTCTTTTCAATAAAACTTTTATTAAACTCGCTGAAATTATTTTCACAGTTTGTATAACCTATTATTATTTTCATTAAATGTTATTTGAAGCTCATTTAATTTATTTTCATTTTTTACTAGACTTTCACTATTTTCAATAAAACTTTTATTAAGTCCGTTGAATTTATTTTCACATTTTGATAACCTTTCATTCTTCTCAACAGATGTTTGATTAAGCTCGCTGAATTTATTTTCACATTTGAATAAACTATCATTATTTTGAGTATACTTTTCATTAAGCTCATTTAAGTTATTTTCCAACTTTACTAGACTATCATTCTTTTCAACAAATGTTTGATTAAGCTCCCTGAAATTATTTTCACATTTTAATAACCTATCATTATTCTCAATAAATGTTATTTTAAGCTCATTTAATTTATTTTCATTTTTTACTAGACTTTCACTCTTTTCAATACAACTTTTATTAAGTCCGTTGAATCTATGTTCACATTTTGATAACCTTTCATTCTTCTCAATAAATGTTTGATTAAGCTCCCTGAAATTATTTTCACATTTTAATAACCTATCATTATTCTCAACAAATGTTATTTTAAGCTCATTTAATTTATTTTCATTTTTTACTAGACTTTCACTATTTTCAATAAAACTTTTATTAAGGTCGCTGAATTTATGTTCACATTTAAATAGCCCATTATTCTTTTCAACATATTTTCCATTAAGTTCACTTAAGTTATTTTGCAACTTTACTAGACTGTCACTCTTTTCAACAAGAGTTCTATTAAGTTCGCTAAAATTTGTTTCACATTTTAATAGTTTTTCACCCCTATCACACAATTTTTCAATTAAATCCTCACAATTATCTTTTTGTTTTGATATTTCAGTTAGCTTGTGAATAGTTTCTTTTTGAAATTGAATATTTTTCTGAAGATCATCGATTTGACCTCTCAATTCGTGAATAATATTTTCGTTATTCCTATTCTGCAATTCATTTTTTTCAAGTTCACTTTTCATTTGTCGCACATATTTTAGCAATGACTTTGCAACGATATAATTATGTTGATTTTGTTCGGCAAGTTGACATTTTTGATGAATGGGAAATGATTTTAGTTAAAACACACACTGTCTAATTTTTATGAAATGTATTCGCACCTCTGGATTGATTGATGCTCCTCCAAAGGATATTCCGTGAACAAGCAAAATCAAGGCTGTATATATCAGAATTCTGTTCATTCTGAAGTTTAGTGCTCCACTAAATGCGAGTCAGAGACGCTCTTAGTTATGTAGCTTAACATTGGGTTTTTGGGTTTTTTTTTTTGCTTGTCTACCAATTGGAAATTCCGTTGGAAAATACCCAAATCAAATTTTTGACAAGAGATTAAATATGCAACTACAAATAATGTCAATAAGGTCACAACATACAAATTATTTTTGCGTTGCTAAGAGGATTCAAAGTTTTGTGTCTTCAAAAAGCAGAACTCACTAAGCTAACTCTATATATTTCTCCCAATATATACAATGTACTTCCATATTGAATAAATGAAATACAATAAATAAAAGTACAATATCAGCGAATTACGTATACGCCCCGTGTCAGCATTAAGATGACATTTTTGTGTTATACAAATTTAAATTTTGCAAAAGAGGCGAAATTTCTCTCAAAACTACTCCAAGTGTCAGAAACCCAGAGTGCTAGCCTAAGGAAGCTTTGATTGAGTATATATGTATGTATAGATATTCTTTTATTGCCAATTCTATCACTTTCTCTATGCTTTCTTATTTTATTAAAACTTAGAGTATCGCAACCACTTAAAGAAATCGAAATTCTAATTTAAATTTGAATTTTATTTTGCAAATCCTAGCGTACTTACTGAATTCATTCTTTTTAGTGATATCTACTTTATAAGCAATCATAGCAATGTATATATGTATATGTATATATATAGCTGCATATTGGGTAACTCTTCCCTACTACAATGCAAATACACAAAATTAATATATCACGTATACGCCCAGTGTTTTCACTCAAGCATCGATGATCCAGCACAGACGAATTATCTCAGAGACTATTACAAATGTTCTTATATTAAAACAACTTGTTAAAGCCGGTTTTAATCGGCAACTTAGTATACAGTTTATTGTTTCAAATTTTAAAAAGAATTTTTGAACCATGCTAAATAAATATGTTTGATTAAAAGTTTAGGTAGAATTAAAAATGATGATGATGAATTTTAAATTATGCGTATTTAACGGCACAAGATTGTTAGTTATCAATTTTCGTATTAGATCGATAATTTCTCTGTCTTTTAAATCATTCATGTCACGTTCTTCTTTAACAGTCGAAAATATTCTAATAATATATAGCTTGACAACAATTCTGTTGATAGAGAAATGCATTTAGTTTTACATATTCTTTTTGTACTTAGATCTTTCTTATTGGGGAAAAACTTTTACTAAGCGAAGATCAAGATTGATGTAGATTGTTATTGTGATTCATATTTAGAGTATAAAATCCATTAGCCAAAAGAAAAGGAGTCTTTGCTCATAGGGAAGAGTTGCTTATTTTCAAATTATCCTCTTTAAATTCTTTTATCTGTTTGTCATAGAACTATTTGTCTTTTCAATTTAAGCGATATTCCCTAATGATATAAAGAAGGAACGTAAAATTCAATTTAAAGATATCAATTCAAACAGTTCTGAAGTATAAAGTATACAGAATTATAAATCGACAGTTAATTAGATCTCGAAACCTCAGTCTTCAAAAGTACTCCACTCAAATAGTTACCTAAAAATTAGTCTACCAAAGTCTCTGTCATTGTATTTCAAGCTATCGTAGTTAATAATAGTTTTCAACTAAATCTTTCCATGAGGATATAAAATTCGTAGCGCTGTTAAATCGTTAGACGGTAAATCTTTTCTAAGACAAGCAAAAATAAAAAATGATCGTCATCCAAAGATCCAAACCCTGCGACATATGAAGGTATCCCAATCCCTATAGAGCACCTTTTTTCCAAGGTAATGAACTGTTCATGCTATTAAAGAAAGATGTAATCTATTAATTTATTAAAAGATGCAATTTTTTTATTTTGTATTTTACCTCAATGATGAAATTTAACGTCAATCAATTGAACGGAATCCAAAGTGTTGATGATAAAGTAAAGCATCCATTTGTTTATCTGTAACATACTATAGATTAGTTTATCACCTTAATGTAAATTCAAATTAAAAATCATTTAAAAACCTAATTTGAAATTCTTTATTATCAAAGTTAATATATTAAGATTAATATTTTTTCTTTTCAGGCAAACTTTTTGTCTTTCATCAATATTTCAGAAATATCATTTTGCCAATGTTTTGTATTATTAATAATAACATTATATAAAATCGAAACTTATTTATATGTAAGATATTCTAAATATCATTTAATATATACATACCAATAATATATTTCATAATTGCAAACGAAATCTTATTTAAATTGAGCTTGAATCATGGTCATTTTGAGTTAAGCTTCATCTGGATTGAGTAGAGTGCTAGAAATCGAAATAAGCGGAATTATAATATATGCAACCCTGATACTTTAGTTCCATGAAATATTCTTTACATTCGCAGCAAAGTAGCAGAAATAAAATTTCACTTTTAAAGACTTTTGTCTTATTAGATTATTTTGACAAGTTCGAGAAGAATATAAAGTTTTGAAAGGTATGTTATAAAGAAGTTTTGTATTAACCAAGAATCGGAATAACAAGAATACATTTTATAGGGATTGGGATACACATGGTGCAGAATTCGGTTCCTTGGTTAATGATTTTTTCCTCGGATTAGAGAAGATATATCGTCCAAGGGTTTTTCTTTATATATGGACTTCAAAATTGAAACGAAATTGTCAAAATGAGTCAGAAGAACTTGAATGAGTTGTAAAATTAGCACTTCATCTTTAAAAACTTTAAGATCCACGGAATAATTTGTAAAACTTAAATAAAATTAAGTTAAATTACTTTTTTTTAACATTTCTGTTTGTTTAAAAACTTTTAACACTTGAGCAGGATTTAAACTATAGAATCTCGATGCTTCGCTGCTATAGCAAAACGTATTTTCATGTATATCCAGTATCAGGACTTCATATACGTATTATTATTCCATTGCTTTCGATTTCTAGTACCTCACTCAATCCAGATGGAAAACAGACTAATATTAGTATTTTAAATTTAATCGCAGCTTAGCTAAAAATTTTTATGTACATAAGTGGAAAATAAGTACATATGTACAATTTAACTGATACGACAAATTTTGTATAATACAAAAGTCGTAAAATAAAGCCAACACCGATTGTGATTAGAAATCTTGGGTCAAGAACAAAATAAATTTGAATCAATTTCAATTTTGTAGAAAAATAAACTTTTTGCTAATGTGAATAATTGTGTGTAATATTTTTAGCTGTATTCATAGATACAATAATCGAGAAACAAAATCGAAGCAATACTTCTGTACTGATAATAAAGATAAGCATATGTTAGATAAAGATAAATGCAGATAAAAGTGGAGAAATATGGATAATAATTGGATATCGATTGAATAACAATGAAAATGGTTGGAATACTTATTTGCACCAAATAGTCTTTATCCTGTTCGCCATCTAATCGATTCAATTACTTAAATCAATTTATAAAAATATATACACATATAATGCTAAATAAAATAAAATTACCTCAGCAGTCGAAACAATAATTGTTTTCTATGTCATTGCCGAGGTCGTAATTGCAGCGCCATCTTGCGCTTAGTAGAAGCATATTCGAAACCAACAGCCACTCCCACAGATTAGCTGAGACATTCACCATCACTGCCTTTAATATGCAACAGCTGTTACAACAGCAACAGTCAACAAAGTGGTATTTAAAAAATAACATATTTATATTTATACGTTTTAATTACAATTATTATTTAATTAATTTTCTCGTTAAATGTTAAAGGTGAACAAATCATACAACAAATACCAATTAATGAGCATCTACACTAATGTATACTGAGGAGCATTTCTGCTATCGGAGGCGCAAAATACTGTCAAAAATATTGCCGCCAAAATGCAGACAAAATGTCATATAAGAATGTTACAATGAAAATAGTTACACAGAATAAAAAGTGCTTTACTATTTTATTATTATTATAAATAAATGTCATTAAATTCTACATTAGCAAAATTAATTGCTACATTTTAATTTTTGGCTTATCTGGTAATGTATTTCCTATGGTATTTGTGGTATTATTATCTTTTTGGTATATCAAAATACCTTCACATAGATATTTATGGAATTATTTGAAATCAAACTTGCGGTCACGCTGCTGATTGCTTTTTGTTGCTTGTTGTTGTTGGTTGGAAAATACAATTAAAAATTGATTTCGCTATTTAAATATTCAACGCATCAAGGTAAGTGGGACTAGCGGCACATTTTATGCCCAAAAATCACGAGAAACTCCAAATAGCTGGCGAAAAACGTGTTAAAATTGACGTTTGAAAATAGCGCGTCACAAGTGTGCGTGTGTGTGTGAGTATGTACATGTGTGTGTGGAAATGCGCTAACGTACGATTAAAGTACACAACTGCTGCAACTGTTAACGCATTCCTATCAATCCCAACAAATTTGCAATAATAGTAATTTTCTGCTACATTTTCTTCCTAGCGCTACTCAACAAGAAAACAACAACGCGACGGGTGGCGGCGGCAAAAAACCGAAGCACAAAAAAAATAAGAAAAATTTGCAAGGTGTTTGTGTGTGCGCGTATAAGTGTGTGTGTGTGACAACGACGACTTTGCTGTGCTGCTTGTGCTGCTTCTTTCTGGTGCGTGCGCGCTGTCGCAGGGGACCAACTACTAACACACACTCATCGAGGAATTGCAATCGTATTGGTTGGTGTATCCTTTGGCATTTCTGCGAGCTTGGTTGTTGGGAGACGTACAAGCGACAGAAAAATCGCTTTTACCAAATAATATAAAAACAAGTGCAGCTTAAGTCAGCAAATTTTCAAAAGCAAAAAGCCACACTACCAACATAATGGAGAAGAGAATAGAATTGGAAAGACGCGCACGGAAAACAAACCAGGTAAGTGTTTTATTTTATGGTTATACATATGCACGAATATGCATTTATTAATTGCTGCTTGATATTGTGAAACGAATGCTAGAACGAGATAGTACGACAAAGGGCAAGCCGAAAAACGCGCAAAAGTTATGTTGCTGCTGCTGCGTTGTGATTACACAAATTTTTCATATACAACGAACGCCGCGTTCTCTGTGAGAGTGTGTGTTACTGTGTGCCACAAAAACAACAAATACTACGCCATGATGTAAATCTAGTTTCAATTTGTGCCGTTGTCGACGACGACGCCATATAAAAGAGCGCAAAATCACCAGAAGCAGAAGAAGCGACAAATAACATCCATTGCTGGAATGAAAAAAAAAAAAATTGATCGCCATAAGCAAATTCACAAATATGTATGTATGTATGTACATACATACGAAGATGTATGTGTGCTCTTTGCATAAGTGTGTGTCGCGAGCAGTGTTGCCATGTGCGCGCATTTTTGCGCCTTCGCTTTGCTTAAAGCTGCAAAATGCGCGTTGCATTAATTCTAATTGTTTTTCGTGTAATTATTACAATAATAATTGCACCAGTGTGCGTGTGTGTAAATATGTGTGTATGTGAAATGCATGCTGATCGCGAGTCGCGACACAGGCACACAATACAAGAGAGACGCGCACCTGAAATTACGCCAGCTGGCAATGCTTCCACAATCTTGTGTTTTCGTAGTTGATGTTGTTGCTGCTGTTGCTGTTGCTGTCGCCGGCCTTCAATTGTGACAAACACTGCTATAAACAAGCATACAGACGCATAGGAAACACATGCATACTTATTTATGTGTATGTGTACACGTGTATAAGTTTTTGTATGCCATGCTTGTTGTAATTTCAGGTTATTTGATACCAAAATGTATCTATAACAACATTATAGCGCGCGCATCATTCATATGTACGCAACAACAACGCCAAGAACACATCTACAACCAAAGACTCACACACACACAACTCCCTGTACAAGAAACGTGTATGCACATAATAATCGACACATTCTCGCCAATGCCGATGGGTCGCCAGCTTTAGCTGCTGAGACAACATGCACACACACATACACTCCCATACGCTCGGCCATATTGGCTGCGCAGTCATAAATACACACACATATCACAGGCTAGACTTTTCACAATGCAAAAAAACCGGCCGCCCCAAAACGGTACATGCACTGTTTACATGCATTTTGCCCCCTTCTCTCCTTTTCCGTCTCTACGTCCATCTCTCTCGCTCATCCAAAGAAATGCGAAAACGAACAGCCCAGAGAAATAAACCTGTGTCTTTTTTGTGTTTTTCTGTGTGTGGCACTTCTGCTGATTAATAAACATGCGCTCTGGCAAGGCCTAACCAATCAGGCACCCACACCCTACCCACCCACTAGCTCACTCACTCACTCGACCGCCTTCCCGCCCAAAAATGCACACAAAGAGGGACAACTACACAAACGTACACACACAGACAGAATATGTCCTATAGAAGAGCGCATACACACACATCGTAAGCTAAGCTGATATGCACACGCTCCAAGCTTAAGCTGCGTACGTATACACAAGTATGTGTGATAGGGGCATTCATTTAACTACTCATACACAGATACATACATATGTATGTAAGTGAGGCCACACTTGCCTGTGTGTGCATTTAACTGTCCAGTTAAAACAGATGAGATAATGACTCCTAAATGATTTTCGCATTCATTGCACTAATACTAGCCAAAATGTCGCCTAGTTTTGTTGCCAATGGCAACTGTGTCATTTCATTGGACTGCATTCGTTAGAAATTGGGCTAATCAGAAATCAATCAAGTACTAGTCATTTTATTCTTGTATCTGATTTGTTTTGCGCATCATAGAAAATGCGTCTGATAGCCACCCACAGTTGTTTGGTTTAGCACGAGACACAAACAAAAAGTTTTTGTCTGCTTGCTTTGCTCTTCTTGCTGTTCTCTGTAATCAGCACGCGCAACAAATACAAACGTCAGCTTGTCAACATATTTGTTGGTGTTGCCGGCTTGTTTCATTCCCACAAATTGCAGGACGACTTCTCCTATGTTGCCCCATTCCGTCCGTCTGCCGTCTCCCTTTAACCCTTGTTTCTCGTTCAATTCTCATTCTCGCGCATTCCGTTTTGTGGCGCGTACGTCACACGTACACGCACACACAAACACGTATACATATACACACAGCTGAAAAAATGGTATTACATAAACGCGCGTTGCCACTTTTTCATCCTCCAGCTTCTGCCGAATGCGCAAATTGATTGAAATAACATTTTCTTTATAATCTCAGCACATTGAATTGTTTTTAACCAACTACTGCGCCATTTTGTGAGCAAAATTTGTTTGCAAATTAAAAAAAATTCTTTTGCGTTTGATCGATTTTCTTCTTTTTTTCTTTTTGCGTATGTATTTGTTATACATTTTGAGGTTTTATGTTTTACGCTTGTTCTTCTGCCACACGTTCACACAGACAGACATGGCGGACTGTTAGGTTGCTTCAGCAATGCTGAATATATGGGCTGTGTGACCAAAGTGTCTAGCGTGAAATTTGCCCATATCCGTTGGAAAATAAACTTAAAATACTAAAACCCTCTTCTAGACTTTTGAATTATTTGAAATGAAATCTTTCAAAGAATGCAATTTGGTTTTTTTTGTTTTTTTTTTTGTCTCTATAGATCACAGAGCTGAATCTGGACAATTGCAGGAGTACAAGCATTGTTGGCCTTACAGATGAATACACCGCCTTGGAATCATTAAGTTTGATAAACGTGGGCCTTACGACACTCAAAGGTTTCCCTAAGTTACCCAATTTAAAGAAGTTGGAGTTGTCTGACAATAGAATTTCGAGTGGCCTCAACTATCTAACGACCAGCCCAAAGTTACAATACTTGAATTTGTCGGGCAATAAAATCAAGGACCTGGAGGATCTGAAACCTTTGGTGGAATTCAAAAATCTGGCTGTCTTGGATTTATTCAATAACGATGCCACCCAAGTGGACAATTACCGTGAGAAAATCTTCAAGATGTTGCCGTCTTTAAACTTTCTGGACGGGTAAGTTTGCCTATTATTGACATCGAATATCTCTAGTTCAATTTAATTGATTAATTCTTTTCTCTAAGAAGATTCGATGCCAATGATGTGGAAGCACAGTCTGACGGCGATGATGATGACGAGGTCAATGGCAATGACTCCGAAGATGAAGGTGCGTATACTTCATATGCTTCACAATATACATTCATACATACATAAATGCTTAAGATACATTTGATTTGAGAAAGCATAGATATTGTCCGATACTTAAGGAAGCAAGCAGTTTTCATAAATTAGAAATGGAAATGCATCAATACCAAACTGTGTCCGTCTGTGTCTTAAAAATTAGCAAGAGTTTGGGGGATTGTTAAGTGCTGGAATTGCGAATCTCCTTCACTTACTTGTGACCGTTAGTTATCATCGCTGCTATCGCATCAACAACACATCTCAACCACAGATTCTGTCGCCTTTCAGATGGGCGCAGTGCATTCTGTTTAAATGGTTTAGAGATCGATTTAGACGAGCTCGAGGCATTGGAGCAGCGTGTAAAGGCCAAGAAACAGTTGCAGGAAGCGTCGGCAGCGGCAGCGTCGGCGAAAGACGATGTAATTGGTGTCAACAATGCCAGCACGTCCAACCTGCCTGACAAAGATGAAGTTGATGAATTAGATGAATATTTAAAAGAATTGCAATTGAGGGAAGCAAGCCAAGCCGCCATTAAGTGCAATCCTGAAACTAGAGACACCACCTCCAATTCAAGCACAAATTTTGCAATATTACTCTATTGGTTTTTAGCAATATTAAATCTGGCAAATGCCACCTATTGTAAGCATTGCGCATTCATATTCGATTGACTTCTAATGAGACCTTATTTATTTGCATTATGTTATTTGTAGTTTCGAGCGATGATGACGATGGGGAAGGCGACAGCGACGATAGCGACGAGGAGGAAAATGGCGATGTATCGCTTTCGGAGGTAAATATTTCACATCTTACAATCTGTGAAATAATATGTAATAATTGTAATATTCTGCGCAGGTCTATAATGATGATCTAGAGGAAGACAATTCCGATTGGGAAGAAGGCGAGGGCGGCGATGACGATGAGGATGAGGATTCGGATATTGATGAAGCCGATGGTGAGGCAAACGAATCGGCCGCATCAGTCAATGCCAATGAAAAGGATGGTGATAAGCCAGGTAAACAAAGCAAGCAATCTCAATTAATAATTTGTATTCAAATAATTTGGTGTGTGTTTTGCAGATGAATCGCAAGCCAGGGGCAAGAAGAGAAAGCATGATGGTTAAAGAGAGATGTATGGATCTACAAGTGTATCGTCTTTGTACGTTATAAATTTAAAAAAAAATAAAACACAACAAACACTCACACATACAGCAACAAGAACACACATCATATTTTGATAAAAACAAACAAAAAAGCAAAATAAAAAAGTAAACTTAAAGATAAAACAAAAAGAAGGGTCCCATTAGAAAAACCAACATTTGTTTCGTTACATTTTAAGCTAAAAAATATTCTAAAAAAGAAAATAACAAAACAAAAAAAACGCATACAAACAAAATGTAATAATCAAAGGAAATACATCAGCAAAATAAAAACATGATAATTTTAAGCAAAACACTAAAACTCAATACACACCGACAACACACAAAACTAAAGAAATCAAATCCAAAATTGATCAGTTTACACCAACGCAAACACAAGATAGAGTTCCAGTATATGATTATTTCGATTAATGTAAAATTGCTTAGCATTAAGTTAAGAACAAGGTTATCAATTATATGATTACATAATGACAGAATTTTTTAAATGTTAAATTTGAACAAAAAGATGAACGGAACTTGCTAAACTTGCGCCTCAAATATTATTGCATTAAAATCAATCATTTCCATATTAGTTGCTGCTTTTTATTCGGTTTCAAGTTACCAAAACAACTACCACGACATATTTGCTGCTAAGAAGGATTTTTACTAACTCTTAAGTCATTCCTTTTGAATATATACATTAACTACACATTTAATTAGTTAAGAACACTTATAATTTATACTTCCTTATAAACGTAAAACAAATCAAATATAAACAGCTCTATATTCATTGTTACCCATCCACACACACACATACAATATTTGTTTACGATTAAGTACTATGCGTAACATTATTATCATACAGATTGTTTCCAATTCTTCAAAGGCAGTAGCATGTTTTAATAATTATCGCAAGTAAAATGCAATACAAAAGTTTTAGACAAAGTGTATCTTTCATTTCATTTACAATTATGTATGCAATACGTTTGTATCCAGATGCAGACAATTTGTATAAACACCGAAAGCGAGACCGAAATATATAAAATTAAATAATTTTAAAAATATGGTTTTACTTACGACTGGGTTCGAATAAACTTTTAAGGGTTAAATTTGCTGTTAAATTTTTAACGGCTCTGTTAAAGTTTAAATTTAACAGCGCGCCAAATTAACATTTTTTACAGTGCCAACCGAGCATCTATGTAGGCTAACATAGTCGTTAATTTATTCATTCAAATATGTATTCTGTATTTTATACGTAGGAATAAATTTTACAAAATTTAATTTTCACATTTAATAAAATTATTTTTAACAAAATTTATTTATCAATAAAATTAAAAATTGAAAAGTAATTTACCAATGTTAGCATTGCCTTTACTCAACACTGTGCCGACATGGACATTAAGCAACACTTTTGCAGCATTCAACATGCGCAAAAGAGGAAGCAGGCACAGCAGAGCACATATGTGAAAGCGAGAGAGCATTATTCAGCCAGCGCTGACTACAACGTCGCGACGCTGTCGACGTCTCTTTATTTGACGTCGAGTCGTCGCTGCGGCTGGCTGTGTTAAAATATACATACTAGACAAGTAGACTGCGCTGCCTGCTGCATTCTTGGAACAAAAATTTCACTGTTGGCAGCGACTGAGGAATAAAATTGAACGTCGACGTCGCGACGTTTCTTCCTCGAAGAAGACCAAATCAAAATAAAAACAAATAAACTATAAAGGGTGCGTGCGCGCCAATTATTTAACAACAATTAGCAAACGAAAGAAACAAAGTGAGTGCTTTTTTTTTGCTGTTAAAGTTTTTAGTTCGACGGCAATTTGATCAAGTGGCCACAATTTAAAACACAAACATCAAACACTCACTTCATATACATTCATACATTACCCATACATACACACACGCACACACACACAATCGCAAATAGAACTAAATGTTTGTTATATTTCATTGCAGTGCACACGCTTAGTGCAGCCATCGAGATGGACAAACTGGATGCCAACCTGGAGCAGCAGTTTGATCTCAATCTAATTGAGGCGGTCAAAATGAATCCCGTCATCTACGATCGCTCACATTACAACTACAAGCACTTTGTGCGCAAGGCGCAGACCTGGAAGCAAATTGCCGAAACTCTCGGCGTAAGTGGTAAGTGAAATTTTGTTGTATTTTTAAGTTGTTGTTGTTCTTGTTGTGGGGCAAAGGGAACAACAGCAGTCGTCGCTAAACTAAACGTTGTGGCAAGTGAAATTGGTTTGGGTATCAGTTGAAGCGGCTGGCGACGACACCGTCACCGTCTCCGTCGTCGTCGCAGCAAATTGATTAATTCTGAGTATGGTTAAGACGCATAACGGAGGGGGTAAGAGCGGGCTGGCAACAGAGACAACATCGTCGTCGTCGACGACAGCAGCAGCAGCAACAATCGTAGTAGGCAGCAGCGGGCGTCGGCAGCAAGCGGGCAGCAAAAGCAAGTGTACAGAAACGACGCAAAAGTGAACGGCGACGCAACGGAGACGCGTCAGACGGTTGTGAAATGTCAGGAGCGCTGTTGCCTATGTCGCGGGTTAGGCGCTTCTAGCACACGCAAATAGTCTACACTTTGAAATGCTTTTGTGCACGAATAAATGTGTTATAAAATTACTTGAGTGAAATTACAGCAATAACCCTTTCTTAGCGCCCCCATTTGGGCGCTTCAGTTGCGCACCTGACCGCGCTGTCGACGGTGTTCGCGCAGTCCACATTTTTGAAGTTGCTGTACTTTTGCGTCGCAGTAGTTGTCTCTGTCGCACACACGCTGCCTACGCCAGCGTTTATTTTTATACAACTGCTACTGCTGCCGTCGCTGCAGCTGCTGCCTTGTCGTTTGCCGTTGTTGGTGGTTCACTCACACAGATACGAAACCAGCACACTTATACACATGCACACACAGGGAATCGTCAAGCGACCGACCGAACAGCTTTCATTTCATTTCATGAGTATACCCAAACTGTATACCAACAAAAATGTCTCGTCTCTTGCCTCTCACTTCATGTACATTATTTTCTCTTACATATTATGTGCTGCTGCGCCCCCCTGATTTCAGTTTACACACATAAATACGCATAAATATGTATCGTATGTGTGGTATATTTTTGGTGGATTTTCTGCCAATATGAATTATGCAAGAAATGAATTAAACTTTTTGGGGTTACTATAGCAAGTAATAAAACCCCATTGGCGCCAAACCGTTGAATGCAGCACAAAAATGATGAAGACTGCCACACAAGATTCGCTGCCTGGGTCGCTGCTGCTGCTGCCGCCGCCAGCATTCAGCAGGCTGGCGTTACCAATACCAAGCGCGGGCAGAATCAACTCGTAGTTGTAGTCGACGTCGACAGCATGCCGCCGCGCGCTCGCTCGGAAGCTGCTGTCGCTGCTGGCGTGCCACGGATTCAGAGCGTTTCAGCAGCTCAGCTGCGCTTCTGCCAACAGCAGCTAACGCCGTTTGTTCAAGTGTCTGTCAACGTTGTGGAGCTATGGTGCAAAAGGGGGCATGTGGGGTTGACGATGGTGACGTCTCGCGGTTTGTTTTGGTTTGCAATTTGACGTGTGTACATATGATGGCGGCGTTGCCACCCCCCAGAAGCAAATCAGTCAAACAAAAACATAAAACTGATAACGTAAATAATGTTATGATAAACATTAAATTTAACAAGTTTTATGAATAATGTTTTTGTTTTATTTTTTTAGAACAAAAATGTACAAAGCGATGGAAGAGTTTGCGCGACAAATTTGCGCGCGAAATGAAATTGTGCCAAGAATCGCGCTGGCGTTACTTTAAACAGATGCAGTTCCTTGTCGACTCGATCCGGCAATATCGTGAATCACTGTTGGGAAAGTGCGCCAATGGCAGTCAGAATGCCAGCCAAGTGGCCGATCCCACGCAACAACAACAGGCCCAACAACAGACCGTCGTCGACATCTTTGCGCAACCTTTCAATGGAAGTGCCACAACATCTGCCCAGGCGCTGACACATCCGCATGGTGAGTATCCTTGTAACTTAGGCGACTACGGTTACCAACATTGTACAGCAAAAATTTGCACGATTCGAACTAAATTTTGAATCTATAATTAAATCTTAATACTAAATTGCACATTGGAATTATTTGTAGAAATAACCGTTACTGGCGATGCGCAGCTGGCTACAGCGGTAGGCAAGGACCAGAAGCCATATTTCTATGAGCCACCATTAAAGCGCGAACGGAGCGAGGAGGAGCACAGTGATAACATGCTGAACACTATCAAGATATTCCAGAATAATGTGTCGCAGGCGGTCAGCGCCGAGGATCAATCGTTTGGCATGGTTGTCACCGATATGCTCAACACGCTGGGCGTGCGGCAAAAGGCCGAGGCAAAGGTGCACATCATCAAGTATCTGACAGATATGCAACTGCTGGCGCAACATAACAAATACTAACTGCTGCAACAGCTGCAATTGGACAATGTCCTCGACGCACGATGGTTGCTCTAAATCAGCTACACATACATACATACATACAACAACAATACAGAAAGTAAATGCAAAAAATCAATGAACACATGAAGATCGATCCCAAGAACAGGAACCGCCGCCTGTTGCCCCCCGAAACAAATACACGTTTCGTCTTTTAGCAATTTAAGTCTTAAAAGTCAAACTAAAGTTTAAAAATTAGTTATAAAAGAAAGAAAAAAAAAGGAAAAGAAATGAAAACACTTCACTTAACATACATTACATCTAATTAATGAATTACGAGTTACAATTACGCAAGCACCAATCAAATATATATCTATATATATATATACATATACAAAATTGAATATATATATTCTTTGATTTGGCCGTAGTTGATATCTCAATTCAATTCTCTCACCCCAGTTTACAAAATTGTACAAACGAAAAAATTAAAAAAAATGAAATGAAAACTGGATATAGAAATAGACGATTGGATTTGTATGTAGTTTTTGGAGAAAATTCAATAGTTTTTCCTCTATCATCATTTATAATATTGTGTAATACAGCAAATTGTATATTTTTGACTACGATTTAGTTTAAACATGCCATCGGGTTTAGTTTTGTAATTAAGTAAGTAAAATTGTATACACAGAAAACAAAACGAAAAAAACAAACAAAAAACACGTTATTATAATTTTTTAAGTTCTGTTGTAATATGCTGAAAACGCTTGAAATTTATATTTAAAAGGCTTTAATTAAGTTGTGAACCTTTTAAACACATACATACACATACATATTGATAACAAACGAAAAAACGCATATTACACTATTAATTGAATAATATATATCTCCATAATTATAATTTCTGAATCAACACCGAACATTTTTCAATATAAAGTCAGTAAGCACATTTGTGTACATTTTCACAACAATATTAAAAAAAACTGATATTGTTCAACATTTCGATTTACATAAACGTTTTGATGTACAAGAAATCATTAATTGTGCAATTATTTGCAATAAAAAGTTTACAAAGCAAAAAAAAAAACAATTTATAAATCTGTTTTCAACTGTCATTTCAATTTCCGGAAATCTGGCAACACTGCCCTCCTAATTGTAAACAAGAAACAGCTGATACGCTTGTTTCATTTTAGTTGGCACACTTTTTTTATATAATGTCGGCGAAAACGGAAAATGCTGAGACAAAAGATACAAATACTACAGAAAAATTAGAAGATACATGGGCGGTAAGTAACGCATATAAATAAAGAGGAAAGAGCTCATAGAAATCGCCCACAGATCCGACCGTGTCACCTGTATAAAGATGAGCACGACGATTGCACCAGTTTCAAGGCACGTTTCCATCAATATTTCATACACGGCCAGGACACCGACTGCTCGCAATGGCTGACAGACTTTAAGAATTGCGAGCGCTATGCGCAATCGAATGGCAACGATGTTGCCGCCGGCGCTGCTGTCATCAAGAGCGAGGAGCAGCGACGACTGACAAGATTACGGGCGCATTACGCCAACGATACATGGACAAAACGCAAACAGCCGCCAGAGGATTGGGCCAAGCCGTTACCCGACTGGCTGCAGAAGCGCAATGAGAACACATACTTGGAGCTTAAGCAAAAGGAGCTGTTGGGCGAGACGACAGCGGCAACAGAGGAACAGCGTTCATTCTGTGCTATTATGTAGCGTTAGCCAATAAAGATATCAACATATGAAGTACTTGTATTCTGTCTGGCAACGCTGATCGATCAGCTGTGCACGTGCGTTGTTATTCTTAGGGGGAAGGTGTTGTCGCCACACGCTTTTCGTCGATACACATTTCTTTTTTTGTTGGGTCCGTGGAAGCGAACCACGGTACAATAGTTTGGAAAATGTTAAAGGGCAGCACAATAAAGGCATTGGATGTGAGAATTTGGCAGCGATTCATTGAAACAAGGTCAGCAGGTAAATATGAATTACATAATCTCTCAGCAACCCTTTCGAGTCAATTGTAAAAAATAAACAAGGGAAAGTCGTTCAGTGTATCGTACTCCATACCGACAAAAGATGCATAAACTGTTAAAAAACTATTAGTCAGACCTAACAGCGTTATTCGTTGCAGCTGCCACCAAAAACGATCGTATGTCAATGGCATCCAACGCACCTATTTAACGTTCAACGATCTGCGCAACAAAAATCGCTCTTATACGAAAAAGGAGCTCGTCGGGTGAGTGAATCTCTTTAAATGTATTTTAGCATAAAATAAATAGTATCAATGTTTGCATGTTGCAGCTACTCCATGCAGGACATGTACAGTGTGGTCTCCGATGTCAGCAACTATTACAAATTTGTGCCATACGTGAAGCGTTCTCATGTTCACAGTCGTGACAATGCCGGATTTAAGGCAGATTTAATTGTCGGCTTCCCACCGCTCAACGAGGCGTATACGTCACGGGTGACGCTGCAGCCGACGACGCTGGTGAAATCAGAGTGTCACGATGGTCGATTGTTCAACTATCTGTTGAACGAATGGCGTTTCAGTCCCGGCCTCAAGGATATCCCAAATTCGTGTGTACTCGACTTTAAGGTCGCGTTTCGGTTTCGTTCGCTGTTGCACAGTAATATAGCCAACATATTCTTCGATTTGATATGCGATCAAATGGAGAATGCGTTCATTCAAGAGGTGCGACGACGCAGTGGACCTCCCTCGATTCGTTCGCATGTCCTCGAATCGAAACGATCCTGACAAAATTAATCTAATGGCTTAGTTGTACTAATATATAAGTTAGAAAAAGAAAAAACAAACATCATATTCATGTTGTACAGATTTGCGTTCATATATACTTATATATATATATATATTTTTGTTACAACAATTAAACAGATTGTAAATAAACCAAATAACACAAGAACATATGGTATAAGTACGTACATAAAATCAATTTCTCCATTAATCGATTCTTCTTTGCGTCCAACAGTCTCGTTATTTTTTTTTTTGAGGGGATTACTTAAATGTTTAATTGACAGCATCGGTGTTAGTGTGTTTGCGTTTAGAACTAAGTATAATTAAATAAAAATATCTATGGAATGGCATCGATTAAGTCGAGAAAGATTCTCTGGAGCTGCCTACAACATTACATTACATGCTTACATACAAACGTCGTTTATACGAAGTGATCATCATAATGATTGCAATATCATCCATGGTAGTAGATACGAAAGATGGAACAATGATGATTATGTCTGCATGCAATTTACAATAGCTTACGAATATTGCAACTGATGTGTCTGTCGTATCAACGTTGTATATAGTACATGATCTTGATGGGCAGTTATCTGAGTTGGCAAACAACAGTATACTTTTGAAGAAAGAAGTACAAGTGTTCCCACGTATATATCTAAGTCGTATATCTAAAGTTCTAACAGTTATCTAACTATAAATCGAGTGTGTCCCATATATGTATATATATAATTATTGATGCTAAGCTCTCTACATTCAACTTTATACAGGGGGTGATGTGTAACAAACTCTACTTAAGTTGGGCGCGGTAAAAAAGTTGTCTACAGTATTAATAGTGATAATATAAGTATGCAATACCCTAGCATCGCAGTTAAATTTATGTATGTATGTATATATAGTGTGTTGGGTATGCAAGCTACGGCGTGCCGAAGATCACGTTACGGTCTTCCGTTTACGTTTACGTTATCGATATTGTCCAGTGAAATATGCGTGCAACTCTACTTAAGAATCAATTAAGCTATATAGTAGTTTAGTCATAAATGGTTTAACAAATGTCTACAGTTAATAGTTTTGCTAAGAGCTGCTCCTAATGATTATGCAATATAAGGTATACACGATGAAGAAAGGTACAAGTCCTTAAACACTAACAATACTCGACATAACATAAGTTTTACAAAACATAGCACAACTTACAAATATTTTTAAGCACAAAATTCGGACGAATGCGAAACAAATGCAGAATACAAACTAAATATATATATATCAAATACATAAAACTCAAATTCGTTGCTCGAAATGTGGTAAGAGGGACACGGCATTAGCGCAACCATTTCAAATGGTTTACAAAAAATATCACTTGTTCTTGTTGATCCTGGGCCTCATCGGGAGAAGGAGGAGGTGGAGGCGACTACGTGGTTGCCATGATGCCGCAGCCGCCACTGCCGCCAACCTCCTTCGCTCTCAGTTGTGTTTGGCCCGCTTGCCAAACATATAACCCTTCCAACGTTCCGCTGTCTGGGCAATCAATGGATCACTATCGATCGTCGCCAGCAATAGCAATTGATTCACATGCGTCGCATGGTAATCCCAGCGTGCTAGATTCGGTGCCACGCCCAAACTCAAATGCCGCAGATCGTAGCTGGTGCCAGAGCCAGTGTCGTAGAGCAGCAGCATCTTCTTCAGCGAATGCATGCCCTGGGCAAACAGTTTGCCCGCCTCACGTGCTATCTTCCCGGGCGCCGTGCTGTTCAGATCGTAGAGACCCAGCAGCGAGTAGATGAAACCGTTCAGCACAAAGGATGGCGGCGTTGTGGGATACTCCTCGTACCTGAGAGGATGGTAAGAGCAGTGTTAGAAATGCACAAATGAAATCGCAAATAGGAAATGGGATTTGTTTTAGAGTTCAGATAAAAACGCCTTTTACTGCACTTTTTTCTATAAAGTTGATCATTATTTCGTATTTTAACATCATCGCATACATTTTTCATTTTAACATTAATAAAAATCATCACATAAATTAAAAATTTATGTGATTATTGATGATGCTAATGTTAAAATGAATTAACATTATTTAAAAAAAAAATAAAGATGAACTTCATAGAAAACATTGCAGTCTTAGGATCAAGCTTTAAAGCTTCATCTTGTTCTAGTCTTTAGGATCTAGCTATAAAATGTAATCTTGGGTTATTTTACACTTTGTGGCATCGTGGTAGACTTATAATAAATACGTTTGAATCAAGACCATCTTTTTTAGAAAATTTAGAAGCGTTAATTTGAACTCTTTGGTTTCTAGGCGTTTATAAAAGATAGAGATAGGTAATAGATCAGACAGCCTTACAAATACTTGCAGTTTAGTGTTTCTCTAACTCGAGGCAATCAACTCACCAGTAGTACTTGTCCATGAACTGCGCCAGGACGCCGCCATCGCGAGAGTAGATGCGATATGGCTGAAGACCCAACGAGGCGGCCTTGAGGTAACGCGAATCGCCGCCAGAATGCCAATAGGCGCGTGCCAGCACCGAGATGGCGTGACCCTGTCCCATGGCTGAGATCCAGCCGGGACGCAGCTCGGCAAAGCCATTGAGACTGCGGCGCACCGGATTCGTCCAGCCGCCTGTCTTTGTGTCTTGATTGTGCACAAACCACTCGGCGGCATCGTAGAAATGCGCCAAATGATCGCTCGTCGACAGCGTCAAGTTGTCGTAGAATCCAATACCCAAGAAGGCAATCGATAGCACCTCCAGATCGCTGCGTCGCACCTTCAGCGGCGACCGTTTGTCGCTCATGACGATGCCCTTCTGCACATCGATGTGCAGATCCCTTGTGATGTGACGCCACTTGTTCAAAGCACCACCGCCCAAGCCGTAATAGATATTGGACTCCTGCACGCTGAGCAGCAGCTCGGCGGCAATGTAGTGCAGTTGATAGCTATGCTTGCTATCACGATTGAGCACGGTGACCATCAGACTGCTGCTGTTGGTGACCAACAGCAAATCCACACTGAGCACCAGATCCTGGGTCTGATTCAATTGAATGCTGATGGCGCTCTCATAGCCAATGGTCGTCTCGAACTGGACAATGCTGGTGTTGAACTTGTGATGCCAGATGCGTGTCATATTGCTGGTCTTTGGCGTTGTCCACTCCATCGACTGATTGCCATCCGCATCCTCCAGAACATGTTGACGCGGCGTCGCCTCAGTGAGATTCTTGCTGTAGTGCGCCAAGGCAAATTGTGCTATTTGCGTTGGATAAAAGTAGCCACGCTTTTCCCATTGTGTGCTTACTGGAACACCTTCGGCTGCGCTGATGCACTTGACGCGATCACGTACCTCCACATTGTAGTTCTCAAAGTACATGAAAACACCGCGTGGATCGTATTTGCCCTTCGGGAGATTTACCTTGGCATTGCTGTGCATCCAATTGAATTTGACGACCTCGTTGTTCGTTGAGACAGCGCCACTGATATCGAAATATTGCCGCAGAAACGAGAAGGGCACATACACCTCATTGGCATTCTCGTCGCGCTTACAGTGTATGCTGTACTCCTGATTGATGGCGCACTCAATGTCCTGCAGTGGCACGCTAGGCGATGCCTGTTCCTGTTGTCCGCCAGCAGCTGAACTCGTTAGTGCGTCGATCGTTTGGCGTCGGCTCAGCTGACGCACAAAGTCCGGAGAGAAACTGAAGGCGGCACAGCGCATATAGATGCCCAGAGTGATGACCATGACGGCCACAATGAGCAGCATCAGCACCGCTTTCAGATTCAGTCGCATGATGAAGAATACTAAAGGTTCGCGCTGCAAATAGAAAACACTTCATATATATTCATAAACATGAGATTAGACAGTTGACCTCTTACCTTAAGACTTGATGATTTGCAGCGCGTTGCGACTTCCAGATCTGATTGTTGGCGCCTCAGTGTGTGATAAGCATCATCGCTATGGGCAGCACTGCCATTGGCATCCACAACATTCGCCAACTGAAATTCGGACATGCAGATCGTCGGGTCTGGTCACACTTTTGCAAGCCCTTTTTGCCTTTCGTTTGCTTTTGCTTCTCTTTTAATATTCGCAGCACTCTAACGTCATATTCTAAATATAAAACGAACACACACATATACACTCGCGCTTTAGCCCTGCTGCTGTTGTTGCTTGACTATTAATGTAGTATTATTGCCATATTTATAAATCCTGCACTTTGCAGACGTAGATTATTGCACATGCAGCTGTTGTTATTTCTGTTGTTATTTTGCTTGAGCTAGGGTAGTGCACTGCATAATGCATTGCATGCCTAATTTCTGTTAGTGTCTATTGCGAAATTGAAACATATTTTATTTTATTTATCACTAGCTGCATTGGGTTTGTTTTTTCATCTATAAATTTATGACATTTTCATCACATTGAAACTAAAACTCGCACTGAGCAAGACTGCTGCAAAAGCAAACACAAACACAACTGCAATGAAGAAGAAGACAAGATACTTAAGTTTACACAGTGCGCAGGTAACGCAATGTATACGTTAACATGATGTTGCACTAGCTGCTGCTGCTAACTAGTTGCAGTTGATATAACATAAGCTCACATTTTAAAAATAATTTATAAATTCATGTAATCTTTTATATTCATATAATCAATTACTTGATGTGCAATAAATAGAAAGTTTCATCGCAATTTGTATACTTTATCAGCACATATGATCAGGTGTAAACCATGCTGTTGAGTGTTTTGACAGCTGACAAGCGTTGCCATATCATGGCTCTGGGTTGTTGCATTTTGTAAACAAATCAATTGAAAATAGTTGGACAAAAGTTCAAATCGACGCAAAAGAAAATCAATAAACTAAAGTTATGCCAGCCAGCTTTATTTAAGCAATTTGTCAATGTGATTGTGCTTTATTTAAAAGACAGCAAAAACACCATGTGTGTTTACAGTATGCCAGTTGGCAGCCCTAATCAAAGATAAATCAATAGCGGCGTGATTTGTTTACAACACAAACATAAAAATGTTATAATTGCAAAATTTTGGTGTATAAAATAGTATAGTAAGCAAAAACTATAAAACAAAAGCTAAGAAATGCTTAGTATTAATCCACGGACATGTGCAATATGCGTGCTGCTTCTAAGCGCAGCTCTGCCGACCACAAAAGCCTCCAACGGCGATCGCACACAATTCTTTCACAATTGTCGGCAAAATTGCGAACGCACAAATTGCTCAGCTGGCAAGTATATCGATAAATAAATGAAAAAACCGTCTAGATTTGTAACTAAATCAAATATCACTTTTCTAGATGGCCTAGAAATCCAGGAGCAGGCAATTAGTTTCTATGGCCAAACGATATTCGATCGTTTTTTCGGCTGGAGCTGTACTGATGAGTGCTCCTATGGTTGCATGTGGCGCACTGTGTTTGCATTTTTAGAACGTGGCTGGCCCATCCCACAATTCTATGGGAAATGGCCATTTCTTCGACTGTTTGGCATGCAGGAACCGGCTTCAGTGGTCTTTTCGCTGCTCAATTTCTTAATGCATCTGCGACAGTTGCGCAAATTTCGCCGCGAAGTACGAGCCGACAGTCCATGCTACATGCTGGCGCACATCTTTGGTTTGGTATGAGATTTTCTTAACACCTGCTAACTACATATTTTAGAAGGTTATTATGATTGAGAGGCAGTCGCAACTGTATGCCAAAGAGGAAGGTTTTTTTTTACGTTTCGTTCGCTACTTTTAACTCATAAATATCAGAGTTTATACCATTTGCACAGAAGTTATGCTAGAATCAAAGTGTTCGTGGTAAATAGTAATTTCGCAATTATTATATTAGGATAGCTGTTATCTTAAAGTTCATCACACTTGTCTATAGCGCATTTCATTTTCTGTCTTTTAATTTCAGACCTGTCTCAATGGCTGGGTGTGGTCAGCGATCTTTCACACCCGCGACTTTCCACTCACCGAGCTGCTGGACTACGCTTTCGCATACTCCATCATACTGTGCTCCCTGTACTGCATGCTGATGCGAATGCTTCATCGATATTCGCTCTTTCTTCGCGGTGTCATCACACTGGCAGTCGTCTCGTACTACATCAATTACTTTGCCTATTTGAGTGTGGGCAAATTTAACTATGCCTTCAATATGAAGGTGAACATTGCTACCGGCGCACTGGCTGCTGTGGGCTGGTTTATTTGGTGTCATCGTGTTCGCTATCGTCGGCCGTACTTTAAGCGTATACTGCGATTCTATGTGCTTTTTGCGCTGGCCATGAGCCTGGAACTGCTCGATTTTCCGCCAATACTTTGGATACTCGATGCGCACTCGTTGTGGCATTTGGCCACAGTGCCATTGGTTTCACTGTACTACGAGTAAGTGTACAAGAAATGTACTTGTTGTAGTAAACATAATCATAACTGTTTATTTGCAGCTTCATGATTGAAGATTGCCAAACGCTGCGCAAGGAGAAGGCATTAACAGAGGCTTATCCCTATTATAACAAGGATATTTAATTTATTTTTTAGGCATACTCGCATATTCTATAAATCTAATATTAGCATAGAATACACAAATTGTAACTCTACATTTGTCCACATTGAGATATTGTCACTGGCAGCTTCGGCTTATTATTGGGTCCTGTAGGCACATTTTCAATTTTGCGCATTATCAGCAGACCATCGAGTACACGACCAAATACCACATGCTTGCCATCCAGAAAGTTGCATCGCGCACACGTTATGAAGAACTGGCAACCGTTAGTATCTCGACCACTGTTGGCCATGGCCAACAAACCTGGTGAATCGTGTTTAAGCGTGAAGTTCTCGTCAGCATACGTGTTGCCATAAATGCTGGTCACGCCGGTGCCGTCGCCTTGCACAAAGTCACCGCCTTGTATCATAAAGTCCTTGATCACTCTGTGAAAGCTGGCACCCTTGTAGCCAATGGGCACACCATCTGGTCGATATTCACCCGTGCAGAATTGTCGAAAGTTCTCAGCAGTTCGTGGCACAGTGTCGGCAAACAGCTCAAAAATCATGCGTCCAATTTCCTGAAAAACAGAAACAAACGTGTGAAATTTCGTCGACTTGCTAACATTATTATAAGCAACTGCCAACTCACCGTTGTGCCGACCGCAATGTCCAGGAAAACTACGGGATTATTTGAGCTACGCAATTGCGATTGTATTTGATTCCAGTTTGGCATATTAAATAAGATTAATTCTAATTTTAATGCAAACGTTTAATAAACAGCGTCCGCCGGTCGTGGTTTGTTTACGTTTTAAGCGATGATTCAGTCATTCATCGATTAACACACATGCAATCGTGTGTCAGCAGCTATCGATATTTGCCGGCTATCGCATCGCGTCGTGCAGCTGTTTCACACATGTGTTTGCTGCTTGTTTATTTTATTTGTTTGGTTTTTTCGAAATAATTGCGTTATTATTAAATACTTGAAGTCACGTTTTACATAACGTAAGTGAAGTGTGTGTGCGGCTAGCAAACGTATTTAAATCAAGTGCAAGTGGTTAGTGGTTTCTATTTGCAGTCACCGAATAATTCATCATTCGGGTAAGTGTGGCTTTTGTTTTTTTATTATTTATATTTTGAGAATTTGCAAGTCGACTCCGGCTAGTATAAATATAACCGATTCTACGCATTTTATTGACTTTGGTTGTTTCACTGTTGTTTACCCTTTAAATGGTGATTGCACAAAGCGACATGCAAATTGTGCACGACTCATCTTAACGAAAAAAAGTTTCGTTCAATAAACAGTCGGAGTTGTTTTTGTTTTTGGTGTATATTTAAAAATGTGCATATCAAATGCTAAGTAAATGTTTATGTTTATAAATAAGTGGTTTTTGTTCATGAGCTTGGACTAAACATACAATGCATACAAAATGAACTTGTTGATTGTAGGTGTGGTGTGGTAATTAGGAACCCAACAATAAATTAAATGAAATTCAGCAGCGCAACTTAAAAATTAATACAAATTACATACAGTATATGTTATATGTTAATACTCGGGTACGAGCAGCGTTAAAATCATCAGATTTCTTTCTTTAGGTACAGGCCTCATTTCAGCTCGAAACTAAAATATAGGTAATACTATCTACACGGGAGGGGGATTCCCCCCCATTCCCATTCTTATTTCAATTGCTCGCCTCATCCGTATCAACATCCGAAATGTCCTTTAGTTTCGTAGTGTTGTTGTTATTATTATTATTGCTGTTGTTATTGTTGTTTTCATTATTTTCTGTTGCCTGCTGAAAGTTCTGTTGAATCGTCTTGGGATCCACCACCAAAATGGGCGTACATCCATCCATAAGGTGTTCGCTCTGACTTTGGAACTGCTCCCTCGATATGCTGCGTGTGAACGAGAAGCGCAGAGATTTGGTGCGGGTCAGCTTCTTCTTGATTGGTGGCTTGCCAGCCACTGGCATTGGCTCGGAACTGGTGCGTTCTGTCTCCGGTGTCGCCGGTGCCGAGCTGCTCTCCAGCTGTGCATCACGGAGAATCTCTTCGGCGAAGCCTTTGATCTGACTCCAGGCATCCAGAATATCCTTCTCGGTGGCATGCTCGTAGGTGACACAAAAGCGAATCACATAGCGTCCATTGAACTTGGCCGGTGTCATGTGCATTTTGCCCGAGTGATTGATCTGGGCTAATAGCAGATGATTGGGTTCATCGCCAGTGCTGTAAGCGACAAAAAAAAGAAGATAGTGTTGTAGAAAATGTATTGCTCAAAGGATTTGATTGGGAAAAGCTGGTTTCCACTATCACAACCATGTAAAATTGCATTCTACGCTTTTCATGCAGTATTTCATAGGGAAAATACCGCAATTTATCAAAGATTTAGTATTTTCCCTAGGATTCTTTATAACTTAAGATATGTGCTTTTATTTAATGCAGTATTTTATCAAGTTGAGTTGAATGTAAATTCTTATTGATTTGTTTTTTGTTAACTAATTCATGTTCTTATTAATGATGTTCATTATCTTGGAAGGAAAGTGTAACTTTATGCTTTGATTATAGCTGAACTAATTATGTAGCTCACTTGATATTGAAGACTAAAATGTAGAATTATGTATTTTTGACACTTACCGCATGCGGAAGCACACTAATCCCAGATGCACATCGTTGCGCACCTCGAAGCGTTCGTCCTTGCGCACCAGCATCTCGAACTTCTTGGCCAGCACCATGTGATTGCGAATGTACTCCTGCAGTCCCTTGACGCCATATGTGCGGAAGACAAACCACAGTTTGAGGGCGCGGAAACGACGACTCAACGGGATGCCGTAGTGTCTGTAGTCGACGCCATTCAAGTGCTCGTGTCTCAGGTACAGGGGATTCACATTGAGTGCACTCTTTAGCGTCATCACATCGCGCACCCACAAAGCGGACGCATCAAAGTTGGTCAACAGGAGTTTATTGGGATTCGTATTGAACGAATCGGCGTATTCCAAGCCAGCGGAAAAGACACGCATCTCGGGCAAAATGAAAGAGTTGCCCGCATAGGCGCCATCGACATGCAGCCAAATGCTGGACACCTGGCGACACACCTTGCCAATGGCTGAGATGTCATCGAAGGCACATCCGCCCGTGGTGCCGACGGTGGCGACCACAAAGAACGGCGTCAGTCCGGCATTCACATCGTTCTTGATGGCCTGCTCCAGCAGATCGACACGCATCCTGCCACGCTCATCGGCATCGATGATGCGCAGCTTGACCAGCGCCATTTTGGTGGCCTTCTCAATGCTGGAGTGCGCTTCGCGACTCGCATACGCAATCAGATTGGGCAAAAAGACGCTGTCATGGACGGTTGTTTGGCCCTTCAGCTCGTTGATGGCACGAGCACGTGCCGTGATCAGAGAGACGAGGGCGCACTCGGAGGCGGAGCCCTGTAAAGCACCGCCGCCAGTGCTGCCGGGTGCGTCTGAGATGAAGGCCTTGGGCAGACCCAATGCCTTGGCATACCAGTTCATCACAATCGTTTCGAGTTCGGCGGCAGCCGGGCAACTGGCCCAGCTGAAGCCAATGGAGCCGATGGCACTGCTCAGCATGTCGCCGAGAACGGAGGGAAACGAGTTGCCCGATGGGAAGTAGGCGAAGAATTTCGGATGATTCCAGTGGACAACGCCTGGCATGATCTTTTGCTCAAAGTCCTCGAGCACATCTTTGAATGATTCGGGCGATTGGGGCGCGTCCGCTGTAATTTAAACAAATGTGTAAAACGAAACTCAATTAGTTGGCCCTGGAACGTTATTATATATAGTATATATATATATATATATCTATGTATATATTTTAGCGGCTATAAAGTTGCCGTTTATCCAGCGTACACATCAATATTTATAGTGAATTTGTTATTTTTGGCAGGCACACAACATCTCAATCTTTATCTACTCTTCCACCTGAGGTGTGTCTGCCTATATACAACTATGTGTGTGTGTGTTGGTTTTGTTGGATTTTTCGCATAATTAATTGATTTGTTTAGTTGAACTATAGAGATATAGAGATTGCGGTATTTCAGCAGATGTAAATATTTATGCCAGCTAACAGTGCGCAATTCGCTTGAAATTCGCTTGAAAGCAACAAAAAACTCGATGAATCTCAGATCTCAAGTCAACTTCATGCCCCAAATTGTGCCCACGCCGAATTATTCACGGTTACTAGGTGCCCACATATGTACGTATTTTTTTTCGTGAGGGAGAGTGAGGGATCTCTATAAGTACTACTACTATTAGTAAGTATTGTTTGCTCACACACTGCAAAACAATTAGTCAACATGAATCCACAAGTTTCTGAAGAGCCTTTCGAGTTGTCTGTCTGTCCGTCGTCTGTCTGTCTGTTCATCTGTTCGACTGTTGTTCAACAATTTGCGTATTTTCCCAATTTTTATTTTCTTACTTTTGCACCTCTTTGACTATATTGTACTATATATTTCGTGTGAAGTGATATATTTATTTTCTCATCATTCTTTTCTTTTTTTTCCCGCCTCCCTCCTTGCTTGGCTAATTTGCTAATTTGTTTAGAGGCTTTAACTAATTGTTGTTTACAATTCATCACATGCATTTAATGAAATCTCAAGTTATTCACGTCTAAACAAAAATTTTGCTTTTGCAAATTTGTTTTCAATGTTCGAAAATAGAGCAAACCTATTTTTGAATGAATATTTGTCGAGTGGCATTTACAAATTCCATTCAGAAAATAAATACGTGTATTTGTAGTTGTAATTTGGATATTTACATGATTCAATCATGTTTGATGATCACATACCTGGCAATAGCTTTTTCAAATATCCGGGATTTAGCGTGGGCGCCACATCGCGTTCCTCGATATTGCTGCCATATTCGCATATGTAATCGATAACTTCCTTGCCGTATTTACGAAACTCTTCAACATTCATTGTGGGCTGTTCTTTATCTATTTCTATTGCTTTAACACTTGACAAATTAATTAACACTTTTTCGCTGACGCTTTAACACTAGTACGATTCTTTGTTAATTCCTTTTTATGCTATAACACTCTTCTTCTTGTTTTCTCACTTTACACTTTAATCCGTTATATTTTGTGTGTGTGTGTGTGTATCCACGTTGTGCTCGTTGCAGCTTCCTTTGCGCGAATGACTCGAACTTTGTTGCTGCATTCGTTTTTATATTCGCATTCGCTCTCTTGAGCGAGCGAGCTTTGCTCTCTCAATTTGCCTTTGCCTCGCTCTCTCTCTCTCGCTCGCGCTCGCTCGCACGCGCTTGCCTCTAGCATTTAACACCTGTAATTGTTGTTGCCAGTCAGTTTTTGACGCGAGTGTCTCGTGATTGTTGTCTTCTTTCTTAGGCGGCACTCAAATTACTTGACGTCGTCGTCATTGGTTGGATCGCTGGGAAACCCGCATTGCCATTTTGCTTGGTGTTCGCCTTTAAGCCGCAGTTCTCTTCGTGCCTGTTTTTTGTGTGGGTCGCGTTAAGGTTTGTTACAAAAAAAAGCATATAAAAATAAAATAAAAATCTAACAAAAAACGAGAAAAATCCCTATTTTGTTTGCCATAATTATATATATTTCGAATGTGAAATGTAAAGTTATTCGTGCTGCGATGTGAACGATGATTAACGTCTTTATTAATAGCAAATTACAACTGGATATGTGTTTATAACTTTAATTGGATAAATTATAGATGTATCTCTGATTGTCATGACTATCATCATGCAAGGGTAGTTTTTACCGGGTAGTTGGGAATGTCTCGTAAGCACTTTACTACTCAGCACATTTTCATTTTTCATCTATGATTCAGATCAGTTGAAGCATATCATGCACAAAATTGTGATAGTTGGGAAAAGTCTGTTAGATAGAGTTTCATCTGTGAATCAGATTATAAGGAAATCAATTGTAGAAATTGTGTTTGGAAAACTGGAAAAATCTCGTTCTCTGATTCAGAAGATTTTAAATAAAAAATAAACATTTTGCTGGGGGGAAATCTGGGAAAACTGCAACCTTCTGTGATTCAGATTGTTTGTTGGTATAGGTCAAATAATAACGCTAATTAACATTGCCAAATAAATAAAGCTTCAAGCTAATATGCAAACAGAATATTTCCTTAATTAGTAGGTAATTGCAATGATTACATTATTATTAATAGATAGATATATTTAGCTTATTGCTTCTTTAGTATTCATAAACGTTTGATTAAAGAATTCTTTGATGTATGGCAGAATAAACTTAATTTCATATTATTTTTTCGTAAAATAAACCCTTTTAGAAAAAGATAATTTTACTCTATACTAAATAAATAAAAATAAACTAGAAATTTATAATGATGACTATGAAAAAATACTTGAAAAATGTTAAGTAAGGTAAGTTATGCAACATTTCAGATGATTATTCAATCTGGGGGCGGTAGCTCCTTCCTTCTTCTGATATTTTAATTACAATCACCTAATGATAACTTAATTGAAATTAAATGATAAATCATTTTTGCTTCTAATCGATAAGTCACGTTAAGTTGAATCGCTCCACCAAAGTTTTTTTTTTTGTTCTAGTGGGGAGCGAGTTCTTTGAGAATTTTAATTGTCTTTCTTCTTTTATTTGGTTTGGTCATTTTTCGGGGAATTTTCGGTCAAATATTAGGGAACGTGCTGAGAATGGGGATTTGGACAATTGGTGGAGTGTGGATAACTAATTCTCAAAGGCGGCTTTTTGAATATGCGACCAGATGCTGAGATACCTTTTTTTTTTGGGTTGTGTGCTTATTTCTTGTTTGAGTTAGGGGAATCACTTTTAGCGCACATGGCAAATAATTGTGCAAATACAAAGTGTTGGCCAATATTGTTAACAGTTAACAAGCCGATGCCTGCTTGCATTTTTTTACAATTGAATCCCCCCCAACAAATATGACGAATCGCAAATGTGGCAATAATGTGACGTAGTTTGCCACTTCAACGGATTCTCCAGAAAGAATAGAATGCAAAGGGAAAAATGAGAAAACCCACAAAATTGCAATATATCAAAATGAAATTAATGCTCTTTGAGCTTCTCTCACACTTTTCGAAATGGGCGTGTGAGTGAATTGTGAATAAATTGAATGAATGAATGGAATTGCATTCATTTTTCATTCGCCTTGAGGGGTGTGTGTTTGTGTGTGCTAATTAGCTTAGTAGTGTTAGGCGATAAGTGCTTATATAATCGACGCTAAAACATGGTCCATAGTTCAGATAAAAAACAGTAAACAAAAAAAAAACAACAGCTGCTTCCAGTTGCCACCTAATACCTAATCAATCAGTCGACAGGCTGAGCTGAGCGAGCAGAGCATACAATACAAAAATCCAACACGAGCAAAAATTTGGTCGATCGAAGTTTGCAGCTGATTCATGCTGCGCACGCGCCTTTCGGATGTCCAAAGTGCGGACCAGCCAAAGAGACATTGACAGCGAATGACTTGGCAAATCTTGTTGTTGTTGTTGTTGCTGTTGGGATTGCTGTTAACCTGACTGACTGAGTGACTGACTGACTGACTCTGGCGATCTTCTTTTGTCGGCTCGCTTCGCACTTCGCACCTCGCGCCCAGCAGCAGCAGCAGCAGCGTTTGCCCCGAAACTTTCATTCACAAGCCACGATCGCGAATGACGTCGTATATCTAAATATAGAGTTTTTGTATATATTCAGTTTACGCGGTCACACTTCAAAATGTTTTGTGGCTCGTTGTTGTCCATCCGCCTTCATTCCATCCGTCTCGAATCTTGAACCAAGTTGCGCTGCGTCTGCGTCTGCCTTTGGCTCATTAATTATGAGATTTAATGTAGTTGGCACGGCCAAACACCGAAATATCGAAATACCATGCGAATCGCTCATCATATGAATTATATTTCTTCTTTATACCCGCTACCCATAGGGTAGAAAGGTATTATAACTTTGTGCCGCCAGGAAATGTATGTAACAGCTAAAAGAAGGTTATGTTATTAGTTATGTTCGTCCGTCTGTCTGTCCGTCTGCCCTTATGAAACACTGGATCTTAGAGACTATAAGAGATAGAGCTATAATTTTTTCTCGACAGCATTCGTTTTGTTTGCACGCAGATCAAGATTGTTTTAAATTTTTGCCACGCCCTCTTCCGCCCCCGCAAATTGGAAAAATCGAATAACAAGTGTAATTTTTAAGCTAGATTTGCGAATAAATACAATAATGTCCACGGTATTCATAATCACTGCAAATTTGGATGTGAACGGGTAAAATTGTCGAAGTTATTAAAGAAATACTTTTGTATGTGACAAAACGCGACAACTTACTAGGGGTCTTAGTTGCTTTGGCTGACAATCTGGCATATTTTGCACTCTATAGTATATATTGAGTGTAGTATCATATCAATATACCAAATATAGTATTTAGTATATTTTCGATATTTTGGTGATATATTATTTTAGTATATTCTGGAAAAAATACCGCAATATTTTACTTTTATTTCAAATGGGAAGCAGGTATCTCACAGTAGAGCACACTCGACTGTAGCTTTTTTGCTTGTTTTTCTCTCTCTCTCGTTCTGTTCGAGATTTGAATTTCGCTTTCGTCATTGTCAACTGGCTTGACAACACAATACTAACACACTTATTGAATAATTTTAATCATATACTTGTGTTTTGGGTATTTCGGATTTTGCCTAATCACAACTTTGGCATTTCAAAGCGTTATATGCTAATTTCTCCCCCATTAAGTTGCACAAAATGTGTCGATTCTTTCTTCACACACTATGTGTCTGTCTGCTCATGCTAACATATGATTTATTTCGGCTTTTATTTTATTGGCCCCCTCATTTAATTTTATTTCTGACTGTTAATTGAAAAGTTTGTTTGTGGCTATTGTATTTCATGATCGGCTGAAAGTCGTGAGTTAATTAATTCAACTGAAGAGCTTCGGTTCATGGGAAACGTTTAGTCAAAACGATGCGAGCTGTGATTTTATTAGGCTCGGATTTCAATCAGATTACAAGTATTTTGAATACTTGAAGTACGACAGCTTTTGGGCTGTTTCTATTCTTGGCCAATGACGATTTGATTGCCATGAAGAAGTGGATCAAAAGTAGCTCGAAGCTTGATGCTAGCTTGCTGTATAGAATGTATCTTAAAGGTATAAGAAGTATCTTCTTATATGTACGATTGATGCTTCAATTTTTAGTTAGAAATTGTTGAAATTTTCATTATTGTCATTGAAAACTGGCTTTGCGCTATAATTCATTTCATACAATGAAAATATTGAACGCACATTTTTGTATATTATATTTTATAAACTTGGATTAGCTTTATATCTAACGCAATGCGAGCGATATTTTGGTAATATTTCATCATTTACCAGCACTAAATATCAGTTAACAATAGCTCCTTTAAAGCGTTCTATTGATTTGCAGTTTTTCTGCAACTTTACTTGGTGCAAAAAACTTGCCAATGGCAAAGTTGGGACTGCACAACAATTACAATGACATTGTGCGGGATTTGATCAAGAATTGGGAATCTCCGATTGTGTATTTGCGTCAGCTTGGTTATCTGCCGAATGATTACGAGGATACATCGAAAATAAAACCCAATTTGGATGCGCTGATGAGTCGCATGGAGCGTGACGATGAGCGTGAGGCATTGCAACAAGAAGTGGACAAATCCAGGCAAGATATTAAATTGAAGCAGAAGCGGGAGAGTGCGTATGGCACCGAAGGCATCAAGTATCCCACTGTGGATCAGCTGCTGGCCATGAAGCAACCCTCTTTGGCTGTAGCTATGTCTGCGGCCAAGGTGAATGAGTTGCTGCCCAAACAGAAAGCAGCGGATCATCAAGCTGGACAGTTGCTGCTGCAGACTGAGGAGAATCAAAAGATCCGACGACTTCCTTAATCAGCTAGTGGCAAAGACAAGTCCTGTGGCAGTCGGTGGCATGCCACTGCAATTGGTTGCAGCACCTAAAGCAGCAGAAGATGCCAATGCGATGAGTAGGTACAATCTGCTTAGATCCTTAGATAAACTCCCTATTCATTCATCTCCATGCAGTCGCCCGGTTGAGGCGCAATCTAAAATTCAGATTGATGCACCAAAATATCTAAACTGGGATATCGACAGCAATAAACTGAAACAAATCTCGACGCTGGAGAAGAACGCATATGTGGACAAGCTGGTGCGCATCTTTGTAAAAAAGCAAGAGACTCAAGGAGAATCGAGAAAATCTCTATTATAAACTCATATATATTTTATATACATTTTTGTGGGTAAATTGCGTTGAGGCAAGTCTCTAGTTGTTGATTCATTGAGTACGACGTCATGGCCATGGCATCATGCAGAAATTATGATTTGTTTATTGCGTAATTAGTCTACCAGAGCTTTGTGTGTGTGTGCGTGATCTTGCGCGTAATTGTGGTAGTTGTGGCTAGAACAACATATGCCAGAGAGAGAGTCCAAAATAACACAATGCCTCAGTGGAACAACAAAGGAAATCATAAATCTCGCAAATAATCGGTAGGATAAGCATTTTGGTTCTTTTAGTACGAATTTGTCATCATTGCTATTTCTATAATTATCGATCCATTCATTCATGTTTTATGCCCACTGAAAAACTATTGATGATAACACGTGTGAAATAATTGCAATTTTAAATATGTTAAGGTTTATTTGACCTACTTTAAACTATTTTGAAGATATAAAGTTTAGAATTGTATAATTCCTAGAATTCACTTTAATTAGCTAAAGCCAGAAAGAAAAATTTCTAAAATACTCAAATGTATATCATTATACTGACTAAATAATAATATGCCAGCTGTTGCTTTCCATATCAAATTATGAATATAATTTGTTTATTTATATACTGCCTAAATCATAATGTAATATAGAGTACTAAATAAATATAAAATATATGAAAATAATTTACTGAAAAAGTACTAAATTCTAATTCATATTCGATATAAAAATATACTGTCCAAAGCATAATATACTATAGAGTATGTTTGCTATATCAAATTATTTCTTGAATAACTTTTAATTTTATAATACCTGGGATTATTTTTAATTTTTTATGAGTTAACCGCTACTTACCGTTTTCAATTGAAGCTAGAAAGCTTAGTAATTTCTTGAAAGTAATGTAATGAAAAAGTACTAAAATACTAACATGTATAACTGGTATATCAATATACTGCTTAAATAATAATATATCATAGAGTAATAAATATACCAAAAATAGACGATAGCTGCAGTTTCTATAACTTCCAAGTTCTCTATTTGATCGCAAACAAATTTTCGAAGACTGTTGTTTGACTGCTTATTTCCGACGCTGCTGACATTAATCAAATATTTAAAAGAGCTGTTGAAACTGTGCATAAATCGCTATTTATTCGGTATACTGCATAAACATTAGATGATTTGAGCAACAAAACTTATGGCTAACAGAGAAAGGTGCTTGTATTTATTACATCAAATATATTTATAGGGAAAGACAGTTATTATTAATTGTATATTGTATTTGTAAATTGGTCTAGAATTCAACTAGGCGCCACAGCTAAATGTGAAGCGCGCTTTTCAAATAGTTTTGCATAGTTAATTAATCAAAGCGAGCTGAAATTCAATTGTGGTTATCCCGAGCAGAAGATAATTTCCTTAGAACCATTGGCGATTTTCTTGGCGATTGTTGTTGTTGCTGCTGCTGCTGCTGTTGTTGTTGTTGTTGCTGTTGGAGTATAGATTGTTGTTGCACATTCACAAAGCCCGTCTCATTCTCCGGCGATGGCGAGGAGCCGGCGCCTGAATTGCGACGCGAAGACGAAGGTCGCACATTGGTGTCAAGGTGTCGGAAACTGTCAAAGCGGAAAATTAGTTCAAAACTCTACTGGAGTAACAAAAGAAATTTGCAGTAAAAAACTGAGAATCTAAAAGAAAACTAAGAGAATATAAAATTAAATTAATGAAGTTGTTAAATAACTTTAAAAATCATAATACAAAAGCGAGACAACTTAAATGCAATCGATTCATTGAAAAAAAAACTTGAACAATAATGAAGGAGAAGAATAAAATGTAAATGATTTTTAAAGTAGCTTTAATAATAGTAAATTTTAAACTAAAACTAAAAAAAATATATTAAAATCGAATAAATTGATATTGTAAATAGTTTCAATAATAAGTACAACCAATAACATTTAAAAGTGATATGATTGATTTTTATTTCCGATTGTTAAAAAAAAAATACATATTAAAATTGATATTTCGAATAGAATTGATATTTTAAATAGTTCAAATAAAAACATTTAAAATAAAACGATCGATTTTTATTTCCGATTTTTAAAGGAGCTTTAATAATAGTAATGACATTTCTTATATTTAAAAAAAAAAATACATTAAAATCGAATAGAATTTATATTTAAAATAGTTTTAATAATAAGTATAAACTAAAATCATTTAAAAGAAATACGATCGATTTTTATTTCCGCTACAATTTCGATCTAAATAACTTGAATATTAATAATAAAGCAAATAAGAAATAAGCAATAAAGCAAAATTAAGATGTTATACCAATTCTTTTACATCTTAATTTTGCTTCATTGTTAATATTTAAGTTATTTAAAATAAAAGAGTAGGGGAAATAAAAATTGATCGTAATAGTTTTTTTTTTATTGTAATTGTTTAATATTGATAAATTCATTTGTTGAATTTATTTAGAAGCTGTATTTCGAATATAGTTTGAGCTATAATATACATAGGAATTCTAAGTTGTTAAATGAAGAGTGTGTGAGATTCAGTCTCAAGACTCATTAGACTTACCGCAAGGAGCAGTTGCTGCCCTTTTCCTCGTTGTTGCTGTTGAAGAGAAACGCCAATGGCCAGGAGATCCAGGAGTTGTGATCCACCGAGCTCTGGGTGCGTATGATGGGTGCACTGCCTCGACTGACCACCGGCGATGGCAGCTCCATGGATAGCTTCGGTGTGCCGGCCTTATTGATGGCCGGATTATAGATCTTGGGATCGCTGACCATGCGCACGAAGAACGAACGCTTCTGGGCCAAAGTGTCTTGCTTCTTGCGATTGATAATCTCGGTGATCTCGTCGTGCTGCTCCTTCTCCAGCAGCTCGTTGGCAAAGTCCACAATGGTGTCCCAGGCGTAGTCGATGTCCTCGCCGGTGGCATTCTGTGCCACCGCACAGAAGCGTATGATATAGCGTTCATTAACGCTGGCCGGGACCATGTGCAGCTTGCCCGACTCGTTGATGGCGCTGAGCAACTTCTCGTTGAGCTTGTCGCTGCCCTTGAGGCGAAAGCAAACCAGTCCAAGCTGCAGGAAATCCACAATAGATAAAAACACGGGCCATTGTGATGTCGAGCATAATCACACAGAAAAAAACAATTCCATTGAAAACAAATCAAATGTGTCTGAGCAACGTTGCGTATACGCAATGTGAGTGCTCTATTACGTGTATTATGAATTACGTGAGTTGAAGCATTTCGGAAATGCGGAGGGCCAATTGAATGCGAGTTAACAAAACAAAACTCTGGCCCCCAAAGCAGCTGTCATGAATCACTTATTGTATTTTGGTCTTGTTTCTATTGCCAGCATTCGTTTTTTTTTCTGTTTTCTGTTTGCGCCCCTCTCAATTTTGTATGGCAATTATGCCAAAACACTTCAATTACCAGATTTTTGCAGTGGCCGTTTCTCTTGGCAATTTTTTGGCATGATATTCCGCACGTTCTCTACTGTACTGCTTGGCTTCTTGGCTTTTGTTGGTGGGTGTGAAATAGTTTACGATGCGATCCAAGACAAATTTCATAATTTGATTTTTAGTCAAGTCAAAGTCAATGTCTAATGTCTATATCTATCTCTCTGTGTGTCTGCATTTGCGTCAGCTCAACAATTTCCCCCCGAAAATAATACTTTGATAAATGTTTAACAAGCACAACAATCAACTCACACACACACACACACCCACCTACACACAACCAATAAAAACGAATACAAAACATTTGTCGTTGTTGTTTTGCTTAAACGCATAAAAGTGCTTTGAACTCGTCCCATGATTGATTACGGTAAAAGCATTAAATGTAACTCACCTTGACTTGATTACAAATCTCAAAGCGTTTATCTTTGAGCACCAGCTCCTCAAATCGTTTGGCCAGTTTGATATGGTGACGTATATAATGCTGTAGTCCGGATATGCCATAAGAGCGCAGCACAAACCTACAAGATTTACCACAAAAAATAACTCAATCAATCTATTTAAATAGTGAATTTACTAAGCGATTATATCATGCTGTTACCAATTTATTTGAATACTAATTTAACTTGAAATATATTGTGTTCGATCAGTGAAAATCTTTCAATTTCAAATTATGTGTTAGTAAATTTACTTTTCATTATAATTTGCTCTAAATAATATATTACAGTAAAAGAATTTCAACATAATTCAATTAATTTCATGGAAGTCATAAAGTTATATTCATTTTAAATTTCTTTCATTTTGGTTAATAGAAATACAACTTTCCATCATGCGTTCATTTTGGCTTCCATAAAAGGAAATCAATTGACACCTCACGCTCTTTAAATTCGCCAAATATAATTCTATTATATGGTTTTGAGAGTTTTTCTCTGAATTCAATGAGTAATCGCTTGTTTGCAGATATTGACGACAAGTTTTTTGGCAACATTTGCCAAAAAGAATCTGTGTTGAATCCATATGTCAAAATTATAGACTTCAGCGCCAGATGTCAGTGGGAGATTGATGAGTTTGGGGCGTGTTCAAAAGCTCAGGTTGTGGGCATCATCAGTTTGGGCGCAAGATTTTGTTTTTACAACTAAATCGCATGCAAATAATAAAGGCAGGTGCTTCAAGTGAAGTGTGCTCTTCAAGCTAAGCAACATACTCGAAAGCCAAAAAAAAAAGAGAAGAAAAGAAAAGAAATATATTTGACAATAGTCAACAAAAAGTCATTCAGACTTGACTCTTAAGGGTTTTCGGGCTTGCTGTTAGATGAGGTGTTTTTTCTTCACTTGTTTTTTTCTTTTTCATACTTATTTTGCTGTTTCGCTTTTTGTATACCTGGTACCCAGAGGGTAGAAGGGTATTATAACTTTGTGTTGATAGGAAATATGGCATGCAGAAAGAAGCATCTCTGTTACAATAAAGTATATATATTTTTGAATACGGCTTTCCGTCTGTCTGTCCGACCGTCTGTATGAAAACCTATATCTCAGAGACTATATGAGATAGAACTATAATTCTTTTTCGACAGCACTTGTTATGTATGCACACATATTTAGTTTGTTTAAAATGCTTGCCCGCCCACTTCTGCCCCGCAAATTAAAAAAAAGAATAACAAGCGATTTTTGGTACATAGTGTAATAACTCTAGTTTGACTCTTATCCTTGAACATTTTTATTGCGATTAAATAAAAAATGAAAAACGCCTACTACGATCGGATCTTATACATTTTGGTTGACAATTTGGTATTTTTTTTCACTCTATGGTATATTTTGATTGTAGTACTATAACGATATACCAAATGTAGCCAGTAGAAGTGTATATAGAATATACTTTTGTATGGACAAAACGCCCACTACAATTGGAACTTTTTTGCTTGGCTGAAAATCTGGTATATTTTGCAACCTATGGTATATTCTGATGTAGTCGTCGTTGTATTTTTAAGTATATTTACAGTATATTAATTGAGTATACTTTAAAATGTATACCACAATGCTTAGCTTTTATTCACATCGGGTATTTCACAGTCAATCACACTCGATTATGGCTTTCTTACTTGTTTTGTGGTGGCTTTTTTTTGCTTGTTTTGGGGCGCATACATACCACAGTTTCAGTGAACGAAAGCGACGGCTGAGTGGAACTCCCCAATGACGATAGTCGATGGCCGCATCCGAGTAGCCGTGCTTGAGATATAGCGGATCCACAACCAGAGCTGATGTCAGACGGATGCGATCGCGCACCCAAAGCGTTGAGCAGTCAAAATTGGTCAGTAGCCATTTGTTGGGATTCGTATTGAATGAGTCGGCATATTCGATGCCCTGTTTTGTTTGGCGAAATGATTAGCATAAGCATTGACTCGGTTAGTTAACTACGACTTCGCTACGATACCTTGAGTAGCGGCTTCAGCTCCGGACAGATGAAACTATTGCCGGCATATGCGGCATCCACGTGCAGCCAAACGCAGGGGAATTTCTTCAGCTCTTGGCCAATTTCGGGCAGATTGTCGAAGGCACAGGAGCCGGTGGTGCCCAGTGTGGTGGACACAAAGAACGGCACCAGTCCCTGCAGCTCATCCTCCTCCATGGCCTCGCATATGGTCTGGCCCCGGAGACTTGCGTTCTCATCCGGCTCGAGAATGCGAAGTTTCACAAAGCAAATCATCGCCGCCTTCTCCACACAACTGTGCGCCTCCTTGGAGCAATAGGCCATCAGCTTGGACAGCAGATGACCCTCCTCCACAAACGGATGCTGCGCCTTGAGACGCTTCAGCGCTTGGGCACGAGCTGCCAACATGGTGACCAGCACACACTCTGATGCCGATGTCTAAACCAAAGTATTCTAGTCAGCAAATCCTTTTTGGGTTATTCCCTTTGAACTTTACCTGTATCACACCGCCACCAGTGCTGCCCTCTTTGAGGGCGAGAAAGTGATCGGGCAATCCAATGGCTTTGCCCAGCCAGTCGAGCACAATGGTCTCCAGTTCGGTGCACGCCGGACTCGCTGCCCAGGAGAAGCCAATGCAACCGATGCCATCGCCCAGCATGTCGCCCAGAATCGAGGGGAACGAATTGCCCGCCGGGAAGTAGGCGTGGAATCTTGGATGCTGCCAATGCGTCACGCCGGGCATTATCTTATCCTCCACATCCACCATTATTTGATCCCAATCCTCTGGCTCTTGCGGCGCTTCAGCTGGGGAAGTAAGGGAAGCGGGACAAATATGTATGCATTTAAACGATCAGTGAAGATTAATGATTAATAGAAGTGATAAATAAATAAACATGTAATTTTGATCATTTATTTATAATTAATTAACTCTTAAAATTCGCAATCTTCGTCATCGCATAAATTAGGCTGCAAGCAAAAAGTTTAAAGTTTTGTAAAAGCATTAAATGATAAATTGAGCGATATGTTTAAATTTCTACAAATTAATGTTTATATTATTCATTTATGATTGTTTCTTAAATATTCTATAGCTAACACAATTTCTGAATGATTATTGGTCTAACTGTGAAAAATTATGTTTAATCAATAATAATTTTTTTCATACATTTTTGATTATGTATTTTTAACTAATTGAATATATATTTTGATATCTGTCAGTTGTCACTAATGAGCAAACGCAATTGAGAAAAGAGTAAATGAAATTCCCATCTTGAAGCTCTCAATGTGATGCCTGCTTCAATCACAGATTTCTTAGGATGAAATTAGATATGATTAACAATAACGTACTAAAATTATATATTACTGGCTACAAAGACCTTCGGTTTGCTTAAACATTTTATTTGTATCTTTACTGTGTTAACACTCTCATTAATGAGATTGTTTTTTAAAGTTTGTCATTCCACTGGTTATACGAGCAGTATTCTCAAGTATCAACTTTATAATTTCCAGTTTAGGATAACATATTTTGAGCCATTTCACTTAAAAACTATTTTACGCTTTAAAAAAACAATGTTTGATCAGCACAACAATTTCAATGTTATTCATTGTTTTCAGCTGAGTCAAAGTGGTGTCACAGAAAGGAATATAATTCAAAATCGAATGGTCAGAGAATTTAGAAACATTCACGTTAAACATTAAAAAGATTTTAAAAATGGATAATTCTCTGGCTATATTTGTCCCGTGCGTCACTTTACAGTGAAAAAACATAAACTGAAACCATTTACAAAATAAGTGAAGGAAATTCTTGCAGCTCTTACTTAGCACTATATTTATAGCTAATATTGATTTTATGAACTTTTTCTGTTTTACGATAAAATATGTAATAATGTAATATGTAATATATGTAAATACTTAAATTTTGTTGATTTGCCATTTTCGCAATTATCTTAAAACAGAAAAATAATTGCCAAATCATTCTGAGCTCTTCTAATGATTTATTTTAATTGAATACTTCTCTGGAGTTGTTTTAGATTAGACAAATTTTTAAATGACTTTAATCATATATATAACAATGGTTTAAAAAACATAAATTTATTCATTTAACACCAATTTATAAGGCACGAATATCAATATCCAAATCGACATCGAGTCACAGCATTTATTGTAGCATACATTTGGGCGCACCCATTAAAAACTAACAGCTAAACCGAATAAGATTCGTTTATGGAATATACTAGTTTGAGAGAAGAAAAACCAAATATGAAACTAGATACACATTTCTAAAATTATGAAATGAGTCTAAAAATAAGTATATAGTAAAATGGATATATCTGCGAACTCATGCTAAATTGCATTTCATGCTATAAACTTAATTATGTGGAACTGTTGTGGCATTGAGTTGGGGTATTCACCCGTCGGAAACTTACATGGTAACAGATGCCTCAGATACCCGGGCTCCACGCTGGGCGTAACGCGTCGTTCCCCCAAGGTTTCCAGATAGTTGCAAATGTATTCGACCATTTCCACGCCACGTTTTCGAAATTCGGTGCTATCCATCGTTATTTGTTGTTGCTTTTCTTTTTATAATTGTAGTAGATTTATTTTTATAGTGCTCTCAATGAATCAACTAGTAGGCATGTTCCGGAAAATCATATAAGAAATACGAATGAAAACAAACAGATTAACAAGGCGAAATTTTCGTTTATTTTGTTGTCAGTTAATTAAAGTGTTTATTGCCAAAGTCTTTTCCAAGACGAATCACTTTGTAATTTATTTCCCCCAACTAAAGTATAGGCGTTTTGTTTATATTTCTATGCACTTGTGATTGTGTTTTAACTTTTTATCTTTCACGCACTAATTAAATAAAGTTAAGTTCTCCATTTCGTTTCGGTTTTAAACTTGTTGCTGCTTTGATATCTTTATGGCTTGTTGATTTAATTGTTAATTGATGGTGTGGCAACTGCTGTTGCAACTATCACTGTGGTGTGTGCACTTACTTATCGCCGCGACTGTGCGAACCGCTTGCCACGGATTGCAAACCTCAAATGATCCTGACTCTGCGGTTTCCCCAGGAGCTAAGCTCGGTTACTTGCTTTGCCATCGTCTCAGTCACAGTCGCTGCCTTGGCATGTCTAATGAATGCATACTTCAACGAACCACCAACACACTGAAGAAAGAGAGAGAGGAACATAAGCGGTGGAAGAGGGGGAAGTCATAGAGTGGGTGTTGATACTCAGAGCTTAGGGGAAGGTTGTGGAGCTGAGAAGCTGAGCTATTGAGGGTAGGGTGCTGTAAATAATTGAAATATTTGCGAAGCACAGTGGTTGCAAAGCAAAAAAAAAATGAAGAGCAAAGAAGATGATTAAAAATAAAAACCATTTAAAAAAAAGTGTATTTAATTAGTTAGTTTTCTTAACGTTTATAAAATAATGAGCACTTGCTGAAATTGAAAACTGTATGAAAATTAAATTATACACTAATTTAAAAATTATGAAAATTGTAAAAATACATTAATTATTTCATTTGAATATTCAAACTCAATAAAATTGTATTAACCAATAACTGCGCTGACAATATTTCATATCATCCAATCTATTAGTGTGTGTGTGGCATAAGCATGAATGCTGAACGGTGCGTGAAAATATGCAGCAGCACTTACAAACATTTATTAGAGCTTTTCCAATGACGAAGATTACGTATACGCAAATCGAATTGAGGCAAGTGTCGAGCTGCATGTTGAGTAATTTTGCAGGCGTTGTGTGTGTCGCAGCTCCTTTGATGTAATTTGTTGTAATGCATTTAACCAAATGTATATAATGTTAATTTAAAGTACGTGTTTTTGCTATTTATTTTATTGTTGTCACCAGACACTCCAACAAGTCCAACAAGTCACATACACCTACACACACACAGTGCTAGGATGCTGGCATCCTGTCCTTTTGCTTTCATGCCACACTCGTTTTATTAATAACTTCCGCACCAAATACAATTACACTGGGCAACAAAAGAAAACAAGGCGTTTGAAGGGCTTTATTTAAACTACTACTTAAAGAATATTTACAATTTCGATTTAGGAATTTAAAGTATGAAAATACTTTAGAACTAAGATGAACATGATTGAAGAAAATATTCTTAGCATCCTAAAATACTTATATAAAAAAAAAAACACTATAATGTTTTCATCAAGTTACTATTTTGTATTTACGCATAAATAATAATAATGGTGATAATGATAAAGTTACGATTTTTGATTTGATAAACAAGCGATAAAGATTTGTAAAGGATGGTGTATAAATTGTTATTTTTGTTGGACAATAGATGCAAGTTTGGGCAAAGTTAGTATCAGAGAAATTATTTTTGTGGTCTAATGCCTTAATAAATGATATAATTCAAAGGCAATTATAAAAATCCCTCGAAATTAAAAATAAAAAATTTCTTCATTAATAAATATGCATAGTTATAAATATGCATATTTTGAATTGGAGGATGTTTAAACATTTTTTATTAAGCTTTGTATTTATATTTGTTTGACCATAGCTAAAAAATTGGTGTATATTTTTTATTTCATACAACTTACATTTGAAATCAAATGTCTTAAGAACAAGTTGAAAGATTTTATTACATAGACAAATTACATTTGAAAATTAATGCTTTAGATTATAATATTTCTTATAGTGGTATGAAAAGAGTTGAGTTTGGTAAGCCAAAAATTGTCACAAGAAAATTTCGACATAATTTTATGTGTTTTAAATGTTTAAAATCATTTAAATTCTTTCAAATGTATTTAAAATAACATAATGTTTTATTTAATTCAAGAACTGAAATTTTGATTTAATAAATAAATTATTAAATATTAGAAATTATTTATTTTCTACAATCCTAGCTTCACAAGCCTTAGCTATAAATAATTGCGCTAGTCTTTTACTTTAATGGAATAATCTGACAATAATGAAAACTGCACAAATTATGATTACAGTTTATAATTATTTCTGTAATTGGGGAACAAGATAAATTAATAATGAATATTTTACAAAATCTCGACCAATTATTTAAGTAATTACTTAATATTTATTGAAATCAAGCAATGCAATTAAGCTTTGTATATGCATGGTTAATAATTTCACGAATTACTTTTGAATATATCAAAATGATGCAACCTGTTGCGCTGTGTTGTTCGGAGAGAACGTACTTGATAAGAATGACGACGATGTCAGAGATGATGATGTTGTTTGTTGCCTCTGCTTGCCATGATGATGATAATGATGATGATGATGAGCGATGACTACGATGATGAGCAATGATGACGATGACGTTCTCAATGAGACAGTCAGAGGCAGCGCCTGTCATTTGGTATTTTGAAGGCATTCCTCGGTAACATTCCAAAACAACGCCTCCCTTCTCTTCACCTCTCCTCTTCTCTCCTCTCCTCCATCGCTTTCTTTCTATTTCTGCTGCATTGAATCTTAAAATTGTCTGCGTTTTCATCGCTCTATGGGACGATACGATAATTGTCTATGGTGGGGTATATTCTTATTTTTTTTTTGCTTTCTTTGCTGGGGTGTGTGGGCGTGTGGGGGAAAAGTGGGCGTGTGACTGGGTCATGGCATGCCGCCTACAGCCACAATTCAGCAGTGAAAAGTTCATTAATAAACTTTCGTTAGCTGAGCTGCTTGCTGCCTGTCGAATTCAGAGTATATTCTGCACTCATTCACTCTTCGCCTTCGTCCCCCCCCCCTCCGACTAAATGTTGTTTAGCTTCAACAAGTGGCATGCCTCGTTTCATTGTCGGGGGCAAGTGTCGGGGGATGCTGTTTGCTTCCGTTGTCCTCGCTTTTGGTTGTCAGCCCTGTTGTTGTCGTTGTTGTCTAGAGACCCGACACCACCAGAAATTTTATTTAATGGGAAATTTCTGCTGCAGCCGCGCGCATTTAATTGCTGTAGAAATGCTTTTTTATTGACTTTTACTTGAACTCCCCCTGCTCATGGCGCTGTAACCACAAAGTAAATTGGTTCTAGCAAAGCATTTGACACAAGCTTGAAAATTATTGGCATATCGCAGTCATAACTAGACAATGACTAGAAATTTCTTCCTTAGATTAATGTCAACTATTAGTAAATAGTTTGAAAAAAGCTTCAGGGTACCATAAGTAACTTAAAATAGTTTCCATCTAACAGACTTTTTAATTAAATTCAAAGAGAACTTAAATGTATTTACAAAATAGCTTTAAAATTATGCTTGTTATTCGATTTTTATCGATTTGCTGGAGCGTAAGTAGGCATGGTGAAAATTTTGAAACAAACTTAATTTACCTATATGCAAGTGTCGTTTAAAAGAACTAGATCTTTATCTCTTATAGTCCCTGAGATCTAAGGATTCATACGGACGGACAGAGAGCCAGACAGACGAACATGGCTATATCGTCTCGACTGTTGACGCTTATCAAAAATGTATATACTTTATAGAGTTGAAGATGCCTCCATTATGCATGTTACATACATTTCCTTAGGCACAAAGTTATAATACCCTTTTAATCCATGGATAGCGGGTATAAAATATCAAGTACATATTTAAAACAAAAATATGTCCAAAAGGTTTAACAGTTTTGTAAACCAATATATTGAAATTATAATTTTATGCACTTAAGAGAAAAACAAAATAATAGAAATAACGTTTTGCTTTTTCACTTTATGAAATTCAATTTATTATTTGCTAAAAAAGGGTTTTAGATTGTAAATATTTATGAAAAAGACTTACAGTTACAAATCTTTGTACTAAACACACATTTAAGACTAACTCATGAGTTTGTCGAGAGTCCAATAAGCAATCAAAGTATAAACTAATACATCTCGCTTAGCGGCCACACTGAATTTTTCGCTTAACCTTAATAGCAATTTTCTTTTATGTTGTTAAGTAAACAAGATTAAGGCTAGTAATTTATTTAATTTTATAAATTTCTTTATTTTATAGTTGAAAAACTGTGAAACATCATTTTGCCCTCCTTTGCCTTCTGTTCACTTAGTGGCATATTTTTCAGTTTCAGTTAAAGTCGTAAAGCGGGACCTAATTATTGAAATATGTATATAAGTAGCTCTTCACAATTTCGTTTAAGCCGAAACTAAACGTTTTGTGGGGTTTTGTGTGAATGAGATTGGAATCAGTTGGTGGTGGGTGGAGGGGAATGGGATAGTGGCTCGCTCTCGTCTCATAAAGCGGCAATTATTCAATTTGCAGCGACTGTCGTGGCAATAACTGCGCAAGACAGTTTACGAGTGGATTGGATGGGGCACTCAGGTTTCCTTTTCAGCAACGACTACGGCTATTCCGTATAGCATAGTTATACAGATATTTGCAGCTCTCTTTCCAACAACTCTTGGGTTGTTCAATTCTGGTTCAAGGTTATTCGCTGGAGGCAAACAAAAATGCAAGCACTAATCAAGTTGCCTTTAATCTTTGCAGCTGCCTCAAAATGATGAACTACCGCAAGGCCGAGAATGTGGAGCAGGAGTTGACCAAAAGTGATTTACCCTTTGAGCATTGCCTGGCCAGCAATCAAAAGGATTTCCTCTGGATGCAAGTAAGTCAAGAAGAACTTTATCTCTCTCAAGGCAGTTTTTGTAATTTATTTTACAATTTCTTTTAAAGGTCAACGGTGGCACCAAGCTAAGCAATGTGATTGGTTATGCACAATCGGCGCTGGAGAAGGGCGAATATCGCAGCGTAGTCTGGAGCGGCTCCGGTGGCGGCGTCATCAAGGTTGTCTCCTGTGCCGAGGTGTTCAAGCGCAGTCTGTCGCTCTACCAGATCAGTCGCATGTCCTACAAAAAGTAAGATCGATCCTAAAATCGATTTAGCTTGCAGAAAGTTCAATTTCTTCTTTAAATTTCGTTTGCAGCGTTGAGGAGCACTGGAAGCCCATAACGGAGGGGCTGGAGGATATCGTTGTCAAGCGCCAAATACCTATGTTGCACATACTTCAAAGTCTGGATCCGTTTCCCGAAAGCGTGGAGAAGTAAGACAGTATATAAACAGTATTCACTTCGTGCTCTAACTTATATTTATTTATAGCGTACAAAATCCGAATACATTGAGCGATTTTTGGCGATTTGAGGATCAACTGTCTGCCAATGGAACAAAGCCAAATGCTGGTCGGGGCAAGAAACGCACTCGACCTGAGCGCAGCCATAAACCGCAAAAACCACAAGGAGAACAATCACAGCAGCAGCAACAGCAACAGCATCGGGAGGCAGCAAGTCAATCTGTCATTGACAGCGGACACGGCTAATTGAGGTTTACCAACCTCATCTAATCATTTAATACATCTATAACGAGCTACACAATTTCACAATATTGTACAAGGGCTATGTCTAATGATAAGAAATCAAGTAACTACATATTACAAAGTGTTCGGCATAGACGAATGCAGAAATACACTGCACAAAGTGTAATATTATTAAAGAGTGCGATGGCAACATAAATTTGTAATTGAAAAAAAAAAAACGAAATGACTTTGATTTTGTATTCGCGATGCATCTTATAAACTTAACATATGTCATTTAACTATTGTTAGTTTGTATGTTGAACATATTTCAAATTTTCATCTTTAAAAAGCATTCATTGCAATCATTCAAACTGCATTAAAAATGAGCATACTAACTAAGCAGATAGATTTATAATGCTGTTGTCTAAATGATAAAAAATTAGGTAATATCAGCATAAAAACTATTCTTTCTTTTTAAATCAAGTATTGGGCATTATTTCTGCTGCATGCTCAGTTGCAAGTAATAGACATATTATTATTGTACTCAATCAATTCATTTTATGTTTTAAATTTCCTTTTTCGCCAACTAACTTAAGAGATTATAGCAAATGCAATTTACTTAAGCTTGTCTCAATCATCTCAAGATTTGGCAAATTCCATTTTCTTACCAGTTTCTAGAACACTTCTTTGCACTTTTTTTGGAGCACCCCAAAATCAAACAGTGGGGCTGAAAATATCACGCCCGGTTTAATAATTTGCGATAAGCGTGTCGTAGATAAGCTAAATTGTTATATTATTAAGCTGTGTATTGTTATTTTATTTGAGTTTGTTTAGCGCTTTAGATAAGTGCGAACCTAGAATCTAATCTGGAGTGGCTCGAGAGATGTGTGTGGGGCTATATTTCTGCTCGTCGCGTGCGATCAGTGTGAAAAAATGCAGCGACTGGGACATTTCTTGCGCTTGGCCAACGTGCAACAGCAACTGCGACGACAACTGTCGGTTGTTGCCTCGTCTGCTTGCGGGGATGCGCTGCCTGACCGCTGTGATGTGCTCATCATTGGCGGCGGCGGCATGGGCGCCTCCTCAGCCTATTGGCTAAAGTGTAAAACGCAAAACCAGAAGCTTAGCGTGCTCGTTGTGGAGCGTGATGCATGCGTAAGTTGCAGCTAAGGAAAGAAATTGCTTAACTACAAAATAACACAATTTGAACTACTTAGTATACCAGCGCCTCCACTGTGCTCTCGGTGGGTGGCGTGCGTCAACAGTTCTCGCTGGCCGAGAACATACAGATGTCGCTGTTTGGCTATGATTTCATCTCGAATGGTCGCTGCCACTTGGGCGATGTGGATCTGAACTTTCAGCCCCACGGCTATCTTATCTTGGCCAGCGATAAAGGCGCCGACACTTTGAGTCGCAACTCGAAGCTGCAAAATGAGTTGGGCGCCTGCAATGAGCTGCTTAGTCCGGAGAGTTTGCGTCAGCGCTTTCCCTGGCTCTCCACCGAGGACATTGCGCTGGGCTGCTATGGCACGGAGAAGGAGGGCTGGTTTGATCCCTGGGCTCTGCTCATGGGCTTTAAGAAGCAGGCACGCGAATATGGCGCACAATTTGCCACCGGCGAGGTGAATGGCTTCGAGTGGAATGACGCCGGTCAGCTCTCTGCTGCCGTTGTATCCACTGGCGATGGCCAACAGCGTGCGGTCAAGTTCGAGACTTGTGTGCTCGCCGCTGGTGCACAGTCGGGGCAGGTAGCGCGTCTGGCGAACATTGGCACTGGGCAGGATGTGCTGCGAGTGCCGTTGCCTGTGGAGCCGCGCAAGCGTTATGTCTATGTGTTCAACACACAGGGTCGCAATTGTCCTGGTTTGGCAACGCCGCTTACCATCGATCCCGATGGCACGTACTTCCGTCGCGATGGCTTGGGTGGCAATTTCCTTTGCGGTCGCAGTCCGGCGGATGACGAGGAGCCAGAGTGCGACACTTTGGACGTTGATCATGGCTACTTCGAGTCGAATGTGTGGCCCACATTGGCGAGTCGTGTGCCCGCCTTTGAGTCGGTCAAAGTGCAGAGCAGCTGGGCCGGTTACTACGATCACAATAGCTTCGATGCCAATGGGGTGATTGGACGGCATCCGCACTATAAGAATCTCTACATCGCGGCTGGATTCAGTGGTCACGGCATTCAGCAGACACCCGCTGTGGGACGTGCTATCTCCGAGTTGATACTGGAGGGCAAATACAAGACATTGGATCTGAGTCGTTTGGGTTTCGAGCGCTTGGTGGCGCAACAACGCATGCTGGAGGTGAACATTGTGTAGAAGAGATCATAATGATCTGGACATTGATTGGCTATGGGTTTTGCTCTTTCCATTTATTGTTATGCTTTCTTCTTGTTGTATATAGTTTTTGATAGTAAAATTCACTTATTAGTTTATCGTACATCTGCGTTTTTCATTCTCGTTTTTCCCCATTTAGTTTTTTTCTTTTGCTATGTTTTGGCCAAATTTCGCAGTTGGTTCCGTTTTGATAAACGTCCGTTTTCTTTTTCTTGTCGTTATTGTTTGTTCTTGAGTGTCTACATATAATTTATTTAAAATAAGAATTTAAACATAATCATAATTATAACTTTACGGAATTAAAGGGAGTTTTTTGTTTTGTTTGTTTTTTTTGTATAGTGGGTGGGGGAGAAACTGGATTTATCAATTTGCTTGATTTGAATTCATTAATGCTATTTTGCTTTATGTATTTGTCGTTTGAACTACATACAAAAAATTTGCAATTTTCTTCCACGTTTTCCTTTTTTTTGCTTTTCTCTCCACCCCGCAACTCTCTTGACTACACGCTCCAGATCTGCATGTGTGTGTGTGTGTTTTGTGTGTTATCCAATAAACAAAAATTTGATGCGTTTTACATTTGAATCTAATGCAAGCTATTAGTAAATATATATATATATTATAAATATGTTGTAAGTGAGTTCTGTATGAATGACTGAATTTCCGGTCCGTCAATTAACTTTGTTATTCTTTTTCTCGTTACTATTTTGCTGTTGTTGTGGTTGTGAGTTGTTGCTGCAGCTGCTGTTGTTACATTGTTGTTTAGGCTTCACTCTCGCCGGGTGCAGCATTCTCGTCCTCATTGATGGGCACAATCAGATTCTCCTTGGACATGAGATTGTATTTTGTGACGAAATGCGTAAATCGGTGGCATAGATACGTTTCAGCCTCGAACTCATCAAAGATGCGACGATGATGGAAATATGCATGCGAGAAGATGCGATAGACACGTCGACACACCGATCCCAGTTTCGTCACCGACGACTCCTTGATCGACACTCTGTGGGTTGTGAGTTGAACACTTGAACACATTATGTGGCTAGTTGGATGGCTTACAATGCTAAGTTATTACCTGCTTGGAAAGTATTTGTTGCTATTGAGCAGACAAGCGGCACCATCCAGCGTATGCCTGGTATAATCGATCGCAGGACACTCTTTGGGCGTTTTGTGTGCCGCACACAAGAAGATCCATTGATCCGTGGCCGTCATCTGTGTGCATGTCGAGGGTGAGCATTGTTTCTGGAGACGCACGGCCAGACCATTCAATTCCATGCAGAACTGCCGCAAATGCTCATACTTCCACACGCCCTCGTCCTGTGCTTCGGGCATTGTAAGTATGAGCTCCACATTCGAGGGATCACGCTTGATCAATTGTTGTATGTACTGTTGCACAGCCAGTGTGCTGTCCATTTCCTCGAGCGGTTCATCGGGCCAGCGACAGAAATCCTTTTGCCAACAAAAATTGATTATAGCTTCTGATTCTCTATGCAAAAATATATTTCGGTTTTACCTTTGATTTTGTGCCTGGTCGGTTCCTACGCAATATTGTCGAGCCGTCAGCCATCTTCATGTTTCACCTTGCCTTATCCGGAAGGAGCAAAACAACATATACACATATACACACGGACACGCACACACCTTTGCCTACGCCTTTTGGAGTAAGTTGAGGAAAATTTTACCAGGCAACCAACTCAGGCGAAATATTGTCGCGAACGCTCTCTACACACAAGCGTCGTTAACGTTGTTGTGTTCGTGGCAGAGCCGAAAAAATGCAAGCAGATTCGAATTGATAATCAATAGTTAACAACTACATTCGTTTTTTACACATTTCACATGGACTTCATTATTAAATTGAGCTAGAAAACACTTCGCTTTGTGCGAGAAAATTTCTGACAAAAACTGCCTACATACATACATATAGGGCTGGGTTATCGATAAGCCGATACGAATATCGCACTGCTAGCTGGCAACTCTGTTTTCGTTGTTTCTCATGCAGCCCTGAGTAAGAATACCAGGGCATACAGCAGCTGTGTCGCCGATAAGACATTATCGATTATCGAAACCAGTCATCATCATCAGTCAGCTTGCAAATCTCATTCGTATTGGAATTGCGTATTATTATTATTGGCTAATTATTACATTCATAAATAAGCGCTAGCCAGCCAATTAATTAACTGCAAAAATGTCCTACGCTTACTTGTTCAAATACATTATCATTGGCGATACTGGTGAGTTGTGAATGCTGTTTTCGGGACTGCTGCAGATGTTGGCAATTGGCCATATGAGAGTGAAAATTTTATGCATTTGTCATACAAAATGATTGCTGTGCAGTGGTAACAACAAAACAAAGGCTATGAAAGGGCAAATTGCGTTGTGACAATCAAGTGTTACTCTCCACTAGTCGTTTAAAGTCCGCCTGGACAGTGTGCATATGTGTGTGGGTTTGGGGAGCCCACGCAGCAAAAAGGAAAAATCAATAATACCATAACAACGCCTCTTCTACGCTATGCTGAGAGACAGCGAGAGGCGCGGGCATTGCGTTTACTCCAACCCACTGACTGAGTGACTGTTGAAGTTAACAGTTGGGGGATGGGGTTGGGGGTGGTTGTTTATGAAGAAGCACCCGTATGTTTGCAGTCGCTGAGTCAACCTTTTGAACGGTCAAGCAACCCCACTTTGAAGCCTGTAAAATTGGCGAATTTTACCCAAAGTCAATTCTGTATTTTGCTTATCAGCTGCGTTTATATATAGTATAGATATACACGATTTTTCTTGTAAAGAGAACTTTATATTTTCACCAGCTGTTGCTTTCATTTCGTTCGTCAGCTCTCAACTCGTGTTTTTTTTTTTATCGCAACTTCCTTTCATTCTTATTTGAGTAAAATGTGTAGAGATCTGATAAGCACAACAGCTGTAAAACTGCAGAGGTCAATGCAAATTGTAGCTGTTCTTATTGGAGCGAACTTAATGGGAGAAATATGCATTTTTAAAAGCGTGAGAGAGAGAGAGCAAATTTGTTCAACGCTTATCTTAGAAATGTGTTAGCAATTTGTAATAATAGTTATTAGCTATTTGGCTTAGCCGCATACTTAGTCTCGCTTTGTGAAATTGCTCAAGATAACTTTCACTTTGGCGCACATCAACATGAACTAAATCGGTTTTCTTTTTCCTCTTTTGTTTCGTCTTCAAGGTGTTGGCAAATCATGTCTGTTGCTGCAGTTCACGGACAAGCGCTTCCAGCCGGTGCACGATCTGACAATTGGCGTGGAATTTGGAGCACGCATGATTACCATTGATGGCAAACAAATCAAACTGCAGATCTGGGATACAGCTGGCCAGGAAGCCTTCAGGTGCGATTTCTTGTTAGAATATCAATGAAAAACAATCGCTCTAACATTATTTGTTCCCCGTTTAATAGATCAATTACACGTTCATATTATCGTGGCGCTGCTGGCGCTCTGCTTGTCTATGACATCACAAGGCGAGAGACCTTCAATCATCTGACCACATGGCTGGAGGATGCACGTCAGCACTCGAACTCAAACATGGTGATTATGCTCATTGGCAACAAGAGCGATTTGGATTCGCGACGTGAGGTGAAAAAAGAGGAGGGCGAAGCATTTGCACGCGAGCATGGTCTCGTCTTCATGGAGACTTCGGCACGCACAGCCGCCAATGTGGAGGAGGCTTTCATAAATACAGCCAAAGAGATATACGAAAAGATACAGGAGGGTGTCTTTGACATCAACAATGAGGTATGAGCTGCAGCTGCTCTGAGGCATTAACAATCCACATACATAGAACAGTAATTAATTTATCATTTTAATTCGTCACTCTGCAGGCAAACGGCATCAAAATTGGCCAACAGGCAACGCCCACAAATCCAGCTTTGCCCGGATCCGGCGGTGCGGGTGGTGCAGCTAATAGTGGTTGTTGCTAGGATTAGAGAGACGGAGAGACGATGTACGAACAAAAACAACCATTGCCGATGCCAGCACTTGGGGATAGCTATAGCTCATAGCCGATAACCGACAGCCAATAGCCTATAGCCGATAGCTGATAGCCGCTTCTGTGAAAAGCTGCTAGTGACTAACTCTTAGATGGTAGTGGAAGCTGATCTTTTTTGTTTAACTTTTCTCTCTCATTTCAAGCAAAAATATAATCGTAATAAATTTAGCTACAAATATTAGCAAACCCAAAATTAGTGAAAACATTTCAACACTAAGCGTAATGTTAAAGAACAGAAAGTAAACACGAAACACAAAACAGAATGAAACCAAACAAACAATTACATATGTATGTGTAACTAATTAATTATTCGCAGCATACAAAATAACAATAGAAATCCAATTACAATTTTAAATAAACCCTAAAGTAAACAAAAACAAAAGAATCCAACATTGTATATGTGAAATGTGTCGTGCGTGATTTCTAAATTTTGTAAACTTAAAAACGAAAAAAGCAAAAAAAAAAACAATTATACGTATAAAATAATATTTTTGTGTACATTTAGTTAGTTTGCTAGTTACCTTTGTGTAAGGCAAGATTATACACACTGGACGATAACCGATGATGGCGTGTAATATATACATAAACATACTGACATATATATATATATATACAATACATATATATTTAAATATACTACGTGATTTATTTCTCAAGTGTGATTCGTTGATTTTTTCGATGAATCTACTACTACTACTACTCCTATCATCTCCCCACTCGTTGTGGCTGTTATTCTTTTTTACAGCATATTATATTTTCTTTTTCTTTTATGTGACACATTTGCTGTACTTTGTTTTTTGTTTAATTTTGCATAACACACGCATAACGATACAAACGTGCATAAATGAAATAAACTATTTTATAAGTTTAAATATTTAAATATATACAAGACATAAAATAAAGAAATCAAGGTGATAATGCTAAATCAATTCGATTATGTCGCCGACAATTACGAAGTTTATATAAATCTTAAAGTAAAATCGAAACAAACGCGAAGAGGAATAAACCAAGAAATAAAATCAAATTATTTATAAACATTTGTATTTGCCAGACCTAAAGCAGTATAATAAAATAATAATATACACAATAAATATTACAAAATCAAGTTGTTGGAGAAGTTTTCCTAAAGGGGTTGTATTAAAACTCATTTGGTTGTCTCAAAATGTAATTTGTATTTATTTTTTGTTTTTTTTTTATGGATTTATCATTTTTAATAATGTTTCATATAGTTGTATATATTAAGGTTTAGTTAATTGATTTTGTAAATTTTTTTTAGAATTTGCATTTTAATGTATTTGCTTTCTCTTTGTGTTATGCTTAGGGCTACAAAAAATTTGTTTGCTCGGTTTTGTTTTTTTTTAATTTATTTGTTTGAAACAACAACTACATAGGCTACGGTTGTATATAGAAGGTTTGTGTGTGTGTGTGTGTTTTGTCTAGGCTTTAGTTAGTTTGAGTTAGACTAAAATGAAGTGTGCTTCATATTACTAAATAATATATGTATGTATATATAATTGATTTCAGTGCGCTACGTGAATTTCTCATATCCATAATTCATTTTCATTTATTTATTAATAATACTTGAACTGTTTTGGTTTTCAAATAGTATAAAACTCTTTAACTCTGCTTCTAAACCATTTTGCAATTTTGGGGTATCGTGCTATCATTTTTTTTTTGGTGTTTTTTTTATTATTATTAACATTCGTCTGGTTTTGCTTTGAAGACTTTTTGTTAAGTTGATTGCGAAATTGTTGTTCTTATTGGTGTTGTTGTTGTTGTTGCATAAGTTACATCGTAGATTGGTAAATTGTTTATTTGCGGCATTACTAACTACATATACATATGTATATATGATTATTACAATCCGTTTACATAGAAGACAATTTGGGGAACCCGTTTGCGCATGGCAGTGATGCACTGCAATGATATTGAAATTGGTATTTCTATATTTAAAAAATATTGCTAGCATTTGTTGTTGTTGTTTTCCATTTTGTTTGTTCTGTTTTGTATTTTTCCTGACTATTTTTTTTTTTTATTGGAGTATACGTATAATGTAGTTGTCCTAGTGCGTTAGCTAACTAATATAGTTTTTTTTTCTTTTTATATATATATATGTATGTGTATATAATTAGTTCTGAAGTCAATATATAGATTTCTTAAACGCGATTAACATTAGTTTTTGCTTTCGATATTTATCTACTAATTCGCTCTGAGTTTTCCGTATTTTTTGTTTTTGTTCTTTGTAGCTGCAACAGCATTTGACATAAGAAACTTTATAACATTTAATGCTAGTCCATTATGATTAATATTAATATTATTATTATTAATTATAGGCCGCAGTGCTTTTTGTTTTTTTTTTTTTGCTAAATTGCACTGGAGTTTTGCTTTTGTTGACATTTGTGTTGTGTTATATAAGTATTCTAATGTAAAAGTTGAGCTTTTTTAGTCTCTGAGACATCACTATCACTCTCCTTAGTTGCTTTCTTCTCACAGAACTCAATCATATACGAACAGACGCCGGAGAGTGCTATAAATATGCCCGCATAGTAGAAGGAGTCGTCCCATCTGCCACGATAAGAAAAGAGGGTATTATTAAATAGAGTTTTCTTTTAATTAGGTTCATAGTAGTTCACTTACCTGCCAGTATATTCAAAGATGGCACCAGCTATGGGTGGTCCGGCAATCATGCCAACGCCCTGAACGAGCAGCACCAAACCGTAGGCACAAGTGAAATCATCCAGATCAACGATGCTGACCAATATGCTGGGCGTGAACGAGAACGAGCTGGCAAATGTGAATCCAAAGATGATGCACATGGCCATCAGAGCCATTGTAGTTAGTGATCAGCATTGGCATAAAGAATACCGAAGCACCACAAACTACAAGAAATCAATCATTATTTAATATTAAACCTTGAACTATTTTTGCAAACTTACCCAACATGCATATGGAGTAGCATATGTTGATGTTCATCCAGGGGCGATCGCCCAGATAGCCAAGCCCAATCATGCCCACGGTTTGAGCAATGCCAATCGCTGATATTAACACCGCACTCACACCCACATCATAGTCGTATTCCTTCATGTAATCGGGCAGATAAAGATAGGGTATGATGAACCTGTAATGCGTTTGGTTTTAGTTCATGTTCATGTCAAGATAAGATTTCGTTTGAAGCGGATTTTATTGGATTTCCTAATAAAGCTCATTTTACTTTTATTTGAAAGTGAGAGTGTTGATTAGACAACGACTTGCGGATACCCTTTAAATAGGTTAGCAGGTTTGTATATAGAGTTCAAACCTTGAACTGATTCATTCATAATTCATATAATATATATATTCAAAACTCTGAAGCACTTACAGAATATATAATATACTTATTTTAAAGTACAAAGTAATTGCTTTATACTCATCAGAATTTAATATAAAGAAATAATTGCATTTTTAAAAGACTTTTTCTTCAATTATGTAATTTCGAACGATGTGCGGCATCGACTTCATATTTTCATTATATGAATTTTGAGCCGTTGCCAAATAAATGGCGACGTTTTGTGGTTTGACAGTTTTTGCGACTGCTTACGGATAATAATTATAGCACTAGCATCTTGAGGATTGCGCAGATTGAGACCTTCGAGAGATTTTTATCTCTCTCTCTCTCTTTTTTATTCATCGTCTTGAGTACTTACCAAATGAATAGGAATAATGTGGATAGATTGAAGAACGAAAACTTTTTATCCAAAAAGAGCGAAAAGTCAAAAGCGGATTTCACAGTATCCATAAAGCTATCGTACCAGGTCTGTAAATAAGTGATAACAATTATAGTTAACAATGATAATGTTAGTGATAATGATATATGTAGACTCGAAATTAGGCAATACGGAAACAAATCCGTATCGAAAGTCTCAATGGCCGCTTATCAGCTCTGTTCCATGTATTATGAGTTGTACGCTCTTTATATAATATAAACATTATATGTATAAACAGATGAATGTGTACACTGTACACATAATTATATATATATATATATATTTATAGAGAGGGTCGATAATCGCGCCTTGAGCCAAATGCGAAGCAGCTGTTGTCAAGCAACAGCGATTAACTTGGACTTGGACTCGGCCTCCATATTTTGTATGTTTCTGCTCAATCATTTTGAAAGAGAATGAGCTAAACTGTGACCTATTCTATTTTTTTGAAGACCGGAAGAGCTTCCTATATCATCAGCCTACATATGATCCTACATAATTGGCAATTCTTAATGATTATATACAATTGTTTTCTCAGCTTATCGATGCTGATTTCTATTCATTCATTGAATATGTTTCTTTTTTTTTGTGGTAAACAAAAATATAGTTGGATTCATGTAGAAGTTATTTTTAAAGGTATATTCGAGTTAGTGCTTCAAAAACCACATATCTTTACAATCATAGATAAGCGTATTTTTACTAGATTACTTCCCGCTCTACTCTATTATCTGCTTATTTTGATAGAGCCAGTTAAGCTGTGACAGACTCTACTTTATGAAGATCAAAAGATCTTCTATATCACCATTCTATATATGATCAAGGGTAAGTAGTATTCTTATTGACAAGTCAAGGGTTTTGCTCATTACTACCGATTGTATACAACTCTCATTTCATTAAGGCTGATTTCTTTGTGACCTATTCTATTCTGTGAAGTTTCGAAGATGTTCCTATGTCATCATCCTACATTTATGTATAACCAATAGTATTGTGATGGAGTACAAATAAAGAGTTTGGTAATCATTATCGATTGCATAAAATTCTTCACTCATATCAAGAATCAGCTTTCTTTTTATTATATTTTTAAATATCTTTCTCCTTTGTAGTCAACAGTGAAATACTTCAAAATATCGTTTTAGTTATTCATATGAGACATCGGATTGGCAATACCTTAGATAGACAGACTTTCCATCCTTCTTCCTGTTCTTCTTGCTTTGTTTTCTATATGTTCTCTCTCATCAGTATACTTAATAAGTATTACTTAATATTTATTATGATATTTAAGAATGTAATCTTTTACAATCCCTTCTTCAGTATACATTATACATTGGGATATTTAATAATAGAATCTTTAGCAATCTCTTCTTAACTCCTACTTGTACTTACATCTTCCTCCTCCTTGGCAATTGTGGTCATCGAGTTGCGATAGATGTTGGGGCACGATGAGGCGCGCAATCGATAGCGATGCGTGTTGAGCATGGCGCCGCGATAGTGAATCGAATTCCGATGGATGCGCATGTCCTTGAGGAAGTTCGAGTTGCGTATGGAGATGTTGCGACGCAGATTCGAGCGATGTGGATTCGGTTTCTTCGACTTGGACAACCGGCGCAGACCCGTGATGCTATCCAGACGTGAACGACGTAAAGCCAACTCACTTTGCTCCTCGTGCTCCGGTATGGTGATGACCAAGGATTCCGCTGGAGCCCTTGGCTGGAATATCTGTGGACGCGGATGTTGATCGAGCAGCGCAAATGTTTCCTCCTTCATGGACATGTAATAGCTGTGCATATCATCGCTCAGAATGTCCACGGAATTGTGACGCAAGCCATTCACCTTCAGGTTGGACAGCGACGGTGTATTGTGCTTGCTGGCGAAGAGATTTTCGTTGAGCGAATACCGTGAGCTGGCATAGTTGGTGGCCTCGTTGTGCTTCTGGGTCAGATAGCCCTCGTCCGAGGAGCGCAACGAGCCATTCGGTGTGCCCGCAATCGTTGAACGTTTCTCCGACGGCGATAGCGTCTCAATCGAGGCCAAGTAGCTTTTCTTCGACGTCTCAGCGACGATGCCGGGCGGAACTCGACCCATCAGCGTATCGTCGGGAGAAATGAGATACGGAGCCGTTGGTGCAGCACCCGATGACATGGACAGCAGATTCTCACGTGACGGCGCCTCGGCACCTTCCTTGTGCCGCAACGAACGACGACTTAGGCTCTTCACCTCACAGACGCTGTCGAGCTCCTGGATGCTGAGGAACGTGGGCAGAAAGAGTTCGCTGCGATAGCGCTTGAGGCCGGTGTCGAGTGGATCATCGATTTGCTGATTCGCCTCGGTGTTGTTCTTCGTTACCAGTGTGTCCAGCACAGCCTCCTTGGTGATGCCAGTGTCCAGCAGCTTCTTGATCTCCTCGAGGCAAACACTTGAATTGGAAAATGTGGTGACACTCTGCGAACGGCTCTCGAGACGATTCTCCTCGATCAGCCAGTCGGGATCACGCATCAGGGCACCACAGACACAGGCATTAAGCATGGTGCCACCAAGGATTAGAGTGGCGCCACGCCAGCCATACGAGTCGATTAAATATTGCGTGAGTCGGGCATAGACAAAGGTGCCAATGCCGGTGCCCGAGGCACCGATGCCGGTGGCAAAGCTGCGCTTCTTGTCAAACCAAAAGGCAATCGAGACCACCGCGGTGACATAGCCAATGCCCAGTCCCAGGCCACTGATGATGCCGAACGTGATCATCAGCATCTCGATCGAGTTGCAAATGGATGAGATGGCAAAGCCAAAGGCGGAGATGAGACCACCCAAAATGGTCATCTTACGGCAACCGTATTTATCCACCAGATTCGACCAGATGGGACCCATGAGCAGCGGCACCGAGAAGAACAACGAACTGATCCAAGCTGTCTTCGAAGGCGATTCCTTGAAATAGTCCAACAGCTGTGTGTTGATCAACCCAAAGGAGAACGAGAGTCCATCCCAGATGAGCGAAACCATGAGTGAGGCAAAGACAACAACCCAACCGTAGCCACCATCGGGCATCTTCGATGTCTTCTTGTCCGTGGTGCTGGAATCTATCGAATCACCCGATTCATTCGATATCAAACGCTTGCGCTTCTTCACCTGCGTGCCATTCATCAGGCCAATGGTCAGTGTGCCATCACTGTCCAGCGCAATGATGCTGTTCCTCACCGCCCGGCTGTGACTCTGACCGTTGCCATCGTGCAGCTCCTCCACGGACAGATTGCAGAACGTGACCTCCGGGAACAGATCGTGCTTGATGGCTTTGTTCAGCGGTGTGTTCGCTGGCGCTGGCAACGTTGTTGTTGCTGTTGTCGCTGATGGACAAACATTTCCATTGCCATTACCATTACCATTTGCAGCTGCAACTGCATTTCCATTACCCAGCAATTTGCTACTGCTCTCTTGATTCTCATTCGAATCATCGTCATTGTTATTGTTGTTATTGTTGCTATTGCTATTGTTATTGTTATTATTGTTGTTGTTAGCGTTGGCGTTGTTGGCATTGCTGCTGTTGCCACTGTGTCCCGTTGCTGGCTTGGCCATCTTGTCCTAAGCTCTAATTAATAACTTTTGCTTAATTACTTTAATTTTTTTTTTTATAATTGTGGTTTATCAAAAAATTTGCACTTGTTGTTGCAATTAGTTTTGTGAACACAGTTTTCAGTTTTCTTTATTTTCAGCAAAGATTGTATTTGTTCTTCTTAAGTAGCTGCAGCGGTAGGTGGACTTAGATTGCTCTTGTTTCGCTCAAAATCCGATATCCAAAATAACAACACTGCAAACAGAATGAAAGAAAGAGTTGTAGTTAGGAATTTAGTTAAAAAATCAATAAAAGAGTTGTTACGAATTTAGTTAAAGAACAAAAGAAAGAGTTTTAGTTAGGAATATAATATAAATTAATTATAGTTGAAAAGTTGCAAAGTTGTTGAATACATTTCCACTCAATTTTACTTAAAGATAAGCTAAAGATTTGTTCGGATTTGGCACTAGAATATATGCCTTAATTTACTTGTGAATAAAGTATCTTAAAGATACTAGCTTTAACTGAAGAAAACTTCAGAAGAACTTTCGATCTTCGATCAGATTTTGACTCTAAGTGAATATGAGTCTCAAATGTGGAGATATATTTTGTATAATTGTTGTTTCCTATTTATAGTAGCTCATTCTAGTTCAAATTCAACTAAGAGTCACTTTATAAGAAATTTCTTTTAAAAAGATTTTATTCGAAATAAGTCCAACTTCATCCTATGAAGATGTGTTTTAAGCTTGCTTCTCTTACTCTAAATAAGCTTGTTTTAATCTAAGCTGATTTATTTGTATTACTTTATATTTATAATTGTCTCTGTTTTTTTGTACTAATTTTAGCATTAGCAGAGATTTCTTCTAAAAATGTTTCACTCTACAGAAAATTGACTTAAATCTGTGTATATTTCATTTTAATTATTTTGTACTTAGTATAGTTTTCATTTTATTGACACTTTAGCAGAGATTATTTTTCTAAAAATGATTTACTCTAAATTTTTCCTTACTTCCAACTCAGCAATGATTTCTCGAGGCTTGACTTTAATCTGTGCTATTTATTTTGTTATTTTAAATTCATATATATTTTCATTTTTATTTTCGCTTTACTCTAATTTTAGCAGAAATTTCATACAGAAAGCTTAAAGAAAGCTTCACTTGAAACTCTAATATTTACAATTTCCTTCATTTTCTTTTCAATATCGTAATATTTCATTCTCAAAAATAACATTTATATATTTTCATAACTGCTACAAATACAAACATATAAATTACCTTTATTTGCTGATAAACATTCACTACTTGTCAACATATATAATACATATCTGTCACCACTTATTTTATTTGTATTTCCCTAAGTGTTTTTCTTTTGTGGATTTGCCGTTTGATTAATTGGAAAAGTTTTTGGCCAGAATTTGCGACACGTTTTCAAGTTATTAAGCTGCATGAGTTGCACTTACAAACAAAATACGCCAATGCTCGAGCTAATCGAATTTCAAATCGAAAAATAATTCGTCCAAAAAAAACAACACAGTTTCAATTTGCCATTTCAATTTGTTTTGCATTCGCAATTTGTTGCTTTTCGTTTTGTTGCCACCGTTGAAACCACAACAGAGAGAAAAAAATACAAAAAAAAAAAAAAAAACAACAAATCATTTCGTTTGTAAATTCGCGCAGAAACTGTTTGTGCAATTGGCGCTTTCTACATTTTCCCTGTGTGTGCAGCGTGAAAATTATTTCGCCAATCGCCTTCAACTTGACCTCATAAAAATAGCCAAAGAAAATGTGCAAGGAGCCCCAAAAATAATGCAAAACTGTTTTTGCTCTCGCCTGTTTTTGCGTCACAACATCAACAGCTGATTCTGATGTTTAATTATTTCGAAATGCTTAATAATTTTATTTAAATTTTGGCACAGCGTTGTTTACGTTTTGCTTACGCTTTGCGTACATTTCTTTTGGCTTTATTTTCTATTTTTTTTTTCTTGGCACTCAAAATGTCTCTGTCTGCAGCCTATTTATAGCGTTATTTTCTCTTTAAAGGGGGCCAAAAATGACTTGGCATAATAATTGAACAAACTGACAAAGAGCTAATTACATAATTCGCAAAAGTTGCTTTCAATTGAACAAGTTTTCAACACAAAAAACGGGGGAACAAATTATGGAAAATTTCCAAATACAAACAATTTCATCGTATTGGAAAATATTAAAGAATATTTTTGTAGACTGCTTTCAATATTCTGATTTTTTTAAGGTCATTTTATATATGAAATGAATAATGAGATATAAATATCAATCTATATCATTTGTCTATAACATTTATAGATTGCTTTGATTGCGATTTTTGTTCGTCTATTTGTGTGAAAGCCTTAGTATGAAATAATTTTATAATTTACAAAACTTTCTTTTTTTGACAAAAAAAATATATTTAATTTTAATGTATTTATGGCTCTGGACAATTTGCATTCTAAACTTTCGTTTAAAAGATTCTAAGTGGTGCATAATTTGTGCAAAAACCACTAAGCATTTAACTATATCTCACCTAGCGGCCACTTTGCTTAACGAAATTGCGCTTAACTGTCTATGCATTGCTTTGAGTATTGAATTTCGTTACGCAGTACATTTTGTCAATTAAAATAAAGCTGAGGAAAAGGTTTATAACTCGGATAACATTTGTTTACTTCTCTTGATGCCATTTCGCTTAGTGGCCTATAACATTTAAGGCCCTAAATTATAGAAGAGGTGCATTCATTGGAATTGTAATTGACAATTCTACTTTTTTTAAGCTCTGTATCTTTAAAAATGTTCAGCTATTGAAAGTAATGAAATTTGAAGAGTATAAAGACCACTTTTTGTTTAACCGATGCTTCGCTTAACGTAACTTAGGGATTTAAGTGCACTCTGTATATAGTATAGTAGACAATCACTTTACTATAGATTTTACTGTCAAAATAAAACTGAGAAAAAGGCACATACAACACAGAAACATTCGTTTGCCTTCCCTAAGTTTTGCTTAGCGGCCTATCTCAGTTAAAGCCCTAAAGCTAGGAAGAATTCTACCTTTTGTTTCTTTTCAAGTTCTGTGGCTCCAAAAATGATAAGCTATTAAAAGATCGAATTGAAGTAAACAATTTTGAAGAGTTTCAAAACAATAAAAGTGACAGACACTTCTGCTTTGGTATCCGGAAAACTAATTCAACTTAAAATTGAAGCTGTAATTGTGAGAATGAGCTGTGAGACTTACCTTTTAACTGACTGACTGACTGACACGTTGATAATGTAATAGCTGTAAGCTGGGTGCGCGACAAGTTGCGATTAAAAACGAAAAGTTGTTTCGAAACGAACGAACAACTTGAAGAGGTCTCCTCGTTTAGAACTTGAACAGTTGGCCTTGAAATTGCAATTGTTTATTATTGTAGGTATAGTTATAGTTATTATTATTATCACTGTCACTGTCACTGCCGCCAATTAATTCGCCATAATTGCAAAGATCTTCAGTTATATTCAATTCACTTAAAGTGCGTCGTGGTGGATGGGAAAACAACAAGTGTTTATTCAGTGTGGCGGTTCTATTGAAAATTCTTAGACGCGGATCGCGTGGTATATAATGTAGGAACACTTTATTCGATTTGCTGCTGTTGTTATAAGTACGTGGATTATTGTTGTTGCTATTATCAAAGGCGCTGCTTGTTGTTGTTGTTGTTGTTGACGTTGCCGTCGAAGATTTCTTCGTCTTGATGCTGCGTCTGCTCTTCTTAGGCTTTTTAATAGAGTCCTCAATAGTTGGTGTTAAGATTGTTTTATTTAATGTTAAAGTGTTTGTGGTTGTCGATTTGGTGGCACGATAAAGTGACTTGAACCGAAAGTCATTCATTAAGAACGTTAACGTATTTATCACAGACCAGCAAGAAAAGAATTGAGCAAATCGCTTAACGTTTGCGTTGTTGTTAGTCAGATTGTTGCTGTTGTTGTTGTTGCGTTGTTGTTGTTGTTGTTGCAGTTGTAGCTGCCAGTTAACGTGATTAGCCCGGTCACCCACATGCGGCACTTTGATTTGCGATGCGAAACTTAGGCGAAATAAAAAACTGAATGGGAAATTAAACGAACAAAAAAACGAACGAACGATTTCGGGAAATTGACCAATTTGATTGATTGATTGACGCACGCAATTGCTGTAACTGTAACTCAACGCGTGTCAAGTGCGCGGCGCATTGTGCGGCTTTTTGGCAAACATATCGATGGCAATTTTACAAGGCGTGTTCTAATGCGCGGCACACGCGGCGTATGATTAATGCGAATTCTTAACGTTTTGTTTTTTTTTTCGCGTGTGTGTTTGTGTTGTTGCTTGCAACTCAATCGGTATTGCTGCTGTTGATGCTGCTTCTGCGTATTACGTGTTGATGATGATTTATGATTGTTGTTGTAGTCGATTAGCAGCTGATGCTGCCTTCTTATGTCACAGTCTCTGTGCGTTCACTGCTGCTGCAAAGAGAGAAAGAGAGCGAGATGAGTATACAAATTAGCTGCGATTTGTTGTAAGCTTTTTAATAAATGATCCCAAATTGACAAGCGCCAAGTCCATTAAGCGCAACACCACAAAATACTACAAACACACACAATATACAGACAGATATATCATTCGAAACGAGCGCTATATTATCTGAATTATCACACACAAAAGACACTATAAATACTCGTGTATGAATTGGCAAACAATGTACCCAAAGAATTCTATTCATTCCATGCGCCCCAAAGCCATTGAGAAAAAAAGTACTCGTATTTCGCATTCGAAATTTAAACTCGAAAAATATGCTTAAAGCATGCCTGCACTTTATTGCAGGTCAATTTGCAGAGTGCAACACGCCCACTTGGCCAGTTTGAAGCCTGCTGCCTACTGCTTGCTGCCTGGTTATTGCCACAATCGAGTTAACTGTGCAGGCGGCGTTTGAGGACATTCAATGTTAGTATAATAGTTTTCAATAAATTTCGAAAAAAGTGTGCGAAGAGGTTAAAGATATTTATTATTATGCTCCAACTTAAAATACTATTATATATATATGTATTGCAATTTACATTTAAGAACTATACTTGCTTGGCTTATAAAAGCAAAGATTGGTGGCATATACTATTTGAAATACTCTTTCAGTTATTGGATCTTTATCACACACTTGTGTTATAATCTCAAAATTCAATGTAAATCTTGAGTTAGTTGATTTTATTTCTGTTAATCGAGTATTTTAAGAAACTCAACTTGAAACACTTCGAATCAAAAGCTCAAACGTTGGCTTAAGCTATTCGTAGTTGTCTTTAACGAGAATAAGTTCATTAAAGCTCGATTTTAAAGCTCTTAAAACATGCTACAAATAGTTATAAGCCTAAAGCTAACACAGTGGCTGCCTATAAAGTATCTATATTCTTAATCAGCATCAACAGACGCACAACTGATTGAAAATTATAGAAGCTATTTAAGAAATGCTTCTGTATAGAAAATTACGTTTCTTGCAATCGGGTTTTTGCTGCTCTGGCTGACAAATCTGCAATATTTTGACCTCTATGGTATATTTCGAATGTAGTACTTCAACGATATACGAAATATAACCCTCGGTATATTTTAATATTTATTCGGTATATCATTTGGTATAGTTCAAGTATAATACCACACTGTTTTGTTTTTATTCAAAATGGGTAGCGGGTGTATTCACAGTCGGGCACACTCGACTATAGCTTTTTTATTGAATTTTCTATAAATATAGCTCCTCAAATTAACTAGAAATTACTAAATAAGTGAGTCAAAAGTGGATATGATGACGCCTTAAATAAAAATGCTTCGATCACATTAAAATACTTGACTCAAAGTCTGTACTTTTATTTTCTTTGTGTTCTCCGACACTTCTAGGCCGAAATACAAAAAAGAATTCGTACAGTTATCAATGCGAGTGCCTGTTGGGAAATACTCAGAGTGAGACAATCAAAAAGTGCCTCGCGCACATTGCCAAGTTCAATGATCGATAGGCGCGACGATTAGCGATTAAATCACTTGAAAAATTGCATTTAATTATATGAAAATTGTTTTTCTATGTGCAAGTAAATCGAATTAAATTAGCTTTAGTTTTGTGGTCTGAAGCAATCGCAAATCTAAAATCGCAAAAAATTGCCAGCTTTGAGTCTATAAACTATCCACTAAATGTGAATGCTTATCAAATGTCAATTTGGGTCTCGGCACGCTGATAATCAACACTTCTACTTCTAATTGTGTACATAGTACAATGTGATCGAGTGTGTAGTAAAAATAGCCTTGTTGCCATTACTTCTTTTGTGATGATTATCGTTGAATGTAACAGTGTATAACAATGTAGAGAACGTGAACTGATAACGAGTCTAGTTCTTCACAAATATAAAGCACGCGCCATTGTAATGTGTGTTGTCTCAAGTAAACAACGTATAAACTTTCACTCTACACTTTCCTTATCATTAGATTATACATAGTACTTAGTTAGTGCCGACTTCCGCAATAACAAAGCTCGGTTTATTCGCGGAGTATCCTTGACAAATTTCAAATTTAATTATTCTTGACAATTTTAATTATAGCGTCATTAAATTAATCTTTTGTATTGATTAAAATACTTCTGTTATGCTTATCGCACACGTTTTATTTTGCTCCACGTGTAAACTTAAAAGTTGCTAAGCTTTTCGCTAATTAATGTTTCAATTTATGGTTTCTAGTATTAAGCTAAGCTTAGCTTTGTTTTAAGATTGTCATAAATTTTGATGAATTGTATTTATAGTCTTTTTATCAGCAACAAGCGCAACTTTGTCACGTTTATTATTGCATGTTATTTTAGCTCATGAATTTAAATGCTATAAAACACAAACTGTATTTATTAGATAAATCTTCAAATTTTTCAAATCGTGTAAGCTCTGAAGAGTTGATCACTGTGAACAATCTTTATAAAAACAACAAAAAATTGAGTAATGATCATGATAAGCTCTGAGTATATAGCACAAGGTGTAAACCAAACATATAAATCAAATTTGTTCATTGAATTCTTATCACAAAAAGCTGTCACTTTCTCACGTGTATACTTTAAACAGTGTATCTCTGTTTTTCTTTACCACAACAACAAAAATTGATCATGTTATATTCTCATAATACGAGACCACGTGTAAACCAAAATTTATATTAAAAAATGTTGTGAACATTTCATTGTATATTTGGTCACATATATGAATAATTTCTGTTTATATTTCATTGTCTTCTTATCAGCAAAAAAAAGCTGTCAGACTATCACGTGTAAACGTTGAACAAAATGAATGAATGCATCGGCTGACCCCGCTGCGCCTTAGCGTATGCAACACTTTTCGATCACTTTCACTTAAAAACTAAGAAAACACACACACTTTATATGAATCCCGCAGAGATCTCGAGGCCAAAGTTGGCCAAGTTGAATGAAGAACGCCGAGGGCGGTGCAAGGTTTAAGAAGGTTGTGGCATGACGAAAGCCATCGAGAGCCGCCGTCGCGTCGATGCGGCCAAAGAAAAACAGTTCAGTTCAGTGGCTCGTTGCCAGCCAGACTAATAAATGAGTGAAAAGATTCGGGCGACAAAAGCCTCCGTCACAAGACGAAAACGAGTCGCAACTGAACGAAATCAAACGACCAGAGGCGACGAGAAGCGTAGACACAAGAGAAGAGAGAGCGGAGAGGAGAGTAGTATCAGCTGAGACTAGACGAGAAGAGAAGAAAAGAGAAGGGAGGTGGAGGTGGAGAGCAGAGGTGGGCGGGGTCGAGACTCAGGCTGTAATCGCGGCAATCGTTTGCTTTAATCTAATAAATTTCTTATCAGCAGGCGTCGCACTAGGCGAGCGTACTACGCGTTCTTTTACTCGTATACTCTATACTTAATATGTATGTATATAAGTATGTCTATATATGTACATATATATAGTATTAGTGTAATCGCAGTTATCGCACTACCTGCCCCACACGCGGCCACTTGACATCCCCCGACGACGCTTTCTTTGCCCCGACAACTTGTCACTCTTTCATTTTCATTTCCAGTTTCTTTCTCCTTTATTCCTTTCTTGCAGTCTGCTCATTTGATTTGTGTGCATTATTATTGTGTTAAGAACATATATAATTTGCCTTTATATCATTACACCTAACAATGTTACAATTTTTAATCATGACAACCTTGCTCATTGTCAAGCCACAGTGGAAACTGATATAACAAATTTGTTTATTCAAGACGACATTTGCATACTCTTGTCTGCAAAAAGAAACACGTTTTAGTTCAAAAAAACAAAAATAAGAAAACAGGTTTATTGATTTAATCAATGGATACATTCCATAAAACTGTTGAATGAATTTAAGAAATGATTTAATGGAATGAATAACTGTAAACCTTATATTTGGGTTACTGTGGTTGAAGCACAGATAATAGTTTTACATTATAATGATAATGAACATACCAATATTGGAATGTATTAATTAGTTTTGCCTAAAATCGAACTCTATTCATTTATGTTATACTTATGGAATGATCAATGAAGTGTTTTAAAACTAAAAGATGAAAGTTAACCAAGTAAATTACATTTTCTGGGAAGTCTATACAAAGTTCTTCAGTTGCATACCAAAAGACATTTGAATTTATGCAAAAATTGTGACATATGAAATTCATATCAAAATATGTATTTACAATGTTGGTATACATAAGTATACCACAACTTGTATTTAAATATGATAATTAGAAAAATGTTAATACTTTAATATAGTCTATGAGTTTTCATGGAGTTTAGGAATGAAAACGATTGATTATTTATGATCTCGATATATTAAATTCGAAGAGTCTTATCATTTTGTAATGGGCATTATAAAAATTGTTCTATGAAAGTATTTTAATGGTATCCCAATTCATAAAGGAATAGAATTCTATAAAAGTAGATCAATTTGAAGGTATTTGTAGTCATTGCTATAGTAATAGGGTTAGTGTTAAGTTTAATAAAGTTTAATAAATATACCTTTCTTTTAAAATAAATAATAATTTCATGTATTATTAAATTACCAAATAACCTAAAAAGAAAATGATTATGAATAGGTTCTTTAAAAAGCTTACAATGATTTAATTTTTAATAATGGGAAGACACTATTAATCAAGATTGAAAGACATTAAATGCATTGATTCAATAGATTCATTCACTGCAATTACTGAATTACAGATATAGTCAGACTGAAAGAATACAGTGCATTAACTAATAAAGCTGATAAGCAATCTACTAGCAAAGGAAATGGAATGGTCTAGAAGCTAGAATTAACAAGTTCTTAAAAAAAGTACCTTAAAATTAGCAAATTTTATAAGTCAAGTGCTTAATGGGAGCTTTATCCAAGAGTAGACGTAATTTGATAGAAGTCTATGATGATATTGCTGACATGTGTTGGCATAATCCAGCTAAGCGAATCGTTTAGTGCGGCAACAACAAATAAACGACATTGTATGAGTACAATGTGAACATTTAAAATACTTAATTTGAATTATATTGTTTTATGGATCAATTGAGATAAACCTAAATGCGCGATAAGCTCGAATATTTTCATTGCTTTATGCCTTTATTAACCTTCCAGTAAGTGTGTGTATGTTCTATGTGTGTGTTGTGTGTGTTTTGCGCTATTGTATTTGGTGTGATACCAATACAAAGTGGTTTGATGCTGACCTACGCCAGTTTGAATTCGTTTTTTTCTTTTTTGTGGGGTAATTGCGATAGCCGAAAATGAGGAACTAGGCCAATGCAATAAACTTCTTCGCAAAGTCATTCACTCTGCTGCGTAGTAAGCTATTCATGAGCATAGACACAATCATATATTCATATTCACATTCATACATTCTTTATTGGCCTCGCTTCAAGTTTCAATCATAAAAGAAAAGGCCATTTCCATCAAAAAGACGATATTATGATCACAGGTTTTGCATTTATTTATTGCTAAATTGTCAATTGCGAGGAAAGCTTAATTCTTATTGATTCAATTGATAGCTGATGCCGTAAGACGAGTTTTGATTTGGAAATGCAGAAAAAAAAGAATAGAAGAGAAGAATATACCAAATATACATTTCAGTATATTTATTTGGTATATTTTATGTGTTGTTTTGTATATTATTTCGAATATAGTAGTATATTAATATACCAAATGCATATTTCGGTATAACATATTTATTTAGTATATTAATTCAGTTAGATTTATGTGTTGTTTGGTATATCATTTCCAAGGTAGTAGTATATTAATAAACCAAATATACATTTCGGTATGACAGTATTATTTAGTATACTAATTCGGTATATTTTACGTGTTGTTTGGTATTTTATTTCGAAGGTAGTAGTATATTAATATAGCAAATATACATTTCGGTATAACAGTCTTATTTAGTATACTAATTCGGTATATTTTACGTGTTGTTTGGTATATTATTTCGAATGTAGTAGTATATTAATATACCAAATATACATTTCGGTATAACAGTATTATTTACTATATTAATTTGATATATTTCAAGAATAATACTACTCCACAATCTCTCCCAACTTATTTTATACATTTCGATGTGCTTTTATGATTACAAATTCAATATGCAAGCAACTTGTCTTACAATTTGTTGTAAATAGAAACTTATTGCTCGACTTAAAACTAATTAATCTAATTACAAGTGTTTTTCCCATTTGTAAGTAAGAAAATTGCATTTGTGCTTTCTCTCAAGCAAAACTAAAAATATCCTTGGTCGCTTTTACCTTGAAAATTGCAAGAAAAAGGCAAAGCATGATAAGTATTTCAGTGTTGGGTTGAGCAAAGAATTTAATGCAGTCAACAAGCTGACAGTTGGCTTAACACACCTTAAGTGTTATGAATGGTCTTGTCTGACCATTAAGCCTGTCAACCATTTGATTCCCTTTTGCAATGCGATTCGCCGCTGACTGCTTAATTGATGTAGTTCGAGCAATTGCAACCGTGTAATTGATAGACGAAATCTGACCGCCCTCTCAGAGCTTGTTGTTTGTTTAGGTCTTTAATAGATTTGCGGTTTCACGTTCTCGACGTAAAACGGTAGTCTGAATAGTATTCTATCGACTATAATTAATTGTTGCATTTATGCCCATGTCATTGACATCACTTCACAGTTTTGCATTGCATTTATAAAGCCATTTTATGCTTCATTTGCAACGAGAAACGTGACATGAATAGACAAGTTTTGTGTGCCTTTCATTTGCATCATTTGCATAACTGTGACGAGGAGATAACAAGGATTATACAAATACGGAGGCACAGCAGTGCCAAACATGTGAGTTTGACTCAGCAAAGCATATGCACAGGATTACAATTAATCCCTTTCAACGTGACTTTATAAATTGAATATGGCTTAAGAGTAGAGAAATTTCCATAAAGGTAATAACTATATAACATTCATAACTTTAGCAGCTGTGGAGTATAGCAAAAAAGTGTCTGATTCAACTTTTATGCATAATGCAGCTATAATAAACCGCACTTTAACATTGATAGCTTAGTTGATCAAAGCGCCGCAGTACTTTTTCAACTGTTCAACCAGCTTAAGAGCTACGTTGTCAACCATGCATGCAACATGCCGCACACTGAGAAATCCTTCAACAAAATAAAAAAAAAAAAAAAAACTGTTTGTGGATGTGCCTCTTGAAAGTTGCTTGGAAAGCGGAAAAAATGTGTGACAGGCAAACAAGTGCATATAAAAAAGGTGTCACTGTGGCAAAGTCAAATGCACACACACACAACAAAAATACACCAACACACACCTAGAGAGTTGGCGGCATGCTTTGATGTTTGTGTGTGTGTGTGTGTAAGGGAGAGAGTGCTTATTTAGTTGCTGCTGCCTCTTGCCGCACTGACAAATTGCAACAATAAAGCGCAGCCAGCAACCATTTCTTTTTTGGCCACAACAGCAACAAACCAAGGAGAAAGAGATGGAGAAAGAGAATGAGATGCAGATAGCGAGGCAATGTTGTGTGCTAAAGGATTATTTATGCTTTTTGCCTTAAACTTGACAAACTTTTGTGGTCACACACAGACACTTGTAAGGGCGTTTTTTTTTTTTGTTATTGATTATTTTTTGTACCCTCTGCGAAAAGTTTAAAAGGGTCTTATAACTTTGTGACAACAGAAAGTTTTCAAAAGAAACTACTATGGAATATGCTGTATAGAAATACAAAGCTACGACTGAACAATCAGGGCACGACTCAAAAAAGAAAAGCTAGTAAAGATGGTTTATAAAGTTTCTCTGGGAATTCAAAAATCTTACTCTCAACCGTATTAAATTGAGTATGCAAAACAGAAAGTTTTTATAAGAAACAACTATAGAATATATATAGAATATGCACAGCTCTAACTGAACAATCAAGGTACGGCCTACTCATTAAGAGCTGAAATAGAAAGATTGTAAAATTTCATTGTGCAATCATGCTGGAATTCAAAAATCTTACTCTCAACTTTATTAAATTGAGTATGCAAACTATAAGTGTTTATTTTCAATATGAACTTTACACATTTTGAATGATTTCTTGAAATTATTTTAAACACTTCCCAAAAGTAATAAGCAGGTATCTCACAGTCGAGTATACTCGGCTTTCTCTCTTGTTATACATGAATATATTTGTGCATGCTGTGTGTACATGAGCTCATTCATGTGTATATCCTGTGCATATAAAATGAGATTCGTCGCTTCTGATTTCTCTTCATATATACATATATATATATGCATATATATTTTCTTTTTTGGTCTCGCAACACAAAAGGAAACCCAGCTCGGCAATAAGAAAATCAGTTTTCAGTTTGAATTGCTGTTCATGAAGTCATCGCATGCTCTGATTTATGCAAGAAGAAAAAGGCAACTTTTCAACCGCCATAAACCTTTTTATTTTTTGATTATTTAAATAAATAATTCTCGGCAACGAAGAAGAAAACTAAACAAATTGAAATCTGATTTTATAGTTCATATTTTCTTTTACGAGTTTCGCTAAAGGCCAACCAGAAAAAAAAGAACGGAAACACAACAAGGTCGTTTCAAATTTAAGGGTGGCAGTAATAAATGAAAATATATACCTAAAAATTTGAACTTTTTCTTTTTGACGTGCACGCAAAATCGCCAAAGGGGGGACACCAAAGGTTAGAATTAAAATTGCAATTAGCTAAAATGCAAATAAGAGGAGCTCAGCTGGAAATCCAGTTAAGATGCAATTTGCAATTTAAATCAACTGTTTGTGAATACCCTGCATAATCATAAGCAGTTAAAGATGCACAAACTATATCTTGGAACAATAATTTAATTAAAATAAGTCTGATTTTTGTGTTCACACATTCACATAACTGAATAAATCCATATTCATATAATACATTAGATATTTGCATTCTTTTGCTGGCTGCCATGAATAAAAACGTATTTGAAATGCTTTAATGAATAATTTTCACAGTGTGTCAATCGAAAAAAGAGCGATACGAATAAATTACAACTATTCAATTATTTATAGTTAACGGGTTTATTCAATAAATTAATATATAAAGCGGAACTAGAAATAGAAAGGAAAAATTGCAAATCAACAAATAAATGGATTAAATTCAATTTCAAATGCATTGATTAATAAAATATGCCGATTGTAAATTGAAAACCTTAATTAAAAGATGATCAATTAATTGTATGTGATTGAAGCTGACAAGTTTAGTGGTTGGATGATTAGAAGAACAAAAAGGAAATGGGGGGCGAAACTTGAACAGCAAGATGAGAAATTGTAGATTAGCCAGCGGACAATGTTGTTTGGCGAGAGCGGAAGGACGACGAAGAAGGACCAAGCAAGGACAAAGGACTCGACAAGCGATGCGACAAGGACAAGTGGCATGTGATGTAATTACGCAAAAATAAATGGGCAAATAAAGAAGAGTTAAAAGCTACGGCGACACAGCTTCAATAATCACATCACATGACCAACTTTTTTTTCTTTTGCTTACCCTTTTTGCACGTTTTCTTTTGTTTGTCTTTTTCTTCGGTTTGTTTTTTCTCGTTTGCTTCACTTACTTTGCAAATTGTGTCCGCTTGCGATAGATTTGCTTTGTTTTCGAAAAGTGAGAAAATGAAAGAATGCAAAACTCAATTGGAAACAAGTTGAAATTGTTTTCTTAAAGTTTCTTTGTGGTGTTGTTGCACAGCCATCGCGGCTTCAAATTGAATCACGACTGAATTGACTGACAATCTGGACACCAAACAACAAACTGCACTCGACTCTCGATTCTTTGCTCTTTGTGATGATTGAGATATGGATATATTATTATTGAAGGCATCGAATAACTCGCTCTCTCGTTCTCGCTCTCGCTCTGTCTCACCCTCTCAATTCTTTAGACTCGCTCTCCTCATTGTCTCTCTCTCTCTCTCTCTCTGTCTCATTTACAGCTGAGCTCATATCTATGGCTTGTTTGCTCGCCTTTAATTTTCTAAGTGCCTTTCAGCATTTCCAACCACTAACTCCATCTGCTATGGATAGTTTTTTGTTTTCTCGAGTCCAGTGGAAAATTACCAGTTGACACCATAAATGAGTGAGTTGTTCAATGATGGAAAATGTATTCTTTTCTTTAGATTATTGCGCAGCACGACTTTAAAGAAATTTTATCGCATCTCTAATGGTGAAAGTGCAACTTTAAGAACAGCATGAAAAACAACATTACACTGCATTCAAGATTGCATCATTAAATTGTGCAATATATCGGAAAATGGGGTTTAAAGACTATATAAAGTCAACAGTAAAATCTCGAGTACTAAGATTGCTCTAAATATGAATTTCGTTGGCTTGACTTATTTAATATTTATTCCCTTCATTTCAGATCATTTCATTTTCGATCTTGATTAAAGAATGAACCTTTTTGATTAAATTTCTAGATCCAAACATTTTAGATTCCAAGATAGATTTTGGCATGTTTTTCTTTCTGTGAAGATATGGTTTGTTCTCTGTTGAGTATAATATTGTTATTTAATAATTCTTTAAGGCTCTTCCGTCATTCTTTAAAGTATTCTTGGATTGCTTGTTTCAAATGGTAATATCCGCATTTTATGTTGATTTAAAGACTATGTTACTTCTACTATATTGAGGAAAAATATAAAAACATACATGTTCAATTTGTACAACACTTATTTTCCAATTAAAAAGAAACATATATTTTATTATTTATGTAATTCATATTCGAACGTTTCAATAAATTAGAACTAACCAGAATTTGTTCTGGTCCAACAATTTCAGCAGTTAAGATAAGTGAGTTATACCCATGTCTTCATTAAACACAGCAGACATAAATCTTCATCAAATCTAATATTCAAGTTCGATTCAAGTTGGCCGAACTATTGACATTTCGTGTACCAGGCAATGTGAATGACGTATTTTTTGGACAATTTGCACGTTTGGTAAATAAAATGACATAGTTGCACCATTGTCGAAGTTCTTGGTACGATTATTTTATGCAAATGGTAGCTTAACGGACATGCGATAAGCACGTGACCCTCATGTCCTGGCAAAAAGCGCAAAAGTTTTCATTTTCACAATCTGCTCTGGGGATGGATGAAATTTATGTGCGTGTCCTGCGGCAGCATTGCGAACAATTTGAAAGTTCGCCGGGGCAAAGTGAACAAAGACAACAACGAATTAATTCGCAAATTGCATGCTAAACTCATTTATTATTATGATATGGCGAAAAGTAGTTTAATAAACTGCACATGCCCGTAACTCAGACATATGTTATATGACCTTGAAGAGGCGGATATTCATTCTGATTTGAATAACTTTTGTGTTTTTATTTTGCAATTGTTATAAAACTTTCAGAACATGAAACGAATAAACTAATATGAAAATAAGTTTAATAAAATTCTATTTATATAACAACAAAAGAATATATTTGACTGTTCGTTACACCCTTGCACACATAATTTATGATTATAGGGTATGATGATATATAATTATAAATGTTGATGTGTGAGGTTGAACATTTTGGACAGATAATGATAGTGTTCATGAATTTCGTTAGTTTTGTGTTATTGTTTGGCAAGCGGATTACCAACAAAATAAACTTTCAAAACGAATTTTGCAATTATGCAAGATTAAATTACTGTTCAAGTGATGATTTACTATGTACGCATTTTCACGTGACGTTAATGCAAAGTGATAAGATAAATTGAATATGAAAACATTTCAGGTTTGTTATCAGAGCGAGGTTCCTTGACACTGACGTCTCCTCAACTAATGAGATTTGTCTAGTCTAAGCACTCATTAGAGCTAAACAAAGAAGAAAACCCTGCTGAGCAGCATAGCTGCAGGGTATTCAATTTGACTTCTACTACATCTCAATTTGTCAATATAAACGTCAAGCTTTGTGCATGTGTTGTGCATACGAGTGTTTCACCTACAAACATACAACAACGTCATAATCATTATCATCGTTATTATTGTCATTATCATAATCATTAACATGTCATCTGAGTGCGTCTCACGCAGCAGCTGCTGCCAACCGGTTTGAGGTATATATTTTTATTGATTTTTTTCTTGCTTTTTTTTTCATTTTTTCTGGCTGAGGTTTGTAGGTAAAAGTATACACAACTGAACTTATAAGTGTATTCATATCATGTGTGTGTGTGTGTGTGTGTGTGTGTGTGAGTTGTACTCGAGTCTCGTACAATCAGCTGTTGGCTCTTAACACTGACACACATTGTAGCGATTGTCGTGCATCGAGACTCATTTCAAATGCCAAATAGCAGTACCGGTTTCGTCACCATCACCATCATCAGCTGTTCAGCTGGTTTTTCTCTTTGTTCCTCAGTTCGTTATTAACATTATTTGACAACAATGTTTGTGTTCTGCTCAATAAGAAATAATTAATTGAAGAGGAATGGCAAATGGAGACTTGTGACAAGTGTGCTTCGAAAAGATTTGCAGCTATAAATACATATTTGTTGACAAGCTTTTGATAATTAAAAGTTGAATGTATAGATATGCACTTATATAGCTTAGTTTTGAATTGCGTAATGAAATGTCTAATGCTTGAAAAGACTTATTCTGTATACCATAGATTTATGTGTACATATACTTATTTATTTTATAATTGTAGAGTGTCTAAGCATGCATCTATTTTGAAACCCACTTAAACGTCTTCGTTTACTAGTTTTTTAATGAAATGTCTAATGCATTAAAAAAGATAAATAAAAAAAGAAAAAGTAATTCGAACCTTTTAAAAATCAATTTAATTTGACAAAACCTATGCATATAAATAAAATTTCGTCTTTCATCACAATGTCCAATTTTGAAGTTCTCATTACTTGACTCATTAATTTCGCTATTATTTATTGGTTGTGTTGATGTGTGACCGTTAAATGCTAATGATATTCTCAAACTAATTGCAAGCTGCACATATAAAAACGAGTTTTAAGGTTGCCATCTAACGTTGCTTCTTAAAGCCAGTTTGCAATGAGTAACTGTTAAGTGCAATGCTCAAAAAAACATGTAAATACTTTGGGCCAAGGACAACAACGTCGGAGAGAATGGTTTTCAATTACTTGAAATCAAATTTGCAGTTGGCCAAGAACGATAAACCAAAAACTAAACATCGCATGACATTTTGGGCGAAACCATGAAAGTGTCTGTAACCATAGCCAAAGCCAAAGCCAACCATCATCCATTTACATGAACATAAATCTATCTATCTATCTGTCCATTTGTCGTTCTCTGTGAGAATGTGTGAATTTGGGAGGTGGAGAGAAAGGACATCGCTCGGCTCTGCAGACGAAAACAATAAAACTCAAATGGGAAATGGCAAAAACCGACAAAATGGCGACGCGCGTGTGTTGACTTTTTTTCTGCTTCTTCTTCGTTTGATTTTTTTTTTCTTTTTTGGGGTAACCGAATACTGTGCCCCACTTTCAATGCGGGTTTCCCCTAATTCCAGCGTTGGCCTTATGCAAATACGAGTAACGTGGCTCAGAAGTGTGTGCAAATCATCCCCAGACAGCTTGACGCGGCCAAAGCTAGCGAATTGAAGCATAAACCAAGGTCACAAATCCCGGCAATAGAATTAGGCGCATAATCAATTAATTTTCCCTAATTTTGTACATTAATTGAGTTACCACAAAAAAACATTCACGCGGAACGTGCTTCAACGATAAGTTGGGGGAGTTTTCTTTGTGGACTTTTGCCTCTTATCAGCGTGTTCGCTTTTATCATTGTCTTTCTGTCTCTCCATTCACATTGCACAAAAACCTATATACAATGACGAATATCACGATATGGCTGCATAAGCAACAAACTACGACAAGTAGAAAAAGAAACTACAAACAAAAAATAAAAGAGCTGCATACTGATTTTTAATGCTAAAGCCAATTGCGTTGTAGGGAAAATATACATACATATATTCAAGTGACGCAAAATATTGAAAACATTTTTAATGGAATTTTCGAAGAGGTGCTAAAAATAGCCAAATCATCTGATTTCAAAGACATTTATTTATGTGTGACAAAATAATAACGAAAGCCAAGCAAACAAAGCATTAATCATCCCATGTGTCTATAATATAAATGTAACTGTAGATATAAATATACACATATGTATATATTTATCTGTATAACATTATATACTATATGTATGTGACGCAAATGTGAGTACTTCAACACACACGCTCAATGAATATTCATGTCTGAATACATATATAAAGAATACATATCGGAAGAACAAATAGCAGAAACAAGGTCAATGTGCTTTGCGAATAACATTTGTAATATATGTACTTAAGATAAAATTCATTCGAGTTTTACGCACCTGATCCAATTAAAGTTAAGTAACCTGTTTTGATGTGCTTCCCAAATCCGTCAGTTAATCTTTAGCTAAATAATAACCATTTTGTTGTGATACTTTTGCGCTTATTGATATCTTATTTGTTCGTATTTTACCGTAAGGTTTTAACAGTTTACATTGTAGGTCAAGCGACTGCACTTTAAATTTGTTATTTGGAACCAGTCTTTATTTAAACAAAAGTTGTAAAGCACTTGTATATATATTTCTTTTATTTTATTTTTTATTTACGTTTGTTTACGATTCGCACAGTGGGTAGAAAACGCATAAATGGGGCATATGAATTTTAAGTAGCGGTACTTTAAAGCTCTGCAGAGATTGTTCAATGATTGTGTAAGTACTTTTTGTTGTTGTTCTTGTAGGTGATTGTATACAAATTGCACAACGTTTATTGTCAGGTTTGTGTTTCGCGATTCTGTTATGTAAAAAGTACAAAAAAGATTTAAGGTCTACTTTCAATAATTTCACGAAACATTCGTGTCACGCGCTGGTATTTAATAATTATTTATTTTCTCTCTCTGTCTCTCTGTGTGCCTCTGCGGATTTTTATTCCCTTTTGCAGTTTATGCTTTAATGTTCGTATTCCTTTTGTGTGTGTGTGCTTCTTTTTGTTTTTGCTCTTTTTGTGGCTGATGTTTTGTTACTACAAACTCATCCACCCAATGTGCGGGAGTTTCGATTTTTCTGTACGGAACGTATGAACGCGGCAGGGGGAGGGTGGCCAATGACAGCACCGCCCAACAACGCAAGTTCACTAGAAGTATTTGGCGGTTGGAATAAACAAATGCACCCACCAAACATACACACACATACAGGCACACACCCACACTGTGTCAAATAGCGGTAAGGAAGAACGAATTGAGAGCACGCACACCAATTGATATGAAACGTAGAGACGCGTCTAAACAAAATTAACCGAATTGTGTTTAATTTATAAGTTAACACGTTTACACGAAAATTATGGTGACAAAAGCTTTACGAGCACTGGACTGACGCTTTGAATATTTCAATTTAGATTTCTTCCGCTAACACGACCGTTCGATTCCACAACTACAAACTGTTATGCCGCTGGCGATGTTAACGCGATTTTCTACTCAAATGACACTGCTAACTACATGTTATACTCGCACGAGCTGTTGGACAGATTATTTTGCGCAGTGGCGTAGGCAAACTAAAGGGTCGCTCGTAAATATAGTAAATAACCTTTTTATTGAGAAGAGAAATAAGTTAAATAATAATATTTGATTTGTATTAAATACAATGGCAATTTCATTACAGCTCTTTGAGTGTCAAAACATTCGATTTTCCTGCTATAAAGTTCTCTGTTAAGTTTAACAGACTCAAAATATGTTATTTAACGCACCTAAAAAGTGTGTACACACTGAAAACATTTTGAATAGAGCGCAAAATTTAAATTCAAAACGTTTACAGTGTAAACTTATTTCGTTGTGAAACCTAACATAAATTGTTTATTATAAATAAAGTTAAATAATTATATGACACACATGGTGATAAACGTCTAGATCCAACGACTCTAAGAGCAGGCGTCGCTGTCAGCACCTTCCGCTTCATCGGCTGTGAAAAATTAAACATATAACATATATTAGTTATTTAATCAAGTCCACGTGCCTGCGGCTTAGCGGTAATCATTTAAAATGCCTAGTGATGCCTTAAGACATACATTCTGTCAATCAAAGCAATACCGGCGTTTCTTGCTTATCAGCAACCGGTGTTATCGATTACTTACAAAGTATTTGGAGTCCAAACATTAGCGCAAAGCCCGCCAGGCAAGCGATATAGGGACGCCAACCGGCATGATTTTGTGTGAGGATCTCAAAGAAGACCACATAGAGCAGCGTGCCACAGGCGATGCCCTGCAATATGCCCGATGGAACACTCGGCTGATCTGCATTCGCCTGCTGACTAATCCCGATGCCAATGCCGATGCCAATGGGTGTCACAATCGAGAACGTGATGAGATAGATGATGGCCAGCGAGGTGCGGGTGCGGGCCACCAATAGTTCCATGCCTACACAGAAGGCCAGCACAAGCTTGTGAGCAGCGACGGCGCCAAACATAAACCACACTGTGCCCACCGTATTCTCCAGGCCAATAGCCATGCCCTCAAAGAGTTCATGGAGAGACAAGGCCAAAATAATGCCCAATCCGCGCATGGAGGCGCCACCGTCATCCACGGGCATGTGACTATGACCATGGCCGTGACTATGACCATGACCAGTTGAAGCCGCTTCTTTTGCTGCCGTTGGACGCTCGAGATCACAATGCTGATGAGCTGCTTGCTCCGGCTGTTTTTCCGTTAGAGCTTCCACTTTGCTGCTGTGCCTGCTGCTGTGGCCACGCTGAAAGGCGGCACTGGCCAGCGACTCCTTGCGGTTGAGTTTGCTTTGATGGCGCAGCATGACCAAGTGCATCAGCTCGTCTAATGCATACATGAGAAAGAAGCCCGTGCACATAAGCATCTCGGTCAGAGCAAATGGAGTTGAGGCCAGAATGCTACAGCGCTGAAGTTGCTCCACATCCTCGATAATCTCGGGCAGCATGTGCAGAAAAGTGGTGCACAGCAAAACCCCGCCACCAAAGTAAATGAGACAACGCACCACCGTCGAGGCACGCGTCTCTTCGGGATCCTGTTGCGTCCATTTGAAGCAGCGATCCAACATATAAGGCAAACTTCCACAGAGCACAGTGACCACAATTAACACAACCATGGCGACAACTTTGGCCACCAACAGTCCATGACGATCCAATGATGTTGTGTCCCGCTCCTCGATAGCCACCTGGGCAATTACCGCTGTGGCTGCTGTTGTTGTTATTGTTGGCATTCCGTACATCTTGACGCGAGCGAATGTGAACCAAAAGTGTCTGCACTGTGGCTATGGAGGCACAACATATATATAGTCTGTTTGCCTCCATATCAGACAGTCGTAAATTATATATCGAAGCACTGATTGACAGGGGAAATTACGACCTAACTGGGGAAGCAGATTATACGAACGAAGTTCATCAATTGACTCGGACTCGGCTCGGACTCTTCGGGTGATAGAATATTTCTATTTTACTTTTGTTGTTCTTATTTTTATTTCTTCTTTGTCGGTGTGATTAATTCACATTGAATTCGATTGTTCGAAATGCTATCGAACTTTCAATCAGTTCAGATAATAATGTTGATACCAGCTTGATCTATCTACAATAGACAATTGACATACTAAAGTTAACAAATAATATTCGCACATCCGCTGCGCAGAGTTTATTGTGAAGCTGTTTCTATCTTTCTCGGAAATTGTTTGTTTGGACAATAAATTTGATTGAAATTATTTTAACTCTCGATAATCTGCTGGCAGGCTTTTTCTTCATTGTTATTAAATGCAGAAATCTAATTTAATTACATTTTCTATTTTTTATAGAGGTTATTTTGAGTTTTTATAACTTGTACGTCTTAATCTTAATTGGCAGTGGATTACAGCTTATTTCAACCAACCGACAAACTTAAATCATTGTACTGTCTAAACTAAGAAAAGTATTGAATTTATTTAAACGCAGGACTTTAATTTAATGTTTTAACATAACATATATAATGACATTTATTTTCCCACTTCATTTTTACTATATAAAAAAATCGAAAACCATAAATCATAAAAATAACAATCAAAGTGTATTTCAGCCTTTCTATTGGTTAATAACTAGTCCGAAACAGTTTGGAATCAGTTTAATCAATTTATTTGTGATATCCATTCCTCTAATAAGGTAGATTTGTTGTGAATTGGGCAATTTTGGATGTTCAGATAGCACAAATTCTGCACAACATTCATGCCTATACTAAACTGGTGGATGAATGACACGAGTGCAATCGCAGTTCCATTAGCCAGGTCTCACTATTCCAAATTTTGTTTTTATATCTTCGAAGCGGAAATTTTCCCTAATGTCCTGTTTATCCGGACTTTGAAGCAATTTGACCTTTAGTACCAATTTAAGCAACATATTTCACAAAAGTAGAGCTTGTATGAATAAATGATCATATGAATAATTATTTCAATTTTCCAAAAAAAAAAAACATAAAATATTTTGTTTATTATTGAATTTTTTAATAAAACTAAATCAATAACTTTTCACACATGTTCACCTTTATTTGAAATGAAAGAAATAAAGTGCTGCAATTATATCAAAAAAGTACGATTGAATGATTCCACTGCAATTGTAACACAAACAGTATTTAAAAACGTTATTGTTTGTCTCAAATTAAATTTATTTGAAAACAAGATTCATCGAGTTGTTCGTATTAAACTTTAAGCTTAAGTGAAGTTTGGATACATCGATTTCCGTATAATGTCATCAAAACTTTGCAAGCAGTTCGTTTTGAATCTTTTTAAACAATTTTACTTAAAGTGTTAATTACTTTCAAGTTTGCTGACACTATTGACCACATGGCTGGGGCATTCGTAGCCACCTTTACCCTTCGCTTCGACCACTGCAATGGATTTTCGGGTTAGAAATAAACAAGCTTTACAAAGTTTACTCAAAGTTTAGTTAACTCACCTGCGATTTGCAGGCCAAACATGAGCACAAACCCGGCCAAGCAGCAGAGGAAGATGCGCCAGCCAGCATGATTCTTGGCCACAATCTCATAGTAGACCACATAGAGCAGAGTGCCGCAAGCGATACCCTGTAAAATGCCAGCCGGAATGCTGGGTTGATTCGCACTCGCTGTCTCGCTGACCGCAATGCCAATGCCCACGCCAATCGGCGTCACAATGGAGAAGACAACCAGATAGATGACCGCAATTAACCAACGTGTGTGGGCCATCATAATCTCCATGCCAATGCAAAAGGCCAAGACGAGTTTGTGAGCCGCAATGGCGCCGCACATGAACCAAGTGTTCTGCACACTCTCCTCCAAGCCAATGGACATGCCGCCAAAGAGTTCGTGCAAGCGACAGAGCCACAATGATGCCCAGGCCACGCAACCAATTGGGTTCAGCCACCTGCCCACCTCTCCAGCTCCTTGTCTGTGCCTTCCTCTAGAGCCTGCTGCAGTATTTCCTGCTTCTTGCGCTGCTGTCGTCCGACAATGAAGTACATCAATTCCTCAATGCCGTACATCAGAAAGAAGCCGGAACACATGAGCATCTCGGGCAGCGCAAATGGTGTTGTCGCCAGCATTTCGCATTGCTGCAGTGCATCCACAACGCCAACCACCGCGGGCAGTATGTGAATGAATGTGGTGGCAATTAGGACGCCGCCACCAAAGTTCAATAGACAAAGCACTGCGAGAAAGTCCCGAGCATTGGCCACATTCCGTTCGGTCCATTTGTACCACCGATTGAGGATGTAAGGTAGGAAGCAGAAGATTAATGTGACCAGCAGCAGCACCACAATAACCACAACTTTGGCAACAACTAATTGATGATCGGTCATGGCGCCACCAGCAATGGAAACTCTCTAATTTAAATGTTCTCTCCTGGCGAACATTATATACCACAGCCTACCGTTTAACAAATATCGCCAGAAATCTGCCATAAGTACCTCCTATATCCCTAGAAAGCCTTTAAGAGTGTTTACTAAAACAAGAATTTAAAGTTGCCGCTCTGAAAATGCCCAAAAAGTACAGTAAAGACTCGAAAAGAGATACGAAATTAATAAGCAACTTTATGCGTCACTTATGAGAATTAAAACACCTGTCTAAATAATATTGTTTACAAGTTTTCAACAAATTGCAAGCCAAGCCCGATAACGGTATTCCAGTATTTCACCATATCCGTTGCTTTCAGAGAGGAATGAGGTATGATAACTTTATAAAAGCCAAAGAGTTGGTAAGTGTTAAATTTGGAATTTATTCTTATTATTATCTCATTAAAATGACGAAATAAGTCTTTAATGCTACAAAATATATAGAATTTATATTTGAAATTTGATGATAAAAGATACAAATTTTTAAGTTTTCTAATAACTGAATTGTAATCTATTCTTTTGAAAAACCAATTTAATATTTAAAATACATTTTTTTTTATTATTGAAGAGCTGTTCTTTTTCCTAAAGAAACTTTTTTTTTTTAGTCTCTAAAGCATGAGTAAAGGGTATCTCAAAGTCGTTCAGAACTCTCACGCCTGTTTGTTTTCGCTTTAACGTGGTTGTCACTGTACTTTATTGGGGCTGCCAACCTGAAATTCCAGCAGAGTTATCTGAAAGTCCCCGTTGCTATCTCACTTTCTCATCGTTGCCGTCGCTGTCATGTGGTCAACAATTGAGCCACAAAGCCACTTGTTATAGTGTTGAAATTTCAGACTGATAACTTCATTGTTGGCAATCGCATGTTCATAGAGACCCCCGGTATCTTTGCTATAGTTAATTTATATCAAATATAGATTACCACAACATTGTCAATATCAGCACATTATCTTTGAGTGCATCTAGTTAAAAATATCACACAATAATTCGACGATGTCAAGGGGCTGTCGCACTGAAATTTCGTTTGACTGCAAAAGCTTTTTGAAGTTCTGTTGTCAACCGTGAATCAAGTCTGAAAAAGCTTTGAGTGTTAACTGTCTGCAATTTTGAGCTGATAATCTGATGAGATAAAAACACAATTGTATTGTTATTATTCAAGAATTGTAATTATTTATTTTGTTTTAATCCGTAATAGTTTATTGTAAAAATTATTATTTTCTGTGTGTTTTTAAGCATTTAATATTATTGTAATTGTATTTAAATATAAATTTTAAAAGTAATTACTATGACTTGAGTGTTGAGTTATTTTTCTTTTTTTTAAGTACATTATTGTGAAATCAAATGGTATAGTATTTATATAAATTGTGATATATATTGATATGGAAGCAGCCAGAAAGTTGACTGTCATTTATCAAAAATTTTTTTTTCAGGAGTGAAACCAAACGGATTGTCAATTATTATAATCATAGAAGTATGTATGTAATATTTGCAATGTTTTTGTCACCAGGGACTCTTCTCGCTCTCTCTCTCTCACTGTCTCTCTCCTTTCTTCTCTGGGATTCTTGCAGAATACTTGGGGCATATTCGGCACTTTCTCGTTATAAAGTCATTTCTTATCGTCGTCTAATTTAGACGATTTCCATGATGATATATTTCGATATTGATGATGATGGTGTGATGTTTTGTCTGATTGTGTTGTGCGTTTTTCGTTTCGTTTCAATTCAATTCTCATTTCCTTATTAATCTCTCTCTCTCGCTCTTTCTATCTTTCGCTCATTCATTGTCTCTTTCTTTCTTTCACTCTTATTCTACACGCAGGCAGGCCTTTGTAGTAGTTGTAGTAAGTAAGTAGTTGATTCGTATGTTCTTTAACAATTTTCTAGTTTCACAGCAACAGCAGCAATGTGATCAATTCGATCACGATTGCTTTGGATGCTGAACGGGCGGTGGAGGCGCTGGCTTGAAGCACTGCAGCAAGAAGGCCGTGTAGACAACGAAGGCCACCGCCAAGGCTATCAGAGCATACATGAATATATTCAATTCCGGCTGACGGAAGCGATTCTTGCGCAGCCACTCGAGCACCTCATCCTCCGACAGCAAATCACCTAATCAAATACAACCAATTAATCTATTACTTGTAATCCTAAAAATGTACAGAAACTTACCCCTATATATGCTGGGGAAGCGACGACGGAAATAGACCATGGCTGGCAGTTTGGTAACGCCCCATTTTTTGGCATAACGCGAATCGGCCATTTTCACAAAGGTAATGTCCAAATTATCCGTTTCGCTGTCAATGTTCTCCAGCTTCTCCAATGCTGCGGCACTATCCACCTGATTGTGCTCATCTAAGAAGGGAAATATTTATTATGAATACTGAGAATTTACTTGAAATTCCTCAACTTACAAAAGAACACAGACAAAAATTCGTTTTCTTCGAGCAGTTTGTCAAGCATTTTGCGATTGACTTCCTCGATTTCGTTTTTAATTTCGAATACATCTTGCGATGTCAGCCAGGTGATGACTTTGTCATGCTGATGCATGTCACCATCATAAAGCACGGGCACTTGCTTGCTGTAAGATTGTAAATCTATTATTATATTTACATTCAAGTATTAGATTAAGCTTGCTACCAACCGGAAATAGACCAAAGAAGGTATGTTAACAATTTCATATTTCTTGGCTGCCTCAACGCTGGCAATCTTCACGAAATCAATGCCAAACATATCAGCTTCGCCATCAATCTCCTCCAGTTCCTCCAATATTTCCTCACACTCGGCGCAATCGTCATCATCTATACAAGTAATTCGTTAGTACTTTATAATCTCTTTAAGTATATCATATTTGTAATCTTACAGAAGAACACCACCAGCAAAGTGGACTCGGCCATCAGGCGATCCAACATGCGTTCATTCACCTCCTCGATCTCATCAGCCAACTCGCGATTATCATCATCAATCAGCCATTCCAGCACCGATTGTTCGTTTTGCAGATCTCCCTCAAAGAGCAAAGGATTGCCATTGCTATAAAGAGGAATTTTATTAGAGCAAACTTTTATAAAAACTAAACTAAACTCGTACCGGAAGTACACTAAAGCTGGGAAGGTCTTGATGGAATAGCGTTTGGCCAGCTGCGGATCTTGAATTTTGACCATATGTATGCCAAAAACATCACACTCATCATCAATCAGTTCCAGACCCTCCAATATCTGATCACAGATATTACAATTGATCTTGTCTGTTCACAAAAAAGCAATTACACTCATATTAAATACAATTTAATGCATATTATATTCTAATGACTATAGAATGTGAAGCGCAGGCTGGTCTAGTAATTCAGTTAGAAGAGTTATAATTGGCAATCGCAGATATATAGTAGATAGTGATATAGTAGAAAACGCCAAAACACGAGGTATTCGCGCCCAAACTAAATTTTTACATTTTTATTTCACAATTGTCACAACAAATTCGCAACTTTTTTTCATAGGGAAATCTCGTTAAAAATATTGATCTGTGTATAGGGAATTTAGTTTGGTCGATAATACAATTAAAAGCCATTTGTTTAGTATTTAGAATGGTTGTTGTTGTTGTATATAGAGAAGAGAACAACATTATTCTTATAGGCATTATAGACAAAATTACAAAACTGGTTAGAGAGCGGCTCGTAAAACATGCACAATTATTTCGATTTTGGCTTTCGATCTTAATTTAATTGTTTGAGATTAAGTTGCGATTTTGTACACACGGGAATACCTTGTTTTTGGATACGTTTTCTTTTACGTGAAATGTAGCTTTGTACGAATTGGCTGGATGAGTGTTTGGTGGTGGTCAGGTTGCTGTCTTTAAGACTAGAGGGGGAACAGAAACTTCGACAGAAAGCGGGTTGCTTCCCCTTTCGCTCAATCGGTACTGAGACGTTACGGTTTTTTTTTTTTTTTGATTGGTTTTTTTTTGGAAGGATATTGGATAATTTTTTTGGTGGTGTTGGTGCAGAGAGATTTTGTGTTGGTGCGGTGCGGTGCAGTGGTGCATTTGGTGGTAGAGTGCCAGGGGAATATAATTGATATAGTGTGTGATAATATTATGAGAAAAATGCGTATGTTTTTTCTTGTCAATCAAAATGACAAAAACTTACAGAAATACACAGCCAGATATTGGGTTTCTTCGACCATTGTCTCCAGCATTTGACGGGTGATCAATTCAATGCGATCTTCAGTTTTCTGTGTAATCAGCCATTGCAATACTTCCTCCTCTTCGCTAAGTTCACCTGTTTATTGATTTACATTTTAAATTTATTTGTTTTTCACAACATTGCGTGGCATCAGCTGCAGCTCCAATTTGGCAATCGATTAATAGGTTATCGATAGTCGCTTACCTTCAAACACATTCGGTATGCCGCCCTCGAAGTAGACCAGGGCTGGATACTCGTGCACGCCATAGCCATCGGCAACGGAGAAATCGCGAGTTTTTACAAACGTAATGCCATGCTTATCGCAATCATCATCGATATTCTCAAGCTCTTCCAACACTTTGGTGCACTGCTCACAGCCATCGGCATCTAGAGGAGATTGGTGATTTGGGGCAACGGCAATATGCAAATATTATAACAGACTGCACACTAGACAATCGGGGGGAGTGTGGCGGGGGCAAATAGAACAGACTACGAGCAAGCACTACATATAAAATAAACTAAGCACAAAGTGGGAACAGAGTGGAAACTTGTGTATTTTGTAGTAGAAGAACATAGAAGATGGACAGCTAAAGATACAGATATATATATAGTATATACGGAAAGATAAATACAGTAGATAGAGAGTGTGTGATAGACAAGTGGGGAACTCTCAGGTGCGCTACAGCAAAGTATACTGGGTAAGACATTCTCATACAAATTGGACGTGAATTTGTGCATAAATGTGTGTGTGTGTGTGCGTGTGTAGGTGTATACAATACATATGTGCATGTGTGTGTGTATGTGAGTGCTTTGGGTGGGACTCATTCCAGTTTTGGTGGCTATACACTAATGGTTATTTTAGATTGTCACGTAATTGCGCTACCATCATCATGTTTGGCCCCAGCAGCAGCAGCGGCATCCGTTGCTGAACCACCACCACCATCGCCACCAGCAGCAGCACCGCCAGCCTCGCCAGCACCACCTGCTCCGCCCTCTGGATCGCTGCCAAAAGCGGCGGCAGCACTGGCGGTGCCGCCATCCTGTTGATGCTGTTCGCGTTCCTTTTTCAGACGCGCCTTTCGCGCCGCTTTCGAATTGCAAATATCACACTTCGTTTTGTTCCCTATTTTGTTCGACGTTGTTTTTGTTGTTGTTGTTGGTTTTTGGTTTTACAATTTTTGAAGTGTTTTTTTTGGAAATATTTTGATATTTTTCGTTTTAAATAGAAATATATATAAATTGGTTTTAAAAAAGTCTTGTTGGTTAGATACAATTTGAGCGCTGTTATAATTGCTTAGAAATTAAGTTAAGATAATACCTAAAAGAAATGAAATACTGCAAACTGTTTGCGCAAAAGAGTGAGCATAAATTAAATTAAGCACAGTTGTTCAATTTCATAGAGAATAGAATAGAAATATGATGAGACAATTGGTTCGAAATGAGAAGAGACACAACAGTTGAATGCGCTGAAAAGTATGCTATAAAAATTTGAATACGCTTGCAGAGCACATTATAGTTAAAGGCTTTCCCTTTTACTTTTATTCCCCGCAGTCGCATGAACAATCACGTCAGTCTTGTCTCCCAGTCAGCCTCAATCAAACTAAAGATGCCTGCAAGAGTATTGCAACTTCGGCGTACCGAAATTTTTGGCAATTTCCTTCAACATTTTTTTTTGGTCGTTGTGCTCAATATGAATTTATGTCACCAAACCGATTGCAGTCGGTAAACGTTTGATAGTCTTAACAAATTGAAATTGTTTGTTGATAGTATTTGTTAAATATACCGCACGTTTTTCATATCGTTTTTGTTGGGTTTCATTGAACTTACAGAAATACACTGCAATGGAGCCAGACTCTTCGATCAATTGAACAAGCCTTTCGCCTTCGAGATCTTCGATAACATCTCCACTTGGATCCTTTTGCGTAAGTAACCAAGTAAGGATCTGTTCTTCTTCATAAAGATCCCCTGCGAAATAAATATGTATAGATTAACCAACTGTTGTTTTTGAACTTTATTAAATTTGTGGATAATTTACCGGCGTATATGACTGGCTCCTTGGATGTCGGCTTGAAGAAGACAATGGCTGGCAGTGCAAAGACGCCGTACTCCTTGGCCATTTGCTTATCATCGATCTTGACGAAATCAATGCCCGCCTTATCCGCATCATCGTCGATGTGCTCCACTTCAGCCAAAACTCTTGGACATTGCTTGCACTCATCGCTGTCTAAAGTTTGATAAAAAATCACATTTAATTTCATTTATCTCACTTCCATTACGTTATTGAGACTTACAGAAAATGACAGCCACATAGTCGGAATTCTTGCGAATCTTCTCAAACATCTTGCGATTAACCTGCTCAATGTGATCGGTCATTTCCATGTTGGCCGGACTCGTCAGCCAATCGAGCACCTCCTCCTCATCATCGATGTCGCCATCGTAGTTAATGTACTTGCCCTTGCGGAAATACGTTAGACCTGGTGGATTTCTATAGCCATATTTCTTGGCCATCAGCTTGTCATGCATCTTCACTATATAAATGCCATATTCGGCAGCTTCATCGTCGATCAGTTCAATGTGTCGCAGAACTCGTGGCGAATCCGGATCATCCTCTTTGTCTGCAAAACAATTTGTTTTGAATATTATTTAGCATAACAACAGAAACCTGTGCTGAAAAACTGAATTGGTTACAATTTTGATGTAATTTTTTCTGTTTGTTGTTGTTGTTGTTTTTTTTTTTTTGGCAGTTACAGTTTTTAGTGGGCGCGCGCTTTACTCTTATCATATAAATATATATAAATAACATATAAAATATACCTTAATGTCAGACTTTTGCATACTTACAAAAAACGACCGCTAAAAAGTCTTTGGTGCCTATATATTCAATTAATTGATCCCGATTGATCAGCTCAATGCTCTGATCGGCCTTCTGCTCCAGTATCCAGTTAAACACGTCCGTATTACTCTCAATATTACCTAAATATATATATAGCAAATGGTACAAATTTAAGTATCTGCTCAATATCTGATTTAATATGTTCTTTTATATCTTCTTGTATCGATTTCCATAGTCGAACATACCTGATGTCTGCAGTTGGTCAATCAATCATGAGTTCTTTATACGCTGAAATGTTTTCTATAACTTTTTCTTTAAATGTTTTTGTATTTTCCATTGAGGGAAATGAGAAGCATTCTGGAAAATGTTCCAAGATGTAAACACAAATCTAAAGAAAAACAAAAAAGTTTGCCCAAATGTACCGCAAAAATGTGTAAAATAATGCAAAATCATTTCTCTTTTTTTCTGGGGGGGGTTGAGGGAAAGGGTTTACATAAATTATTCAATTCGTGAATAATTGCCACTTGAAAGAACCAAAACATAATTGTTTTTTGTGTTTATTTTTTTTTTGAGAATTTCGTTTTGTATTTGTGCGAACGCTTAAGTTTATTAAAAAAGAACCTAATTTGTTTATTGAGTTATTGTGAAATTTACAATTGATTTGTTCAATTCTTTTACAAAAATTTTGTGTATTTCTTAATTGTTCATTTAAGTAAAATATTAAAATATATAAAGTTAAAAACTTTAACAAAATATATTGCTTAAGTTTCATTTTGTTTTTGTTTTCAGTTTGATCTTTACAGCTGCTGTTCAACAACAATAAGATTTAATAAAAATTCTTAGAAAAAAGATTGTGACTCTCAGTTTATCAGAAAGACTTACAAAATTAGAAAATAGCATTCGATATTTTGCAAATATCGATAACAAATCAACAGTTAGCCGGAAGCGGCAGAAAAATATACAAAGGAAAAAAAAAAACGCGAAATGAAATCAAATAAAATATATATGGCAAAGCATTTACATGTGCGAGGCCATTGAGAGAGTTTGCCAGCCATTCATAATATTAAGTATACGAACTGTAGTTGTATGAGTATTTGCGAGTTTTATTTTGTTTTGTTGTTTGGATGTATTCATATTTTGCTTTGCTTAAATTCTTTGTATTTAAATTGCCACAACAACAAAGAGTCAAATGTATTTGTTTGTATGTATGTAAAAAGTAGTAAGAAGTTTTTTTTGTTTTGCAGTTTGCGCTTCAGTTTTGTAAAATTGTTTAAAAAATATTTATCGCTTCATGGTTTTTTGTATTGTTTTAGACTTATACATATGTAAATTGTATATTGTAACAAAAAGTAGTAAGTAGTATCAAAAAGTTATTGACTTGATTCTCGTTTCTCGTTTGTTTGTTTGTTAATTACAAAAATTTCCTTCATTCATTATTAGCTAAAATATAGAGACCTGAAGTTCTGAACATATTATTTTATATACTCTTGCGCACAATTTAAATGGGTTATACCCATTGCCATGTGCATCTGCTTAGAGTTTCTCTAAATTCTTATTTATTTTTTCCTTTTTTTTTTTAGATTTTTTTGTTGGTTTTGTTTTTGTGTGTTAATAGTAAGTTTGTTGTTGCAGTAATTGCTTTAAATTTGAACAAAGTTTGTTTTGCGCGTTTGATATCCATTGACAAAATGCAACAAATTTTTCATTTAGTTATGTTATAGTTTGCTTTAGTTACGATAGTTTACATTGTGAAAGAAGAGGCAGCCTCAACAGAAAATAGTCAAAAAGTGCAAAAGTACCAAAAAAGTTACGAGTTTACGTTTAGTTGCAAACAAAATGTTGTGTGCATTAGTTATTTGTTTTTTTTATAGTTTTGAGTTGCGATGCCGAGCATAATTTTGAAATAAATTAGCTGGCATTTCGAAATTCGAATTCGATGCATTAACCGCTGCATTACTTGTGGAACAAAGAGTACGGTTGATTCGTTGTGTTGTTAACATTTACATTCCCGATGATGTTGTGCGTGTCGTATGAGTAATATTTAATATTAAAGTGACGCATTTCGCCTGGCAAAACTCATTTAAATGTTTCGAAATATGTTGCATTAATTACACAGCCAAATGAGTTAGCTTAATAACAATATGTGCTTCTTTCTCTCATTCTTGTTGTTGTTGTTTTGTTGTTGTCTTTTGCTCTTAAATTTAATGACAATCAGAAATCAGACATTATGATCTTATAAATTACATAGAAACCTGTTATTCGAGGCTTTTACAACAGAATTGTGCTTAGATCTTAGACATGTTGTTGTTGTTGTTGTTGTTAATATTCACATTGTTTGATTTGGTATCGGCAACATGACAACAGTGCGTATACGTGATACTTTAATTATTGCATATCATTAAGTTTCATACAATCTCATTCAATCTCATTCATTTTAAGTGATTTAGTGATTTCTTTGCTATCTATTGAATTGAATTGATTTTGGTATTGATTTTGATTTTCATTTTGTTTTTGTTTTGTGAGATTTAAAATTGTTGCCTTACTCCCACAGAGAGATATCCTGAAAAATGAGGTCATACAAATTTTTTAGTCGATTTTGGAAAAAATTAATGCCTGCAAGACACAAAGAAAAAAAGAGAGAGAAATAAACATATCAAATTACATCCAGATATGACTGTGTGTATGTGTGTGCTTCTATTATGTGTGTAAATGTATGTGCACAACAACAAAATACGTATTTGAAAATGAACTAAGGAAAGTGTATTCTTTTTTTTGTTTTGTAACAAATTCATTGTTTGTGTCTTACAATTTGGACTAGATTCAATTGTGATAAATGTTGTCTATATATACATAAATTCGACTAACGCGACGTACCGGTTTTAACATTCAGCTTATTTCCCGACTTCTTGGATGACTTAGTCTTTGGCTTTTCCACCTCGACGGATTCGTCATCATCCTGTTGCTGCTGCTGCAGCTTGGGGATGGGCTTCTTTGTCGATTGACCCGAACGCTTGTTGGCATACGACACCTTCACCAATGGCACATCCTCATCATCATCATCATCATCCTCATCATCGTCGTCGTCATCATCGGCGTTGCGCTTCGATGCTTGTTTCTTGGAGCGACAGGCTTCGAGGCAGGTTTACTAGCAGAGGTGCTCGATGAGGCGGCGAATTTGAAGTTGCCTCCACCTTGACGATTGCTGGAGTCGCCGTCGTGTCCGATGCGCTGGGCCGTCATTTTAGGAACTTTCGTTGACTTCTCCAATTTGGTTGGACAGCATTGGAATGGTTTGTAATCGTTGGGCACAAAATTGTTGCCGCGCTTAGCTGAATGGCCGTCGTGACCCAATCCAACATAGAAACATTCGTCATCTGTTGTGAGCAAACAAACAAAAACATTTTGTCAGATTGTTTAGTTCTTAATTTTGGATTGGTTTTGTTTTGTTTTTTTTTTTTTTTGCGTTTTTCATACATTTTAAGAAATCACTAACAAGAATCAAAAGTAAACAAAAGTGCATTAAAAAAGAGTAGGCGAGAAATACAAAATAAAAGTCGTAAAGTTGCTTTTATTTGTCAACACCTTTCAGAAATTACCACAAAGAGCAGTTAGTAGAATTTTCTGTTTTCATTTATATATTGCATTTCTTTTTTTTGTTTCTTTTTTTTTTGTAATATTTGATAGATTGATTTCTTGTTCAAGTACTAGAGTATATAGAAGCGTGCTTTATGAATGAACAACAATTTAATTTAATTTTAAAATCGTTTTTGTTTTTTTTTTTTGTTTGTTTAACATTAATCATACTATTTAACTAATAACTGACAAAATGCTTTTGATGCTGACTGTACAGGTTGATTGAATCTAATTCCGTTTGTTTTTCAAATGTTTTTGATCGTTGCACAATTTTCTAGTTTCATTTTTCATATTTTTTTTTTTCGTTTCTCATATCCGTTAAAAATAATTAATTGTAATTATTTTCAGGAGTGCAGGTTCGATATTAATTATAATTAACAAATAAAAACGATTACTTAAAGTATTAAATGATAATAATTATATCAATAATCAAAACAATCAAGTTATTAACAAATTTTCTCGTTCATATTATTTATGTTGTGGTTGTTTTGGTTGTCGTTTCTTTTTTTTTTTTTTTGTTTTTAGAATTATATTAAAGAACTTTTTCATAAGATTATTAAAAATTATAGTCAATAATTTTTGTTTTTTTTATTTATATATTTTTTTCAAACATTGTGTCAGCTATGATTTTTGCATTATTTTACCAAATTTGTTCACTTTTTTTGTTTGTTTATTATTTTGAGTAGAAGTCGAGAGAAGTTATGGGAAGTGGGGAACATCAAACAACATTGTAGATATAGATCGAAGCATTGGATAGGTCTTGTATAACATACACCAGGGCAAACATTGACGTGGTTCATATATATATTTTTAGTGCGTGTGTGTGTGTGTGAGAGAGAGAAGTGTTTGATTGCTTGAGTGTTTGATTTACGATGTGTACAACTCCAATTTCTATTGATGATTTGGCTTAGCACAAAAGCTGCACATTGACATTACATATTTCTTTCATTTCTTTTTTGGTTACCTTTGCGAAATGCATATTTATTTGTATTCCTTTTACCCAAGTCTGTAGATAGACAATGAAATATAATTGTAGTGGGTGTGTGCGTTAATCGGAATGGTAAAGTTTCGTGTGCATGTTTTGAACGATATTTCGTGGAGAGAGGTCAAGGGGTCAGGAGTTCACAACAGTAAAAAGAAGTTCAGTTAGTGCGGCAATGGCAACTCACATTCACGTATTACCTATTTCATCTATGACATGACCCGCGCATAGATCAGAAAGCCGATGTATCGTTCTGCCTTTAGCTCTGTGCTTATATATTTGCTTGCTGATATCTTCTTCTTCTTCATCGTCATTGTCATCGTCATCGTCGTTATCGTCATCGTCGTCGTTATCGTCATCGTCATCGTTATCATCTTCATCATCGTCGTCATTATTGTTGTCATCGTTATCGTTATCGTCATCGTCGTCATTGTTATCGTCATCGTCCTCATCTTCTTCATCGTCGTCGTCATCAATATTTTTATTACCATTTTCGTCGTCATCGTCTTCGTCATCATTTTCTTCATCGTCATCGTCCTCATCATTGTTATCTTCATCATCTTCGTCATCATTATCTTCATCATCGTCTTCATCATCATTTTCTTCATCGTCCTCGTCTTCATCATTGTTATCTTCATCGTCGTCTTCGTCGTCCTCGTCATCATCATTATTGTTTTTACTATTGTTGTCGTCGTCGTCTTCATCGTCATTCTCATTATCTTCATCGTCATCGTTCTCATCATCGTTGTCATTATTATCGTCGTCGTCTTCATTATCGTTATCGTCGCCGTTCTCGTCATCTTCATCATCATCATCATTGTTTTTATCGTCGTCATCTTCATCGTCGTCGTCCTCGTCATTATTGTCTTCATCATCCTCATCGTCGTCATTGTTATCGTCATCATCATCGTCATTATTATCATCGTCTTCGTCATTGTTATCATCGTCGTCGTCGTCATTGTTATCGTCATCGTCCTCATCATTGTCCTCATCATCCTCATCCTCATCGTCATTGTCCTCATCATCCTCATCAAAGTCATTATCATTATCACGATCGTCATTATCATCATTGTCATCGTCGTCGTCGTCGTCGTCATCGTCGTTGTTATTGTTATCGTCATCGTCATCGTCGTTGTCCTCATCGTTCGTCATCGTCGTTTCGCGAATGTTTTCGTAATCTTTCATTTCGTATCGTTTTTTGCAGACGCTTTAATCTTTGTCTTTTATCCACATCACTTTCTTTAGGATAGCTCAATTTAACAATTTTCTCATCACTGCCATCGTCATCGTTGCCTAGTATATCGTATATCGAAAGTATTCATTACGTTTTTGCACTTTTTGTGATAAATGGCTGTGTAAACGGGTAGAATGATATTTGGATATATCCTTGACATTTTTTTTGCTTGGATTTGATATGCGATCTCATTTCTGATTTGATTTGATTTGAATTGAGTTGGCCTCAACTGATTTTGAATTGAATGTTTGGCTTATGAGCGTGAGTTAGAAAGCAGAGAAAACATTTGAAACAAGAACGCTTACTCTTTTGATTGATTAACCACTGCAGCACACGATTTTCATTTTTGAGATTACCTGCAAAGTACAATTCAATTAAAAATCAATTAAATATTTATTATTTTTTTTGCTGACTTACCATCATACATGATCGGAACGCCTGTCTCGTAGTAGACCAAAGCGGGGAATGCGAAAATGCCAATTTCGTGGGCCAACTTCACATCGTTCGATTTGACAAACTGAATGCCATGCTTATCGGTATCATCATCGATGTTCTCCAATTCCTCCAGAATGCCACCACACGATTCGCATTCATCATCATCTAAAATGTTAACGAAAAATCGTTTTATTAAATGAATTTCTCTTCAGTTTAAACTCAATTAATTACAGAAGAAAACAGCGAGATGTTCCACGTCGTTGATCAAGACTTGCAGAGTTTTGCGATCCACCGATTCGATAACATCAGCCGTTGATTCATGCAAATCGATAACCCATTCAAGAATTTCCTCCTCCTTCATCAGATCACCTGCAATCGAATATATGGAGCGATTAAGATACTGTATTTTGCAGATACTTTCAGCTTGACTTACCGGTGTAAATTGTTCTAAACTTATGTCTATAAAATGCAAGCGCCGGCAAACCGGGCAAATCGTATTCCTTATCGATATCATCGTCGGATGTCTTTACAAAGTCGATGTCTTTCTCCTCGCATTCATCGTCGATGTTCTCCAATTCGTTGAGGATCTTCTGTGCCTTCTTGTCACCCTCGGCGTCTAAGCGAATAAGGAAAATATTAATATTGAAAATTAAATTATAGTATGAACATTTTCAGACTTACAGAAGAACACGACCACATGATCGTTTTCGGCCAAAATCTTGTCCAACATTTTGACATTGACCTCCTCGATTTTGCCGGGAATCTCAAGGGTTTCGTCATCGGTGATCCAAGCGAGCACTTCGTCCTCATCATCCAGATCGCCGGTAAAATGCAATGGATCACGATTGCGGAAGAACACCAATCGTGGATAGGTTTTCACATTGTATTTCTTAGCGATGCCGGTATCCTCGGTGGTAACAAAAATGATACCAGCCTCGTCCAACTCATCGTCGATGCTCTCGAGGGCGTTGAGTGTGTGATCGCAGGTCTCACCGGGTTCGCAGGGACCCGTAAAGAAGACAACAACATACTCGTGTTCATTGATCAAATTGACCAGAATCTCATCGGTAACCTCCTCGATGGTGGCCGTCTTTTTCTGCACCAGCAGCCATTCCAGGACCTCGTCCTCATTCATCAGATCACCCTCATACAGAGCGGGGATCTTATTCTCGAAGTAGATCAAAGCGGGCAAATGATCGAGACCATATTCCTTGGCTTCGGCAGCGTTATCGATGCGCACAATGACGATGCCCTCCTTCTCGAGTTCATCGTCAATGTTCTCCAGTTCGTTCAAGATGCGCATGTCCTGCTTGTCTTCCTTGTCGTCTAAGGGTGGAATTAAGATTAGGAAATTAAGAATATGAAAATAGTAGTTTTCTCTTACAGAAGATGACAGCCAAGTGTTCGGTGTTCTCGACCAGTTTGTCTTTCATTTCATCGGTGACTTCGGGAATTTCGGAATAGCGCTTTTGATGCACCAGCCAACCGAGCAGCTCATCCTCTTTCATCAGATCACCCTCGTAGATATGTGGAATACCACGTTCAAAGAGTACAATCGACGGTATCTCATCGATACCCCATTCTTTGGCTTCCTTGTCGTCATCGATCTTGACAAAAGCAATATCATTTTGATCGCACTCATCGTCGATGTTTTCCAATTCTGCGAGGATTTTCTGTGATTTCTTTTGATCTTTATCATCTGCGAAAGATTGCCAACGATTATTATAATGAACTCGAATATGAAATTAAAAATCCAATTTGGGAAGACGGCGTTTTTGTTTTTTTTTTCTGAAAATGATGCCATACCTAAAGAAGTGTGTTCTATGTCGAGAAGAAAGAAAATACCTAACCCAACCTTTTGTTTATGTTTCCTGTTTCCGTTTTTTTTTTAGTTTTGTTTGATTAGTTGAAGCGCTTATAAAATTAAAAATTTTGGTAAATTTTTGTAAAGCACATCGAGCAGTGTTACAATCACAGCAGACACTCAGACACACCCCAACAAAAAAAAAAAGTAGTACAACATCTAAGAGTATGTATGCAATATACATATATCTACACAGTTCGTCAGATCCTTCGTTTCGATGAATTGATGAATGGATTGAGGGAGAGGGGAGAAGGTTGGTAGATTGATCCTTTTTTGACTTACAGAAGAGCACAGCAACGTGCGGCATTTTCTCAATGATCAAATCCAACATTTCATCGGTAATGTCTTCGATTTGATCGGAACTCGTTTGCTCTTCGAGCCATTTCAATAGCTTCTCCTCATCCTCCAGATTGCCTTCGTATATGGTTGGAATGCCTTTTTCAAAGTATATCAGTTTAGGAACTTTATTGATGCCATATTCAACGGCCTCCTCGGGATTGTCGATTTTCACGAAAGTAATGCCCAAAGCGTCGCATTCGTCGTCAATGTTCTCAAGTTCTTCGAGCACCTTTTGCGATTTCTTGTCGTTGTTGTCGTCTGGAAAACAGCTTATGGATCAAAATGCGCCAACTCTTTGCCCCACCAAAGAGTGGGATCGTTTTGTTTTTTTTTTTTTGGTTTTGTATTGTGTTTTTATATTTACAGAACAGCACTGCAATGACGCGTCCCTCTTTGATCATTGTATCGAGCATTTCGTCGGTGACATCCTCGATTTCATCACGTTCCAACTGTCCCAACAACCATTTCAGTATCTGTTCCTCATCCATGAGATCGCCATCGTAAACGTTTGGAATTTCTTTTTCAAAGTATACAATTGCCGGAATCTACAAAAGGTTCGGTAAGGACGTTTAACGTTATCGCAATCGCAATCGTTATCGCTATCGATTTGCTGCGTACCGAATCGATTCCGTAATCGGCTGCCGCCTTGGCATCATCAATTTTGACAAACTGTATGCCATGCTTATCGCAGTCATCGTCGATTTGTTCTAGCTCTTCCAACACGGTCATCGAATCATCATTGCCATGATCATCTGTGCAAATGCAAATGCAAATCGTTTTGCTATCGATCGATTTACTTTCTCGATTTCGCGGATTCATATATACATACAGAATAACACAACCAAATTATCAATGTTGCTGATCAGCGTCGACAGCGTCTTGGATGTGACATCCTCGATAACATCATCCTCATCGCCGGTTGATTTATTCTGGACCAACCATTCCAAGACATCCTCCTCCCGTTGCAGTTCACCTGCGATTTGCAATACAAATTAGGTTGGGTGTTGGGGGGTGTAGTAGAGGAGGGGTCGTGGTGGTATTCAATATACCTTCATAGATGATCGGAGTCTGGTGGCGATAGTAGACCAATGCCGGCAGATTGCCCAAGTTGTATTCATCGGCCAGAGGCCTCGTCGTGTATCTTGACAAAACCGATGCCCAGTTGATCGGCCTCATCATCGATATTCTCCAATTCTTGCAGAGCCTTTGCGCATTTGCGGCATTGCTGTTTATCTGATGAGACGATTACGATATATTACGATAACACCATATATAGAGATTACACCAGCAATTCCATCGATTGGTTGACTTGACAACATTTAGATTATTATTCATTTGGATTTGGCGAGGGTTTAACAACACAACAAAAAAAAGGGATCTTTACAAACATTATGTAGGCATTATACGCTGTGTGTGTGTGTGTGTGTATTATCGTATCATTCTCGTATGCAGCTGTAAGGTTAAGGTTAATACAAGTACAAGTAAAAGAAAAAGAAAAAGAGATTCACGACATTGTGTGTTCGTGCATGCAAGAAGAGACAAGAATAGAATCGAACAGGAATTATAGTATAGAGTGAGCTCGATGCAATTGGAAATTGTATTAGACCATTTGGTAGCCAGCAAATGGTGTTGCAAATCGCATTACCCAATCAAATCAAATTCTTGTTTATTTATACGCATTTGTTTACACAAAAATAACACGCGAGACAGAAAGAGAGAGAGAGAGAGAGAGCGTGAAAAATACAGTTTGGTAATCATAATAATAATCTTTTGTATACAACCTGTTGCAAAAATGCGCTGTAAAGGAAATAAAATACAATGAACAAACCGAAATGTTCAAAGTGCTTTTTTGCTTATAAATAAAATGCAGAGAAATCGACAATTCGCTTTCGTATGTGTTTTTTTTTTCGAAATAAAAGCTCCGTTTCTTGACATTTCTATTTTGCCCTCTAGATTCATCAGTTTCCGCCTCTGCCATCGACTTTAGCGAGCTTTCGCTTTGGCATGCGCCGCGTATACGTAATATTTGATATCTTTTAAGTACGGCCATAAATTAAATTCTTAAACAAGTGCATTTTGTATAGAGCAACATATTAGATCAATAAAATGAGATGTTTTTAGCCATCGTCAGGCAGCTGTCAAGCTATAGCTTATATATATTCTCGATCAGTTAAGTGCCCTTAGAGACAAGTTTTCAATTAAGTAATTCGTTGGCTGAGTTCTATACAAATTATTATGTTTTGCTTAAAGATAGTTTCAATAATTTTTCTTTTTCTTAAACCCTTTCTAGTATTCTTTGATTGTTTAATATTTTGTATTTAATTGCCTAAAATCGGTGTAAATTCTATAATAATGACATTAAGACAATTTGGCTTGGCTAAAGCGAAAGATTTTCTTGTTGAAAATTCATAAATTGAAGGCAATATATTTGCCTGGGTGAGTGGGTGTCGCCAAGGTGGCAAGGCCACACACACACACGCATATCTACACATCCACACCCACACACACTCACAGATACATTACTGTATGGCGACAGTGACTAAACATGTTTATGTTTATAGTTTTGACAGTTCTTATTCGTTGTAAATTTGCATTTAGTATGCAAAATGCATTAATGAATTTTTGCGGCAGACTTGGGCAAATACTAAAAATAGTGCAAGTCAGACATACTTTCTATACATATATGTATGTGTGTGTTTGTATATTTATTTATTTTTTTTCTTGTAATATTATGTAAAATTGCATTTGGCTGCAACTAAAGAGCTGCCCATAATGACATCCATGCCGGCTCGTGTGCGCCAGCATCTTGATGTATTGCTGTATGCAAAAGCAATTAAAACTGCTGTCTGTCTGCAGTTCTATGCAAAAAGCACACAAAAAAAGACAAGTTCTAGATGTGAGAGTGGACTTGAAGATACCCTGTAATGTATGATTTACTACCTAATATTAATTTGTCACTATAATAAATACTAATCAAAATTGGAAATTGTTTCAGATAATGCCAAACTTACAAATTCATAAATTCAAAAGAATTACAAAATTTTTTGTTGATTAAGAATTATTAAAAATTTCTTAACATGTAATTATGATTATTATGAATAACATATGTATAGCTATTTTAAACTGAACTATTCGCTCAAACATTACATTTATCTGTTGAGTTGAAGGATGGTTTATCAGGCTGTGAAAATTGATTTAATACTTTATATTCTTCAGTTTATACTAGTATAGTAGTATATAATAAAGTAAGTAAAATACTAGTAATGTTGTATATACTACACTAGTATACTAGGAATGTAGTATATACTACTGTAGTAAATGTTCATACTAATAATTTAGTATATTCTATAAAGTTAATTTAAATAACTGAATTGCAGAAGCGAAGATTTTCAAATTTTTATCAAAATCATTTTACTGAATATTACTAAAATTCTTTGATTCTCTATGCCAAACATTAATACTTGAAAATATGATACAAATATACTTTATTACTAAAGATATTATTAACAGTCTTTTAATTCCTATACCAAATGTTAAAACTGGGAAATAGGAAGCAAATATATTTTATAGAAAAAGAAATTATAAAAATTCTTAATGAAATTATGAAGAAATATTTGTTTAATAATAATTACAGTAATTTTCATAATTTGAATATTTTGAAAATTTTCATAAATTGTTCTAATGAATCAAGTAAATGATTGAACCGAAACTCTTTACTAACTCTTGCAACTCCTAATTTTACAGGGTATATCGCGTGTTGTGCTGTGAGTTTTCGACAGAAATGTCGGGCAGAACAATGGATGCGAAGTAGAAGAAGAAGAAGACGAAGAAGGCAGAGAATATGTTGTTCTTGTCTCACCTACATGCTGATCATCTATGCTAAGACCTTTGTGTGCTGTCTGCGCTTGATAAAAATACATGTACTATTCATATACAATGTGTGTGTGTTTGTGTGTGTTTGCTTGCGTGCTTGTATGTGTGTGTGTGTGTGTCTATATATGCACGCGCGTATACAGTTAGTTGTTTGAAAATTGAGCAAAAATAACAGCAGCGAAAAATCATTTTGTTGGCCAACCAACTGCTTCGAGTGCCTATTTATAAACCAACAAAATTGTAGGTGGCTCAGATGTGTTGAAAAACACAGCAACAACAGCAACAACAACAATAAATAAATACAACTTTTGTTGTTGTTGGTGGTGGCAACGCTTTATAAAGCTAATACATATTCCTCTATTGGCCATACAAAGTAAAGTTGATGCTTTCTAAAAATCCATTTCCTTTGTTCCATAATAAACTGTGGCCAACAAAAAAAAACATTGCCACATGCAAATTGTATATCGAAATACTTTCATGCTGATCTTCTCAGGCACAAATGAATTATATCATAAATGTAATTTATGCTCGGCAAATCGATAGCCAACTGACTGACTGACGGTTTCCTCCGAAATTTGATTTTCTTGGCTTTTGATGAGTTTTCTATTTTGTTGTATTTTTTTTTTCGATTTATTTTTTTTTTTTTTCTTGTGTAGACGAGTAGCACTTGGTCGGTTGGTCTGATTGCGACCAACGGCCGGGGCCACAAACACGCTCTGGCGCAGAGCCCAGACATTTATGTTGTTGTAATCTTATTTTTATACGTATACGTAATATCTATTTATTTATTCTTATTTGTTTCTGCTTTCTCTGTGTGTTTTCATGTTGTTTGATATATGCCAATTTTTTGTTTGCCAGTTAAATGTTCATTAACTAACTATATATACATATATGTATGTATATAATATATATCAAATACATATTCTGTATAAGGCTTAATCAGACTAATGATCATATTGTTTTAAATCTGTGCCATATAAATTCGTATTCGACATGCTTCGTCTTTTAATATACGTATTTATTTTAAGGCAACGGAAATTGTCAAAATAATATATCTGTATATATATAATGCATATATTTCGAAAAGATCTTCTTGGCTTTGGTTAAGCATTTTCGTAATGAGAGCTGCATGATTTATTGGAAGTAGTTCCGTCAAAGGATTGAGACAAAAAATGTTCTTCACTAAGATCTCTCAATCTTACGGAATACTTGGGAATAATACTTGCGACATAATTCAGCAAGTGCTCTGTATACTGTATTTACGTATATACGTTTGAAATGTTGTTTTGTTTTTAAAGATCAGAGAAGAACTCTAAACAATGTAGGTAAAAGGAATTCTATTACTTCTTTGAATTAAATCTATTTTAAACATAAAAAAAAAATACTTTTCTACATAAACTAAAGTTAATATATAAATTATATTTTAGCGTCATCAAATTTCCTAAATAAAACTAAATCAATAACGTTCTCTTCAATCCCAAAATTTGATTTGTATATTGGTAAAGAGTTATGTTGGTGTCAGCCAAGTTTAGTTCAAGACAAATTCATATTAGGATGGGCAAAAACACAGACATCAGTATATAGGAATACATATATACAGGCGGAGAAGGGAAAATGTTATACATATTTACATATAGATACATTGGCATTACGTTACGGCGTGGTTTCTTGTGAGGCTTTTGTGCATATGTAGTTTACTGTTGTTGGATCAAAAATTGAACGAGGATTTAGAAAAAAGGGTTTTTAACATTTGGTTTTAATTAGCAATTTCTTGCGGGGGGAATGGAAAATCATTGGAGAGGGGGGGTGAGGACGAGGGCAAGTCAAAAGAACAACCTGATTAACATATGCACAAACTTACCCATTACCCTGGGTGGGCATGTTTCATGATCGGGACCTGTTTGTTGTTTGAATAGATACAACGCATACAAATACAATATTTCGCTTATGTCAAAAAAGGCACAAAAACCATCATTATATAGTTTAAAGTCTAGTATATAGTATAGTACAGTATATAGTTAAGTATAAAGTAGTATATAAATATATTAAAATGGCGCCGTTAGTTACACGATAGAGATACAATTAAGTTAATTTGTTTTTGTGTAGTATATCCACATATTTATGTACAAATACTAGGTAAATATGTAGTTTGTACCTAAGTTTCGAATGCATTTTAGTCACAAGAGAGCTTAACTGCTTTTTTGCTTTGTGTTTCAAATTTGATTTTTGATTTGTACGCTAAAAACTGCAACTGCTTTGAAGTAAACATAATCAGAATGTTTTTACCAATAATAAATAAATAGTAATTGTAATTGAATCAAAGTTTGATAGATAAAAGTAAAGAGAAACATAAAAGATTTCGTGTAAGAATCAAACTCAATGGGTACTCACAGAATAGCACGGCTACAAAATCGGTATCCTCGATAATCTTGTGCAGGATCTTGGCGTTTACCTCCTCGATGCGATCGGGCAGATCCATTGCCTCCAGCGAGGTGAGAAAATCGAGCACGCCCTCCTCATCCATAAGATCGCCATCGTAGATGATTGGCTCCTTCTCCCTGAAACACATTGAAGTTAAATATATGGTTGTAATTCCTTTCGATATGTTTTAAATACTTATTAAAAACTGAACTAAAACTGCCTGCTATCCTTTTATGGAACTCAAAAATATATTTTTCCAATTATATTTATTATACATTTTTAGAAATAAGATGCAAAGCCAATGAAATTGCCGACTTTAGGTTTCCAAGAAATACAAAAGCTAGTGCTAATAAAACCATTGTCTGACGATTCGTTCGTCCATATGAACACTTAAATATCACATACTATAAGAGATGGAGATATCTATTTTTTTTTTTTTTTTTAATTCATAAAAATCAAATAGCAAGCGAGTGTTGAAGCTAGTGCTTGAAGCTGTTTTGCCATGTGTAATAATGACTACAATCTTAATGATTACTACAAATTTTACTTTAAAATCAGATAAAAAAATGTAAAATTAATTTTAAAAATTTGTTTGTTTGGGGAAAAATTGCCTGCTTACTACGGGTTTTATTTGCTTTGGCTGACACTTGGGTATATTTTGAACACTATGGTATATTTTCAGTGTAGTACTATATCGATATATAAAATATAGTCCGACTGTAGCTTTCTTACTTGTTTTAGTACGTTTTTTTTATATGTACTTGTCCCATACAACCAACCAAAACAAATAAAACCAATTTTTTAGAAATAATAAACTTAGAAAAGAAAAATAGTATTTTGAATTATTACTTTTAATTGAACTTAAGGGTTTTAAACAACAATGTTAAAAATCATTTATGATGTTACAATGTTAAAAATAATATATCAAACGATTTGTTACAATTTGATTATATTCTGGTAATATAAAAAGAAAGTTGTTTAAGCAAAAATTTAAAAAAAAAAGGTACCTTATTTTGCTGCTTTATTATAAGCATACCCTAAAACACTTGATTATAGTTTTCTTACCTGAAGTAGGTGAGGGCGGGGAAGTTCTTGATGCCATATTGTTTAGCTAGTCGTTTGTCGTTAATTTTCACAAAGTCCACACCAAATGAATCGGTGTCATCGTCAATTTTTTCGAGTTCCGCTAAAACCTTATCACAGGTCACGCAGCTTCGCGCATCTGCAAAAATAATAATAACAACAACAACAAAATGAATTTAAGAACAATTAACAAGTTCGATAATGTGAATGTGTAATAGAAAATCTGCATAAAGATACCAACATCAATTGACGGCTAGCAACTGTCGCGTGTGACGCCAAATGCTGTCGCGATTATTCATCGCCGTTGAGGATGCATCATCGGTAGCGTCGCCCCTTCCCCTCTCCCCTTTCCCCTTCCCAACCCCCATCTACTGTGCTGCCTCCCGCTTTAAGGCACATATATGGGGAGAGAGAGCAAGAACCGCTAATGGCATTTTGGGTCCCAGACCCAGGCTAGTGAATGAAATGACAGCAGCAGCAGCAGCAGCAGAGCAATTGCAACGTCTACACTCCTCTGTATTTATGTGGCTTATAAGGTATACACAAATATATAGAATATGTGTTTGTGTGTGCACAACTGCGACATTTTGTTAAATTAATTCATAAAAATCCAATGCAGACACGATTAGGGAAATCGCACACAAAAGATTTGCTGCTGCCGCTGTGTTGGCGGCGTACTTCGTCATCTCTTGTCGGTTTTGGGTGGTTGCACGCCCAATCTATTATACAATCTAAATGTTGTAAAAATATGCAATTATTCATGTGCCGCTTTTGCTGAATACCCTGCAAACAGACAGCTAATAGAAACGGACCGACTAGAATTGACCAAGAAAAGCAAGAGAAACGAATGCAAAGAAAAACTAAGAAAGCAAGAAGTGAAGTTTAAAATTTGGGCAAATAGTTAAGGAATATACAATTAAGTTTAACGTATTAAAAAAAAATACCCTGTAAATATATATTTCATTAAAAGTTATAGGTTCTTTTTTATTAGCATTCCTTTAAACAATGTAACTAAGAAGTAACTGAAACAATTGAATAAAAACGTGAAGAAAGTTGTCTATAATTATTACAGAGTATCTGCCAGCCAATCAATACTTTAGTCCACTACAGAGTATCTACAAATTAATCACACTATATGACCACCACTGACTGTTGCTTCAACTTGCCCCAAGCAGCAACCCCCACTTTCTTCCCCATTTGTATTTGTTAAACAAAACTAAATCTAAAATCTGCATTTATTTGGATTTCAATCGGTTTCTACCGGATTTTATCTATATTTATCGTCAGGCTATATAATTGAAGTCCATTTGTTTGGAGGAAACACTTCAGCGTCTGCAAGTCTGTTTTGGTTGCTTTTATGGCATTTTATGGGCGTCAAGTATATTGGAGCAGATGCTCTGTCCACAGTGCGTATACGTAATATTGCGTATACGATGAATTGTCTTTGATTATGCATTGGATTGTGGCTGTTACAGCTAACAGGTAATTTCTGTTAACAATATTTTCACAACGCTTTGCAATCGCATTAATAGCGTTTACTTGCAAAAACAAACAGCTGTTGATTTTTATTGCCAAATTTCAATGATCTGCCATTTGCGTAGTTCATAGCATTATTTTTCTTTGCTCATTGAGTTGGAGAGATATATATATATGTATACTTGTATATATGGTATTTTCAGTGTCAACAAAAACATTTATGGAATATGGTAGGCGTTTGCAAATGCTATTGAAAATGTTTTCCCCAAATGCATTTTGATAATTTCTCCTCCAAAAAGATAATTTCTGTATTAACTGCCGACATTGAAGTCAATTTGTACAATTAAAAATACATACACACATATATGAGACTATGACTATGACTATGACTATATATTTAAATATACGTGCGAGAGTACAGAGCAGAGAAAAAATATTAATGGACAGACGAAAAAAGAAAAAAGAACCTTCATTTTTGGCCATTCGAGCGAAACAATATCCAATGGCCGAAGGTGATTAACATGTTTATGGAAGCTATTTTTAATCTGATAAATTATAACCCTGCTGGCTTTTGTTTATGTGAAATGCGCGTATTTCTCTATGTGCTAAAATTATTCAATTAAAATTTTTTAATGCTCGTGCATAAAATCGAACATCGAAATTCCTACCCACAACGGGAGAAAGTAAACTTCTAGTTCCTCCAATTATAAAATACTTAAATAGACACACAAAAATAATGATGAATTTTCCAACTGGAGGACGTTTTTCTAGCTAATTTTTTTATGTCGAATTTTATAGTTAGCTCAAAGAGTTTGCGCCAAATGCGTCTAAGCGAATAGCAACAAAAACTATGCTGGCAACACACTCGCGTATTGCAACAAAAAAAAAAAAACAAATAGACAAAAAAAATATAAGAAGGCACACAAAATAGGAACAAACAACGTCGGCAATTTCTCACAGCCAAAGGCGATTGCTACTCATAAACAGAACGCCAAGAGAACGCGCGAAAGGGGGGAAAAAAAGCAACAAAAAGACAAAAAAAAAAACTGAGAAGGAAAAAAAATAAAAACGAAAAGCAAAAACAAAAAAAAAAGAGAAAAAAAACTAAACCGAATGAAAATCTCAAGACATTTCGTACAACGAAATTTTTCACATATTTTCACTTGTATGCGAATTTTTAGAATTTTCACTAGAGAAAATTTATATAATATGGCTTCTGTTACTATTTCGAGTCGCATGGCCATCGTGCGTTTTCCCTGAGCGGAGGAGGATTATGCTCGTATCGTGCGCCCGGATCTCGATCGTTACTAGCTACAACAACACATCATTTATGTGTGTGTGTGTGTGGGTGGGTGGGTATGTAAGTGTGTAGATGTATTCTATATACTTACACCAGAAGACAGCAACGTAATCCTTGTCGGCCAAGAGTTTCTCCAATTGCTTGGCATTGACCTCCTCGATGACGGCCTCGGGTTCAAGCGGCGCCGCCGCCGCTGGCTGTGATGACGATGATGATGAGGATCCTTTTTTGTTAGCGCAATTCACATATCCGGGAAAACTGAGTGCCAGCAACGTACACACGAGCAATGTCAGAGTTTTTAATCGCGTGAAAGTCATCTTTCGATTGCCTTTCAAATCCGCTCGAATCTAATTACTTTGGCCGTTGCAATCTCTCTCTCTCTTCTTTTTTTTTTCTTCAAACTCTTAACTCGAACATGCGTGCGTGTGTGTATGTGTGTTGATTGATATTTAGTATTGCAAATTATTATAATTTCTTCTATTTGGATATGGTTTTGGTTTTTGAAAGTGGTTTGATATTATTATTTTCGTCGTTTAGCAGCGTTGTGTCGTCGTTATTAACAAAAAATTATAATAATTTCAAAATTTAGGCACTATTTTTAGTTGACAAAATCGTATTTCTTTCGCGTACACTAAATACATATATTTTGCGCGCATACATACATACATATATACAGGCAAAATGATATATACGTTTATATATGTGTATGTATTGGGGTGTATATATATATATGAGAAAATTAGATTATATATATATATAAATATATACATATATTTATATATATTTTTATTTTTTGCTATTAATTGAATGTTTTCCGCGGACTGTACTCTTTGTTAGTTTTGTCAATTTTTGTTCCACTTCGTGCAGAGGTCCGCTCGCAACTGAAAGACTTTTGGTGAACATTCCATCCCATCGCAATCAAGAGGCCCCCGTTAAGCTTTAGGGATCTTATATTTCGTGGGCTTTCTATAGCTTTTTTCATCAACACATAAACCAACACACACACACACACAGCTTTTATCGGAATGAGCGATAGAGCGAGATACGGCACGCTGCTTGATCATTTAAAGAGTATGGTGAAAACTTTTCATCTTTCCTTTTCTTTGGGAAAATTGAGCGAGAACTGTTCGTTCGACGTTCGCTTTGCGTTGCACTTCTTTGTTTATGCATCTCGAGATTTGTATATACCATCGCTTATAGCTAAGCAAACGCTCGGTGGTCTTACGAAACTTCCTATAAAAACAAAACATGCAAAAGTACCAACATCTGTACACAGTGGCTATATATATACACATACAACGAGAACGAAAGTGTAAAGCGTAATTGTGAAATGCTAAAATATCCACAGAATCACAACTCACAACAGCTGCAAACACATGGGCGGCATTGAAGTAAAGCAAAATTGATTAACAACCAAATATTCAAACACGAAAGAAATGCAAACTTCTTTAGCAAATCAATAGGCCCATTATTGCTGGTTTGTAAATAAAAATTTAAAACAAATACAAAATTAGCTGTCCTTTCTTTCACTTTTAGCTCTATTAGACTTCAACTTGAATAACCGTTATTAAGTAACTACCAAAAAGAAACCAGAACACAAACATCGATAAGAACAGCTGACAAGCTAATTATCGATATCTGAGCAGAGTGACCAAGAACTTGCACATACCAAACTATTCGTGTACCTTTTCCGTTTTTCCTTCGGCAAAGTTTGGCCACACATAAACTGTAAACACACAAATCTTCCAAAATTCGCAGAAGGAAGACGTTTTCGTCGTGCTCAATTCTGTAATTCAATTCATTTCGGCCATAAATGCAAGTGCAACACCAACAAAACAACGCTGGTACGCTGCTAGTGCATGCAAAATTTATAGTTTTTAACTGAAAGTCAAACAAGTGTAGTGCTGGTGCCCCTTACAACGTGTGTAAACAGCGCCAAAGTCAACTAACTGCGCGCTCCTCTTCACAACAACAAAAAGAAGTGCATAAAATCGATTAGCATTTTGTGAAATTTCAGGTAAATGCCAGATCGATGAATGCAATGTGCATTGATTTCAACATATTTGCATAAATCCAACTACAAAGTGAGCCCCTAGCCATAAAACAAAATTGTTCACCTTGAACTCTATGCCACAAAAACGCCACCAGCAGCAACAGCATCGCAAAGCACTACCAAAGCAATAAAATAATATAATCAAAGAATTTTCTGATTTTTTTTGAGAATACACAAAAATGTTGTGTATAACGGCTGGTCGAGAAAGCAGAGACAATCCCCACTCATTTATTTTAACCATTTCGTTGTTGCCTTCAAGCTCTTGAATCGCATATCAATGTGAAGGTGAAAGTTATCAGCTGCTTTAATTGTTTTGGTAGCTGCAACATTTGCATGCGTTTACAATGGGTCATATGCGGAAGCTTAGTACCCTACTATTCCCTTGCTAAGTCAGGTTAAAAGTGAATTATTTGCAAATTTATTTATACTACTAGCAAATACTAAAACAAGTTATTGCTTATCAACATTAAAAATGAGTATCAGACACGCTTTGATTTCTAGGGGATTTTCCCTTTGTTGCGGAAAACTTCTTGTCGTCTAATTGCAGCTGGCGATACTGCAAAACTTACACTTCCTTTTTGTTTATTTAAAAAAACGTTGCAACCGGCTTAAAGCGAAAACCAGTTTCTTCGATATCAAATCAAATCAGCTGCTCAGCAAGCTGCGCGCATTTGTTGTAAACATTTTCGCCTAACTAGAAGACCGTTTCAGTCTGCAGCGTTCATAAATTAATAAGTGGGAAACTACTCAGAAGCATGCTCGACTTTAAGATACCTGATTATTTATTTTATTCTTTTATGCAGTTCATTTATTTAGTGTGACCAAAGTTTGCACTTGACTCTTGCACTCTAAAAAATAACGTTTATCTTTATTATTTGATTGTGGCTATATCAATTTCGATGTCATTTTGTTTATAGTCTTTAGTTGGAATTCGAAAATGATGTCAGAAACCTATTTTTGGCGATGACATACAAATTTAATTTGACCTAAGTCGATTAAACTGATCTCAGCATAGAATAACATATTACTTAATTAAATTAAAATTTAGTTACATTGATAAATTAAGTTAGCTTTTGTTTGAGATTATAGCCTTTGGATTGCACTCAAAATTATATCTTATATTATTTTTGAGGGGTACAAAAATTTAAAGAGTGACCAAAGTCAGTGCTACTTAATTAATATTTATATTTATTAAATTATTATTATTAATTAAATCAAATTAGAACTAGTTTTGATTATAGCTTTTAATAATGATGTCTAATTTCGACACTTTTGCTTTAAAACTACGCTTTCGATTCCGTTTAATTGAATCTTAAAGCTTTGAAATGGGCGTATCCCATTTCTAAAACAAATTAGATATGCGGGCAATAATAAAGAATATTCTCCTCAACTTTGGTAACTCTGGCTTTTATAGGTTTTGAGTTCCAGGTGTTTTTTAAGATGTAGGCAGCCAGATGAAAAGGATTTTATCATTTCAAAATTATATAATACACTTTGAATCTTTGGATAACGGGTATAAAAATGACTAAGAATTCAAGTGCTCAGCAATTGCTGAAAGTAATAGACAAGTCGTCAAACGTAATTGTATAACTAATTTAATACTATCATTTTATTCTTTTGTTGATCTCGCAGCAGGGCGCGTGGCAATTTAGCGTATTTTATGTCACTTTTACTATGAAATTGGATGAAATTGTTGCATGGTAAGCAGTGTTGCAACATCCCACTTGTACAATAGTTTCATTGATTTATGATTCTTCTTCGTTTAAGGTACCAGAAAAGAATCGGCACCTATGATAAGCAAGAATGGGAGAAGACCGTCGAACAGCGTATTTTAGATGGCTTCAATAGCGTCAACTTGAAGAACACCAAGCTGAAAACGGAACTCATCGATGTGGATTTGGTGCGAGGTGACTAAACTAATGCAAAATAGGAATAATTTTCAATAATTAATGGAATATTTCTTTCAATAGGTTCGACATTTCCGAAAGCAAAGCCCAAGCAAACGCTGCTCACAGTCATTCGGTTGGCCATACTGCGATACCTGTTGCTGCCACTCTATGCACAATGGTGGGTGAAGCAGACGACACCGAATGCCTTTGGCTTCATACTATGCTTGTACATCACCCAATTGGTCAATTGGGCCATCTACATTATGCACAGCAATCGCATTGCACCGCTCGTCTACGAGCAGCAAGTGAATGCCACATCGACGGCAACGCTCGTCGCCGATAAACAGCAATCTGAGGAGAATGCCGATCTGCTGAGCGCCTTGTTAATACCCTGTGCGTTAAGTTTGCTGATTAGCCTAATCCACTCGCAGATTGTCGCCACAAATACAGCGTCTGGCGGCAGCACTAAAAGCAAATTGCGTCGCATCTCCATGACAAATTTCAGCGAGAAAGCGAATGCGCCGCGGGAACAGCAACGAATGCGAAGGCGTAAAAAATACGTGCGGCAAGTTTCAGAGTGCCAAAGCATCAAAGCGAATATCTGTATTAATCTATTATTCTTGCAGTGTGCGGCAGCCGGAAGCTGAGCTTTCACAGCCGAACAGCAGCAATCACTCGTTGAGTGCGCGACGTGCCAAACTGGCGACCATCAGCGTGGAGCCAACCACAACCACAACAACAACAGCAACAACAACCGAGCTTAAACCCAGTAGTGAAGAATCCTTTGCCACCACAACTGCCATAACCGTGCAACATCAAGTTGCAACTGCGGCATCTGCCGCTGCTGCTGCTGCTGCTGCTGACAGCACGACACTCCCAGAACCCCTCTTTGATCTGCGAAAAGTCGCAAGCGTTGCGTCCGACAGTCCGCATAAGAAGCGCAATGTCAACTGGCATACGCCGATACAGATTTGTGCCACCTTTGATCAGAATGAGTTGCCATCGTCCAGCATTGAGCTGAACAATGCGACGCCATCGCCAAGTGGCGCTCGTTTGGAGCCCAATTATCGCACTCGTCGCAGCATTGGCGAAGATGACGGTTTCGAGAGTCTCAATGGCAAAAGTTCGAGTGGCGAAGACAACAATCAGTCGCCCAATGTTGGTGGCAACTCGAATGCTGCAACAACTGCAGCGATCGCACCGCCAAATCAGCTACGTTTGCGTCTAAATGTGAGCAGCACCAGCAGCTCAACGGGCAACAACAACAGCAACAATGTCCAGGCAACCGATAAACACGCACAAGAATCCACCAGCAGCTGTGCAGAGTCCGATGAATGCGATGATGCAGACATCATATCAAGTCCAGCTTCAGCTGGCACACAAGAGTGCAACACTTCGGCCACCGATTGGTTGGGCGTCACCACGAATAGCGAGGACTGCAGCTACACCTCGGAGTTGGATCAGTCGGATGGCGGCTACAAGCATCAGCCATGCAGCGACGAAGAGCTGCCCGAGTTGGACATAACACCCACAACTATACTTAATCCACACAGTAGCTTAGATCGCAGTGAGTACATAACAATTTAAATGTTTATTGCCGAGTTTTGAAAATTAAATACTTGTTGATTTTAAGTGATTCAAAATTTTGATTTAACAAATGTATAGAAAATTGTTTTATAAAAATAACGTTTCTGCAGAAATTGATTAATGGTGAAAGCGATTCCAAATCAGTTATAGGATTCCGATTAGAAATAATAGAAATTTGTTACCTATGTATTTTCTTTCGGCACTATAGGGAAAACTATGTTAACCCTTTTTATACTTTTTATGCAATTATAAGTATTCTTACTAGCATCTTATCTCATTTATCTGGGTAATTTATTTTAATATAGTTTTTTAGATCTTTCCTCTCTAAAAAAGACTAATTTATATATACATACATCGATTGTAATAAGGAAATATCGATTCTACTTTATTAATTTGAAATTTTTTTCCACAGTTAGCTGCACCATTTGGGATCAGCGGGACACAAAGAAAGCCCAACTCTCGGTGCTGGAGATCGCCTCGTGCATTATAGAACGCGTCGATTCGCTGGGCGTGACCAACGATTACATTTACATTGGCGTCTTCTTCTCCTTCCTGCTGACTTTGATACCCACCTTTTGTCGTCTGTGCGAGGTACGTGCTTCGATTGGCAAAAAGTGTAATAAAACAATGATTAAATGCTTTGCTTGCTTATAGATCATCGTTGATGCGGATAAGGGCAGCGAGATTAGTTACTTCTATATGCCGCAGCTGTTGTGGGAGAAGTCATCGTCCTCGTTCTTTACACTCTTGGGCTTTGCCTTTGGCGACGCTCAATGGGAACGCACCGTGTTGGCCTTGGGCTTCATACAGCGACTGTGCCTCACTCTCATCCTATTCATTATCTTCGCGGTGGCCGAGCGCACCTTTAAGCAGCGGTAACTGTTGCAATCTTTTATACCAATGTTTGTATTGTAATTAGTTTCAATTCCATTTTAGTTTTCTGTATGCCAAACTCTTTTCACATTTGACTTCATCGCGTCGCGCTCGAAAATCGAATCTGCCACACTTTCGGCTCAACAAAGTGCGCAATATCAAGACATGGCTGAGTGTGCGCTCTTATCTTAAGGTAAAAATATATCCATAACTTAAATTATCGTTAATCAAGTATTTTTTATGCTTTCTAGAAACGCGGTCCGCAACGTTCGGTGGATATTATTGTGTCGGCCGCATTTATTGTCACACTCCTGCTGTTGGCCTTTTTGAGCGTGGAGTGGCTAAAGGATTCGGTGCATTTGCACACACATTTAACGCTGGAGGCGCTTATCTGGTCCATTACCATTGGCATCTATCTGCTGCGCTTTATGACGCTCGGCCAGAAGATTCAGCACAAATATCGCAGCGTCTCGGTGCTGATCACCGAACAAATCAATTTGTATTTGCAAATTGAGCAGAAACCTAAGAAAAAGGAGGAATTAATGGTCTCAAATAGTGTACTAAAACTGGCAGCCGATCTGCTTAAGGAACTGGAAACGCCATTCAAGATCTCTGGTCTCAGTGCCAATCCATATCTGTTCACAACCATCAAAGTGGTCATCCTATCGGCACTCTCCGGTGTGCTTAGCGAGGTGCTTGGCTTTAAATTGAAGCTACACAAAATTAAGATTAAGTAAAGCCAAAAAAATATAAAAACATGGTGACGATCATCATCAGATCATCAATGTGGTGTTCTGCGGCAATGATGAGGAATGTTATATTTTTGTAGTACAATTTTTTCGGAATGCTTTAAGGATAAACCAACAACCAACCTACAAAAAATATCTAAATTATCTACGTATAGTTTTTATATATACAATAACAAGTAATTCAAATTTTAATAGTAATAAATGAAGAAAGCCAACGTTTATGTTTGTCATGTGATTGTTTTAGCCAGTGTTAACTATATAAATTACTATTCCTACACCTAATAATTATAATAATTATACTAATAATTAAAATAAAGTCCTATATTTACATAAACACACACACACAAGTTATATAAATATTAGCGCGTCATGCACAATCACAATTTGTTGTCGTTTTTGCATAGTTGTAGTACTGAATTATTGCGTTATCAACTCACAAGTTTAATTCAAAAAATAACTGAAAATCGAATAAATCTAACAATGCCAAAGAAACAAAGAAAAGCTTTTCAATCACTTTATTTGCCTGGCAACTCTAAAGCTTTTGCGCTAGATGGCGCCAGTTTGAATGACAGCTGATCGTGAGATAGATGTGGCCAGAGTTGACGCACACGCCGCCGTGCACAACACACACCTGACGTAACAGCAACTGGGCAGCTACTGTGATCGCTCCGCGTAATTCCATTTATTTATCCACCACAATCGACATGCTGAAGCTGCCACTGACCCAATTGCTGCGGCATTCGTTGGCCACACAGCTGATGCGCAGCCAGACGCGTCTGTTGCATGTAGGCGATGCCAATGTGTTGACCAGCGAAGTCGATAAGCAATCTGCCGAGTTCAAGGTATAAACAATTTGCATATGTATATTTTACATTTATCGATAACAAAGTGTATCCACTGCAGGACAATGCCAGCGAGATGAGCAAACTGGTCTCACAGCTGCGAAATGTGACCAGCCAGGTGTTGAGCGGAGGCGGCGACAAGGCCAATGAACGTCACACGTCCCGGGGCAAACTGTTGGCCAGAGAGCGCATCAATCTGCTGCTGGACAAGGGATCGCCCTTCCTGGAGCTTAGCACTTTGGCTGGCCATGAACTGTACGGCGATGAGGTGGTCAATTCTGGTGGCATTGTCACTGGCGTGGGACGCGTTTGCGGGTAAGCCGATTGCTTTTGAAGATTAGGTTATTGAGCTAAGCGCATATCTTCCTGACAGCACCGAGTGCGTTGTAGTGGCCAATGATGCCACTGTGAAGGGCGGTAGCTATTATCCTATCACGGTGAAGAAGCACTTGCGTGCTCAGGAGATTGCCCAGGAGAATCGCTTGCCCTGCATTTATCTGGTGGATTCCGGTGGCGCAAATTTGCCACGTCAGGCCGAAGTCTTTCCCGACAAACTGCACTTTGGACGCATCTTCTACAACCAAGCAAACATGTCCGCCCAGGGCATACCACAGATTGCCGTCGTCATGGGCAGCTGCACAGCTGGAGGCGCCTATGTGCCCGCCATGGCCGATGAGAGCATCATTGTGAAGCGCCAGGGTACGATTTTCTTGGCCGGGCCACCGCTAGTCAAGGCAGCGACGGGTGAAGAGGTTTCGGCCGAGGACTTGGGTGGCGCTGATCTTCATTGCAAGACCTCTGGCGTCACCGATCACTATGCGCTGGACGATGAGCATGCTCTCTACTTGGCACGCCAGGTGGTCAGCAATTTGAATCTGCCGGCGACCAACAACTACAATGATCAACTGCTGCAATCGAGTCAGCAGAACTTCCGCATTGCCACATCGAGTGAAACTGCTGTCGAAGAACCCATCTACGATCCACGTGAACTGTATGGTATTGTGGGTCCCAATCTGACCAAGAGCTTCGATGTGCGTGAAGTGATCGCTCGTATTGTGGATGGTAGTCGCTTCACCGAGTTCAAGAAGCTGTATGGAGAGACTTTGGTATGTGGCTTTGCCAAGCTCTATGGACGCACTGTGGGCATTGTGGGCAATAATGGTGTCCTCTTCTCGGAGAGCGCACTCAAGGGTGCCCACTTCATTCAGCTGTGTGCGCAGCGCAAGATTCCTTTGGTCTTTCTGCAGAATATTACAGGTGCGTTAAAGATATTTTGTCGCGTTTTATAATTTTTAATACTAACGGTTCTTGCTATGTATTCCTCACCAGGTTTTATGGTGGGTCGTGATGCGGAGGCCAACGGTATTGCCAAGAATGGCGCAAAGATGGTGACAGCGGTTGCTTGTGCCAATGTGCCCAAGTTTACGGTCATCATTGGTGGCTCCTATGGTGCTGGTAACTATGGCATGTGTGGTCGCGCCTATTCCCCTCGATTCCTTTACATGTGGCCCAATTCCCGCATCTCGGTAATGGGTGGCACCCAGGCGGCCAATGTGTTGGCTCAGATCACAGAGGATCAACGCAAGCGAGCTGGCAAGGAATTCACCGAGGCGGAGGCCCAAAAGATTAAGGCTCCCATTGTGGAGATGTTTGAGAAAGAGGGATCCCCATACTATAGCACTGCGCGCCTTTGGGATGATGGCATCATTGATCCGGCCAACACTCGCCAAGTGTTGGGACTCAGCTTGAAGGCGGCTCTAAATAACGCCGGACACGATACCAAGTTTGGTGTCTTCCGCATGTAAAATGAAGGTGATTTGTTTTTAGAGATTCTGTGTATTTGTGAGCATTTAATGTTCAAACTGTTGAAACTATTGCATTTATTAGTGTTAAGCGAAATGTTCTTTATGTGCATTTATGTCATTACTTTAAACAAATTTAAGGGCGTGGCCCTCAAAGCTTTTTAAATAAATATACAAACGTAACTGAACATTCAAAATACCATCACTAAATTTCGATCTGCGATAGTTCTGCAAAACGAGAACGCTTGTTTATGTTTATTAACAGCGCCTTAACATAACCTCTGTTTATATTTCCCGTCATTGCAAAACTGGCAAGCATAAATTCTTTAATTAGCTTGTAATCTTATTAAGTACTCATATTTATTATACAAGTAGAAAGCCGCCGTTTTATTTTTTCATAATTTTAGGCTTTATTGCATATATGAGCGCTACAGACCAGTTATTCAAAATATTTTCAATCGCTGGCCACAACTTTTTCCCATCTTTCCGGCAGCATGTGAATCCCACGTCGAAAAAATTGTTCATCTTTGTGCGCGATCCATTGATCTAGCCAATTTTTGACCTCTTCGTATGATCGGAAGTGCTGTTCAGCGAGGCCATGCGTCATTGATCGGAACAAGTGGAGATCCGAAGGAGCGATGTCTGGAGAGTAGGGCGGGTGGGGTAGAACGTCCCATTTCTGCGTTTCCAGGTAAGTTTTTACGACCTTGGCAACATGAGGCCGGGCGTTGTCGTGTAGGAGTATCACTTTTTCGTGCCTTTCCTTGTATTGTGGCCGTTTTTCCTTCAGCGCTCGGCTCATGCGCATCAACTGGGTCCGGTAGAGTGCTCCTGTGATGGATTCGCCTGGTTTCAAAAGTTCGTAGTACACTACGCCTAGTTGGTCCCACCAAATACACAGCAGTAGCTTCGAACCATGAATGTTTGGCTTTGATGATGATTTTTTCCGCTTAGGATTGTCGTAAAGAATCCACTTTTCATCGTTGGTAACGATACGATGTAAGAAACTTTTTCTTTTCTGACGTTGGAGTAGTTGCTCGCTTTTGGATCATTCCCAAGCTTTTTAGGCGAAGGGAAATTGATTGCTGAGTCACACCCAAGGAGCCGCGAGTTCTTGTTGTGTCTGACAAGAATCTTCATCCAGTAGAGCCTCCAAATCCGCGTCTTCAAACTTTTTCACAGGACCCGGTCGATCCTTGTCTTCCACGTCATACTCGCCATTTTTAAACTTTGCAAACCATTCTCGACACGTTCTTTCACTTATACACGACTCATCATAAGTTTCTACGATCATTCGACGCGCTTCAGCTGCCGATTTTTTCGAATTGAACGCGAAAAGCAAAATCTCCCGCAAATGACGCTTATTCGGTTCGAATTTCGACATTTTCGTGCACCAACAAAATGATAGACAATAAGAATACACGAACGAGACAATGTAGAGTTGTTAACCGATACTTTAGCTCGCCATTTGGCGTTCCCGATCAAAATTTCTCACCGTTTTGTGAAGATGGCACCACCTAGTCGAAAACGGCGGTTTTCTACTTCTTATTTAAAAGAAAAGAATGCAATACTTCGTATTTTGTGTAGAAAAATCGTTCATCACTAATAAAGTGTTACCAAGCTACAGACAATACAATTGGTATATTTTTCAAAATAGTATATTCTAAAATTGAGCTTGTGGTCACGCTGTTTAGCAGTCGAAAACACTACGTGAAAACGGTTCGTCATAGATTTTGGGATTCCTTTGTCATTAAAAATAGTGTCGATATAATAAAAGTACGGCTTAAATTAAATCAAAGAAATAAGTTAAATCGAATAAGTAGGTGAGTGCATACATACCAGTCAAAACACTAGCGGCATTTTGCAAATTACTATGCTGTTGAAGTGTATGTGTATAAAACGTGTGAGTGTGTGTGAATTGGTGAATGTTGCGGCTGCGGCGGCTCTTTTTTTTGCTCGCTTCATCATCTCTCTTGAGTGTGTGTGCATGGCAAAATCTAGAAGTAGCGTCAGCAGAAAAGAAAGTTCAACGGCAAGCACAAACCCAAAAAAAAGAAAGAAATGTGAGAGTTGTACCGTGTAGAGCGCACATATGTGATGGATTTTAAAATAGCCTTGCCGAAAACTTCAAGTGCACACAACACTTGAGCGCAAAGTAGGAGAAAAGAAATATCTGTACATGCTGCGCAAATAGTGCATCAGTGTGTGTGTGTGTGTTGTCCCTCTCTCGCTCTCTCATTACGTATATGTGTGTGTGTTGTGCACGCATATTTAAATGTCGCCCGTGTGTTGCAGGCGTCTGTCTTCAGTTTGCGAGTGTGCGCCCAAAAATAAAATATGTGTTTTATGTGTGTGTGTGTGTGTTTGGCTTCTTGCAACAGGAACAGCCATAAAAATTCCACTGCCGCATTGCAATTACAAACCATTAACCATCAGCCAGTCCGTCAATCAGTCAATCTGTCATTCTTTTTTGTGTCTAAGCTGCCGTGTCAATTCCTACACAGCGAATTGCATTTTATTTGCTCTTCTAGGGTTACCACCATGTTTCCTTGGATTTCCTGTCCCTGTCTTGGGTCTCAGGTGCTTTGGGTTTCGCATTTCTGTTTGATTTCTTTGCGGGTCAATTCCAATTATCTGGCATGACGTCATCGGCTTGTATGACAACTCTTCGTTGGGGTTTCTAGCTGCTTTGCTTTGCTGCTTCTCTCAACCCCCGCACATTGTTGTGGTGTCCAATCAACAGCTGCATGTGTATGCGTGTGTGTGAATTACTGATAGGTGTTCAGTCGCCTAATAACCAAACCATACGCCTTTTGGCTTTTAGCTGGCTACTATTTTTATTTTTATTTTTTACTGGCTTCATTAAAATTGCTGAGCCAGCGAGGCGGACGCTTAACACATGCCGGTTCACTCACACACACACACACACACACGTACGTACATAGCACGCCTACATGCAAACATAAGCGTGCGTGTGTGTGTGTGTGTGTGTGTGTGAGATATGCAGCTCATAATTTTGCTAACATTAGCGCAATATCGATATGAGTGATGTCGATAACCTTGATGGCCCATTTCGATAAATCTATCGCACAATTTGAGAACTTAGCCGCAAAAATTAAAATAACATTTGCATCGTCAGTTTTTGATGAGTGTGGTGTTTAGCTGTTGGTTTTCTGTGCTAGTTGCGCTTAATTAGTTTGCCGCTTGCCGCAAACTTCCGCTGCACATGAGTACGATATAAATCAGGGGCAAACGCCCTCGCATAGAGCACAACACAACAATAACAAAAACACTAATCATGAGCCATCGACATGGCAAACAAAACAAATCCCTCGGTAATGAGTTTTCAACTTGTTGTATTTGGGGCAGCTTTGTGCTGTGCTTGTGCCATAGTTGGCGCACTTCAATCAATAAAACAACAACAGCAACAACATCAACGGCAATTGCTGCAACAATACGGAACAGTAGAGGAGAAAATAACTCGCATTTGTATGTAAGTTCCGGCAGTGCCCCCAACTTGAGTTTACAACTCAGCCCGCCCTTTTTATATGTTTTTTTTTTTTTGTTGGGTTCAATGCACTTGCCACTAAGCTACAACGTGGCAAAACTTTACACACACTCGCATGCTGTGTGTGTGTGTGTGTGTGTGTGTGTGCTGTGGCCTGATATTTATAGGCACATTTCGGCGACGTCTCCCCGAATAAAAAAATGCCGGCTAATACCAATTTTGTTGCTGTTCTCGCTGCGTTTAATATCAACGTGTGTTTTTTGTGTGGCATTGGTCATGTTTTTAGCTCTTGATAATGCCAAATAGTTAAAGCTAAAAGCGCTGACGCAGCTGGCTGCAATGACTAAGAGCAGCGCTGCTGCTGCTCAAGAAGCTTCAACTGCAAAGCATCGCAGAGCAGCGCAGAGCGGCAGCGGCAGCGAAGCGTTGACAACCCGCCCAGCATCGAGGCACACAACATACAACAACACACACACAGCAAACAGCCACAGTCCAAGTTCATTGTTCGTTGGCTCCACAGTCTTAGTCTCAGTCTCGCACGGATTGCGCCGCTATCGCCACACACACACACACGCTTTAGTTGTGCGTTACTTTCTTGCAGTTCATTTTATTTTCTTGTGTTTTTTTTTTACTTCATTTTTCATTCCGATATTAATTTTTTCTTGATTGTGTCTCGTCGTCGTCTTGCATTTTACGCTTTCGTAAGTTTTGCTTCAATTCGCAATCGTCGCCCACTTAAAGTTCTGCTCCAAAAATGTGCGATAATTTCGAGCTGATCACCCTTGAAGTTCATTCATAACATATTGTTTTCAGTGTGTTCATAAATTGTGATCTAAGTTTCTCTATAACTATTGAACTAATGATTATCATGTGTGATTGTGCAAAAGAATATAAAAAAACATGAAGAATAAAAAATATAATCCATGTCATCCACTTTAATTTATAACCAAAAGTAGATCAGAAGTGTTTGTGTCATCAATTTCTACTTTAAATTGAATTGAGGTGCAAAATATAATGTCTATCATTCAAATTGTTGAAAGTAACTGTATTTAAATAACAGCTTTCCAAGAAAGTATACTAAAATTGAGATAGGAACTATAATATAAGGAATAATAGTGAAAATAGTTATAATAATACTATTTTATACCATATTTTGACCAAGTTAAGATCTCTTTAATTATTAAATTCAGTATTTTTCTATTTTGAAAGTATTCCCAATGCTGACAAATCCTTTTCCCTTTCTTTAAGAGTGTATAATTAGGATTTAGATTTATCAGAAATAATTGCGTAAGCTGACTAATTTTGCAAAGCATTACGCATTTAAAATTGATTGATTGATACAGAAAACAGGCGCTAAAAAATAGTTTGTCACCGTCAAGATTGATCAATTAAACATATTCTTTTATCTGATGCTTTAAACACTGGCTTTTTATATTGTTGAAAACTAATGTCAGAAATAGTTCGTGATAAGCATTGGTCGTGTAAACATTGTCAGTTTAGTCTAGTAGGCTAATCTTGTAGTTGTTTTTGAATAAGACATTTGCATACGTATATTTTTTGTTTGTGACGTGTGGGCGTCTTTCATAAGTATGCTTTTTCCGCTCGATCATTTGTTTGTGTAACAAAAATTTGACAGAAAATATAAAAAAAAATCAAATTGTAATCAGAGACTAGAAGAAATCGTAAATAGTTGTTAGGTAAGTTAAGAAACAGAAAGAAATAATGGTGGAAAAAACAGACACCTATCAATCGATGGTCAATGTGGTGGCAATTAAGGCAAAAGCATTTGCCAAACAAGCAAAAACAATTAAAGTGGGGAAAAGTCGCGGACAACAAGTTGCATGTGTTGCAACTCTCGTGCCGCATGCCACATGCCGCACATACGTTAGTTATTGCATTCAATTGTTGTGTTGTTTTTCTATTTCTATTTGTGTTTTGTCTGTTTTTGTGTGATTATCGTGATCTTGATATTGAGAGAGGCACGCACATGTGCGACGCTTGAATGAACAGTGCAAGAAACGAAACGATACGATACGATAATAAACAATTATGGAGCAGAGCGTAATTAACAACAATTTGCCACTCCCACACACCTTTTGCCATATTTGAATGGATTATAATTAAAAATGGTTTTTCATTTCCACAACTTACAGACGTGCAAACTAGAAAGCAGGCTACAAAGACATCATCATCATGGCTGTTAATGTATACTCCACAAATGTGACGTCAGAGAATTTGTCACGTCACGATATGTTGGCTTGGGTTAACGATTGCCTGCAATCGCAATTCTCCAAAATTGAAGAACTATGCACGGGTAAGTTGATTGTGTCTGTCACCTTTCACAAATTGATCAATTCCCCATATTATTATTTATGCTCCGATCCGCCATATTTAGGTGCCGCTTACTGTCAGTTCATGGACATGTTGTTCCCAAATTCAGTGCCCGTCAAGCGTGTCAAATTCCGTACGAATCTGGAGCATGAATACATACAGAACTTTAAGATCTTGCAGGCGGGCTTCAAAAAGATGTCGGTCGATAAGGTAAATTCAACGAATTACATTCTATATCTCTCCGCCCCCTCCCCCAACAACCCAATTTATGAATGCATCCAATTCGATTGCGTATTTCTTCCAATTCAATTTTAATTGTCTTATTTTCAAAGTTTTAAATTAACAACACAAGTTGCACACTTACATGATTAATTAATTAATTAATTTGTTTTATTAGCTCAGCTCAGCGCTGTGTGTGTTGCGTTTGAGGCTCGTATCAATTTTATTTGATTGCATTTTTATTAAATTTTGCATTCTTAATGGCATAGAAATAATTCTGTCCGATTTCGTTGAGAACTTATTACCATTCAAGTTTTTTTTTTAACATAAATTATACTTAGTATAATGGCAAAGAATTAAGAATTTCAATACAAGTTGTAGTATCTAAAAAATATAGAAATGGAGTAAGAAATAGTAATAAAATAAAAGCAAAGTTGGAGATCGAATAAACAAAAAATAATGTAATGAATAAATAAGAATTCAATTGAATATTTATATACATTCTACAATATAAATAATAAATAGCAAGCCGATAGCCAATAGTGTTAGTATTAATTTTCATTATAGCTAACGTTTTTTAAATAAATAACTAAGTATAATAAGGAATGTATAAATATTAGGTTTATTAAAGACAAGCGCGATAATAGTGTTTATAAATTTTTTTATGTTTACCATTTATAGACATAAATTTCATACAATCGATCTAGAGAAATTTAAATTTTTAATTTGAATAACTTCGCTGTCCATTTGCATTGTAGTTATAGTGATATAATCTAGAAAACTTATCGTAGTTGTAAATGTTTCCTTAGGGAACTTGTATCTTCACTAGTTTACAATCTTTTGAAGCCATTAAAACTGCATAATTTCATAATTTTCAGTCGATGTTTTAGTTGAAATTGTTTTGATGAATATAAATGAAAAACTTTTTAGGGGCAAAAACTGGGTGCAAAATACAAGTATTAAACAGTTTTATTGTACACTTGATAAATGCTTGCATACTCTTGAATATTATGTGTGTAATTAACTGACATTTCCGTTACAACTACTCAACAACCCAACAAAACAACAAAACGAAACGAAACGAATGTGTGCTGGCAAATCACAACCAACAACAACAACAACAAATATACAACAACAAAACAGATAATTCCCGTTGACAAGCTTATTAAGGGACGTTTCCAAGACAATTTTGAGTTTCTGCAATGGTTCAAGAAGTTTTTCGATGCCAATTATGATGGACGCGATTACGATCCAGTGGCGCAACGCGGTGGCATCAAGCTGGGCAACGACGGTGGCAGTCATGCTGGCAGCGGCGGTGGCAGCAGCAACAATGATCTTCATCTGATGCATCGTCGTCCCCAGCAGCAGCACAGCACACTTCAACATCAACATCATCATCAACAGCAGCCGCAGCCGCATCATAATGGACGAAATGTGGCGACAATGCGCAACCATCATCAGATCGGTATGGGATCATCGAAGAATATTACAAAAGCATTTCAATCTGTTGGTGATGAGAACGAAGCTGGTGACGGTGACGGTGATAGTCGCTGTACGCGTGTGATTTTTCATTTTTGTTTATTTTGTATATCATATAATAACTATTCTCTGTGTTGGGGCCAACATCAACAACAACAACAACAAAACGAACGTGAAGCGCGCGTCGAGGCAACAAAAACTAAAACAACATACGCCCTGGAATATACAATTGTGCACCCAAAGCAACAACAACAACTATGAAAATAAAACCACAAAAGCACAGACACACACATCCCAGCACAACAACCACCCACACACACATACATAGAGATTACGCACACACACACACACAATCCCAAGCACAACACACGCATCGTCTTGAGTTTGTTTAGTTTCTTGTCCTTTTGTTTCGTTGTGGTGTGCACATCTAACTATCATAATTGATTCCTTTATATTTTTTTATTCTCTCCCTCTCTCTTATTTTTTTGTTTTCCTCATCGCAAGCAAAAAAAAAAGAAATGAATGTAAAACCGAACACTGCATATTATTCTCTTGTTCTACTTTTCCACACATTTTACTTTTAGATAATACCCATTGACAAATTGATAAAAGGTCGCTTCCAAGATAATTTCGAATTTTTGCAATGGTTCAAAAAGTTCTTCGATGCCAATTACGATGGCAGAGATTACGATGCCAGCGGCGTACGCGAAGGTGCACCCATGGGCTTTGGCTCTGGTGCCGTCAAATCTCTGCCAGGCACAAGCAGCGGCGGCGGCGGCGTTGCCAGCTCCTACAAGCGTGTAACAACGGCGACATCGACACGACCAGCAGCGTCACCAGCCACAAAGCCCAGTAGGTTCTCTTGGTTTTGGTTTCTCCCAGTTTGCAGTTCCCTACCCTCCTCCTCTGCCTCCCTACTACTAACTCCTACTCAAAAACATCATCTCTCTATCATTATCATAGAAATCATATCTTTGTATATACATATATTTACATGACATCTATGATTTAACAAAACTGAATGCACCAAAACAAAGATACAAACAAACAAACCGCGAAACACCAACAAAATGAATCTTATATAGAGAGCGCCACATTTGACGTGCTTCACGTTTGTTAAATAATAATATACATTGTATACTTGTTGTGTATATTCTGAATGTAAAGTCGAGTCCCCCTATATTAACGTTGATTCTATCGCTTTTTATCCAATATCCAAGCAGTCTCTAAGGTGCCGCCACGCACAACCAATTCAACGCCGCCAAATCGATTGGTAGCTGGCAACACGGGCGCAGTGAAGAAGAACGATGCAGCCGGCGCGGCATCCAATCATCAGATCGAGGAGCTGTCAAATCAGGTGCGTCCAGAGGTACTTCATCCAATCACTTGTGCATCTTTGTTACGATCTATGTTTGTTCATGTCGCCCCTGCCCTTAGGTCATGGATATGCGTTTGAATTTGGAGGGTTTGGAAAAGGAACGCGACTTCTACTTCTCTAAGCTGCGCGACATTGAAATTCTGTAAGTGAAATCTACAATCATATGACGAATCTATATATTAATCTGATTTCCATTGCGCAACAGTTGCCAGGAAGCGGATGATGCTGATCCAGCTCAGCTGATTCAAAAGATTTTGGACATACTCTATGCAACTGAGGTAAGCGAGAGAGTTCATCTAATGCAACAACTTGCATAATCAATGTGTTTTGGCACCACAGGATGGCTTTGCGCCACCAGACGATGCACCACCAGAGGACGAAGAGTACTAAAGGGGAGCAGCAGCGACAGCGACAGCAACAGCCAACAACAGCGACACCATCAGCCCAAGAGCAACTGTTTGCTGCATACTACACACATATTCAAAACAAACACACAAAAAGAAGCAACGGATTACATTTAAGTCGAAAATCTACACTAAACAATACTACTACAGAAGCAACAACTACAACATGGAACCAATTAACCAACGAACAGTTATAATACACAACACAATAGGAGAAGGAGGAGGGTTAGGGATTCACTATATACATATAGTTCGTTATTAATGAAATGATTAGCAGCAGCAGCAGCATATACATTCATATGTACAATAGTTTGCAGCAGATTGTAACAAAGAGAAAACCAAACACAACACAACAAATCAGCATCAATATTCGGGTCTAAAACGCAATCAAAATTTCTATTTAAATTTCATTTGTTTAACCCAAGTAGGCATCTAAATGGCAAACAATAGCATCTGATTGAACATGAAAATAATTGTATTACACATTTTAGTTAACATAAAATGCGATAAAACTGCTCAATTCTCGTTTTCAAAGACCAAAAGCTGTGTGTGTTATGTTGTGTTCCCTGTAATTATAATACAATATTCACAATTAATCACAGGCGATCAATGTCTTTTAAAATTCATGTTCATTCGCTTGCTGTTTTTGCTGTTTAGTTCAAGAGACAAATGGTAACATTTTCTTTTTTTTGACATTTTGTATCTAAATTCATTTGTTGTGTAGGTAAACGTAATTAAAGGATAGCAAACTAGAAAACAACAAATGCGCGTACTCTGAGAGAGAAATTGTTTATATTATGAGAGACGTTTATAAATTAGTTTATCCCCCTGTATCGTATATTGTACGATTGATGTAGAAAAGCAAACATAAAAAAATATGAATTTAACAATTTTAAATAACAATTCAATCCTCGTAATCGTTTTGAGTGTTGTTATATGTGGTAAACAGTCCCGAAAGTTGTGGACACAATGTGAAGTACTCGTAGTGATGATGCATGGGGAATGCTGAGATGAGATAGGATCGGATGAGATATGATATAATATGGCATTTGCATTCATAATATAATAATACTATGATTTCTTTTGAATTTCTTTCAATTTCATTAACAAAAAGCAAACAAAACCAATGCAAACGCGCATTATATTATGAAGATAGTAGTATTTAAGCCATTTTTGCTCTCAATTCTTTTTAGTTTCTATATTTATGTGTAAAAAAAACAAAACAATCCGAACGTTAAAAAATTTAAATAAAAACAAACGCAACTTTCTAATTTCTAAACCAATTAATTTTCGTTTATTATTTATTTGTTGGGTTGGATCACATAATTTTATGTTTCTTTTTATTAAAAATTTTGCAAAACGCTGTAAATATTTTGTTGATGCTTGTGAAATTGCAAAGTGCAATTGATATTAAAAAAAAACCATACATTTAATGTATATTATTATTGGGCCTACTACATAAATCATAAGCATTTCAAATGAACTGTGTACGTGTATAAAAATAACGTTCTATATAATCAAGAATTTAGATAATAATAAAAACGAAACAAAAATGTGTTGCTTGATTAAAAAATGTGGTTGCCTCTTCATGCATTTCTTTCATTTCTTCATAAAAATACATAATTTTACAAAAAATGCTTTTTAGTTTAATAACAGCTAAAGTGAGAATTATTTAACGGCTGCCTGAATTTCCGGCTGCTTGTGAGTTCCATCGCAGAAGGGACGATGCGTCGTCTGTTTGCAGTTGCACAGCCAATAATCGCCGGTCTTTTCCACCTTAAAGCGAATAGGTCTAAAAAGAAAGGCAACGGTGCGTATGCGCGATTACTGTGAATGCCCGTGCTTTAGTCTTCTTAGTATGCTTACCTAAGCTTTATCTTGAGGAATTCGTTTTTGTGCATGCCATCGCACAGTGGCTGCGACTTTGACTTGCCACACAAACACCAGCTGTAGGTTTTATCTATGGAGTTGCAACACATGTGTTTGATTATGTAAACGCCATTTTTATTTGATTAAGCGCGATCTTTACACTGCACAGCTTACCTTTGTCCAGATGGAGCTTAAATGGCCGCTTGTCGAATATGGCGCCATTCTCTTTTTGCAAATTCGCCGTTTGCTTATCCTCGAGCAAATTCTTGGGCACAGTTTTTACAGTGGCATTTGCATCGCCGCTCGATTTGGCACTGCTACTGTAGCATACTTGCTGCAAGTACTCTGTATGAGATGCACGGGTATGACAAATAGTACTTTAAGTAATTAATTTACCTTCAAGATCTGCGGCACCTGCAGATTGCGTCTTAATATAACCGACATTGTTTATGGAGTAGTTTCACAAATCGTGTAGTCGTTACAATGAATGCCGATGCAAACAGCTGTTTGCCAGTGTGTCCCTAATGGAAATAACAAAGCTATGGTCACTCAACAGTGAGCACATACCATTTAAAAATGGGCAGTATTAATATACTAAGAAGCATAAAGCTAGACATCGAACGTCCGTCTCTTAGTACTATTTTAGTTTAATAATGATGAAGTCTAGTATTTTTGATCGCAGTCAATTAGCGATAGTTATCAAGGTCGCCGTAGAAACGTTGGGGGCGCTCAGATGATTTCACAATGAACTACAAATCTATTAACAGATAAGAAAGACACTTCAATTCGTAGGCGACGAAAAAAAAAATGACAGCAGATATGATTTCATTGCGATGCGCGTCTAGAATATGCGACTATTATAGAAAGAAGTAAAGCGTAGTCATTGCATTAGTTTTGTTAGCTTGTGCGCTTTATCGCCGCCGGCAATCATTAGCACTGAAAATGAAAAAATAGCGTTGTACATTTTGCTAGTTTCTTTACGTAAGATACTCAAAAAGATAAGATGCGAACTAACTTAGCATTTATCAAGCGACCCCATTAATAGGCTGATTAGCCTGCTTCACATATTGTATGTATGTATTATATTTGGTGTTTATTAAAATATACTAAGCAAGCGTTTAACAAAACAAAAGAAATATACGATACCCAGATATCACTTTGATGAACTTTCAAAATATACTAAACTCGAAATTTAAAATAAAAATACGAATTTTAGTATTTATTATTCAACTTCACTTTCATACGGCGTTCTGTTTAGGGTGTTTATTTGAAAATACTTAGCCACCAATTTAAAAAATAATAAAAATACCATTTGAGTTAAGACTAGTATTCATCATGGAATGGATAGTATTTGTGGCCCGCCATGCCGCTGAATGGAACTGTTCTCACACCGGTATGGTATTTCTCCATGGATGCCACATCTTCGGCGTCCAACTCGAAATCGAAGACGTTAAAGTTCTCGGCAATGCGTTTGGGATTCGATGACTTCGGCAGCGGTACAACGCCAATCTGGATGAGATATCGCAGGCTAACTTGCGCCGCAGTGCGACCGTATTTTTTGGCCAACTGTTGGGCATGCTCATCATACAGGAATGGCGGCCAGTGGCGGGCGGGTTGCGGTCTAGCCAGCGGGCAATAGGCGCAGATTACCAGATCGTGCTTTTTGGCATGGGCACGCAGCTGCTGTTGCTGGAATGCCGGATGACATTCCACCTGGTTGACCACCGGCTTGATGCGGCAATTCTGAAGAACCCTCTCCGTTTGTGCGGCATTGAAATTGGACAAGCCAATGCTGCGTGTCAGGCCGAGATCAACCAATTTCTCCATTTCCCGCCATGTGTCCAGATAATCGACATCGGTAAGTTCTAAAGTGCCATGCACATTGCTGTCATTGTGGAACTTCTGGCCAATGGGCAAGTGCATCAGATACAGATCAATGTAGTCGAGACCCAAGTTGGTGAGACTCAAACGAAAGGCGCGCTCCACAATCTCGGGGTCGTGATGTATGCCACCCAATTTAGTGGTGACAAAAATGTCCTCACGCTTAATCACGCCCTCAGCGATCTTCTCGAGTATCGCTTTGCCCACCTCCTGTTCATTTTCGTACACGAAAGCGGTGTCAATATGTCGATAACCGATATCGATGGCGGCCTTAGTTGAATGATAAGCATCCGATTCGAATGATTTCCAGGTGCCTAGACCCACGATAGGCATCTCTTGACCGTTGTTCAACACACGTTTTTTCGTTAGATTTGACATTTTGTTGATAATTAGCTACAAATTAAACAAAAACTTCGTGTAATGGTTGGACGCGTTTCTAATATAGTTTCTTTTTTTGCGATCGACTCGGACAATCTCCGTTCCAGCACGTTTGAGGTTTTGTGAGCAACTAACACTCATTCGCTGAGTGTGATTCAGTGAATAACCCGCATCTAAAAGCGTTCTCGCATACCCTGGGAATATCAAACAGTGTTGTTTCGCTGCGACAGAATTAAATTGAAGTCGCTTTCTTTTTGTTCACCTATCATACTACTTATTTAAAAATTTGATTTATTTTTATAAATAACGTAAAGAAAATTAATGTAATTGATTAGTGATTTAAACTAAGTCTTACGCAGCTTTGTCGGTTGCAGGGTAGCTGACAGTCGCGCTCTTCTTTTCACTACACTGCTCTCGCTCTTTTCGTTGAGTCATGCGATGAACTCACACGTTGCGGTTTTTTCCCTTTAGGCTTACGCATGAAAGCTTTCACTCACGAGCTTTTTGGCCATTGTGGAGCGCGCTAATTGAATTGAATTTTATGCAGAGCTTTTATTTGCTTTGGTTTTTGTTTTGCTAACACATAAAATTTATTTGAATATTAGTTAAAGTTCAAAATGTTAGACATTTAAAGTTACATGTGTCATACGCTTAGGTTGTTTGCAACATTTAAAGATTATTGTTAAAATATTTTTGTAGCTTTGCATAAATGTTATTGTTATTGTAATTTGTAATTGTTAGTGTAATTGTAATTGTAATTGGTTAAAAGATTCGGCTAAATATCGTCATCATACTTATGCAATTCACTATTTCATTATATTTACTGATCGATCGATCTGTTAATTGCTATTATTTTTTCTTGGTGTTGTATTCTTACTGTGAGCTCGGCTGAGCATTTTTTTTTGTTATTAACACTATTATTATTATCATCATAAATTTTTGTTTGTCTTTGGTTTTTTTTTTTGTTTTTTTGTTTTTATTTTTATGGGTAAGCTTTACGAGATACAAGTAAAATTTGCAAGATTGTTTTCGTTAGACATGTAAACATTGATTTGAACATTTAGTTAGATGGTTTTGAACATTTATTGCGATTTTACTGAATATTATCGATTTCTCTTTATATCGTTTTGTTTTGTGCCTGGTGTATGGTTAAACGGAGGTATTTTACGTATAGCTATAGCTTGGATCTCTTTCACTCTCTACTCGATTTATGCAAAGTTCCGAAACCAATATTGAAAGAATTGTAAATGTGGAAAAAAACAAATGTTGTAGAGATTCTATTAAGATTGTCAAATCGAATCACAATTTAAAATTGGAAATATTTTGTTCTTTTTAGCGTAATTTTAGTATTTTATCTATGTATGTATATAATGGTACTTTCTTTCATAGACTTGTATATAAGATTCCAACATAGAAATGCTATAAAATATATATTTTTATGTATATTCATATATTATATTCATAGAGAGTCGTATATCTAAATATTTGACACAAAATGTTTGGAAACGTTTTCTTAAGCTAAGTAGAGCTAATATATTTTCAATGTGGGTAAGTATAGTATATTATGCTATAAACCCGTTGCAACACCTTGGTCTACATCTAAATTAACATTTAGTCTACATATAGAAGAGTTCTGTTGCCTTGGGAAAAATTGTATCAATTCTTATTAGTTTGAATTACTAAATGGACGACTCTGGCGGAAACTTTCCATTTGTCTTGGGTTTCTTTTCATTAGTTTATATTTTTTAATATTTATTTGGTAGATAAAGTAATTAAAGGCTTTAAATTTGTTCTTACAATCTGGTAACTCGATCTAAAAAATTGGTGTCTTGCGTTGTATGTAAATCAATTCAAAATTGATCAATTACGAGTACTTAATAAATTATACTTTGTATTTTTTTTTTGCATATATAAAAGTTCCTTTTCAAAATTCGTTCATCTGCTTCATATTTGCTGTTGTTGTTTTGGGGGAAACCTATGAATGATCTATTAAGTGCTGAAGATTGCCAGTGAAGAGATACATACGATTATATTAAGTACGCTCTTGTGGATTGGTGCTTTATGATGTTTGGTTAGTTATTCTACAAAGTGGTTCTTGTCTAAGTGGTAATGTCGTTGTTTGAGAGACCTTTTGTGGGAGAGGAGTTGGATAAGTTTAGGAAACTACGTTGTCTAGAATACATAGCTATAATTATACAAGTACTATTTTTAATTTTCTCATTTTATATATATATTTTTGTTTTGTTATCAAGTGTTGCTCTTGATGGGACCTCGCGAAGAGACATCAACGGAAGATAAGATGTGCTACGTTGATTGGCAGGTCCCATAAAAGTCGCACCTCTATATATTTAGGTTGTGTTTTAAAGTAATTTCTATTCAAATATACTCTCGTATGTACAACTGAATGATGCCACATTTTGTACACATTCTACAAACTAATAAGGTCCCTCTCCAGTGTTTTCTTTTTGTTGTTCATTAATATTTAATAATGCATCTTATTTCGGTTTTAAGTTTACAAAATCAAAAAATAAAACAACTCAAGGGAATATTTCACTATATATGTATAATGTATGTTGTTTGCATGTGTGGGTGTATTTTATTAATGAATTAAAAATGTGAAAACAAAACGCAATTTAAATAATTGGCTTACGACTAGTTTAAACTTATGTTTTAACAACTAGCTCTAAATCGATTTGATTATATTTGTTTGTTAATCGCTTTGTCAGTTATTCGTTTTATATATTTAGTTTGTTTCTTTGATTTTTGTTTTTCTTTTCGTTTTTTTTATAAAAATAAATTACACTTTTTGTTTCATTACATTCTCTTTTTAGAGCATAGCCATGACTTGGTTATTTAACAAATGTTTCGCAGTAAAGTTACAGGTTATTAGTTTAGTACACATTGTTGTTATTTTTGTTGTTGGTGTTTGAAGTGGTTGTTGTTGTTGCATTTGCTGTTGCTTTCTCTAAATGTTTAGTATCACACACGCCCATTTGTTGTTTAGTTTTGTTTTGTTTTATTTGTTTTGTTCATTTAGTTTTTGGGAATTCACTTTACCCAGCTTTATTTTGCCCAAAAGCCAACCTTTTGTTTTGTACTAAATCAAAAAGTTTAACAGGATTTTTGGCTGCAGTAGAAATGCAGTTTCAGTTCATTTGAAAAATTTGAGATAGTTTCTTTTGTTGTTTTTGTTGTTTGTTTTACTAAGCTTACATAGATATTACTTAGGTTCTGGCTAATATGAGAATAAAGTTAGCTTATTAAATCTCTGCGGGGTATTCGGCGCTTAGGTTTCTTAGAATGCACTGGTTGGTAGCCTGCGGCAAGGGGCAGCTAAAAACAACTCAGCTAAGCTCATAACTGTGCAGTTAATTACAGTTTTACATATTATTCTGTAACTTTTTCCTCTACGATTTCTTATTACGTTTGTAAGGGTTAAAGGGGTCGCTATTAACCCATTAAATACTCTTTTATCATAGACACTAAATACGCGCTAATTACAAATTAGAACTACGTAAGTAAGCGACAACTCGCTCATTTAGTTTAGCTTCCTGGTCGGCTCCACCTTCTGGGACATGGCGGTTAACACGCGCTGATTGTCAATCACACGAAAGCTGCTGATGTACGAACGGACTTCGCCCTCGCTCTTCGGGGATGGTGGCTCCAGACCTGCAAACCGAATTAAGCGCGAAAAGTTAGTCGTGAAATATAGCTGAGAGTCACTTAAACTTGCTAAGCTGCAAATTCGGTGATACTAAAGTGCTTTTAAAAGCTCCCCAAATTATTTGTTAAAGCTCTTTTAATTTGTATTTATTAAATTGATAAATTGTTTTATAGCTGAAAGACACTTTAACTTTCTAAGCTGCATTTTGCGATACTAAAGTATATATCCAACTCATTTTTTAAAGCTTAGAGCCACTTAAACTTGCTAAGCTATAAATGCAGTGATATTCAAGAGCTTTTAAAAGCTCCCACATTATTTTTTAAAGCTCTTTTAATTTGTATTTATTAAATTGACAAATTGTTTTATAGCTGAAAATCACTTCAACTTGCTAAGCTGAATTTTGCGATACTAAGTATATTAAAGCTCTTTTAATTTAGATTTATCCAACTCATTTTTTTAAGCTAGAGCCACTTAAACTTGCTAATCTGCAAGTTCGGTGATATTCAAGTGCTTTAAAAGCTTAAAAATTAGTTGTTAACGCTTTCATATTTAAAGATAAGGTTTTTTATATTATATTTTTTTAAAAAGGTAAAAAAATTATGTATTAATTTATACTTTTTCAATTAATTATTTTTTAATAGAATTACACAAACTTGCTAAAGTGCAAATTTTGATGATATTCAAGTGCTTTAAAATGATGCACTATTGCCCATTTAATTGATATTTATTTAATTTATGAAAACTACACACTTTTTAGACTCATGCTTGATTTTTTACAGCTTGAATGTTTTTTTTTTAACAGAATTCTATCTGAAGCTTCTTTATATGAAAAACAGAATTTTTATCAAAGCTAGAAAAGCGTATTAATACTAATGTGCTTTAAAAGCTCCTTATATCTTAAAAATTAATTCGCATTTTTTAATATGGATTATCTGTAAATGCCCTTATGCGAATGCTATAGGAAAAAGCTTTTGTAGCTTTCTCTTCAATAAGCAAGAAAACTATTAATGTGATTGCAAATATCTTTACTATTTTTCATGGTCTTTTCAATAATTTTATACTAAAACGAAACCAATTAAACACTTGAATTTCTCCAACAAAAAGTACTTCAACAAATTTGAAAAATTTCTTTAACAATTTATAGATTAATCTAATTATTTGATTATTATTGCAATTACTCACCCAAACTTCGTGAGCGACAGAAGCGAATGGTGCGCATTGTTTGTGCCATCATGTGCATTTTCTCAAAGTTGACCAGACCATCGAGACTCGTCTTGTTGCCCTCATGCGCAAAGGTCATGTCCTTGAGCAGCAATGGCATGAAGGGTATCAGAGGCGGTTGTAATTTGCCGACAAACACGCGATACGCTCGATGATTGCGACTGGGATCGATGAGAGCCTCAAATTCCTGAAAGATTTTGCGAAACTTCGATGGAATCTTCTCCCAGGTCTGATGCAGCCGTGTTACGGCCATATTCGACAGTCCCATAACGATGGCAAAGAAGGCATTCAGATTCTGATATTCCTTGCAGCTAAAAGTGAATGGGGGTAGTCTATTAATTGCGGTCTTAGAACTTTATTGATGTCCTTAGCACTTACTAAGCGGCCAGCTTGATAAATTTCCGTACGAGACCCACACGCTTACTCAGACTTTGGGTCGAGACGAGCTCGGTGACAATCCAGTACTGAACCTCATTGAAGCGACGCAGAAATACATCCAAATTGGCAGTAATCTGTGGGATAGAAGAAGATGGAAGAGGGTAAGTTCAGATGAAACTTGGAGAAGACATTTTGGTAAGCTTTAATTGCTTCAGAATTCTCAAGAGAGCTGAATAGAGATAGAGACAGAGAGAGAGGATGCTAAGTCGTTTCCAGCTCGTGGCAAAACACAATTTGCAGCAACATGACAAATGCCAGACTTCTGAATAGTTCAACGCTAACTTGAGCCTATCGAAGGAAGGAAAGGGAAGACAGAATGGGATGGCAATGGCAGCCTAATTAGCCAAAAGGCTTTTAAAACTTCTACCAAACAATGCAGCCACAGTCGCAGCCCAAAATAACGGCTAGAGCAATGCTCTCTACTTTTGTTTCTCGCTTACACTGAGATAAAAGGTTGGGTATTTCTATGAGATATAACTTTATAAAAAACTTCACGCTTTATTTGGATAGTGTTTTTCTCATCGTTCAATTTAAATTTCTATTCGAATTCAATTTTTTTTTCTATTAGTTTTTATAACTTAAGGCAAAGTTTGTCTATTTAAGGGTTTAAACCTTATTTTGATATATACTCCAGCTTTGACTTTGCTGAACTTAAATAATATTATAGATATTGAAAGGTAAAAAAACCAGCTTTAAAATCTCTTCCCTAAACATCTAAAGATGACTTTATGAAATTTGACAACTTTTTATATTTTTGCTTAAAATACTTGAAATATTTGTTACTGCCAAGAAAGTTATCGATATTAAATAGATTAGTTTTCAAAACTTATTGATTTCACACAAAATGTGTGAATTATACTTTTCTTTCGAGGAAATACTTTAAGCATATAGCATAGAAAGTATCTTCTCTTCTCAAATATTAGTTTCCTTTTTATGGTGTTCAGCTCTGCCTTAAATACCTCTGTAAAAAGTAAATGCAATATTTTTGTTGCCTTTAGTTTTTCTAAGTGTACCTTGCCAAAGTGATGTCGCCCAAAGGTGTGATAGAGCAGCTCGTACTCGTGGACTGCCCAGAATAAATCCCACTCAAAGATTGTGATGTGATAGGCAAGCTCTTTGGTGCTCAAGATTTCCAAATCGATGTCGACACCCTCAGTGGGGCACTCCTGCTCCGGCAGCTGTGTCTGTTTGATTGTGTGTGTGCACAAAGAGAATTGAGAGATGGACACTTATTAGAACCAAACAGCTATTTGGCTATTTGAACAGCCGAGAAAGAGAGACAGAGCAGACTTACCAAAGCATCCAGATGATCCTTGACGGAGACAAACAAACGGCCATTGAGCGTGAGGCCCGTGGGTATGCTAACATCGTTATCCTTGAACACGGAACGCTCGCCATTCGATTTGACCTCAACGAGGCACAAGTCATCGGGGCCACGATTCAATTGCAACTTGTCGGCGGCACATGCCTTGATTAACTCCGCCGTTGTGTGCATGGGGAAGCGCAGAGTGCAATATGTGTGGTCGGCGCAATACACACGGAAAATGACTGCAAGCAAGTGAGGAAGCAAGGAAGGAATGGAATTAAAAAGTGTTCAACTCTTGCCGTTTGCCATTTGCATTTCAATTGGCCAACTCTCTCGCCAACTACTCACTATCATCATCGGGTCGTATAACCGTCTTTGAGGGCGTCGCATTGCCACTGAATAGACAAATTGGCTGTCCATTCGTTGGCAATTTCCACTTTTGCCCGGCATTCTGATTGCGATCCTCCTGATAGCGTGCCATCTGCGTTAGCACATTGTGTATGATGCTCGTCTCCTCATTCAGATCGGGATCCGCTTCCACCTCGGCAGCAAGATCTTCGATGAAATCGCAAACACTTGGCTCCTCGAAGGCCGCATGTCGCACAGCCATCACCCATTTTTGCATGAATTGTATGACTCGCTTCTTGAAGTTAATGATGTACTCCCGATCCTCCGGGGTTTGCGCCTCTTCGTGGGCATCACAATGAAAGGTGCAGCGTGGTTAAGGAAATGTACACCAACATTTGTGCTCAAGCATTTGCCTCAAAAATCTGTCACTTTGGCACGCACACCAAGCCATCGAGTGGTGGTGGTGGCGAGTAAGGGAGGAAATGGAAAGGGAAATGGAGGTGGTCAAAATTGGACTCTGTCTGCTTATTAAGCACATCACGTATTCCAATGCAGATTGGAGATTAGTTTCAAGCATCATTGAAGTGGGGCACAAGTGAAACCCAAACGCAAGCCCAACCTTTCTTGCTATTTCAACTGCACATTACCAAATTGTTGACCCAAAGCTCAAGGACTCAAACTCTAACTCGGACTCTCTTCATCTCCATCTGTGTCTGCCTCTCGCCTTCTGTATTTTCAACATCATTGTGGCTTTTGTTTTGCGAGAGAGTTTAACAGTTACTTTGCTGCCGAAAGGAAGTGCTACTCGTCCCTTAGTTGGTTGGTCCTTTCATTTGTATACGCGTCAGTTAAACGCATAAAAGGGTATACAATTGGTGTGAGAACCGAGGAAGAACCTTAGCTTGTTCTGTCTGGCTGTCTGTCTGCCTGTTTGAACACTGATATTTTAAAGATTATAAAAGCTAAAGACACTAAACTTGGGGATTATACTTGTTGGTTTCAAATGCGGTTTAAAATTGTTTAAAACTTTGGTCACTTTCTGCTCTAACCCCGTAAATGGAAAAATAAGAAAAGCGTTGAGAATTTAAAGGCTAGAATTTTGCTATATATACCATATTCCATAGTTTCAAACTATTTAGTGGTCTAAAAATAAATTACAGCTTGCTTTAAAAGAGCTGCCAAGTATCTAAGAGTCGAGCCCACTCGTCTGTAACTTTTGCTACTTGTTTTTTGGTACCCAACTTGACATTTTCAAGTCACGAACCTGACTTCATGTTTTTGCCCCACATATGTGTGGGCGTGGTCTTAGTTTGTGTGTATGTGTGATGTGTGTGGTTTGCATGCTGCCAACACTTAAACTGTCGCTGTGGATATGTTTGCTGCCCTGCCACACGCCGTGCCCCATGTCTCCTGCCTCCTGGCCCTGCAACGTCACGCTCCCCAATGTGTACGTGACTCCTGTGTCAGTCTATGGTCTAACTGTAGGGCTGTTGCAAATGGAAGTCGCCCATTTTTAAAGTGGTTGCCGTTTCGTTATTTTTTTTCTTGCTAAGAGGCGGAGTAAGTCCTCTCTTTAAATCGCCTGCCTCAAAATTTGTGCTAAGCTCTCGCACGTGGCGAGCATGCCGAAAATGCGGCTCAGTGAATTCAATTAAATTTTGAATAATTTTTTGTTTTCCCTGATTTATGCAGCAAATCAAATACTAAAGTTAAATGGCAGGATAACAACTAAACAATCGCTAGACGAGAGTTTGGGTATGTTAAAGTGCAGTTCAGAGGAAAAGTTGTTTAAAGGGGAGCTTAAAGTAAACAAAATGATGAAGAGTTGAGAAAGGAATGAGAGAGCAAATAAAGTCTACTAAACCTTTATGTTAAGCTAGCAGCTTATTCATAAATCGAGCAAGACTAGAACTAGTTTAGGGTAATTAAAAACTTAAACCCAAGATAAGGGTCTAATAAAAAGGAAGAAAGTTGTTGAAGATTGAGGAGTGAATGGACAATCTTTTGTAAGAGAAAAGAAGCTACTAAATTGGGTAAGCTTAAAGTAAATTGGTAGTATTGAGTGTTGTTTTGTAAAAAGGATATTAGTTGGCCAGTTCGTCGACGAGCTGCACGACAGGCATAAACACAATATGCGTGAGCAGAAAGTCATCGAGAAATGGATCCATGCCGCTGACCGACTGTCCCAGACGTGTCTCAAGCAAATGTTCCAGCATTTTGGCTGGTGTGCCCGACATCACGGTATATCTACACAAAAAGGAGCAGAAATAAAGGACATCACTATATTGTTTGTAAATTCATTTTGAAATTGAGTCACGTGTAATTAGCCCCATAAAAACGCAACGACATTTAAGAAGTTTTACGCTCTTTGTTTTCGATTTCAATTAAATTTTTGTGTGACGTTTACTTTGGCACAATTGGCACTCACTTGAATGCGGAATGTTGTCCACGCTGTTTGGCCACACGCTCCAGCACTAAAACATCCTTGCCGTGCTCCTGCAATCTTAGTGTGTTGGCCTCCACATCCCGCAGAATGCGATTAAAGTGCTCCTTGTCCACGCGCAGCAAATGACAATTGTTCTCCTTCAAAACGATTGTGGCAGCTCTGCAAAATAAAACCAAACCAAACCAATCACAATCACAATCACATTTATTGCCACTGCGTATACGTAATCTGCATAAATCAAACGAAATGTGCAACAATTCGCAATTGCCTCAACTAACTTGATTGTGGCAAACGAATTTTTTTATGAATTATGTTTGCTAAACATTTTGACAAACTGCTGACCAATTTTTGGGCGCTTCCGGTCATTTCCGGTAACTTCGTTATGTCTTTTTAAAGGAATGAGTACGCTATATGCAAATTAAAAATGATAAAATATTACAGGGTATCTTTGAGGTTTTTTTACTATGTCTACTTTATATATCCGCTGTTATTCCATATACATTTAAATTCAAATTTTTAATCGAAATTTTCGTTGTATAATTAACTTTTATATGCCAATTATGTATTAAAAATTGAAAATGGAACAGTTTATAAATTCAAATTATTTTATTTTCATATTCTACAAAACTACAATTTTTATTAATTATAATACAAATTTTAATTGTCAAGTTGCTATTTTGAAATTAAATATTTTAATTTGGATGTCCCGAAAAAAACCTGTTAAAGGAAGAACTTAATATTTATCTACAAGATATGTTTTTAGTCGATCACTTTATTACTTTCACACTTCGCTTTTGACTTGTCAATTTACATAAATGTAATTGATGTAGTTTGAGCTGAATGCAGCACGAAAATTGCATTTTTCTCGGTTAATAAAAAATCAATCGATGTCAGCGGATAAAAAAAAAACAAATAACTTTTATTTACCACTGTGGTAACGCCTACTTGCAATGGGCTTTTTTTTGTGGGCGTTGTGGGTATTTGTAATGCGCTGAGAGCATAAAGTGTATTTTTAATTAACATTCAATGTACTTATTTCAATGCTTTTAAGTGGTGTCTGCAGCGTTCTCTTGACATTTATTTATTTACTTTTTTGATATGCTCGAAAATTGTCGCGCGATATTACAAAAAGCTACTTTTGCTGATGAAAAGGAAATAAATATTTACACACGTCACTTAATGCTTTCAATTTGTTTAATTATTGTGGCACTGAGTGCAATGATGAAATTGTATTAAAAATTAACTCTTATGAGTAGCAGCTTTTTAATTTGAATGCGCTTTTCAAACAAGTAAAGCTATTCGAATTACATTTATACTATTAATCACGTTTGATAATGAGCTTTTAATAATTGTTTTGTCGCTGGCATTTTGAATACTTTAATGCGCTTTACAGCTAAAGTTGCTGCTCTAGAAAAAAACAAATGCAACCATGAAATTGAAGCTGCCATCAATTATGATTTTCCCTCAAGTAACAGGAGCTTAAAGCTTTAATGCACTTTTAAAGCTGTTGAAGAAGAAATTCAGCTCGTTTATCAAGCTTAAAAGTTTCACTTTGTTCGACATGTGTTGTAGATTCAAATTAAGCCAAGTTCTAAGTGCCACTTTGAAGCTATTGTGTGTTTGTGTGTGTGTGAGTGTGGTACGTGCAACATATTCACAGCAAGCTCTTAACGGACAGCGTGTGAGAGAGAGAGAGAGAGAGAGAGAGAAGGAAGAGGGAGCGAAGGGGCGTGAGCTAATGCTTAGCAAATTTATATTTTGTTTCAATTTTCAATTGTTTGCTATAAATGCCGCACAATGGCTGTTGTTATCTGGCATTTTTGTTGCCGCTCTTGTTGTCATTGTTGTTGTTGGTATTGTTGTTGTTATCTTTAGGACTGGGGGCCACAAAGTGTCTAATGCTATTACCCGCCGCACTTTTACTGGATCTGGATCTCTGTGCTCTGTGTTCTGTGCCAGAGTCCATTGTTGTGTGCTTGGCCAAGTGCAAGAGTGTTGTGGCCTGGTCTCCATTATGCTGCTCGCATATTGTTTGCAGTTGGTCTAAGGCAACAAAACATGGCAAGAATGGAGCTGCCTAACTTGTCGGGGCCCAGTGAAAGATGAAAACGATATAAAGAGAATTGTTGATGTCTACCAAAAACTTTTACTAACGAACTAGAACAACTTTCAGCTCAAAACGAAAAAAAAAAGTGAAAGCAACCTGAGAATTTCAAGTATTGCTAAAGCGGGTGCAATAAAAAAGGATTGCGAACGAGGGACGACAACTTGCCACTTACCTGGGTGCGTCGTTTATCAAAGCCAATTTGCCAAAATCATCGCCAGTCTTCAGAGTGGCAACTGTCCCTTTGCCATGTATCACAACATCCACGGAGCCTTTGAGTAATATATACCAGGAGCGTCCTTCGTCGCCTTGATTGAATACTGTGATAGCATAAAAGCGACAACAAAAAAGAAACGAGATTAAAAAGGATGCTTTTTAATGGCAACATAATTAGCTAAAATTGCTGCTAAGTTAATTGAAAAACTTTGCTTCCTCATTGGGCGAAATCGAAATTGAGTTTACACAATTCACCCCAAAAACTCACATATGGTGCCCGCCTGAGCGTGAGCTTCGAATACAATTATCGAGGATAACTCTCGCTTAATGCTGGTCGACAGATGCGAGAGGGCAGCTATATGCACAAGTTCCTCAAATACCAGTTCCAATTCCTCGGGTGTGCGTTCATGTGAGCTGTGAATACATCGAGAGAGAGAGAAAAAGAGAATGTGAGTCGAGAGTGTGCGTTTGATTTGCCGATTGATTAAAAGCAAATAAGAGCAATTGTGGTTGTGGGGATTTTTCGGGGGGGTGGTCGATTAATTGCAGCACATTCAAAGCACACGCATATATCAATCATACGCAGCGTTGTACTTACGGCTTGCGCAATATCATACGCAATGTGGCATCGGGGCCGCGTTGAAAGAGTGCACTCAATGCCTCACGTATGTGCTCATTAGCTGCACTGAGATCCTCAGCTTGTGGTATGCCGGCTGCCGGTGCGCCGCCTTCCTCATCCAAGCGAAATCGATACAGAAAGCATTTATCCTTGAACGGTTGCTCCTTGTTCACTGCAACAACAATGCAACAACGATTGGTAATGAAACAAATGTGTTAACAGCTGTAAAACAGTACGTTAATTGGCAAAAGACATGCGTCTCTCCACTCACCATGTGTCAGTACACCTTCCTCGAGGAGAGCTTGCCACATGCCCGCCGCCTGGGCGCGTGTGTGGACAATGGGCGCTAAGTTGACCAGCCAATCGACGAGCTCAGTGCCAGGTGCACACTTGCGTATTAATTTGCCCGAAACCTGCAACGAATTCAGACATGTATGTGTGTGTGTGTGTGTGATGTAAGTGGGGTAAACGATGACTCAATAAGTCAGCTCTGGGGTCAGAACGTCACTCACCTTGCGATCCTTCAAACAGCTTGAGTTATCGACTACCAATAATGTTCGCAGCGCCCAGCCCATGCGGTTCATAGCAGGACTCGGCGTCTAGTTTAAATGAAAAGATAAATGTAATGGAAAATGTGTATAGAAAAGCAAAAGGAAACAAACTTTGCTGCTTATATAGTAGAACTTTTAAGAACTTGCTGCTTGCAACTATTGAACTTTTCTTTAAACCAACTTTCATTTCTTCAGACTTCAACTTTTACTTTGCATCAACGTTAATGCTAACAACTCAAATTGTTTAAGATTGTTTTTGCATTTTCAATAATAAATGATAAATGTGTTGTCTTAAATCTGTTTAGTTTCACTTTTAGCTAAAATGCATTTTCTTAACAATTTTAATTATGCAATTTTGAATTTTGCTTTATTTGTATATTTACTTTTACCTTACATTAACGTTGATGCTTAAATTGCTTAAAATAGTCTTATTCATTTTAAATAAAGTGTTAAATATGCCATAAAATGTCATACGTAGTGCGTATTTGATTATTTTTAATATGTGAATTTATATTTATTGCTTTTAAAATATGTAAATTCTTGTTAATATGTTTGCTAACTGGCCGAATAAATTATCTAAAAATAGATGAAAACGATCATTTTAATAGTTGCACCAAATTGATGACAAATTATTTAATTATTTTCATCTTGACTTCAATATTTAAATGAAGTCTTTAACTTTCTATGCCCGAAAGACTTAAAATCATTTAATTGACTTAATCGCTTTCGAAAGTTTGTTTATCAAATTATAATAAAATTGTGTGTGTGTCTGTCTCACAATTAATTCATTCATAGACAAAGATGCTAAACTTAAACTACAAACTTATGGCATATTAATTTACATTATTTCTCTCTTGCTTTGGAAAATCAAAGCTTCCATTTAATTGTTCGACTTTCTGACCGGCAGTAAATGAACAGATTTTGTCAGTTCTCTACTACTTAAGCTACTTATGCTCTAGTCTAATATTTGCCATACGTAAGTGCGTGCAGTGTGTGTTGTTAATTTATGGCATACAAACATAAACTGTGTGTGTGTGTGTGCTTACCTCGGTTATGGGCAGCGCTGGATTGGGATGATCCGGGCTGAGTGGGCGTTTTGTTGGCGATGTGGCTGCTGCGGGCTGTACGCCAGGACCAAAACCTAATAATGTTCAACGTAATTAATAATAATAATAATAATAGCAGCAATAAAAGCATAATACAAACTACGGAAAGGGTGCGAAGGATGTTCAATCGCTTTTTGCATACACATAAAAGCGAATTTAATTGCGCGCCTGCGGGTAGGCAACACTTTTTTTCGTTTTGCATTTCTCTTGCTCATTATTAACATTTAAGTACTTGAAACTTAATAATGTTCAACATAGCTAATAATAATAGTAGCACTAATCGTAAAGTGTGGAAAGAGTTACATTGCTGTTCAATGGCTGTTTAAATGTGTATGCCATATACATAAAAGTGAATTAAATTGCGCGCCTAAGGGTAGGCAACACTTATTTGTTTTGCATTTCACTTCTTCATATTGAACATTCAAGTATCAAAACTTAATAATGTTGGGCATAATAACATAATAACAATAATAACAGCAGTAATGGTATTTAGTAAAGTGTGGAAAGCGTTCGATTGCTATTCAATGACTGTTTAAATTTCGTATTTCGTATAAAAGTGAATTAAATTTCGCGCCTGTGGGTAGGCAACACATTTTTTTGTTTCGCAATTCTCTTAGTCATAATGAACATTTAATGAGCTTTTAATCGCGTGCGCGTTGCCGTCGCTGTTGTTTGGCGTTAATTATAAACAAATATTGCATTGACATACCGTTTTTAATTTTGCAATTGGTGATAATGTCATTCATCAACTCCTTGTTTTTCTGCAAATAGAAATAAAAAAAGTGTGACACGCGTTTAGCAAGGGCAGCATATAGTTGAGTTATTCTAGTATTGATGGTTGAATGTTCGATTCGCATTGCATTGCTCATCCAGCACCTACATACATTGCTCATTTCAAACGCTGTAGTCTGTGGTCGCTGCTGACGCTGTTCGCGACGTCGCAACTTGACAACAGCGGAAGTGTCGCCATCTATTATTGTTGTTGTTGTTGCTGCATTTGTTGTTGTTGCTGCTGTTGGCAGTGTACTGCAGCTGCCGCTGTGCCGTCGATAGCGCAACAGCACACAAAAGGGCGCCTGATTGTTGGCCACAAATTGGCCAGAAGAACGCTGTTCCCGCGACATTTATTTCTTTTGCACTTTCACTTTACACTTGATTTTTGCGCGCAACCTTCTTTAAAAAACATGGTATTCCTTTTATTTTGTTTTCGTTTTCGGTTTTCGCCAGGTAATTGCTCCACGCGTAGCGTCTTGATAAGCCCAAAGGCACTTGAGCACTTGGGGCGCAGTTGACGAACGTTTTGCCACTGCATGTTTCTTTATGTTTTTTGTTTTGTTGTTTTGCGCTATTCTCGCTCTCGCCTTATCAGGCACACACTTGCCTAGGGTTGCCACCATCACACTTGCACGCTATTAATAGATGGCGCATTTGTTGTGTCATTTTCATAAATAATCAAGGCAAGCTGCAAGCTGATTGTTCAGGGGGCATTGACAATGAATTAGTAATTGCCAAGGCAGCGAGGGCAAAGGCAAACACAAGCGGGGGGAGGTGAGAGGGGGCAGAGGTCCCGCATGCCACGCAACTTTGGTGACGCTTGGTAACACTTGGCAGCCAGCTGATAAGCGCAGCTAGAGCGCGTTGGCGTCTACGCTAATTAAACTCATTTCACTTATCAAAACGCACAGCGGGCACAAATAGTCGAAGAGGTCGGTCGCTACACACAATTGTCGTTAGATATGATGAGTCCATGATGAGCAATTCATATTGAGAGCGCGTTAGAGTGGGAGAGTCAGAAAGAGAGCTAAAGCTGTGGGAGTGACTGAGTATGACGATGAATCGCCTTGAAAACAATAGCATACTTCGATAATAATACTCGTGCACTCAGCTCTGTCAATGCTTTCCTATTCATTTCGCTTCAGGCTAAGGGCTAAAGGCAAGTCGGCTTAATTGACAACCAATTATGCTTTATCCTTTTATTTGAGTTCAGCGAGTGAATTCCCATTCAATAATATTGATATACATGACATGAGGAATGGGATAAATTAATAAATTGGCTGTTCTTCTTGAAAATAATATACGCAATCAATTGATTTTTGATTAAAGACAAATGTTAGTAGAGCACTGCATTTTCATAATAGTTTCATTCAATTATAGAGAGTATGTTTAAAATAAAATGCAACTTAAATTAAAATTATTTAAATATATATTGCAAATATAATTCAAACATTTAAAGTATAAATATACACTTCAATTCAAATGCGACAAGTATAAATTTTCCATACAAAATTATTTGTTAAAAAGCTGATTCACGTTGATAAAAAATATATATATACTTTATAGGGCAGGAAAAACCGTCCTCTGCCTATTACTTCAATTTCCTGCAAGCACAAAGTTAGAGTGCCCTTCTATCCTATGTATAGGAGCATACAAATTTTTCATTACAAATACACTTGCAACACAAAGGCAATAAACGAATAAAAATTAGTAATATAAATAATCTAAAAAACCTTAAGTCAATGCAGTTCTATTTTCAAGTTGTTTTATACTTTCCATTATAAACTCAATTATAAAATAATATTTATTCGAATACGATAATATTTTCAAAAGAGCTGACTTATAGTAAATACAAAAATGTATAAGGGTTTGCATTTCTAACACAATAAATGTACCAATAAGACTTATTTCTTTTATAGATAAATAGCTGTTACTAAAAATTTTATAATTCTAACAAAATAAATGAATTTAAAAGGAAAAACATACATTTCTTAAACGTTCTATTTTTGTGGATAAAAATCTGTCTTTAAATTTGAGCTGCAATCTTGATTACTTAAATATACATAAAAACAATCAGTATATAGAAAATTTCTCAACAAGTTTCGCTGCATTAAACTGATTGATGCAATTATGTTGTTAATTTATTGGCTAACCATATCGAATTACAAATAAGTGCACATCAATCTATTATTTGTAACGCTCAATGAGTCGAGTAATTTTTATGCAATTATTTAAAGTATTGTAAAGAAATGAACTGACTTAAGCAATAAATTAATGACTTTGTAATTAAGTGTTTTGATTTCAAAGTAGTTAAGCACTATTATTTTATTAATAAATAATAATTAGCAGTTATGAAAACAAAGAGATTAACTGTAATGCATGAGAAATTAAATATTTGATTATAAGCTATGAAAATACATCAGGAAAATTGGCAAATCTAGAGTAAGTAATTATGCGAGTGAATATGTAAATATCAAAAAGATATTACATGAAATATTTCATTAAACTTATACCGTAACGTTAAGCAAATGTTACTTAAGTTATTGCATAGTTTGCATTTGAAATTACTCTTTTAACTGTGTTGGTAATTACAGGCATTACGCAAGTAATGCAAGGTAATTACACCTCTAAGAATGTCTCGCATATGTTGTAAAGCATTTTATTTCCCTACTGCTGCACATACATATACACTTAATTTATTTTCCTCACTCTCTGGGTGTCTGTGTGTCTGCTGTGTGTGTGTGTGTGTGTGTGCGTGTTCTCGTTCTAAGTTGCAGTTATACTTCTGTATGCAAGTTGCGTTTGTGCATAAATAAATAACCGCAATGTCCATGGACACGCAACGAGTGTGTGTGTGTGTGTGTGTGTGTACAAGTTCTCGTAGTTGTTTCTGTTGCAGTTGCATGTTGTGTTGTGTTGTGCAGCTGGGCAATGCCGAATGCCGTTGCGCTTTTCTATTATTTATGGAGTGCGCATTACGTATACCACATGTGTACAATTGTGTTGGATGATGTTCGTCTCTCTCTCTTTCTCTCTCTCTCGCTTTGGGGCCATTTGAGAATTATGAAATGCGGCGAGACACGAAATTAAATGCAAATATTTACAAATCGATTGGCTTTGAATTTATGCAGGCATATTCTTGCCCCTCCACTCGAGCATTCAAGCGTTCAAGCGTTTGCAACATTCGGAGCGGCCAAATAATTGAGTTACAAATGAACACGAGCAATTTTCGCATTTCAATTGCAATTCTGCCGAGTGCCGCATTCTGTGCTGCCACAAATGCCGAGTCTAATTTCCGCAGACACTTGCCACTTGCCGCTTGCCACCTGCCATTTGCCACAGCCACCTATCAATGTGTGTGTCAGTTTGTGTGTGTGTTTGTGTTGGAAAATGAAATAATTGCACTTGCCACGCGCTTCATTTGCATTTAACTGTTAGCAACTGTTGAAGGGTTTAGACCTCTATCAGTTGCCACGGCATTGTTGCATGCACCATTGCCAAAGAGAGATAGCTTGTAACCAGAACAGAACAATCAATTGGAGTTAGCTTAATTTTGAATTATTCAATTACTGATTGCATTTCCATTTTGCTAAAATGTCATTCACAATTAGACACAATTTAATGTTTCAGATTCAATTGTTTTTTATTTGGCATTCATTACCTCACTAAACCTGCTACCTATAGGAATGAAGGGTATTATAACTTTGTGACTGCAGGATACATACAATAATAATTATAGTTTAGATGATTCATAAAAATTTAGTTGCAATCAAATAAAAAATTGTTGAAGTTATTCAATTAATTCTTTTGTATGGGGAAAACTGCAAACTTAGTTGCTTTGGCTCAAAATCCGGTATATTTTGTTATCTAAGGTATATTTTGAATGCAGTGCGGGTATCTCATAGTTGGGCACGCTTGTCTGTAGCTTTCTTACTTGTTTTCTCATTAAAAAAGTAATAGTAAATTAATTTGCAACTATGTGAATCACTGTGGTTATCTAATTTATTAGAAAAGTGATTATTGAATGCAGTTTATTTACTACCAACATGATAATTGACATATTTTCCAATTATAATTAGTCAATTATTTTAATGCATGATTAAAATATATTTAAAAGTAAAGCAAATTGAAAAACAACTTCTCTCATATTTGGACTGTATGAAATAAATATTTGTAGTAATAAATTATGCACATCACATTCGCAATTGGTCAAGTAATATTCTGCTTTATTAAATTAATTTATTGATAAATATAATTGATTCATATTTACAGCTGCTATTACAAGCTAAAGACTTACGAGGTTTTTGTGAATACTTTATTTTCTCTATAAAATTTCATTTCGTTTCTTACTCTGTTTTGATTTGAATTTGAACTGTATAAATAAAAAAAACCGTACTTTAAAATATGCTCACTTGAAAAATGTCTTTTCGAATAAAGTTTATTCGTTATTAAAATAAAACTACTAAAATAATTATCTTAGTTGAAGTATAATTTTTGCATTATAAAACACGTCCACTTGCAAAATATGCTTTTCCTCTTACAATTTTCAAAATATTAAAACGAAATAAAAAACTGAAATTAATATTCTATTATTCTAGTCAAGTTTTGTTACCATTAATATGAAATTATTATCTAAAATTACTATCATAGTGATATTATTTTTCACTCAATACCTATCTAGATTCCCTCTGATCAAGTTCACTGCACATTTGTGGTCTGGCAAACTATAAAAAGGCAGTCAGCAAATCGATATAATCCTAGCAAGTTGTCTTCTGCTGCTCTCCCCTTTACTTTGTCAGCATTTTCAATATTCCTTCCTTCATCATCTTTTTCTCCTTCACCTTTCACATCTTGCACATAAATCGTGCAATTTCCAGGTACTTAAAAGACACAGCAAACATACAAAGATACTCCGCACACACACACACACACAAACATCTCACACACACTTATAAACTCTATCAGTGAGCAGCGAAGCGTGTGAATTTTACAGTGACAACTGCTCGCGTTATATATTATCAATTTAAACAGATTTGATCGCATTTGCTCGCAGTGGTCGGGTTGCAACTGTTGCACTGTTGCACTGCAGTGGCAACATTTTATGTGGCAGGCGCTTAACTTTCTTGCATTGTTGCACATTGCGTATACGTAATATGTGTTTGCGCTGCGTGCCACTGCAGCAGCAGCAGCAGCAGCAGCAGCTACTTTGTTATCGTTGGCCATCAAGCATTTTGTGTGTGGCGCAGTGGCAAGTTGGCAAAATGGGGCAAAAGGGGCAATTGACTTCTACTGTGGGGGTTAGCCAATGTTGCCCCAATTTGAGGTAAATATGCATTCATTCATCTTCTCATCCTTCTCTTTTCTATCTAACTGTAAGTGAGTAACTCTGTCTTTGTGTGGGAGTATGTGTGTGTCTGTGTGTGTGTGTGTGGTTTATACCTTTTGTGCGTGTTCGCATTCAATGTGGCAGCATTTGTTGCCCTCAAGGGGCAGAGGGAAGCAAGTCAATGCCGCACACAGAAAGAATCTTCTTTACTCTGGCAACTATGTTGCGTATTTTAGCTTTGTCTACGATGTGTGTGTGCGTGTGGTTGTGTGTTTTGGGGTTTGCCTATCAAATATTTGGTATTTTGTCATTCAGATTGAAAACTTTGTTGCCCCGAAATTCTGTGGCTTTCTTTTTGTGTGCTCAAAAGTTAGCCTAATGCAAATATAATGGCCTCTGATTGAATCGGATTGGGCTCTCGAAATTGCTGTTTCGGTTCTCCACAGACCCTTTGCATTCAATTCAATTAGCTTACAATAATCTTCAGACTCAACTCGACTAGTTTCTAATTAAGTTGATGCATCGATTGCTCCACTTCGAGTTTGCATTAGTGAAACAACAATCGATTAGCCAGCTCAACTCGTCATTGAAGTTTAATTCAATATGCGTAATGGTTTTTGCCCAATAAATAATTGCCAAATGTGGCCAACTGAGTCGACTGTTTCATTTACTTATGCCAACTTATGTCTCTTGCCCCCGCCATTTGTCGAGTCCTTTCTACTTCATTTGCTTAGCTCGCGGAAAGGGGAAAGGAAGCGTATTGTGGCGTTTGCTTGGCGGTCGCATCATTAATTGTTAATTGAAATTTTAATTAAATATTTTGACAATGACGCAAATACCGCAAATGTTTGGCAAAGTCAGGAAGACAGCCAACCATCTCGTTCCACCATTTTGCCGCTTCAATGCCATGCAGCTGCTCATTAACGTGGCTAAGGTCTCACATAAATGTGTATGAGTGTTTGTTGCTTTTAATGAGCGCTCGACAAAATGCTCAAGAAAAGCGTCGCCTTTCGTCGCCTGAATCGCAATGACACTGGCTGCAATTGGCACTTAAGCGGCGGGTTTAGTTTAATAAGCAGTTGAGCCTGTGTACAGCTTTTATGTGCGCTACGTTGAAGTTATCAAACCAAAAGTAAGTCTGCTTTATAGCCTTCATAAGCTGCTGTAAGCTTGCCAATACGATTTATAATTTTAATGCGCTTTCTAAGCAGCTTCGTATGAATTTGTGGAGCTTAACCAGATATTATTTCAAAAGATTTTAATATTGATATTGTTAATAAGCCTTGTTAGTAATTGCTATATTATTAAGGAGCTTTCTATGCAGTTTTATTCAATTGCCTAAAACTTAATGCTATATATTTCATAAGCTTATTAATGAAGATGGAATTCAATAGTTCTAATTCTAAACATTTTAAATATCATTCACTTGAAAAACAATGTATTCTATAAATGCTACAATTTTAATAAGCTTTCTCAGCAATTTTATTAGAATTTGTAGAACCTAAAGCTTAAAGTCGAATTTAGTAAATACTAATTGTACTCGATAGCATTTCAATTATTATTGACTTTAAACAAACTTTAGTCTTTAATAACTACAATTTTAATAAGCTCTTTCATTAGTGTTATTTCAATTTAAAGAAACTTAAAGAGTTGTGATATTTTAACAGCTATTTAGTTGCAATGAGTTGAAATTTATAAATAAATGTGAAGCTTTAAAAATATTATTTATTTGTATAGCTATAATTGTAATGCGCTTCCTAAGCAGTTTTCATATGAATTTTTGTAAATCTTAAAAAACGTTTAAGTTAAAGCTTATTGCTTCACTTTCAATCAACTTTTTTCTTTAATTGCTTTAATTTTAATGATCTTTTTAAGCAGTTGTTTATGAATTTCTAGAGTTTAAAGTGCTGTTATAACTCAAGAGCTTTTCAGTTGAAAGTGCGTTGGGGTGAACTAGTTAATTTTCTTTTTTTTTACAATTCCTAATGGATGCGTTTAATGAGTTCGCGCAGCTAGTCGTGAGAGCATCATTTACTTCCATGTCAATTAACACTTTCGTGTTTAATCATTAAGCTAGTGTCATTTGTGACAGCGCACACGACACTTGAGTTGTTGTGGAATTAAATGTGTGTATATAATATGTATGGTATATGCATATTACGTATACGCGGTGTGTGTGTGTGCGGGTGTTTCGCTTACCTCCCAGATGAGTCGAAAGTCCTGCTGTTCGACGCGCAGCAGCTCGCAGGTTGTCTTCGTTACCACGGTGCTGTCGCGTGGCAGGTCGTGTAGTATTGATTCGCCAAATGTGGCACCCACGCCAAGATTACACAAAGTGACGGAGCTCTGTAAAAAGCGAGAAAAGAGAAATGAGAAGTGAGTGTGGAATAAGCAAAACGTGGATGATGAAAAGTGAGTGAGAAAAAGGTAAAGAGATAGGGGCGTAAGCTGCTCAACTTTAGTTGTAGCTAAAAGATTAAACAGCTTGTGGTCGAAACACTTTTCACACACACACACACACACACACACACACACACACACACATATGCACACACAGACAGTTGCTTAGTTGAGACAGCAGACTTTTCTTGGCTCTTGTTTACATTTTACAGAGTGTCCTTTGGCTGTGTTTGCTAATTGCTCAATGTGCCACAATTTGTTGCAAACATTTGCTTACACGCTGTAATCGCTTCATTGCACACACACACACACACATACACAAATTTTCAATCATTTCCGCAACGGAAGTTACTCAGCTCTCCAAAATCCGGATCCCAATGACAGCAATAACAACCACAACAACAGCAACAGCAACAACAACTACGATGACAAATAATAAACTGAATACTGACCGAAAAATGCAATTCGGTTGACAGTTGAAGCTCCAAATGCGAAAACAATTCCCTAAGAATCGTCTAACCGCATTTTGGAAATGACATTTCATTCCATTTCACTCAACGAGTCTGCATTTTGTATTGCTCTGTATACCCTGTAATTAGTGCGCTTGGTATGGCGTATGAGGTAGCTTATATTTGAGGAAAAGAATGTTCAATTTTCCTAAAAGATAATATGCATACATTAAAGTTTGAACTTCTTTTAATTTAATTTATGACTTATGCTGATTTAACTTGATATTTTAAGCAAATTTAAACATCTATTAATATCCAATTTATTAAAGACATTATTTATGCTGTTGAAATACTTAATTTAATAGTAACAAGTAAGAAAGTTACAAGGTTAGATACCCATTTTTAATGAGAGCACAACAGACCTGTATTATTTTAAAAATATACTTAACTAATATACTGCAGAAATACTAAAATATGCCTAAGGCCATATTGATATAGTACTACATTCTAGCTACAACTGTGAAATACCTGATACTATTTTTTAATGAGAGCAAAACAGTGCAGTGTTATTATGAAAATATACCAAATTAATGTACCATAGAGTATTGAAATACCATACTATAGAGTGCTAAAATATACCAGAATTGTTAGCCAAAGCAACTAAGACAAAAGTTAACAAAAGTTTGTACTTCAATAACTTTTAAAATTTTTGTCTGATTGCAATCAAACTTTCAGAAATCATAAATACTATGCTTATTATTGTATGTTTCATATATCGATTCCATCTACCTCAAATATTAATTTATATTTTACTTGAATTTAGAGAGCTCTTAAAATGTAAAGAGTGTTTCGTAGTTGCGCTTTGCTAATTGCTCATGATTATATATTTCTAAGTTCTAAGTTTGCATCTGTGGTTCGTTTTGTTTGCTTTGCTTGCTGTTGATGTTGCTGTTGCTGTTGCTGTTGCCTTTGCTGTTGTTGTTTGTTTTCATTTCCCAGAAGACAACTTCTTGGCAGCACCCGAGGGCTCAGCCTCATTTCTGTTGGCTTAAGTCGGGCTCGAGCTCAGTATTTATCTCTCTGTCTCTTTCATTCTCTTTGCCTCAGACTAAGTCTGAGTTGAAGTCTTGGTCTTCTTCGTTTGAGGGTCTGAGAGAGGCAGCGCATGTAATTGGCTTAACAAGACTTAAACACGACCGCAAAATTGTTAAACTCGCATTAGTTGGCGGCGTCCGTGTGTGTGTGTGTATTTGTGTGTGTTTCGTGTGCGTGTTTGTTCTTATTGTTGTTGTTGTGGCTGTGCTTGAGTTTTCTTTACAGTTATTACACATGCAGCAGCAGGTCGGAGGTAAATGCCACACTCACAACACCACCAACAACAACAACAACAAAAGCATCAAAGACTTGGGATCCGCTATAAAACATAATTTAATCATTCATGCGACGTGTAATTACATTTGTTGTAGTTGAAGTTGTTGTTGTTTGTATTGCTGTTGTTTGTGTTGTTGTTGTTATTGTTATTGTTGCTGGTCAAGTGCTGAGTTGAATTTCACGCGTTCCACTTAGAAATTTCATTTACTTCCATTTGATTTATGGCGACTTTTGTTTTTGACAAGCCAAAAGTATTTTCCACTTGCCTTTTGCTGTTCTTCTCTCCATCTCCATCTCCCTTCTTCTTCTTCTCTTCTCTTTGCGTCCATTTCCGTCTCTCCTTTCACGTTTGAAAATTTTGATTGCTTTCTAATTTGTTGGCACAGTTTTGTGGCCTTAAGTGCGGACGGTATTTTTCGACCAAATATTTAGATAATTTTCATGGCGTTTATTCTCATTCATTCATTTATTCATTCATTGAATTCGACCCCCACAAATCGACACACATAAACAACATTAAAATTGAGAATTACTTGGAAAACATTTTAATTGCAATTTTTAGCGGTTTCGTGGTACAAAACACACACAAAACTAAATGTGGGACATTCGCCTTGGTTTTTGATGTTTTCTGCTTATCAAGCACCTTTGTAATGACTTTTGCACACTTTGGCAAATAAATACATGAATTGTGTTTAGTTTAACTGCCAAAAAAACACAACAAAAAAAAAATTATGCGCAATATTCGAATTAAGGAAAATAATCAGTGTGGTAATTGCAGTACACATTAACTTTGCTTTTATCTTCTCGATTTTCCTCAATTATTGCGAATAGCTTTTACATTTACGACCCTAAGCATAAAGTATTTTATTTACTCAGTTCGCAATAATATCTGCATTTATAGTTCGACGGAAAGTTTTCACAGCAATTCAAGCAGACAATATTCGATAGAGTCAAAAGCGTATTTGCTATTTTTCTTTTTCCAATTTGTTGCAATTTTTTCTGCAGTTTGTGCTTTGTTTTTCAATTTTTTTGCAATTCCACTGATGACTGCCACAAGCAAACTGGGAGGATTCATTTCAATTTCTCTTTCCCCATCGAATTTTAGTTTGAGATTCTCTTTTTGTTATGCGGAGCAGGAGTTTAGACGTGGGTATTGTGCACATTTTAATTGAAAATCGACTGATTAAAAAGAAGGATCAGCCTTAAGGCATTTTTTGGCAAGTTTATTGAGAACTTCGATTAATTAACATAGATATAATAAAGTAGTGTGTAATAAACACACATGTGAAACACACAATTTGTTGGGGTCTTAAATATAGCTAAAAATAGAGTAGTCTATATATGTATTCAGATTATTCAACAGTACAAAAATGTGTTTAAATATTGAAAAATTCTTTGGATTGAAGCTTTGCCCTTAAGTGAGGTATTTTCTAAAATACAAATTATTGTTACTTAGTGGTGAAAATGAAAAATTAGCTGTATATCAGCTGAGTAAGCAGTTCAATCTTTGGCAAATAACTTATAGTTAGTTATTCATGAAATTGCATTACTAAATTAGTTGAATGTTCAAAAAATAGATGCTTTTGAATATATTTACTTTACCAGAGTAGCTCTCGGTTAGAAAGTAAACATAGTAAAATATTTTTCATCGCTAAATTATATATTATATATAATAATTAATATAAATAATTATATATAAATAAAATTCTGTTGTTTGTAAATCGAAATCTTAATTTTTCCAATTTAGCTACTCAACTCTAATTCATATTACCACTTTAAGTTAGAAAAACAAATGAGTCTGCTCTAATCAAATTGAACCATTAATCAATATATTTTATTTTTTATGCATTCATCATGGTAGACATTTGATCAAAGCCTCGCTTTAACATTGTTATCTGTTATTTAAAAGTACAAATTAGCTCTAGGTCAGCAGAGCACAAGGCAACATATTTTTGATTTAGATGCTCAACTCTAATTCATATTAACAAATTAGTTGAAGGTAGGCAAATCAGATGATTCAGCTCATTTTAAATCTAACTCTTACTCTAATTCATAATACATAATACAGAAAAATCTGTTGTTTTTAATTTTAACTTTTAATATTGTTAAAGATAGTTGTTCAACTTTAACTAATATTACTAAATTGGTTTAAGATAGAAATACAGTTGATACTGTTCTTCTTAAGTCAAACTCTAACTTTAATTCATAATACCAAATTAGTTAAAGATATACACATATAAAATTCAGCTCCAATCGAATCGAACCATTCATTAATATATTCATTTAAGTTGCTGTAAAGGGCGCATATTAATGTCTTTATTTTTGTATCTAGTGGAAACGAAGCTCTGCCCATTAAGAGCCCATGATAAGAGATTGCTTCGCATTCATTTCATTCATTAGACTTTGGCTTAATGAATACGCAGCATAATCTTCAAATGAATGACATACGAGTATGCAAAGCACTCGTTGTTAAATGGATGCATAATTATGCGGCAAACGCGGTTGCACAATCTACGCATATCAAAACGTTGAAAGATATTTGCATATTTTAATAATCGCAAATGCTTTCTATCTGCTAACGAGACTCCACGACAACGAGACACTATTCATATTCACATTCATATTCATATTCACAAACTTATAGCTATAAAGTATGTTGGGGTTTTATCTTTGGCAATATTGTGAGCACGTACATTATTTCATTCGATTCGATTCGTAATGCAATGTTTTACCTTTGCATAATGTCGCGTCGATTGCTCCACATTATACGTACAACTGCGACGAAAAAGCATTTCTCTCTCTTTTCACACTCTCACTTTTTTAGTTTTTTCGTCTAGCTCTTTTTCTTTTACTGTCGCCTTTTTATTTATTTATAATTTCACAGATTTTACGGTCGTTTTATTCTCTAGTTTTTGACAGTCTAGCAAATGCTGTAATCATTTTGAAATCCCAATAACAGACGCTGAAACAGCAATATGCAAATTTTTATTGCTTTTGTTCTGTTTCATTGTTGTTAAAGTTGTTGTTGTTGTTGTTGTTTTCGATGTTTTTGCCCTCTGGTGTGTTGCATTTATTTTTGAATGAAAATCGCAAAACGTGCGCCTTCTGTTTATGGCTCAAAAAAAAAGCAATAAAATTCTCGATGCTCGATGCCAAAAGGGTCGCATTGTTTTTTATTATTTATTGTGTAACACCTTACAAAATGACATTCTCCAGACACAAAAATACATGTCAATTGAGCTAAACAAGCTCTGTTTTATTTATTTATCAACTGCATTGATGCAACTTCTGAAAAAGTTTTCCACATGTTGAACAGATAATAATGACAATTATTATTATGTCAAAAAGTTGATTACTTAAGCAGATATCTTGTTCAGTCTTTATTAATTAAAGTTGATAATATTTTTTTTGGATTATAATTGAATTTCATTAAGTTCGAGTGACTGAATCATACACTTGTTTTTGATATCTTTATCTGATGCATATTTACAGTCTTTTCATTTGTATGGCAGCACAAATTAAAGCTTCGAGTTTCCTATAGAAATAGCTCATTAAATATTCAGTTTTAATGTGATTTACATTTGCTCTTGTTGATATATTTAAATTATATTTTATATGACAGTTCAAATAAATTTAATCAAAAGACTAACAAATGAGTTTTTGGCAAGAATCCATTTATTATATATTTTTAGATTTATAATATTATTTGCTATATTAAATTCATTAAGAATAATAATTCTTTTGTTTGGCTTTCATACTTATTTTAAGCATCGTCTAACAATAATTCATTCTTTTTATACTTTTTATAGCTCAGCTAAAATAAATTCAATAAGAATAATTACTTTGTGCTAGGCTATAGCAATAATTCATTATATATTAATTTTTTTTTAAGATTTACATTGAAATTGTATAGCTCAGTTAAAATAGATTTAAAAAGAATGATTACTTTCGGTGTGAAACAAATTTGAAGAATAATTAATTTAATATTAATTTTTTTATGATATAACATTGAGACATTCTTTCATAGCTCAGCTAAAATAGATTAATAAAGAATAATCTCAGTATAGCTGAGCTATTAAGCTGTATGAACAATTACGTAATTTATATAGCGCTATGCTGATCGAATTAATTGATTAAAATTTCAATCATGACTGTTGAGCTTTGTATCCAAACTTGATTGAAGTCCAAGCAACCGCTTTGGGCGTGTGTTGGACGAGGGTATTAAATCTGTGGCAAGCTGTGGTAGCTGGTTATTCACGCTTGTTTCGGTGTTTGTGCTTGCGATTTGTTTTGTTTTTGGTCAAGTGATAAATGAGCAGGTCAAGCGTGCTCGGCGCCACACACACACACACACACATACACATATATTTTTATGGCAAGAGCAACAACGAGAATTGTAGCAACATCCACAACAACAGCAACAACAACAACTAATCGCATTTAGCTATTGCATTTGCATGCCACACATTGTGGTCATGTAACTTTTATTATTATTAGTATTAACACGTTTGTTATTATATTCGACTGTTATTATTAGTATTAATATATTTTGGTTGTTTGTTGTTCATTAGCAGCGGTTCATTTAGCGCGTACCACTTTCGATTTGCGGCCATAAATACGGGTCGACAGCGTTATGCATGTGGCATAATTGGCAGCCAGAAGCAACACACTCACACACATTCAGTACACACACGGATAGAGACTCTAAATGGTCTTCAAGCGTTTCTTAAAGTTGCCTCGCTTCTCGTTTGGTTTGCGCAACCGCGCGGCGTCGCGTTTAAAGCTCAACTGAAGTCTGAAATTTGCCGCCGATGCCGATGACGACGACGACGACTTTAAATTAGCAACAACAGGCGACATAACACCAACAACAGAGTCACTCGGTGTGTGTGTGTATGTGTGTATGTGAGTCTTTGTGCAACGCTGCTGGAAGTTGCTGAAGTGTGGCAGCAACAATGGGCAGCAACAACTCTCTGCGTGCCGTGTCGCAAATTGGAGCAGCAACAGCAACAGCAACAGCAACAGCAACTGTAGCAACAACAGCAGCAGCAGCAGCGGCGGTGGCAGCCTCAATCAGGCATGCAAAATACGCATATCTCATATCTTGAATGGTCAACGAATCTGTTGCAACAACAAGCTGCAGCCAGTTGTAATGTTGCACACGAATGTGAACGACGCCGAGATACCCGGCAATTATTTTTATTATAAATTTATTAAAGTTTACTATACGAGTCTTTAGAGTTGTTATTATTGTCGTGAAGTTTCGAATCAAAAAGTCTTTTTTTTCAATATTAAAATAAATGCAATCAAATTAAAATAAATAACATTTTAAGATTACAAACATAGGTAACCAAATTAACCTTATAGCTTCAAGTTTATCTCTAAAATGTATGTTTTAAATTATTAGAATGTTCGCTAAATAAAAATGTTTCATGCCCATTTTTCAAATGATCAAATAATATGAATAGAATTCCACAAATATTGGCAGTTTCTTTTGTATACGCTTTACACACACAGACACAATGTTAATATACCCCATTACTCTTTTAGTATTGGGTACGCTACAAAAACAAAACAAAAACAGCATTCGCAACAAACAAAATTGTCAGCAAAGTTTCAGCTCTGTTTGCTTTATAACTTGCAGCTTGCGCGCTGGTTGCAGGTTGCAAAGTTGCAGCTTTCACTGCCTTTTTGCTGACACAGCAACTGCAATTAATACCATACCTCACCGAAGTCTCTCTCTCTCTCTCCCTCTTTACTCCATCTCTATTACTCTCGCAGTCATTTTTCCTGCCTGATGTCCAGTTGTTGGTTGGCATTGCTGCGCTTGAAGAATTTCCTACGCACATATGAGCAGCACTTCCGCCTTCTCTCTGGCAGCAGCTGTTGCTGTTGTTGTCGGTGTTGCAGCTGAGTTGCAGCAATAGAAATTGCAATTCGAGTGTTGTCATTGTTTGCACATAGGTTGTGGGCAGGGGACAAGGGACAGGGGACACAGGACAGGGGACACAGGGCAGGGGACAGGCCTAAGCCTGGAGGCAGCTTTGGTAAATAGGGGAAAATTGAAGGGCAGTTGTGATTTCTTTAGGAGACTTCTTGCAGTTAAACTCTTTAGAAAACTTCCGGTCCGTCCGTATGTTTTTCTGCTGCCTAAACACCTAGATCTCAGAGACTATAAGAGGTCAATCCGTCCGTCCGTCGCAATGCAAGTTTGTTTAAAATTTTTGGCGCGCCAAATAAAATAATACTAAAAAATTATACCGTAAAATCGGTTGTGCAAAGACGAATGCATTGCTAATTAATGAATTTAATTATGCAATTACCAGCGGGAATTCCCTTTTTTTATACCCGCTACCCATAGGGTAGAAGGGTATTATAACTTTGTGCCGGCAGGAAATGTATGTAACAGGTAGAAGGAGGCATCTCCGACCCTATAAAGTATATATATTCTTGATCAGCGTCAACAGCCGAGACGATCTAGCCATGTCCGTCTGTCCGTCTGTCTGTCTGTGTGTCTGTCCGTCTGTCCGTCTGTCCGTCTGTCCGTATGAAACACTGGATCTCAGAGACTATAAGAGATAGAGCTATAATTTTTTTTCGACAGCATTTGTTATGTTTGCACGCAGATCAAGTTTGTTTCAAATTTTTGCCACGCCCACTTCCGCCCCCGCAAATCAAAAAAATCGAATAACAAGCGTAATTTTAAAGTTAAAGCTGCAAGTTTTGGTATATATAATAATAACAATAGTATTTATGATTCCTGAAAATTTGCTTGCGATCAGATAAAAATTGTGGAAGTTATTAAAGAAATACTTTTGTTTGGGCCAAAACGCCCACTTACGGGGGGTCTCAAATGCTTTGGCCGACAATCTGGTGTATTGTGCCGTCTATGGTATATTTTAAATGTTAGTATCACATCTTTATACTAAATATACCATTTGGTATATTTTTAGTATTTTGCAGTATTTTTTTGGTATATTTTAAAAATTATACCGCAATATTTTGCTTTTATTCAAAAGGGGTAGCGGGTATCTCACAGTCGAGCACACTCGACTGTAGTTTTCTTACTTGTTTGTTGTTATGTTTGCTAGTGATTTGTGCGCAGTCTTCCTCTAATTAAGCAGCCCTTCTTGCAATTTGACGAAGGTCTTGCCAATGTTAAGGTTGAACAACCTGCCAGCTGCACGATTTTAGCTGGCATTTTCCTGCTCTCAATTTTGATTCACTTCTCATTTCTCTCGCCTCGGCTCGCCTTTTCGCTTTTTATTTTGTATTCACTTGTGCTTTATGAGTTCAACACATTTGCTGTGAGAGATTTCGTAATTAATTTTGTGCTCGTTGGCTTCAGCTTTAGCTTTGGCTTTGAAGCTTGGCTTGGTGGGTTGGCTTTCTGAAAGCGAATCGAGTTTAAAGCCAAGTCAATGACTGCTCGGCTCGCCAATGAATGAGTAAGCTTAAGGCATTTTGTATATTCGCAAGAAATGAGTGTGAGTGCGCTCAATTGATTTGCATTAACAAACATCAATTATCTCGCTGGCTAGTTGGCTTAACAAAAGGCATCATACACTTTATTTCCTCGGCCTTTTATTTCCCTTTTCAATTGTGGTTTTTGTTTCAAAAACATAAAACTTTATTTTGTGATACTTCATGATGCCTTTTTATCACATTGCTTTTTTCGGGAATGAGTCTGCAGAGTTGATAATAGCGCCATCTATTGAGCGTTTGCTTTTGCGGCTTTCGTTGCGATCATGAATGAAATACTGCAAGGAAGTTCGTAGCGCCATCTATGTTTGCTTTACTTGTGCTTCTTGCAAATGATTTTTGAAGTTGCAAATTTAAATATTTGTTAAAAAGACTTTTACTCTTTATTTTGCAATAAAATATTTGTTTAAGCATTTAAAGTTGGCAAATATTCATGTTGATTCCTGAACATGTCTTTTGTTTGCGTCGTTTTAATGGATTAATTATGCGCATTTATATGCTGTATATTAAAATATTTCAGTTTATTTATAATGAATATATTAATTAGTTAATTTGTGGCTTTTTGACTCTTTCCCTTTTTTTTGCAATTAATTTATAATTAGCATAACACAAATGAAGTTTTTTCGAGTGACAAACAACAAAAAATATACATATATAAAAACAAAGAAAAAAGAAAACCGCAAAATTCATGCGATTATTTTTAATGACATTTTCAGTTGTGCCGTTAGATAGAAAGATAGAATTTTCCATGTCTGGCCTCAAGGGAAAAACTTTAAATGCAGTTTTCAGTTTGTTGCACATGCCTCATTTTCCATGAGCTGCATTTTTAATGTTGCAGGTTGCCATGTTGCATGATGTGACGACATCAGATAAAAGAAGCTTTTTCATGTTGTCGCGCTTAATTAAAAACTGCAAGCTCAGCTCTAATATGCAGATACTTGTACGGAAAATGTAAAAATATTTTCTACATACACACATATTTAATTTACGCATCGACTTTAATATGCGTTGAGAAAAATGTGGAAAGCCAAGGCAAACTTCATGCAATATAAATAAAAAGCCAAAGCTATGCACATGTGAGCGGAAGCATATTATACTATATACTGTACATATTTGGGGGCAGACGAAAATAGAAAATTCTCGTAGTTTTTCTGCACTCGCTTTAAGCTCAGACACTGCCAATTCGAATGTAAATAACCAAAATAGTTGAAGTGTAAACCGCTCCGGAGAGATAAACTGACAATGCCAAAGAATTCACATTTTTTTCCCCCCCGTCTGAATGTTTGGCTAAAGTTTTTTTTTTCGCAACTGTGCAGATGGATAAACAAAAAATGCTGTGAAAATATCAATTTAAGCGGAAAAGCAAAGTAGTGCATACTTTTGCATAGGGAAATTCGACAAACTCAGCATGTGAAAGATAAGAATTAAAGTTGCCACAGCACGCTTGTATTTCAGATAAGTTTTAAAGTCTTGTATAAGTTGTGTTTGCTTACAATTATAGTTTTGCGTTTTTGAACTGCTATCAGCTAAATGACTGTGTAAATACTTGATAAGCAACCGATGGCATTCGAGGCCCAATAATTTCATTATTGAGATAGTCTTAGAGAGGAGCTATTTATAAAATGTTTGCCAAGTGCTTATCAGGTATACTTAACAAATTCTATACACACTGATGTCACTTTAAAAATTCACACTTGAATATTTATTATAAGAGAAAACTAATTCAAAAGTTAAGTCGCATTATATAGGAATTAACATGTATAAAAGTCATAGTTAGAAAGGGTATTTTCCCGAAAAATTATCAAATTTCAAAAAGTAATCAAAAAGTATATAGATAACATGACTTTCTTTCTTTCTATCAGCTTTTGATAAAGCAACTGAACTTGAAAGTATTCTCATGCTTAGAGCACTTTTATTTTAAACGATTATAATCTATCTAATGGCACTTTCATGCTTAGAATACTTAATACTGAATTATCACATAACAATTTGATATTCATCAGTCGTTAGAGTGACGGCGAAATCGATGCAATTAATTCTGAAGTTAACAATGATTATAAATTAAACGAACTGAGGAGCAGAAAGTACCAATGTATCAAAGAGATTTCATCTAAATAAATTCATTTCATTCTAATCTTCATTTCAAGCAATATATTCAGTAAAAGAGATAAAGTATACATTAAAAACTTGAAGTATTCAAATCGAAGATAATATTTCAAATGCTATTTTGTCTCTTTATTCACTTTATTCACTAAGGTATACACTACTTCAGATCCCCATTTAACTTTACTATATATATTTTCGTTGACTAGTCTGTCTACTAATTCTCTAGTAGCCAAATAATAAAATGCTTATAAGCTTTCAAGTACATTTGTACTTCAAATTTGTGATTAGATATCACAGTATTGAATACATAAGCAACAAAACAAAAGAATATATATCTTATCATAAAAAATATCAAGACGTCTTACATAGTAACATAATATTTCCATAAGATCTTTTTAAATTGCCTTTAAATCGCCAAAGAATCTTAAGCAATTAAAGCAAAGAATATATACATCTTATCTTATGGAAACGGAAACATGCTTTACATTTCTATAAGTTCATTACAGTTGCCATATTTATTCATTATTTTTGATTAGATATTACAGTATTGAATACCAAACAACCTTAAGCAATACAATCAAAGAATATATTTCTTAATCTCATACAAAATATCATTTTATTAAATATGCATAGCACAGTCGTATATAATGTTTATACCTTTAAGTTTAATTGCCTTATTAATTCATTATAATTACCCTGATTAATATATACACATATGTACAAGCAGCAGGCATACATTTGAATACATCATCAATGTAAACAAGTAGCTTACTGCACGCATACCAATCATCCGTATACAATCATTATATACGCCTCAACTAATTTGACATCAATGTAAACAACAATTCAACGCTAAAAACAATGACGTAATTGTCAACGTTAAAAAAACAAACAACATTGCTAAACTCGTTCCACACGCACGTTGATGCCGCCAATTGTACCCAGCACAAATGGCATCGGATCGTACTTGAGGGGAATCTCGGTCTCATCGCATACCGAGAACTTGAAGTTCTGGATCAACTGAGCCAGGCCAATACGAGTCTGCATTTGGCCAAAACGCATTCCCACACAGTTCCTGGGACCATCGCCAAAGGGCAACCACTCGACAGAGTCTCGATTGGCAACTTGATCGGCTGAGAAGCGCTCGGGATCGAACTTCGCAGGTTCGGTGTAATAATCTTCATCGCGATGAATGGCACAGGCGGGAACAATAACCTGAGTTCCCTTTGGTATGACATATTTGGGATGAGCCGGGAACAACATAATCTTTCAAAGCCTTACGCTCCAAGAAGGGCACGATAGTATAGAGTCGAAGAGTTTCTGTTGAGGAAAATGCAAGTTGAGCATTTGTTCGTTGGAAAATTTGCTGTTTATTTTACCTGAGATGATTTGATCCAAGTAACGCATATCCTTGATGCATTCATAGGTTAATTTGTTATTATGTTTTTGAAGCACAGCATTGACTTCTTCTCTGAGTTTGTCCTGGATATCCTGATGCTGAGACAGCTCATAGAGAGCATAGCTCATGGTAGATGAGGAAGTCTCAAAGCCAGCCAAATAGAAGACAAAGACTTGAGCAGCCAATTCGCCAATGTCCAATCCCGTGACCACTTCGCCATTATCCAAAGTGAAGGTGCCCTTCTGCTTCAGTTCAATCAACATTTCCATGAAATCGTTGCGTTTGATCTTCTCCTTCTCCCTGTAGGCGAGGGTTTCGTTCACCAATCCCATGAAGAACTCGTGGACCTCATCGGGTATCTGTCGCATGCGCAGTTTAGCCGCCAGATTGGGGAAACTGAAGTGGAAGGCAGTGAGGAGGGGTCCATGTCGCATATCTGTGATTGCTTTCTTGGCCATGGTGCGGAAATCGGTGACCGGAGTGCGAAGAGTGTTGCACTCAATGCCAAAGGCGCAGGTGCCAATGACATCGGTGGTGAAGCGAGCCATCAGCTCTTTGATCTCAATGATGGATCCGCCAGTTTTGGCGGGAACTTGTTCAAACATCACTTTGACAAACTCCTCAGACACTTTAATGACGGTGGGGAACATGAACTTCATTTTGCCGGAAGTGAAAGTGGGCGAAAGCTTCTGTCGCATTTCCTTCCAGCGCTTGCCGTCCAAGTTGAAGAGGTGACCAGTCAAGGGATCGTCACGCACATTGTGGAACTGTCCACGATCGGCAAAGTTGGTGAAATCCTTGATCAGCACATTCTTGGCCAACTTGATGTCAATGATGAAGGCGCTGCGTCTTTGCAAGAAGTTAAAGCCCACAAATGGATGGCCGCTTTTGCGGTATTTATTGTAGTAGTCGTAGACGAGATCGTGGATGACACGATTCTTGCGGAATCCCACGAGATTGCCATAAAATGGATGTGGAGGATCTTGGGGTATACCCCTATTCTTCCAGAATGTGGCATTGCGATGCAGCAGGTACGCAATTACCGCCGATACTGTGATCAGCAAATAGATGATGAACAACATTTTGTGAACTGCTCTGAGCTACTTTCGAATTGAAACTGACTGCTCGCTGGTCAAACAACTTATGTTTTATGCTCTCCGATCAGCACAACACGTTGCTAGATTTGTGTTTAACAAAAATCACAATGATTTGGCAAAAATCGTATTCCCACTGAGCCTGTTGATAACAACCCAAATGTGCTTAGTGTTTTTTGTGCGAGAGTGAGTTTTTTATTGATAACCACGATCATGCTTAGCAAACATTTATTTGCAAAAAAAAAAAAGCTAAACACGCAATTGATACTCAAACTTGAAGTTTGTTTTGCTTTGTTTTTGTTGTGCTCTTTTCGAAGAGAAATCCTCTTTGTGTATACAAACAATTCTCTCTTAAAAAGCTTGAAAACAAATAATAAACAAGTAAAAACCCGCTCTAGTAGAACACATTTTGTTAAACTATACTTATTGATAACAAAAGTATAGCGAGCATGTATGCATAGTATTTAATAAAGATCATTAGCTAGATCAGTATTTCAAATTATTAAAAAAAATTGTGGATTTTCGAAAATATAAGCTTAGCACTTAAAATTTAAAATTAACTTGCTCTACATAAATGCAGGAAAAACACACAAAATAGTTCGACATAGCTTAATATTGATGATGATTAAGAATGTTTATATTATAAATGTTTCCCATTGCGGTTTTTTCAAAACAAATATATATTTTATTGCCTATTTCCAATAAGCATAGAGTATATAATCAGTAGACTTATAATAAGTCTCTTAAATAGCATTAAAAAAAACAAATTAGCATTTTTCAGGACTTGACATTTATTTAAAGCTTTTGAAGAATAATCAACATTAACTAAAACACAATAGAAGATGTCCTATGATGCTAAATAAGACGGAGTCCTCTCACAGTATTTTTTAAATATCACAATAAAAAATTTGTATCCACCAATCCACTAACATATCGTAGTAATAAATAAAATTTTGACATACTTTAAGCCAAGAAATTTTGTATCTGCCTCACAATAATTTGTTTAACAATACAATTGAAATTAAGAAGCAAGTAGTCGCTTTATAATGCCAAATAATTTTAGTAAAATTGTTAACAATTTTTTCAGTTTTTATATCAATTTATATTTTATATATATATTATGTTCAACATTGTCGTATATGGTACACTTGGTCTTTAAACGCGCTCCACACGCAAATTGATGCCATAAACGGTGCCCAAGACAAAAGACCTTGGATCATATGTAAGCGGGATTTCAGTCTTATCGCACACCGAGAACTTAAAGTTCTTTATCAGTTGAGCCAGGCCAATACGTGTCTGCATTTGGCCAAAACGCATTCCCACACAGTTCCTGGGACCATCGCCAAAGGGCAACCACTCGACAGAGTCTCGGTTGGCAACTTGATCGGCTGAGAAGCGTTCGGGATCAAACTTCTCAGGGTTGGGATAGAGATTTTCATCGCGATGATAGGCTGTGGCAGGTATGATCACTTGGGTGCCCTTCTCTATGACTAGCTTAGGATGACCAGGCACAACGTAATCATTGAGTGCCTTGCGCTCAAGATGAGGCACAATAGTGTAGAGGCGAAGGGTTTCTAAGAACAGAAAACTCGCAATGAGAATCCAACAACATTCGAAAATATATCGTTTGTCTTACCAGATATGATCTGATCCAAGTAGCGCATCTCTTTGATGCACTCATAGGTAAGTTTATCATTGTGTTTCTCCAGCACACTATTAATGTTCTCTCTGAGCTTATCCTGGATATCCTGATGCTGAGCTAGTTCATAGAGAGCATAGCTCATGGTAGATGAGGAAGTCTCAAAGCCAGCCAAATAGAAGACAAAAACTTGAGCGGCCAATTCGCCAATGTCCAATCCCTTGACCACTTCTCCGTTCTCTAGAGTATAGCTTCCCTTCTGTTTCATTTCAATCAGCATTTCCATGAAATCGTTGCGCTTGATCTTCTCCTTCTCCCTGTAGGTGATAGTTTCGTTCACCAATCGCATGAAGAACTCATGGATGTCATCAGGAACCTTACGAATTCTTAGCTTGCGAGCCAAATTCGGGAAACTGAAGATCAGGAACGTTAGCAATTTGCCATTACGCATTTCAGTGAGAGATCTTTGCGCCATGGTGCGGAAATCGGTGACCGGAGTGCGCAGAGTATTGCACTCAATTCCAAAGGCACAGCATCCAATGACATCGGTGGTGAAACGAGCCATCAGCTCCTTGATCTCAATAATTGAACCTCCAGCTTTAGCGGGAACTTGTTCACTTATGACATTGACAAATTCCTCAGAGACTTTGATGACGGTGGGAAACATGAATTTCATTTTGCCGGAAGTAAAAGTGGGCGAAAGTCTCTGGCGCATTTCCTTCCAGCGTTTGCCATCCAAGTTGAAGAGATGCGCGGAAAGAGGATCGTCACGTTCATTGTGGAAGAGACCGCGATCGGTAAAGTTGCTGAAATCCTTGATCAGTACATTCTTGGCCAGCTTGGTGTCGATGATGTAGGCACTGCGCTTTTGCAAGAAGTGGAAGCCGACAAAGGGGAAGCCAGAATTGCGGAATTTGTTGTAGTATTCCTGGTGAATGTGGTGCAAGACACGATCCTTTTTGAAGCCCTTGATGTTGCCATAGAATGGATGCGGCGTGTCCTGAGGAATGCCACGATTCTTCCAGTAGTTGAGGTTGCGATGCAAGATGTATGCGATCAGTGCGGGAATCGCGAACAGTAAATAAATTAAAGCCCACATTTAACAGCTTCGTTTGAACTTTGAGGAGATACTGAGTAGATTGAGTGCGTGTTGAGGGCGTTTTATATAGATTTGTTTGAGACTCAGCGTGATTCGACAAAAACTTCATTATTGTTCAAGTCAGCACGAGACATTTACTCTGCCGAGAATATAAACATTGAGTTGGAGGAAAAAAACAATGTTGATAAGAAATAACTAATACCGGTCGAATGCAGTAGTCATGCTTAACACACATCGACTCAGCATAAACTTTTGTTGCAATCTCTGTCTCTGACGTTAGTCCAAGTGATTCACATCCCAGTCGAGCCTCTTTATCTCGCGCAAAAGTCAATGTACATTATGTTTTCTCAGTCTACTTTTGTCGAGATTCTGTAGACAAACAAAGGAATTATTTAAGAATGCCCCGCGTAAGAAGTTAGCTGATCAACACTTTCATTAACAGGTGGGAGTGCCTCTTAATAAACAAAACATTTTAAACGAGTACAGATAAGATGATCGGTGATCGTTATGCTCATAATACTTAATAGACTATTAACTGTCACAAAATGATTGCTCTATAAGAACCATCGATGAGTTATTTAGCTTTGGAAATAATATGGAAATTAAATATTCCATATTTATAGGAAATCAACCATGTTTGCATAGAATAATTCATTGTTTATTTTTATTTTCAAATATATTTTAAAATACAAATTTTAATATTTGTTTGTGATGAACATCACAATAATACCAATTAATGTTTGTTCATCTAGATATGTTTGTAGTGGGAATCTATCTCCATCATAAATTTAGATCAGATAAAAAACCATATTTAAGTTTTGGTACTTTCTTGGCTTTCAGTCACATCCTACACTCGCTCGGCTCTGACATATATGCCTCCAATTGTGCCCAAGACCATTGACATGGGATTATATTTAAGCGGAATGTCAGTCTTATCGCACACCGAAAACTTAAAGTTCTTTATCAGTTGAGCCAGGCCAATACGTGTCTGCATTTGGCCAAAACGCATTCCCACACAGTTCCTGGGACCATCGCCAAAGGGCAACCACTCGACTGAGTCTCGGTTGGCAACTTGTTCGGCTGAGAAGCGCTCGGGATCGAATTTCATGGGGTCGGGATAGAGATCTTCATCCCGGTGATAGGCAGCTGCAGGTATGTAAACGGTTATTCCCTTTGGTATAACATGGTTGGGATGACCGGGAACAACATAATCTTTTAGAGCTTTGCGCTCTAGGAAAGGCACGATTGTGTAGAGGCGCAGGGTTTCTGTTAATATAAATGCAAGTTGAGAATCCATCAAACTCCAAAAATGCGAATTTTCTTACCCGATATGACTTGATCCAAGTAATGCATTGCTTTAATACTTTCATAAGTTATTTTTCCTTCGTGTTGCTGTAAGACACTATTAATGTGTTCTCTGAGCTTATCCTGGATATCCTGATGCTGACTCAGCTCATAGAGAGCATAGCTCATGGTAGATGATGAGGTTTCAAAGCCAGCTAAGAAGAACACGAAGACTTGAGCTGCAAGTTCTCCAATTTCCAATCCCTTGACCACTTCGCCATTCTCTAGAGTGTAACTTCCTTTCTTCCTGAGTTCAATCAGCATCTCCATGAAATCGTTACGCTTAATATTCTCCTTTTCCCTATAGGCGATTGTTTCGTTTACCAAGCCCATAAAGAAATTATGGACATCATCGGGTAACAAACGCATATGCAGCTTATTCGCCAGTTCAGGAAAACTGAATGCGAAAGCTGTGAGTAAAGCACCATGACGAAGATCGGTGAACACCTTGCTTCCCATTTTACGGAAATCGGTGTCTGGAGTGCGAAGAGTGTTGCACTCAATGCCAAAGGCACAGGTGCCAATGACGTCAGTGGTGAAGCGAGCCATCAACTCTTTGATCTCGATTATAGCACCTCCAGATTTAGCTGGGACTTCTTCAAACATCACCTTAACAAACTCTTCGGACACTTTGACGACTGTGGGAAACATGAACTTCATTTTGCCAGATGAGAAAGTGGGTGAGAGTCTCTGTCGCATTTCTTTCCAACGTTTGCCATCCAAGCTAAAGAGGTGACCAGTCAGAGGGTCATCGCGAGTATTGTGGAACTGTCCGCGATCGGTAAAGTTGCTGAAATCCTTGATTAACACATTCTTGGCTAATTGAATGTCCATGATGAGGGCACTTCTCTTGAACAGAAAACTAAAGCCCACAAAAGGATGACCCGACTTTCGGAATTTGTTATAATATTCCTCGAAAATATCGTGAACGACGCGATTCTTTCGGAATCCAACCATGTTGCCATAGAATGGATGTGGCGGATCCTGAGGAATTCCTTGATTCAGCCAGAATGTTCTATTGCTGTGTAAAAAATATACAACTAGCGCGGATATTGCGATCACCAAATATATTAAAACGATCATTTTGAAATTTCAAACAGCTTCGTCTGAGGTTGTGGGCAGTACTGAAAGTTGTCGTGTACATTGCGCATACAGCAAAGCTTTCATTGCCATTCATCATTATTCAGCAACTTTTTGCGTAGTTTTCATACTGCGAGAGACTTGACTGTGAATACAACCGGCTGAGTAACTCACGCTGTTAATTTAGCAATTACGAGTTCAGTAAATATTATGCATACACTCTCTCTAGCCGGTTGTTGTCAGAGAACTTCCATATACATTAAATGCAATTTATTTAATTGAATCAAATGTTCTCAAATTAATGAAATGAAACATTAGATGTGAACTGTTAAAATAAAATTGAAATTGAATTCTTATATGAATTCTATATTATATATAGAGAATTAAATATTTCTGAATAAAAATATAGTTTCTATTGTAATTAAGAATACAGAGTTAACTCATGTTTTATCAGGCATTAAATTTTTAAAAAATTTTATGTTTATATTAAAACTTTACTTTCAAAATTTGATTCTGTCTCCATCCCACGCCGGTAATCGAAATGCTTGGTAATTTCATAGAGTATATTAACAGTTACTACCGTTTAGAGAAATAATCTAAGCGATATGAATACAATAGCTCTGCTATTTAACAGCCGTCGTTGACGTTAAGTCAACCGTTTAGTACGCTATTCAAGTAATGCTAATGTCAATATCATGGAATACTTTAGAGACAGAGACAAGATAACTACTTTGAACGACACAAATAAAAATTTCTCAGCCGAGCATTTCAACCTGCATGATTGCAAGTTTTGCACATATTGGAAAATTGATAAATTTTTGCTTTTGTGCAAAAGTCTTTCCATTGTGTACTTAAGCACGTTTTATTTCAAATATTTCTGTACCGAGTCATTTTTCATGCCCTCGTAATAGCTAAAATATATCTTAAAATCACATATCATTTTTGAAACACATTTATTTTTCTATTTAGCGATTGCAGTTCAAATTCGCTCGGCCCGCACAAAGATGCCACCCACTGTTCCCAATACAACCGATTTGGTATTATAGATAAGCGGAATGTCAGTCTTATCGCACACAGAAAACTTAAAGTTCTTTATCAGCTGGGCCAGGCCAATACGTGTCTGCATTTGGCCAAAACGCATTCCCACACAGTTCCTGGGACCATCGCCAAAGGGCAACCACTCGACAGAGTCTCGATTGGCAACTTGTTCGGCTGAGAAACGTTCGGGATCAAACTTCATGGGGTCGGGGTACAGATCTTCATCGCGGTGATAGGCAGCTGCCGGTATAAATACTGTCGTTCCCTTTGGTATAACGTAGTTGGGATGACCCGGAACAACATATTCATTCTGAGCTTTCCGCTGCAGGAAAGGCACGATCGTATAGAGACGAAGGGTTTCTGTCGAGACAAATATGATTTAAAAATCCAATGACCCTGAGAGATATGGCTGATTGTTTTACCTGATATGACCTGATTCAAGTAACGCATTGCTTTAATACTTTCATAGGTCAGTTTTCCCTCGAATTGCTGCAATACACTATTAATGTGTTCTCTGAGCTTATCCTGGATATCCGTGTGCTGAGACAGTTCGTATAAAGCGTAACTCATAGTAGAAGAAGATGTCTCAAAACCAGCCACATAGAAGACAAAGACTTGAGCTGCGAGTTCACCAATGCCCAATCCCTTGACTACTTCGCCATCTTCTAGTGTGTAACTTCCCTTCTTCTTGAGTTCAATCAACATCTCCATGAAATCGTTGCGCTTGATATTCTCCTTTTCCCTATAGGCGATTGTTTCGTTTACCAAGCCCATAAAGAAATTATGGACATCATCGGGTACCATTCTCATTCTCAGCTTCTCAGCGAGTTCTGGAAAACTGAATGCGAAAGCTGTGAGTAAAGCACCATGACGGAGATCGGTGAACACCTTGCTTCCCATTTTACGGAAATCGGTGTCTGGAGTGCGAAGAGTGTTGCACTCAATGCCAAAGGCACAGGTGCCAATGACGTCAGTGGTAAAGCGAGCCATAAGCTCTTTGATCTCGATAATAGCACCTCCAGATTTGGCTGGGACTTCTTCAAACATCACCTTGACAAATTCCTCGGACACTTTGATGACTGTGGGAAACATGAACTTCATTTTGCCGGAAGTAAAAGTGGGCGAAAGTCTCTGTCTCATTTGTTTCCAACGTTTGCCGTCCAAGTTGAAGAGATGAGCAGTCAAGGGATCGTCTCTTACATTATGAAACTGTCCGCGATCGGTAAAGTTGCTAAAGTCCTTGATTAGCACATTCTTTGCTAGTTTAATGTCCATGATGAGGGCACCTTTCTTAAACAGAAAACCAAATCCCACAAAGGGATGACCCGCCTTTCGGTATTTGTTATAATATTCCTCGATAATATCGTGTACAATGCGATTGTTGCGGAATCCAACCATGTTGCCATAAAATGGCATTTGATTGTTTGTTTTGATTGTTTTGATTTGTTTGATTGTTTATATACCCGGCTGTATAACTTACAATGCTAAAATCGATAGCAGTTACGAGTGAGTAAGTTTTGCAGTAGGTGTTAAGGTAGGTGTAGAGCTATCGCAAGCCTGTCTGATTCTCAAAACAACCTGCTAAAATCTGGGAAAGACAAGTTTTACACGTGTGTTCTCTAAAATGAGTAACAGGTATCTCACAGTCTGGTCTTGACTTTTATGCTTATTTTTCAATGTCAATAAATTGAATTTCAACGCTCTCGCACTCAGACGCTTATGTTCTCTCACAAGTAGCGCACTATGGGATGAACAATGTTTTATTGTGGCATCGATTTAATTTAAATTAGTTTAACATGACATGAAACTTGAGTGCCTGAAACCAGAAATGTAAACAGAGCACACTACTGTTAAGCACTTAACAGAGCTGTTACCAGTTGTGAACACACACGCTGTAATCATAATTAACATAACAACTTCTGACTTTTATGAGAACATTTAAAAGATAGAGCCACAGCTTATCAATCAATTAAATTTATAAAAGTTTTTAATCAATCAGAATATTATCTTCACCATCTATAATTTTATAAACAATACGAATAAAAAAATTGGGCAATGGCCCCATAGTAAAACCCAGACAATGTTGTTTATGTTTGAATTTTGTTTTTGCAAATGTATACGAGAATATACGCGAGAGAGATAAACACGATCAGCGAATGCTTGATCTACTCTCTCACTCTCTCTCTCTCTCTCTCTCTCTCTCGGCACTCTTTCGAAGTTCAATGGCAACAATAAAATACTCGTTTCGTATTGTTTTATGAATTTTGCTGTTGTCAGTTATAAGCTTGTTATTATTCCAGATATAATTAGATAGCAGCAACACGATCTGGCTTGTATTTTATAAAATAAGCTCTATTTTTATTTTGGATCACGTATTAAAAATATTTTCATGCTCCCATGGATATAAATAATGTCATACACAATATCTCACTCATACATTTACAGCACTCATTATTTATAGCACTCTTTTAATTATCCATGTGACGATCACAGCTTAAACTCTCTCGGCTCGCACAAAGATGCCTCCAACGGTGCCCAAAACAAATGACATTGGATTATAGACAAGTGGAAGGTCAGTCTTATCGCACACTGAGAACTTAAAGTTCTTTATCAGCTGAGCCAGGCCAATACGTGTCTGCATTTGGCCAAAACGCATTCCCACACAGTTCCTGGGACCATCGCCAAAGGGCAACCACTCGACAGAATCTCGGTTGGCAACTTGTTCGGCTGAAAAACGTTCGGGATCGAATTTCAAGGGGTCGGGATAGAAATCTTCATCGCGGTGATAAGCAGCCGCAGGTATGATGACCTGAGTGCCCTTTGGTATAACATATTTGGGATGTCCGGGAACAACATAATCTTTCAGAGCTCTGCGCTCCAAAAAAGGCACGATTGTATAAAGACGCAAAGTTTCTGTTGATATAAATGTGGGTTGAGATTCCATCACGAACCGAAAGTGCGAAATGTCTTACCTGATATGACCTGATCCAAGTAACGCATTGCTTTGATACTTTCATAAGTTAATTTTCCATCGTGTTGTTGCAAAACGTTGTTAATGTCTTCTCTCAGTTTGTCTTGAATGTCTGTGTGCTGAGCCAGCTCATAGAGACAGTAACTCATGGTAGAAGAGGAGGTCTCGAAGCCAGCTAGATAGAAGACAAAGACTTGAGCAGCGAGCTCTCCAATTTCCAATCCTTTGACGACATCGCCATTCTCCAATGTATAGCTTCCCTTTTGCTTCATTTCGATCAGCATCTCCATAAAGTCATTGCGCTTGATCTTTTCCTTTTCGCGATATGCCATTGTTTCCTCAACAAGTCGCATAAAGAACTCATGAACATCATCAGGTATAATTCGCATTCTCAACATATTGGCCAGGTTGGGAAAACTGAATTCAAAAGCAGTCAGGAGAGTGCCATGACGGAGATCGGTAAACACCTTGCTTCCCATTTTACGGAAATCGGTGTCTGGAGTGCGAAGAGTGTTGCATTCAATGCCAAAGGCACAGGTGCCAATGACATCGGTGGTGAAGCGAGCCATCAGCTCTTTGATTTCGATAATAGCACCTCCAGATTTGGCTGGGACTTCTTCAAACATCACTTTAACAAACTCTTCGGACACTTTAATAACAGTGGGGAACATGAACTTCATTTTGCCGGATGTGAAAGTTGGTGACAATCTCTGTCTCATTTCTCTCCAGCGTTTTCCGTCCAAGTTGAAGAGGTGACCCGTCAAAGGATCGTCACGCACATTGTGAAACTGTCCGCGATCGGCAAAGTTGGTGAAATCCTTGATCAGCACATTCTTGGCCAATTTAATGTCCATGATGAAGGCCGATCGCTTGTGCAGGAAGTTGAAACCGACAAACGGATGACCTGCTTTACGGAATTTATTATAATATTCCTCGAGAATATTGTGAACAACGCGATCCTTGCGGAAGCCAATCATGTTGCCATAGAATGGATGTGGCGGATCCTGAGGAATTCCTCGATTTCGCCAAAACGTTGTGTTGCTATATATGAAATATACAACTAGCGCGGATATCGCGATCACCAAATATATTAGAAAGATCATTTTGAATTTGCGAACAGCTTCGTCTGAGGTTGCGGCTAAGACTGAAAGTTGTCGTGACCAACGTGTATTAATGAAAGCATTTGTTGCCACTCAGCATGATAAGGCAAGTTTTTCGCTTGAGGAGAGGCATGCTTTGCTGTGTAACTTGCAAAGTTTAGATTGATAACAATTACGAGTGGCTAAATAGTAGCTGACTATTGCGCAGATAACGTAAGACTCTCACAAAAACCTGTCTCCCTCTCTGGATAACCGGTTAAAGTCAGGAGGCTTTGATACTAGGTACATATTAAATGTTCTCAGTTCAAGAAATATTCTCTAATTTAGAAGAGAGGACATCCAAGGTGAACAAACTGTATATTGAAATCTTGAAGTGATTTGTGAAACAAGTTTCGTAATAATTACCTATTTAAGAATTATTGCATCATTTTATTTATACTTCTTGTTATTGTAACAGGGCAACATAAAATGTTTGGTGTGAATATGTGTTAAGCAATTGACCTTAATGAAGTAATTTCTTTGTAATTTCATATTCTTGAAATAGTTTTATTTCTTTCTTATTAAATGTAAAAGTTGTTTCTTCAAGAACTTTAGTTTCAGTTGGTTTGGTTCTTTATAGATAATATCGATGACTTTAGAATTACTCTTTATCTATGATAAAAGTTCTTATCTGAAGAACTTTCCTTTGTCAGAGTAAGTTTATATTTTTAGAATGCATTTGTTTTCCACTGTTCATAACATGACACCGCATAACTTGCCAAATGACGTCGCTTTCTCTGTGATTGATGTTCTTCGAATATTCACTAAGCCAGCTGTAAAAGACAGGCGGGAGGTAGAGAGAGAGAAAGGTAACTCGATGTGTCAGTTGAAGAGCTTAAAATGCATGCTCTGAATCGACTTGATACTCGAAAGATGGCACAATTATTGTATCTATCGCTGCAAATGTGCCAGTGACAGTTTTACACACTGTCCTCTGCTCATCCCCTTGTCCTTTGTCCTGTCTTTGCATTTGTCCTTGTGACCACAGCTGACAGTCGAAGAAGCAACAGGACTTAAATATATACATTCGTTTATTTAATAGTCTGCGAGATTTCTCATTGGGATAAAAGTGTTTGCGAGAAGCGCTCTCAATTATAAATGACATTTAAGGGCACAATTCAGATTACTCACTCACTTGCCCATTTAAGGCGACTGCAACTCAAAACCTGTCTTTAATCTGACCTTGAGCTCGCCCCACTTCTTATTCCAAATACGTGTTGGTCGTGTGAACTTCTAGCTGTGGCTAACAAAGACTATAACAACAAAATATATATATATTCATTATAAAAGAAAAAAAAAGAACCCAGCCAAGCTGAAGAAGGTGACATTCTTATCCATAATGAATGCATGAGTACTTAAAACAAAGAGAACGCATTCATTCACTCATCTCCTCAAGATAAAAAAAAAAAACAGAAACAAAAACAAGAAAAAAGTGCTGGAAAAATAGCTTAAGTAGACGCTGCAGCGACCTCACTTATGCGCTAAATAAAAATGCAAATCTAAATGCGACAGAAGAGCGACTCTGAATAACTATATACTGCGAGTATAAATGCGGGCTAAAACCAAGTGGGAACAAAGCAAAAACCTCGAGAATGTCTGCAGAAAATACAAAGTATGGTGTTCTGGCTAAAAGATATCCTTTAATGCAATAGTGACCTATAATATAAGTTTTTTATGCGTTTGAACTATCAGTAAACAAATTGTAAAGTCAAAATCAAAGTAAAATTTCATATAATAAAAACTTTTCTATATAAAGTTTTATTATAATAAATAAGATATATTTAAGGTTTCAACAAACTCAAATAAAAAATCATTGTTATTTTTACGTAGCTCAAATGTCACTAAAAAAACTTAAATTAAAGATTGCATTTATATTTCAATATAAATTTGGAGATGTTTCTTATGAATAACAAAACGAAAAATCATAAATATAAATTAAAGAAGATAAAATTTAACTGTGCGCTGAACTTCGTTCATACTTAAGATTCAGCTATCTTAAAAATGATGTTCATATAATTTTATTAGCAAACTTTTTATAAAGCCAACATAAAATATGATGCGCCTATCTTATCAATGCACTTAAATCTTAAAGCAGCTAAACACAGCTGATTTTAGAAAAATGCAAAGTAAATTTGTGCTAAATAAAAGTTCCTATATATTATGACTAGTTTTGCTAAAGATTCCATTTGAAAAATCAACAAAAATAGCAATTCTAAATAAGTTTATGTTTAAAGTTCGCAAATATTAAAAATTTGATTTCTTTTTGGAAAGAAAGTTTAAAATTATAGAAATGCAATTTGCCAAGTTGAAGTTACAATATTTTTTCAAGACAAATTTTATTTATGAACAAATTTAATAAATCTTCAAATAAATACGCTTTAATTTACTTTGGGAAATAATTACAACTAAAGCAAGATTGATTAAGCAGCGTTGCTCTTCATTACTACCCGACTCGATGCTTTACAGGGTATTTGACAGAAGGTTCTACAATTGCAACTGCAACTACAACTGCTGCATTCAACAACAAGACGTTCAGCTGATTTGATGTTGTGGTGTTTTGTTGTTGACTTATCAAGCTGGCTGCCAAGGTGCTAGCGAAACACACACACACACACACACACACACACACAGATACAGACATACAAACAATTGCATTTCCTTTCCCCTTAGCCCTCAGCGTTTGCTAATTACGCAAGCGCAGGCTCCAGCATCTCTTTTTGGATTCATGTAAGCAGTCAGCTAATTGTTTGGTCTGCAGAAGAGTGACAGGAGTGGGAAGGGGGGAGAGGGGAGAAGAAGAGACAAGCAGAGACCGTAGGAGGTGTTAAGCCCGCTGCGAAGACAGCTCTTTTAAATGCAAATGCCAAGAAAAGGGTCCCAACAATATCTTCTTAGCTACAGCTTCAGCTTTAGCTCAAGGTGTGTGTGTTGTCTATCTCTCTAGCTGTCTGACTGTCTCTATATCTGTCTGTTTGTCTGTTTGTGCCTTGCATAAATTAGTTTTGTTTGCGTCTGGCAGCTACCCCCGAGCAACGACAACAGCAATAGCAACAGCAACAGCAATAGCAATACAACAGCAACAGCTAAAGCAACAGCAGTCACTTTAAACAAATTGTGAACTGTGAGCTGTGAATGGGGAGTAGTGCGCATTTCCTGTACTCTCATCTGCCACAATGCGATGCGCTGCTCTGCGCTGAGTGAGTGTGTGTTATGTTGACAAAACGCTGTTGTGGCAGTCAGCATCAAGAAGACTGCCACACATTATGTAAATTTCAAAGGCGAAATCACAATAAGAAATCCGCATCATGTAAGAAGAAGTGATTACCCATTACGACTTCGAATGCGTGTCCCAAAAGCAAAAGGCTCAAGGGCAGGCCATACCTTTTATGAGTATATAAATACGGTACACACGGCACACACACACACACATGTACACGGCGCAAACACACACACAATCAAACATTGCAGCTGAGCATAGGAAGTAAGGAAATGGCAAAGGCGAAATCCAAAGCCAAGTCAAGCCAAGTCGAGCAATTGTTGTTCAAATTGGATGGCGTTGGCTTTGCCAATAATAATAATAAAAAAAACGAAAAAAAAGAAAATCCAAATAAATATACATGTATTTGTGCATGTTCTTGGCTCATGTTCCCATGTACATAACTTGTGCGTGTGCGTCATATACATATATGATTGTTTTTTTCTTTCTGGGATTTTGTCAATTGCAGCCAACCAAATTGAAGTTGGCTTCCTTCCGCTGCTTCCGCTGCAGACAAGCCCAAAGTTATAGTATGTGCATATATGATAAATGATAATAACGCAATCAGTACTTGACATGTAATTAAATATATATGTGTATGTTATTTCGGGTGCACCTTAAAGCGTTAACACTTTAAGCACAAAAATTGCAAGCTAACGATGAGAAAATTTGTATGTGAAATGAATTTCAAATGAATCACATTAAACTTGCAAAGCTTTTGCAATTTATTTAGTGCTAAACTGATTGCGAGTCTCTCATTCAAAGCAGCTTTAATTTAATCTAAACAAATGTGGAATCTTTGTCAATTCTCCGACTTTTCTTGGCGACATTTGACAATTGAATTTCGCATGTGAATAATTAACTGCCAAGGGGCTTGTGATTTAAAGTTGTCAAAGATATGAAATGAATGTGACAAGTTCATCGCATAAAATGCTGATTGACTTGCCATCACGATGTGCGCTCTTCCTTCCGACTGTTTGACATGCGAGGAAAACCTCGATGGCGCGTGTCACACGCTTTTCAACTACATTCACATCACATCACATACATATGTATGCTTGGGGGTGTGTGGATGAACTTCAAGTGGCAGAGCCAATGCGTCGGCTACTTGATATTGATTTCGATGCTGTCATTTTTGCTACAATTTGCACAATTTGCGGCGAACAATAAAAATTGTTTGCATGCACATTCAAGAGCGAATGTATAGACAAGCATTATTATTATTTATGGAATTTCTTCCTCTATGCAATAAAAATCAAACTCATAGAGCAGTCAATGAATGAGCGACCAACCGACTGAATGAGTGAGTGAGTGATTGACTGTCTGTAACATTGACTGACTGCGCGTGTGTTTCAGGGTCTTCAAAAGCAAATTGCCAAGTCGACCCAGTGGACTTGTTTAACAGAGATCGAGACCACAACATAGTGACAGCTATAGCAACAGCGACACCGACCGGACATTTGCTTGACAAATGATGATTTATGTTGTCGCTTCTCTCATGTCGCATCAACTCGCTGAACTCATCCGACTCTTCTTCTTCTGCTTGCAACAATAACGCAATCTCAACTTTTTACGATGCCACAAAAAAAAAAACAAGAAGCAGAGCAAGAGTAAATTTCTGGGTTATTGGGTGATAAAATTTTCGATTTTAAATTTGTCGCTGAAGAAAAGTGAAAGCTGCCCGCTTGGCAGATAAAAACAGCAACTGCGGGTTACTTTATAGAACACACACATACACACACACACATCTGGCCAAAAGGGAAATGCAGGGAAAGCCGAAACCGGAAAAATGCTTTGTGAGGCACACAAAATGCTCAAATAAATTCTGACACACAAAAAATAAAGAAAGCTAACCCTTAAGACTTAAACAAATAGTTACAAAAGCCATTTCAAATGAATTATTAGCTTGTGTGAGTGAAGCAACAACAATAAAAAGGTTAAATCTGTTGCTTAGATTAGCGCTGGCCGATGCTTTATATACTCTTTCAAATTGTGAATTTATATAGAGAGTAAAGTATTTAATTTTAATATTTAATAAATCTTTATGAAAATTAAAGAAATACATTTCACAAACTCTTTTTTATTATTTTTATAATACACAATTTGAGTGAAACTACTAAATAATAAAGAAGGCAATGATTTATCATTTGAAATATGCATCAAATATTTAATAAAGTTTAATTAAATTTACACACATATATGAAATTCATATATGAAATGCAACTAGCAAAAATGTCAATACTTCAACATTTGATTTGCACATCAAATATTGATGCTGTGATAGTCGGCATATCCATTGTCAGTGTATTAAAATGGATAACAGTCAAAATGGCGGCAAAATCAAAATAATATTTATTATTTGGGCTACTGCAGCATTGTGGCTGTGTGTGTCTGTGTGTGTGTGAGTGTGTGGTATTATTACTCGTCCGTAATTCTCACTAGGCACATCCATTCCATCCCCCTCAATCCCCGTCGCAATCTCACTTAATGCCACACAGTTAGCCGTCTGCATAACTCAACGCGTTTATTTTCGTTAACTGAAATTTTATTAGGCCACGTTTGTGCCGCATCGCAGGCAAAGCATAAACATGTGCGCCGCATAGGCGCATAAAAACCCAAACATATTTCAGCAGGCCAAACCCACACATACATAACATATATACACACATATATGTGTGTGTGTGTGCGTGGAGGTTGAGCATCCTTGGACCTGTTGAAAATCGATATGTTTTGACTGTGTCCAACACACATCGGAGCAGTGTGAAGGGCGCATGGGAAATGCAAATTCAAATTACTTTAAATTATTGGAACTCTGACAAAAGTGCAAATATCATTTGCAGCACTTAAAGCCACAATTAAAAGAAGTGTTTTTCAATTGTTGGGCTTTGATTTGCGAAATTAAATTTATGGCAATCAATTGATTGCATTGAGCTATAAATTCAACAAAAATACTTTTAAAAAAATATATTGTGTAGGTTAAGAGTTGGCGACATTTAAACTAAGAAATACTTTGTATATGTTCTACTTTAATTTTCCATATGAAATTTAAGTCAAAAATGTACGAAATTTAACAAAAATACTGTTAAAAACAGAATGTGAATTCATTTTGAATGGTAAGTGAAACCAACAGTTGCGATATTTAAAGTAGAGTTACATAAAATTGTTTTTCATATTTTCATTATAAGACAAATGAAATTTTTGTAAAAAACAGATACCATGAAGATTTTAAAATAGCATGAGAAAATTGCGACAAAAAAGATGAGAATAAAAACTGAAAGTGAATTTTTTTTTTAAAAATTGGTAAGAACAAAATTTGAACTCTAGCTAAAAAAGTTAATTTTAATTTTATGTCAAATGGAATTGCAAATATAAATTGACAATAAAGAAGGAATTTAATAAGCAAAAAGACATAAAATGTATGCAAAAAGACTTTAATACATGAAAAGTAAGCAAAATTTAATAGTTAAAAGTGAATTTTTCGAATGTTAAATATTGGATTTGCCAAATGAAATTTGAGCCAAAAATATATATATGAATATATAAATATATGAAATAACCTGCGAATGAAATACTTTTGCGAATGCAATTTGCAGTTGGCCAAATGTTATTGGCGACATTTAAACTATAATTAAAATAAGTGCTTCGCTTTTCGACCTTGAATAAGCCAAATTGAATTTACACAAAAGCTTTGCAGCTTATTCATGTGTGATGCACTAGCAAGATATCCTGTAAGGCGAGTAATACAAAATTTAACAACAATAATTTGGCAAATGAAACTTTCATCATCTCTCGTTCAACTCGCTGCTGGGTATTTGAAATCTATATTTATATCGAATTGCTGCTGTTTGATTTATTGTCTCGTCTGCTACTTTTTTTCCCAGAAACAATTGTACAATTGGTCTTGCGTTTGTCTTTTATGTTTTTTATTTCGGGTGGGGACAAAACCTTTTGAAGTTGTCGCTGCCAAAGTGGCTCTTCTTCGACTCCAACAGCACTCGAGTTTTTTTTCAGCTCTTCTGCTCTTCAGTTGCCGGCTTTTTAGCCAATCTTTTTCGCTGGTTTTTTGTGTGTGTTTTTCTGGCTTGGCCCCAAATGCAAATGGGGCTCCCAGACGCTGGGGAAAACAAACTTTTGCCTGGCAAATAACAAATATTGTTTAAATCAATTCAGCACATGCAACGCAACTCAATTTTTATTTCAACCATTTCTTTTTTTCCAGTTCCCTTGTTCATTGTATAAATATTGATTTTTTCTTTGGCAAAACTTTTTACGAAAAATTTGCTTTTCTAATTTATAGTAGGAAGCAAAAAGTTAGATATGTTTGCGGATTTTCTTAAATTTTTCCGCAACAATATACAACAACAATGGCGATTGACTGGCACTGAACTTGACAAATGTTTGGGGGCAAGGTTGCTGCCGAAAACCGGCCTCAAATATTTCCTTATATGAGTTTCGACATTCAACGCCTCCGTTTCTCGTGTCATGTTGCATATTAATACTCAATTGTTAACTGTAGCAGCGGGTCGTTTAGTTCTTACAACTAATGTGTGCACAATATATTTTAAGGAAGAAAATAATAAAAAACTCTTTGTTGATGCAAGAAATCTACACTTTTTTTTAGAGAACTACAACACAAACTTCTCTTTTATTTTGATAATAAGTTCATTAATTGTCATTATTTCAATTATAGATCGAGAGCTTACAAAATTTCGTGTTCTTACGTTTCCTTTTACTTTTATACTAACCCTTATTATTCAATCGATACTTCGTTAATATAAAATAAATAAACAATTCTGATACGTTACAGACGCTAACGATTTTATTCTACACTTCTCTGTTTAAACATTGATTAACTATTGCAATTTAAAAAGAATTTTAACGGCAACACTCTTCTTTATACAAATTAGAGTACATTTGTATGTATTTATTATTTGGCATTAAGCCTTAGTCGAAAGTATTTATTCTTTTTCAAAATTGTTATTTCAAATTTCTTCTTGTAACTATATCAAGCTTTCTTAAGTGTTATTTTGTAATAATAATAATTTTTTAATAATTCTTAGCCTTTTCCAGTTTGTTGTTCTTAGTAACAATTTTCATAAGAGTAAGTTTCAATAAGTCTTAGCAAAGAATTTTTTACTAGATTTGACTCTAAGTTCTGCAAAATTCTCTGCCTTTGATTTGCTCTAAGTAAATACAGTAGCTTTATAGGGTATTTAGCGCTTCGTATACGCTTAAATAGATTATCCTGCTGTGTGTTATTTTATTTTTATGATTTTTGTTCGTATTTATGGTAATCGACATCAAATGCCTGGCATTAAGCTTATTGGCATGGAAAGCAGCCACAGTCGCATTTATAAATGTTTTCATACGCTGATTGTTGTTGTTGTCGTGTTTTTGCTGTTTGTAGGCCTGAACAGGCACACAAACACACACATACAGACACACACAAACACACATAGAATTACACCCACAGGCACACGCATTAGCAGAATTATTGTAGATACATCAAAAATTTGCATGTGTTGGGGCGTCTTTTCATATTTGGCTACATTTATTTATTTATTTTTTTTTGTGGGCACGTTTTGAATTTGAACGTGCTCAAATTTACGAGCAGCACGTTTTCCCTCTCTCTTTTATTAATATATATTCTGTTTTTTTTTTGGTCTAATTTGATTGTTAACAGCGCCAAATATGACAAAATATAAGATTTAGTTACGTGTATTTTTAGCACCTTATCAGACACATAATTTGAGAGTGATTTTCTTTTTTGCCTCTCATCTCGTCTTGATGTTTTGCATTAATTTGAAGGTTTCTGTGGCACATGTGACGGGCTTATCTAATGAATGATATATTTTGAAGGTTTCGATAAATCAAACAAACTAAGCTTTTAGCACATTCAATTTGCGGCTTATCGCATCAAATAAATACATTTACGTTCGAATTTCGGTAGCAGGAAGAAACTGATAAGCAAGCTACCTGTTGATAGTGTTTGATGCGCCTCCAATTCAATATATGTAATCAATATCAGTGGAATAACTGAGTGTATAGTACTTCAACTAAGTTGGCTTTGCAGGTTCACTAAGTGGATTGCAAGTTGAGTGTAGTCCAAGTGCCAATGATTGATTGATAGAAACATAGTCAGAGTCAGAGTCTTGTAAGCACGTAAATTGATTGCAATTCAATCTGAAAAATTGTTCTCGCTTGTACTTGTATATAAAAAATAGTTGAGGTGTCAATGATGGCAGCTCTTCATAGTATTAATTTCTAAATAAAATATCAGTTGAAGTGGCTACAACATGGTTCACTTAACTTAAATGAAAACGAAAATCGAATTAAATATGAAATATACAATTTTCAAATTTTAGATACCCGCTACCCATTTTAAAATATATCGAATAAATATACCGCAAAATACTAAAAAACAACAACGACTATATTTGGTATATTGATATAGTACTTCATGGAAAATATACCATAAAATGCCAAATATACCATATAGTGCAACATATTATCAGCAAAATCAACTAAAGCATATCAAATATAACTTCTAAGATTCTTATTCGATTGCAACCAAATTTTCCTGCCTGCACAAAGCTATAATACCCTTCTACTCAAAGAATATCGGGTATAAAAATAAATTAAGTGACTATAATAAATTTTAAATTAGGTAATTGCTTGGAATATGCTTTAAATATTCCAATAAGTGGTAATAAAACTATTTACATGTATGAATTGAACAATTTTGTACTTTTTATTTAATAATATTTTGAATGCAGTTCATAAATTCCATTAATAAATATTAATTTTAAATTTTAGTGTTTCCAGTTAATATTCTTTCCAATGCAAGTCGCAAATTTCATTAATAAATAACAATTTAACAATTTAGTGCTTTCTATTTAATATTCCTTTGAATGCAGCTCATTTGGTTAATTAATAAAATAAAGCTCCGAAAAGAACGCATTAAATTAATCAGCAGCAGATTTTCATAATGTATCATCGCCTTTAACTATTATTTTCATAATTAACTAATTCAAAACTTGAAAAATTTAGTGTTATGAGCAAAGCCATTTGGCTGAGCAGAAAATTGCGTTAATTATTTCATTTTAGCAAATTGCAAAATTGCCTCACTCGCTGGCAATTAGACAACGTCAAAGTTGCATGCAACATTTGCAAAAGTGAAACTCTTTTATTTGATTGAGAGTTTCTCATTGTGGACACAGGTGTTCACTGTTTGCTGTCAGTTTCAGTTGTAGTAGAAAAGGGGAAAATAAAGTTTTTCCAGGCACTTCTTTCTCCTCTCTCTTTCATTCAGTTGTGAGCCATGTGGTAGTGAAAAAGGCAAATGTCTGGTAAGCTTTTAGCTGTTGAGAATCAAATTAATAAAGCTAAAAGTATACACAAACACACACACACACACACACATTGACAGCTGAGTGTGTTGTTGTGAGATAAAATAATATGAAAATGCTGTTATTTTGATAAGCGCGGCATAAACATTGCTCTGCATACACATATTACTCGTATACACCTCGGCTAGCCACAAGCTGTGCTGGGGCATGTGGCAATTTTATTGCAGCCCTCCCACACACAAACACACACACACACACTCACGTATGTATATAGCCTATTAAAGATTATTAAAAGCGCCTTGATCTCAGTTGGTGTTGCCGTGGCGCGTGTTCCTTGCTTCGCTTCCCTTCTGACTGCTCTTTCTGCTGCACGCACGCAAACTTATTGATCCATAAAAAATATAAAACATGAGCATTATTAGTATTTGATGTGCCTGAGAGAGCAGCAGCATCATCATCCACTTAACAGGGCTTATGGCGGAATGTGCATACGCCGGAGAGGAGAGGAGGAAACGCACCTCTGACCTTTGCCAAGGTTGTTGCAACACAGCAGTACAGCAGCAACAGCTGCGACAGACTTGCAACAGCAGCAACATCTTCTCATCTCAAGCATACTTATTAATTAGTTACTGTTTGTTTCATCAATTTCAAATTGAGCCACTTGCCATAAATCTCAATCCCAATAATTTCGATTGGATCAGCCAATAATCATTTATCTGCATTTATATACATATTGTGTATTTTCTCTTTCGATTTTCATTCGTTGATAAAGTTATGTGACTGATAAAGCTGTTGTCTCGCTGTTTGTGGCCATTCATCTTGTTGCCTACTTTGCCTATTCATCTATGCATTTTTATTGACTGCCTCTGTGAATCGGTGGCAATTTGGTTAGCCCCAAGTACCCAAAAGTACCATCAATCATATTCATTGGCATACTCGTAACATACGCCTTTTGTCTGAACCTTTTGTCAATGCCCTTTGGCTATGAAATCGTTGAAAACGGGGCATATATAATCATTGTCCAATAACAGGAACTCTTTTATTTTTTTCTTAATCAAACAACCAACAATTAAGTAGATACAGCTGTGTTTGTCTTTTGGGAAAGAAATGCCTCGATCTGATATCTTTCCAAAAGCTTAACAATCAAATTTATTGTTCAACTGCGGCAGATAAGTTTATAAGTTTCAAGGAAATTAATCTTCGACACTTTGCATATCTTTATGTTGATCTTTACATCCTGCAAAGTTTATGATCTGATGGCAAATAACAAATTTGTTTGCTTTTCATGTTCATCACACATATTTTACTACAAAAAATATCTGCGATCATTCAGCAAACACAAAAGTTACAAAAGAAGATCGATAAATTCAGTTCTTTACATATTTTTGTCTGATCATTTCAACAAGTCTTTATAAGCTGTAAATATCATAATCATAATCCAAGAGCAAAACTACAATACATATTCAACAAATCATTGTGTTAATTGGAATAATAACATCAAAGCGAGTTCCCAGAGTATTTGCGAGTCGATAAACCAACGACGACTTTATTTCGTCAATCTTTTGATTCCGGTTGCGACAAGTGCAGAAGTATATCTAAAGTGTCAGTCGACATCATTCATTCGAGATATTATGCAAATCAAAATGATGTCGATTTAGCAAAACAATTTAAATAATTCATTGACCAAGCTTAGCATATAGATTATGTGAAAATATGCTCGAGAAACAGAGAAAGGGAAAATGATTTGTGTAATTTTGCATTTTTTTGAAAGTTTTAATGTTTTGTAAATTAAATTGTTGGTTTTTATTGCTGTTTCTTAGTCATTATTTGACCGGATGTGGCAATAAATTCCCCCTGACTACTGCCCACTGTCACTTGTGAGAATACTTGTGCAACCCACTGTTTTGGCGTATGAAGTTGTTTTTTTTTTTGCTTATCTTTATAACCTGGCAATTGTTTCTTTGTAAAGTAAACAAAATAGTTGTACTAACCTAAATAGTTGGTATCCATTTGATGTTTTGATGTTGCAGCTGTTGTTGAAAGTTGATGTTGTCTGTGTTTTAGATTTTGAATTTGAACAACTATTTCCACATACTTTTTTTTATTTTTGGCTGGCCTTTGTATTGATTAATGAATGCACTCGTAAATAATTCACTTGCAATTGCGTACACTGCTTTTGTATGTCGTATTTTTAGGCCATAAATTGTTAATAACAATTACACTTGTTGTTGCATAAACAATCGCACTCGCTTTCGTTATTGGCAATGCAACTCGTACAGGTATTTCGATATTGCATTTACAGCCATAATAATTTAACTGCTTTATTTTCGCGGTGCTTTTTTCTTGCAGTTGTTGTTGTTTTCTTTTGCGGTTGCTATATAAATATTTACACACGCGAAGTTGAGCAGCGAACGTGGAACTTTTGAATACGCCCGCGCGTGGATCGTAAGACGCCTACGTCGAAGATGTTAATGAAATAACGACAGCGAAGTCCACGAAGACGACGCCTCACATGCGGAACACTCGTTAACTTCGATTACTTTGAAAGTAAAATGAGTTAAGCTATAGCTATGCCTATGAAGAGATACAGATACTTCTTTTGCCGGCGCCTCTCCAATCTCAACCTGAGACTCAAACTGAGCCAGAGACCGACGCGATTCGCTAGCAACTCGACTCGGACTGAAGCAGCAGCGAGTTGTGTGTGTTCGCTGCTGAAGTGTTCAGCACGTATTAATTTCTGTAGCGGCAGCAAAAGTATCCAAAAGATACATTCGGCTGCGCACAAGCGCATACACAACACACACACACACACACAGATAGACGCTTGAATACGATTGTGTGTGCGTATTCATTTGTTCATTCACTTTGTATGTGGGTCTGCTTCAATGCGATCGCTCTGCAACTTGTTTGACAACAGCAGCAGCAACAGCATCGAGTCAAGACGTGAGCATATTGCTCTGATTGTTGACTGTTTACATTTACATTTCCCCCAATCTGTGTGTGTGTTGTGTTCCTGTTCGGAAGATGTCATTGTCTCTATCCTCTCTCTACGTGTCTCTCTCTCTCTCTCTCGCTCGCTCTCTGTCGCATTGGCTTTAATGAAAAGCGACAAATTGTCGTTATAGCTGTCTCAAGTAGCCGCCAACGCTGCAAGCGTTTCCCCGGCTCAGTTCGCTGTGTGTGTGTGTGTGTGTTTGCTCGTCAAACACAAGTGATGGGCATAATCTTCAGCAGTCAATGACTCGCACAATGACACTAGCTGAAAAGTGATACTTAAGCCGCAGCGTGCACAGTAGCAGCTGCAGCTGAGGGTAACTTTCTGTTTTGAATTTGAAATTAAATATGACTCTTGACGGAATGCGTTTCATCTTTGAGCGATTTCTAGAAAGCTGTGCAGTTTATCTGATTCATATTTAATGTCAAGAGATATCAATCAGCTTAGGAAATTGTTTATTATAAATATTATTGTGCAGTTTATTGACCTTGAGAATAGAATTGTATATAGAATTGTATTGCTTATGTACTTAAAAAAGATTTCGAACAAAAGTTATAAAAGACTTTTGACATTTATTGATCTTATTGAAGTAGCCAAACTATTATATACAGCTACAAGTACTATTATCAAACATCTTATTTAACCCGCTTTATCAGCAAATATCATTACACCATAAACAACTAAATATACTCGCAGTTGTTCTATTCATTTGCTTAAGTTCTTTATTTTGCTTTCAGCTGTGCGCCTTTCTTTCGTACTGTTTGCACAGCTATTAATTGGCAGTTAGTGTGTGTAAATGTGGTTTAATTACAGCACAAGATTAGATAGACGACGACCGAAAGGAAATTGCCAGCCTCTCACTGTTTACCACTAACGAACTTTCCGACTTATTTACTGACTGTCTGTCTGACTGAAGAACCAACGAACTCATTGACAATCGACATGCCGCTAGCTGTAAACACATTTTGATTAACGACTTTTCAATCTATTGTCTGCTGCTCGTAAACTGTTTTTGATTCTGATTCGAATTTGAATTCTAATTCTCTTTTTTTTTCTCTTCCACCTCGTTTTTGATTACAGCTCAGCAACGTCGATTTACAGGTTTTGCATATATGGAAAAGTCGATGTATGCAAATGATGGTCATTAAGTTTGACGAACTTGGCTAAACGCAGCAGTTCCCATGGCTCCGACTTATTAACTAATTAAACATTTCCAAATGGGGCCGATGACGTTGAGGCTTGAAGTCGGAATGTCGATGCTTAAAGAGGCCAACAGTATTTGTTTATTTTGCTTGCTCCGTCTCTTTTTTTATATTTTTTTTTTGCCCAAAAGTGGAATGCTTCCGGCTTTTTGGCGAGAGAGACGGAAATTGCGAGTTGCTGGAGAAGCTGCATTATTAAAATTGGGTTGCTCTTACACAGCGAGAAAAAGATGAAAGCTAGGCTGTTCTAATATGTTGGTATTTTTTTAAGTAAAGATTATAATTTAAAAACATGTCTTGTAAGAAAGATAGTGATATATTAGTACATTAAAGTAAAACAATTTAAAATAATATCGTTAATATATAAAAAATCAATATACTGAAAAATATTAAAATATACCACTAGTTACATTTGGTAAACGAAATAATACTACATTCGAAATGTTCCATAGAGTACAAAAATATTCCACAAAGTTAAAAATATACACCAACCAAAACAATTACCAATTCAAAATATACCATAAATAAAAAATATACAAACTTAAATAATTTAAAATTTTTAAATATACCAAAGGATACAAAATATACCAATTATAACAATTAAGACTTGACATATAATCTGATTTCTTGGAAAAAGTTTGTTTTTCTTTTATTTTTTTCTGCCTGTTACATACATTTCTACTCTTCCCTTCTGTACATCCCCTCGTTATATATGTATGTATATTCCCTAAATATAAACCAAAATGAAAAAAACCCTTACCTCATATACCCAATTATTTGCATTTACAAATTAAAATTTTTAAATTTCATTCTTTTAAATGTTTGCATTTAAAATTCAAAAGCAAACAATACATAATGAATTTCCTCGACTTATTTCGCTATTTTTCTCATCGTGTACTCGATACTCGGCTCTCGGTCAACACTCTTGAGTTGTGCTAGTTTTAAATGTGGATGGCATTTCACTGCTCGAATATGAAATGTGAAACCCGGCATCAACTTTAAGTGTAAACTGTCGCCCACAAAATGCTCGTTGACAATTTTTCTTATGCTTTCTCCGTTAGCGTTAGGAAAGTCGTAAAGCTGCCAAGTGCTAACACCTACGTTTAAAAAAAAGTAGTCGTATGAACTTGAAAATTGATGTGCTGCTCGTGCTGGGTGGCCATCAAAGATGGAACGAAACGAAACGATGCGATACAAAACGATATATGAAACGATACCATAGCAAATACTCTTGGCTCTATGATATAAAGAAGAAGGAAGTTGCTTGGGGTGCCTAATGACGCCTAATTATATGTGGGTTCGGTAGAGTTGAGTTTTTTTTTTTCATTTCATTTCATCGTTTTTTTTTTGGTTCGTTGAAAACATTTTCATTAGTTTGATGAGTTTAGGAAAAACATTTAAAAACATACTCGGCCGCAGCGAGGCTAATTTGATGGCCAGGCGGTGCCGGCTATAATTATATCATAATATTAATTGGAGCCGTGTCAGCAGCAACAGCAACACACACACACAACGAAAGATTAATTGTGTAATTCAAGACAGCGTTACAAGCGAGCTACTAGCAGCTAATAGATACAAGATACAAGCTACAAGCTACTACTAGATACTTGTACTAAGTTGAAGGCCGCACTTAGACTTTAGCTTGGCCATTGCACTGCACTAACTTTGAATCGTATTCCATTATAACGGCTTATGTAGGTGCTCTAATTAGTGGCTGCAGGCCACGCCCACTCTTACGTTCCATGCGCCCACACGCCCTTGACTTGGCCAAGTTGTGGCAAGACTCTTACAAATGTATTGCAATTTGTATCTGTTGTGTTTGCTGTTGTTGCTGCTGCTCGTACTCGTATTTCATTAGATCAAAATTAGCTGACGTGAGTTCAAATCATCAAGCAGTCAAATACAATCCACTTCAATCCCCCTCTTCTGTTGTTTGGCTCCATCACGTGAGCTCTGGGAGGGAAATCCGGTTGAGCGGAACTCACACCAAATGGACGCTGACTGCAAGTCGCACATAAATTTGTTTTGTATTTCGAGAAAAATATTTCAACTCGCAGCAACGTTGTCTATTTTATTTTATTGTATTTTTTTCCATTTCTGATGATGAGTTCAGTTCCCCCTGATTGCCACCGCACACCACTTGAAATTAATTGTGTGGCTATTGATAGGTCTAGAGTGTAGAGAGTCTGTTCGTCTTCCTTTCCCCTTTGTCTATTTCCTTCCCCCTTTTGTTATGTTTGCTCTTGTTTGTTGTGTGTTTGCTGCTCAGGCTTCACTTCTTTTTTTTTTGGCTTTTCCCTTCTTCTATTTATATTTAGCTCGAGATATGAAATTGGGTTTTGCGTGTCGCACGCCACACTCAACACACACACACACACACACATGTGGTAGACGTTGGTGATCCATCGTGGAACTTTAGCTTTAACGCTTGCGCCGCTCATTCATTAAATTTTCTGCCTTGTTTCGCTTCATCTTTTTTTTTTTCTTCTTTACATTTCATTTTTATCAAGTGTCAAATACAGTTACCACCGCAGCCAGAAGAACAATTTTGCCTTTAGCCCCAACACACAAATTTATGCATAATTTATGGCCATGTAATTGCCGCTGCCGCTCGCCACTGGCAAATTTTCTAATGTTTTTCCCTCTAAATAAATCAAGTGAAAAATTATGCAAATACCAAGCACGAAATTAGGTCAGTAAAATGACTCGGACATTGAAACACGGTGGCAAACTCTAAACTGCGTTTCAATCTCCTCTGCGTTTATCATATTCTAGATTTTTATTCAATTTCAGTGCAGAGTGAGTCCGCAAAATTGCATTAAAAGACGCTAGCAATTTTGCATAATTTATGCATAATTTGTCCAATTGAATTCAATTTTTGAATATTAAATTAAATCAATAAAGTCGGTATTGATGATATAAAAACTGAATAATATATTGAAACAAGTATTACCAACATTAAGCTAATAATTTGTCTAAACTCTACAGCACTGTTGATTTATATCTATTTTGCAAAGGAAGTCTGAATAATTACATTAAAAATTGCTGGAATTTGTTATTAATGTCATTAATTAAATTATACAATATTTGCTTACGTTTAGAATCAATAAAGTATTGATGATCCACAAGTATTAACATTAAGCTGTATACATTTTTATATTGCAAATTTCTATTCAATGAAGACTGCGAAACTGCATTAAAAGATGCTTAATTCAAATGGCTAAATTAATTTATATTTATTATGATCCCAAAAACTGAAACATATCTGACGAAAGTAGCACAAATATAGTAGAATTTTGTCGCTAAATTGTATTAACGTTTTTTTTTTATTCTTTAAACTTTAGAAAAATAAATTTGGTTAATCTAGCACAAATATTAACTAAACAATTGCATTGACAATTTTATTGTGACTCACTAAAAACAAGTGTGAAAACTCGCATTAAAATATGGTAGAATTTTCTGAAAGTGAGTGAGAAAAAGTACATTGAAAATCGATGGAACGTTTGAAATGTATTTAGTTAAATTAAGTTAAACATTTCTGAATTAAATGAAGATACCCAATCTAAGTAATTGGAATACATTCTACAACATTCGGAATTGATCACACTCAATTTAATTCAACTAAAACTGGAAGTTAGTCTGAAAACTTGCATTAAACAAAGCCAGAACTTTTGTATAATTTATATGAATAAATTGATACAAATTTGTATTTGACTTGCCCAAAAATTATGGACATAATGCCGTAATAAAGATGCGATAATTGAATGATTTTTCGACAATCAAACATTTGCTAAATAATCGAAATGTATTCTCCATCATATCTCTCTCGCTAAATAAAGCTAATATGTTTGCAGCTTAAATATTGTTTTATAATTAACATAAACTGCTTATAGTAGTTAGCAATAAATACACGAAGAGTGCAATAAATAAATGAGTTTAGCAAGTTTTCAATTAAGCCGACTAATTCCTCCAAAATGAACATGGTAAACAGACAATTCGCAACTCCCATCGAATGTCCTTAGTATCTACATATCTGCATATTGAGCTGCTGTTGGCAAAAACAGCGTTAAATTGCAGTTGGGAATGAGGTCGATCAAATGCAATTTCACTGTCGAGCGGATGGAAACCGCAGCAGCGTTGATTAGCTTTGAGTTCGTGCTCGTCCTTCATGGCCCACTTATTCATAATGCTTAAATTTCTATTGCACACTCACATGGATGGCTAATACACTAGGATGGCTTGTCGAAGCGCCTATTTCAATTAGCCGACACCTTTAGGGTCCAGAGAGAGAGAGAAAGTGAGAGAGCATGCAAAAAATGAACTCGTTCTATGGGCAGCAGAAGAAGAAGGAGGAAAAATGGCATCGACAGAGGCTGTAAAAACGACTGGCCAATATCCGAGCGGAAATTAATGTGCTGTGGCTGGTTGCGTGGCTCTGCGGGCCCGGACAAAAGCACCAGCAAAAAGAAGAAAAAAAAAAAATTGGAAAAATAGAAAAAAAAAACGATACACAGAAATTTGTACAGGAATGAATTGTGTGCAAGAAACGAGAGAGTGAGAGAGAGGAAGAGAAAGTGAAGAAGGGAATTGAGGCATGCCACAAGGATCTGAATGCACAATGCCGCTGTCAGCAGTTTTGGGGACATAACGACAGATAAAAGGCAAGCCGCAGGGTTATAAACCAGACCAAACTACAACTACACACACACACACATACTTACACACACACACAGAAACACAATCACACTCACACAGTCGATAAACCCACATCGCACAGTTGGCAATCGAAAGGACATATTGAACGTGCAATCCTCGATCTGCCCCGCTTTGCATCGCCAATTCCTTCATCGTTTTCAGCTCATCCATGCATAACAGTACTCTTTATACCCGGTAAGCACAGCTTGCCGCAGGGCATTAAAGCTTAGTATCAAAAGTTGGTGCACAAGTTGCACAGAGAGAAAAATGAGACATGAACACAAAAAATATAATATTTGAATTTACATATTTATTTAAATTCTAGAATTCTTTAAAAATGACGCTTGACAACCAAAAATATAAAATTTGAATACATATTTTTTTCCAAATTCTATAATTTATGTTAGAATTGAATCTTGAAATATTATTTTTAATTTATGTTCAAGACTTATTTTTATAAAATCTGAAATTTTGAATTCCAGTCCGAAATTATTTTAATCTTAAAACAATATTTAAATCAATCAATCTCGAAAGAGGTGAAAACATAGGATTTTAAATTCTAAAATTTGAATTTCAGTTTTCTATTTATTTTTAAGCTCAAAGCAGGATTTTGTCAAACTTGAAATAACTAATATAAATAATATATAAATATATAAAGAAATCAATAAAAAAATTGTTTTATGATATCTTAGCGAATAATACTTGTTAATATTATAGATCAACATGAGCAAAAAAGGGATTTTTAAAACCAGCATATATATTTTGTACTTTTAGTAATGTCCAAATACAATAATGTATTCATTCACTTCAACAATGTTGTATTCCATCTAAGTTTAAACAATTTCTAAACGATTTATATTTATGGATGCTCTTCTACAACATTATCGGAATTTTAAAACCTTTAGATCTTAATGTCAACAACGTTGTATTCCACCAAAGTTCAATATTCTCTACAACTGGTTAACAAGTATCACACAGTTGGGAACACTCAACCACTATCACTATTCGTATCCTGGATATATAATCGCCATCAATTATATTGTTCAAACTGTGCATTGTTTTCGCATGACACGACAGCAGGTTTCGTTTTGTTCGCTTCGAAAAATGTCAGACAATGCACCTCACACTATTCGACATGTATGCACTTCAATCGAGAGAGTGTGCACATGTGTATGTATATTCATACTTTATATATATGTGTTCGAATATTCGTTGTAGAAGCTATGCATTGCATATTTATGGATGCACTTACCTTGCCATCGGCATCGCTATGCGCGTGGTAGCGCACCTCCAAAGAGCCACCCAACACTGCATACCAGAAGCGTCCTTGTTCCCCGGCACGAAACACTGTGAAAGAGCGTAAAATGAAAATAATTTTGGTAAAAATACAAAAAATTAAGAGGCTGACGATGATGAGTTATGTACAAAAAAGAAGAAGAATGTGCGCTTTCATAATTAATGCAATAATGCCACTTACGTGTGACGCCCTTCTCCAAGTCCTCGTAGAAACCGCACATGGCCAGCTGCTGCAAGGCTGACCCTGGCAGGCGACACAACGGCTCCACGCGACGCAACCGACAGGATATTAGTTCCACATCACGTAAATTCCGATCACAAGGACTGCAACGATACGGCACAAGAATAACAAACACGCAATGTCAACAAACTAAATTAAATACATATCAATTGTTGGCTTCGCTTTAACTTTCAACTTTTATTCGTTAGAGAATTTCAACGTTGCAGTGCATTTGTTTTCTTTTTATTTGCTTGGTAATAAAATATTGTTATTCTATCCGATGAAACTATCACTTTTTCTCAATTATTTAACAATATTTCAAAGTGTATTTTATGGTAATGTTTTTAAGCCCAAATCATATTAAATTATGCCTAAATCTACAAATAGTTATGTTGATTGTTCTTTTATAATTTGAATTGTTTTATTCGGTACATACAATAATAATTACAGTATTTATCCCTGAAAATTTGTTAGATTTCAGATAAAAAGTGTATAAATTATTTAAGAAATTCTTTTGTATGGTAAAAAAAGATCTCCGCAATAGGTTCTTAGCTGCTTTGACTACAATCTGGAATATTTAGTAGCTATATGGTGTTTATGACAACTGGTGTATTTAGTAATTTGTGGTATATCAATATATCAAACCAATATTAATATACCAAATCATGAACTTCGGTATATTTCAGTATATTGTGCGGTATATTATTTTGGTATATTTTAGGTATAATACCCAAATGTTTTCCTTAATTGAGAATGAATAGCGGGTATTTCACAGTCTAGTATACTGGATTGTAATTTTTATATTTGCTAGCTTTGCATTTTCGCAATGCATTTCAATAATTTAATTGTATTATTCAATTCAGTTCAAGCTTTCATTTTGGATCAATATTTCAATTTTTATTTAGCTTGAAATATAACCTTACTTTTGGTTTTGCATTTTCACATGTAAAAAAAGTAATGATTGCATTTCAATAATTAAATTATATTATTCAATTCATTTCAATGGATTAAAATTTGTAAATTATTTAGTTATAAATATTCTCATATTTTTGGTTTCAAACTTCATTTATATTTAGTAACCTCTACATTTCTTTTTCGTACTGCTCTTACTCGCTCACTAAAATCCATAATAAATCAAGTTTTATTGCACTTGCGTAAAAATTCTTAAAAAGCACAATATAAAATATGGGGGGAACTATTAAAGAACTTCAAGTATGCAGAACAATGGGGCCTAATAGACTGCCCACAAATGTCAGCACAAAGGACAAAGTCACAAGAAATGAGAGAAATGGGAATCGGAGATGGAGACGAAGACGAAGTCGGAAGAGGGGGGGAATGAGTATTTGCAGTTTTTAAATCAGTGCCATTCAAAGGACGCTCTGGTTGGGTTTGCAACGTGCGGGCAAGGCCAGAGAAATATGAAAAAATGCCATCGAAAGAAATGCAAATGAAAAACACAACAATGCTTAAATTAAAAAAAAAAATATCTTGGAGGGAATAATACAACAAATTGAATGCCATTTGGCAATGGCTTGTGCTCAAATTAAGTATGCAAATATAACTCAGTCTGTTTGCCTTTGTTCTTTAATGTTTTTGTTAAAATAAAAATGCATAAATAAATACTTATGAGAATGGGTCAGAGTAGCCGCATCGCATCGAATCGCGGCACCGGAAACGGATGTTTGGCCAAAGCATGAGAAGATGAAGGAGAAAGTCAAGAAGAGCCAAGCAACTAATTGCCAAGTGTTCAACTTTAGACAAGTTTACTTTCGGTTGCTTGTTCGTGTTCTTGTTCTTGTTCTTGTTCTTGTTCTACTTCTTGGCCTTCTTAAATTCACTCTCTTCTGGAAGTGGTTCAGGCTGCCACATTGCTGCCACAAATTGTGGCAATGTAGCGAACCTGTTCAGCACGGATTCCGAATGTCTGCTGCCATGTTGAACGCGAAGTCCATTGACAGCACTTTAAGTGATACCAGCTGAAAGTATTACTTAAATCAGCTGCGGCTACTAAATCAGCTCATGCACGAAAAGTGCATTAAAAATATTTGAAAGCTATTCATGAAAGTGTAGTTAAATAATCTTAATAGTTTAAACTTAACCTTACACTTTTGATTTGACATATTTAACTCTTTTATCATAACTTTAACTTTAACTTTAAGAAAATATATTGCCAAACAGCAGAAAATTGAAATCACCTCTGAACTGTTTAAGTCAGTTTGGTTGCTCAATTTCTCAAGTTGCTTTTATAGCTCGGTTTATTTGGAAAAAAGAATGCAAAGTTTAAGTATCCATTTGGATATTGTTGCTGCGCTCAGCTGCATTTCAAAATTTATGAAACAGTAAAAGCGCAAATTGACAGACAATCTACTATCTCGCTCGTTTTCATTGCTCTCTCTCTCTCTCTTTCATTTTGATTACCTTATTTGCTTGCCTTCGCTCTTGTAACTGGAATCTTTGTGTTCTTTTGGCTAATTAAAAATTCCATAAAGCCGACAGAGTAAAACAAGTGAAATTTTACTCGAAATCAAAACCAACAAAGCAGCTTTTCAATGAAATGTAGTTGGTTCTCTGCTGTGAGTGTGTGGGCAGAGTAAAGCAACATTAATATTTTGTAGAGTCTACTTTTTGGGGCATTGAGTAACTTTTGCCAGCCAGGCAGTCTCAGTTCAGTTTGAAGGTGAGCCGTTTCCTGACTGTCTTTGGCCCACTCATACATAATTTATAGGCCACGGTTGTTTGAGAGCCCACAGAGAGCGACTGGGCGTCGGTTGTTGTCGTTAACCAAACAGCGGCACGGCTAAGTGCCATGTCTATATGCCAGGATGTAAAATACTAAATAAAGACAGGAGGAGGGGGAGACACAAAAGTTGAAACTTCTAGGGGCTGGCAAAAGCCGGAAGCGCGCGTTGAGGCGCAAGCCCGCGGTTGTTCTCCTGTTGTTTATTATAATAGCATTTTGTGGTTTTACAAAATGCAAAGCTGCTTTTTTATAATTGCCATGTAAGCAAACATAACAGCAGCACCATACTCTTAGTCGCTGTAAAAGAAATAACAAACAACCGTCAGAAACCGGCAGCATAAATAACTTAACTTTTGCTCGAAATATATGCATGAAGCTTTTATCGAGCTGCACACGTGGCGTATGATAAATATGTGTTAGCTCAAGCTGAGCCACAGGACTAGGGACTAGGGCAACAGCATTCGGTGCGGCTTCCAAAGCATCATCAATATCAATTGCCAGCGGCTAGAGGAGAGTCAAGAGCAGCCACCTGTCTTGGCTATCCTGTGGATAACTCACTGTCTCTGCTCTCCTTTCGCTTTCGCTTTCTCTCTCTCTTTCTCTGTTTATCTCGCTTCTGTGATATGCCAAATTGCCGCATTACGAGCGAAAAGATTTGCTTGCGTGACTTTGCAACGGCAGCCATTAATTTTGCTTGTAAATTAAATCATTTATTTTGCGGCAATTGCGGTGCGACAATTTCGACACTTTGACGTTGTTTTATTGCCCCAACCTTTTTTCTCTCAGTGCACAATGCAAATTACGGTCTTGGTCTGAAAAACGTTTCAATTATGCATGTTGCTTGCAAAAATTCCTTTGTCTAAGCGGCAAACCTGCAAGTTTTGTTGAATTGCTGAACGTGCTGTTTATTATTGCGAGCAATGTGCAAATAGAAAATCGTTTGGCAACAAAAAGCGAGAGTTTAACAAATGCGGAAAATACAAATATTTGCACAAAGCAAACAATGAATTTATGAGCGTATGTGTGTGTGTGTGTGTGTGTGTTTAGAGAGCCCTTTGCTCTTGACCTTTTTGCAAAGCTGACCTAACCTTGTGTATCCATCTGATTTTTGGGCAGGTTGCCGTGGACGACACGCTGTTCACTTAAGCCCCAGCTCCAACTGCCAGCGGCGAAAAGTTCTGATTGATTGCAGTGGGCGCTCAAGGCTTTTAGGGCGTGGCCTAGGCCAGTCACGCCTCGGGATATCATTTTATTGCAGCTATTTCGGGACGTGCCAGCATTTTGCACTGAAATACAAGTAGCAGTTACTTGCCACCATCCTCTATTCTCTATTCAGCTCGTCTCGACTTGCTTAGCCCGTTCGCTAGGCTGCCACTTGTGTTAATGATGCCTGCACTTAAACGTCTACGTCTACACAAAAAGGAGTAGCACATGAATTGCTAGTTGTTGTACCCTGTACTTAAGTGGGAGTCAGCATAAGGGATCATGTTACTCTGGAAAAGTATTGGCGTTAAAAGCTTAGTAAAGCTTTAATTTGTCTTTCACAGTTTAAAAGAGTTTTGTCATAGGAATTAAAGTTTTAGCAATTCATTTTCAAATAATGAATATATATGTTTGTTTAGCATAAAACAAAAATATATACTATAATATATAATATTCCAAAATTTATTTATTTTAACTTGACAAGAAATCTATTAAATATCTATAATTTTCAGAGCTACAATTGCTACACCCTGCTGGCATTATTAAAAGATATGCTAATAAACTTTTTATTTAAAACTTTTAAGCGTCTGATGTGTAATCTTTAATTCATTAATCCAATAGACTCAACTGCAAAGTGAGTTGGAAGTAAAAATCTTTGAAATTTAAAGCCAAATCATTCACTTTCTACTGCTTCATTTGAGAATATTTCCAAACAGCAGAAAATTTAAATGCCATTATATTTAAAACAATGATTTTATGTTTTTCTGGTTGAGCATTCATTCTATGCAAGTAAAATTTTTAGCTAAGGAATGTTACAATGTTACATTTATAATAAAAAGCCAATTTATATAAGCCTGCAAATAATTAAGCTGCATTCAAAGCTAGTCTTTTAATTATGAAACTAATGCATGTATGACCATTTTATATTTATCATAATTAGCATAACAAATGTTACCACACTTTAAATATCTTTCACTTTGTTGTAATTTCACACTTGATCTTAAGTGTATTTTTCTCTGTACATTCGGTGTTATAAATTTATTATATATATTTAAAACGAAATCGATGTTGTGTCTTCTAATTGGAAACCGATATTGGCATTCCAACATAAACACCATGCACAAATAAAAAGTAAACTATACAGTTAATACTGCATAACAGTAAATGATTTCGCTATAAAAAACCAGTTAATATAAATCCGAAAATACTTAAGCTATAGGTTAAAGATACCACAAAACTATATAGTTCATAGTGCTTAGCAGTAAATGTTAACCTCATGAAAAACAAATTGTTATAAATCTGCAAATACTTGATCTGCACTCAGTTGAGCAACCCTCAATCTTTATAGCCAATGAAAACACAAGTTTAATATTCATGACATACTCTGGCAGCAATAAAACTAGAGCATAACATAAAACAAAAACATCAAGAGCAACTATAACGAGAACAACAACAACAGCAACAACGAAAGTTCAGCCAGACATGTTTACGCAGTGAGCTGCCAGTCGATCACGCCTCTAAGCGATGAAGGCCATGAAAACTTTTGCACTGTAAACAGCTTGTAATGAGCACAATTTTCGCTTGAGTGCGGCCCTTGAAAAATTGAATCCCTCCAATTTCTATTTGAGCTATTTGCTGCCTCTCAATTTTCGCTGCTTCAGTGCGCTAATCAACTGGAAAGGACCGCGTGGCAGGACTTTAGACTCTAGACTCGAGACTTAAAAAAAAAAAAATACAAAGTGAAATACACAAAATACACACAAAAAAAAAAATGAGAAGAGATGAGAAATGGGCAAGTGACCAGCAGCTTTGTAATATAATTGCATTTAACTCAAGAATAGAGCTTAAAATTTGGCATTGTAATTTAATAAAGCGTATAATTTGAAGCAAGCCGTGTCCTGCATTTGGATTTAGATTTGCTTTCGCCTCCTGGCTGATGCCTGTTGCCAGTTGCCTGTTGCCCCGTTGTCCTGACTCATGGCAGCCAGCTGTGCTGAAGCATGAATTAATGGGAGGACACAGCTGTTGCTGCCTTTTGACAGATGAATGTCGAGCATGATACAAACATTTCAAATATTACGTATACGCAGCAGCAACTGACTTTTCATTCATTCATTCGTTCATTGCAAACATTTGCTCAACTGAGAGACCAAAAACAGTGGAAACTTATGAATTTAAAATTGAATTAAATAAAATTTGTTAATTTCAAGCTTGAATCATCATTTAATTTTACGTTTCAATTTAAATTGTAATTTATTTGATAAGTAGTCATATTTCACGCACTCAGACACAACTTTTCGTATAATTTTGCAACTTTTGTTATGGAAAAATTACTTTCATGCTTCGCAAAGTATGAAAAATAAAACTTGACGGCAATTACAGTGTTTTGGGGCAAGTTTTTTGTGGAAATTTTTTGTGTTTTGCAAAGAACTACAATTAAGTTAGGTGAGGCTTCAGACTATTGAAGAGTGAGAGCTGGCGAGTTAGCTTTTAATTAACTTTGTGACAGACACAAATTAATAGCAAATAGCAAGGGAATCATTTTGAATATAATGACGAGACAGAAAAAAAGTTCATTACTCTACAAATGTCAAATGACTATTCAAATTAAGTTCGTTGTTTAACAGTCTATTAAAACTATTATTATTATCATATTAAATACATATATATATTTTAGATCAGCGTAAACATGGCCGTGTAGAAGTTATTTAAGAAATGGTGGTATATGGCAAAAAAGGCTGCTGCAAACTGGTATTTTGAATGTAATAGTATAGTATACCCAATATAGCCATTAGTATATTTTGATATTTTATCATCATATTCACAAGGTGTATTATAGGAATACCACCGCACAGATTTGCTGTATCTATAGTATATTTTGAATGTCATAGTATCATATACCAAATATAGCTTCTAATATATTTAAATATTTCTCAGTATATCAATATACTATATTATAGTAATAATAATACTATCGCATTCATTTGCTTTTATCTATAGTAGATTTTGAATGTTATAGTATCGTATACCAAATATAGCCTTTAATATATTTAGATATTTCTCAGTGTATTAATATGGTATATTATTGAAATAATATCGCACTAATTTGCTGCTTTTATCTCACAGTCGAGCACACTAAACCGTAGATTTCTTCCTTTTTTTTCTTTTCTACCTATAAAATCAATAACAACTAAGTCTCGAATTCTCTAAGCTCTAAGCTCGATACTTATGTGCACATAAAATGTATTTGCTGCACTTGCATTTTACACACAATCCTTTAATGCACTTGTATTCTTTTTCACTTATTTCACTTTATTACTGCGTAGAAATGCAAATAAATAAGCTGATTTATAGATATAAAAAGGTCCTTGATAACTCACCGCTTGTCCATGGCTGTTATCCATTCCATTGCCATTTTGATAAATATTTTATTTATATTTTGTTTACACGACGATTTATATTTAGATTATTATTTCGTTAAATATTTAATCACACATACACACACACACAAATTTGTTTTGTATTCGTTTTTGCTTTTTCTTTTAGTAGTAAATTCGAAATCGAAATAAAACGTGATACACGACGACGCCACAACTTTTGAAGATGATTAACGCAAAGTGAAGGTGTAAGGATACCCAAATGTCCTTGGCCAAAGAGCTCGCAAATTGATGGTGCCAAATAAATGTTGCATTTCAATGCGCTCGAAAAGAAAACGTCGGAAAAGTTGTGGCCCAACCTAAAAGCTGATTCCGTTAACAGCACTTAAAGTGGATTTCGTATTTTTTTTTGTTTTGCGCTTTGTTGTTTTTTTATTTCACTTCAAATGTCCCTTAGTTGAGACATTTTTCGTTGTGCTTTGCTGTCTGTTATGCTTTTCGTTGTTGTGTCACAACAAAAGAAAAGAGTCAAGCGTCGTCAGATGCAGTCACAGACAGTCCGCAGCTAAAAATAATTGTTTTAAATTATTTTCCGCGCACTTTGTTTCGTTATTCATTGGCCATTTCGTTAATTGGTTCAAAAGGGTTGCGACAGCATAAACACGACTCCAGCTGGCTTTCGGCTCTCGTTGTAGCTGCAGCTGTAAATGAAGTTGTTAACAGTATTAAGTTGCTCTAATGATACGCAATCTTAATGTGTGCTATAAATGTGTAAGCAATGTGTAAGCTAATGGAATGCTAAAAGAAAGGCATAGGAGCAGTTAGGAGAAAGAGAAAGAAAGAAGGAAAATCTATTTGCTATTTGTTTTGCTACAAATGAAGACCAACAAAAAACAAGAGGAATGCTTATTGTTATTGTTGTGAACTGAAAAGGGTTCTTCTCTTGTGTAGTTGCTAGCTAATGTGGCTGACAGCTGCCTGGAAGGCTTAATGCATGCTGGCCAGGCCCTAAACAAAGCAAACGTCTCGCATGTTATCACAATTGTGCGAGTCTCCCATTCGGACTATTAAAACAAAAACAACGACAACGACAACGGCAACAGCGCTGACACTGACGTATGTGATGCGTATGACGTTGGTAGCCACACAAACATACACTGCGTATACTTGATACTGCAAGCTGTTCGCATTGCACAATCGAGAACAAAAGCTAAACAGCTTTGTCAGGGTGTGTGTGTGTGTGTAAATAACTAAATATATAACATGTGTAATAGATACAATTCAGTATCCATCCAGTCTGTCTGTCTTTTCATTTCAATATTAATCAATTTGAATCCGACTAAGCCACAGCTTCAGCTTCAGCTTTGGCTTTGGCTTCGGCTTCGGCTTCCGTCTCAATTATATTCAACTATTTGTGGCCATTGCATATGCTACATTGGCTTCCATGTACGTCAATTTATTGGCTCATTGAATTTGTAGCTTTGTTGTAGCCAAAACTATTGGAAATGTGATTTTGCCATTGTTGTCTTATCACTGCTTTGTGCATTGTTGCGTATTTGCTTATCAGCACAAATTCTAATATGTGTGTGGGTGGATGGCTACACTTTGATAAGCGAGCCCTTATCAGGCCTCACTCTCACTCCCTCTCTTTCTAACATTTGTGGTTTCATGCGTTGTTCGTCACAGCGCAAAATGCAATTAGTGTCCTGCAAGTTTCACAAAATGCAATTTAAGTTTCAACTGTCAACCGAACTAATTGAGCACAGACATAGCAAACGAAAGAAAATCGAAAGCGAAAAAGAGAACGAAAGAAATGTAGCGAAAGTCTGGGGAATACTTACGTGGCAATGGCTCGATCCTGGGCGAGATGCGCCAGAGCCGGCAGATATAATAGATGTTTAAAATGATAATCAAGAGTGAAAAGCAAAAAGGCCGAAAACTCAAATCGTTAACAATGCGATAAAGCGCCTCGTTCAGCATGAAAATAGCCCAAGTGCAACTAGTTAAAAATAAGCTATTTACAAATGCAGTTTAGAAAGTCTTAGAAGGAGTTTCGAATGCATGAAAGGTGCGTGCAAAATGTTTAAGAATTGGAATTATTGTCGGGCAGTGAATGCAATGGTTGAGTTGTATGTACATTATATAACTAGCTAAACTATCTATACTACGTTATTTTAACTGTTTTGTTTACCGGATTCGATTTAAGCACACACTTTATTTAAATTCCGATTTATTTAACACGTTCGTTGCGTTTGAGAGCTGTCGACGAACTGACGATTTAACCGAACTTTGCCAAATGCAATTCGCACAACCGAAACTCAACACACATTTATTTATATTTTTTTTTGGCAATTTAAGTAAATTTAAAATTTACGTTTTTTTCCACTTTCACAAAGTTGTTATCATTTTTTGAAATACAATATATATTTTTGAATTTTTTTATTATTTTTTTAAGAATTTATATTTATTTGAGAAATGTTAAACATTGAATTATTTTGTTAGCGCTCGCACGTCCGTTACGTTCCTTAGTCGCGTCGCAACTATTTTGGCCGAGAGACGAGCCAAACGTTGCCCGTTTGCCGTTTTTTGCCGAGCTGCTTTCTGAATTCACCATTATTTCGGTTGCCTAGAAGCTGCCTCTGGCCAGGCATCCTGCGCCTAACAGGTGAGTTTTTTCCTCTGCTGACAGCTGAGCCAGCACTTCGACTGGTGGTGTGGTGCGGATGGATTGGATGAATTGGATGACTGCCTGGTTTTAGTGGGTGGTGAAAATTACTCATTGCGATGACTGCAGTGTTGACTGTTGCGGTGCGCATTTGGGTCGCTTTTTTTTTTGCTTTTTGGCTCGCTCTGTTTTCTTTTGCTTAATGTTTTGGCGCGTTTTTAGCAACAAGTTTGACAGTTGCCACAGTGGTTGCAAACTTATTTGGTTTGGCATTAAACAAGGGTTGTGTATATAAAGTAAATATCAGTGAATACTTGATTGACACTATGAATTTTGTGTATTCCCAAAATCTCCACTTATTTAAAATTCCTTGGGAGTTTTCTTATTATAAATACCTTCATAAGAAAAAGCAATAACAACAAGAGAAATAAATGCAATTAAATTTAAAAAAAAAAATTAGAAAAAAGTCGATTTACTATTGAACATTTTCCTTTTTATTGAATTTATACTACCCGCGTTTTGGCTAAAAATATATAGTATATTTTGGCCTCTATTGTGCATATTGCATTTTGAATGTAGCACTTCATCGATATAACAATTATAGCCTTTGGTATATTTTTATAGTTAGTTGTTTTGCTTTTATTTAAAATTTTTTAGCAAGTCGAACACACTCGACTGTAGTTTTATTTACTTGTTAATTTTTTAATTTCTTCTTTTTGAATTATATCTTTTTCTATTTTTTATTTTTAAATATTTCTTCTTTCTTGTTAACTTATTATTTTCTATTAAATTTATATAAGTACTTAAGCGTTATTTTGATTATTTCAACTGCCAACACCTAATCAAATGTAGTCAGCTTATAGAGGTAGGTTAACTATTAATTTATAGTTACGAAATATAAATTATGAGTAGATAAATAGTACCATCTTAATATGCTCGATTTTGCTATTAAACTACAACTAAATTCTTAATAGAATGTCACAAAAAACATCTTTAAAAATGCTATTGAACTACTCACATCTTTGGTTCACCAATCAAATCAACAATTGTTGCTATCGTCACTTAATTATTGCTTATTTATGAATTTATTTACTCTAGAGACGTTGAGAACAACTTGTTTTGTGGCAACATGTTGCTGCCACATCTGTTGTTTCATCTCTCTTCGCTCCCTACGTGCGTTCTCTCATTGTTGTTTGCTCTGCAACAAACTGTTGAGCGCTCATTTGGTGAGTCGACGCAATGCGCCGCACTTCAACAGTTGCTTGCCTACCTGCCTCAACCCCTCGACTCGTCGACGTCGTTCTCCTCCTCCACCCTCCGCTGCTGCCCCTCTTTGTATGACCATGCTTTCCAAAGAACTGGGTCTGTTGTCAGTCAGTCAGCATGCGTGAATTGCAGAGGCGAAACAATCAAAGTGTCAATTAAAATATGCACAAAAACAAACACGAAGAAATCGCTTGAACAGGCGTTAAACTGTTGTAAGCTATTAAGAAATTGAGGGACTTCAAAAAGGAAAAAGGTGCGATTACGAATGTGACTGGGAAAGTGCGAATGCAGAGAAGCTGCCGCTGTGGTCGCTGCAGCAATATTTATAACACTCACGAGTGCCTTTATTTCCGCATGAATCATTTGCCGCTCTGCTCTGCTCTGCTCTGCTCGGCGCATAAATTCCTTGTTTTTATTTTCCTTCATTTCCTTTTTTCCTGTTTTCAATACCCGCTACCCAAAGGGTAAAAGAGTATTATAAATTTGTGGCTCTGTGAAATGCTTGTAACAGGCAGAAAAAAGCATCTACAACCTTCTGCAGTATATTATTCATTGTTTAGCTAAATCCGTCTGTCTGTCTGTCCGTCCGTCCGTTTAAACACCTAGATCTCAGAGACTATAAGAGATAGAGATTTCAATTTTTCCGATAGTAAATAGTAACGTTTATACGCAGATAAAGTTTGTTTCAAAATTTTGCCACGCCCACTTTCGCTTCCGCAAATCGATAAATCGAATAACAAGTGTAATTTTGTTGCTTTGGTTGACAATCTGGTATATTTTTCATGTAATACTATAATAATATACCAAATATACCATTGGTACATTTTTTGTATTTTTGTGGTATATTTATTTGGTATATTTTATATCTATTACCGCCTGTTTTACTTTAATTAAAAATAGGTATCGAGTATCTCACAGTCAAGCATACTCGACTATAGCTCTCTTATTTTTTTTGCTTTTGCCTACTCGACTCGCCAGTCATAGTGCTGTGTCCTGGCTGGCTGTCCTGCTCCGTCCTTTCCCATTGCGTGCGCCAGTAGCACTTTTTATGAGCTGTCGTCGTTGTCGTCGTAGTCGTTGTGCCTATGGCCCAACTCTCGACGCATAGCGTTGGCATTTTTGGTAGCTTTAACAATGAAATTCCAGGCATTTTATGACCTGAACTCGTATTTTGCCTGTTGAATTTCATCAGCTTTTGTTGTAGTTCATGTGCCTTGCATGCATGTTGGAGGGATCATGTTTTAAATGGGGGGAGGGGGGAGGCATGATGATGATGATGATGATATTCCCCCTTGTGTGTGGCGTTAATTATGATAAATGTGCTTCTAATAAACTTTGTAGCTGTGTCAGAGACGCTGTCATAAGGTTGCCCTGCCCCCATCATCATCGCAATAATGTTTGCTAACTGACCGTATCCTATCAACGAGCGAACGAACGAACGAGCGAGCGTCTAAGCCAACTTCCGAGCCACGTTAATGCATTTTCTTGTCGTGAAAACTGTGCTAATGGCATTTCCTGTACAACTGGCCATTAGCACACCAAATGACGTTACTTCTACTCGATGGTGTTGTTGTTAAGCTGCTGCTGCTGCTGTTGCAGTTGTAATACCTACATGTCCAGGTGACTGACAGAGAGAAGGAGAGAATCAAGTAGTCAATCGATGAGTCAGTTGGCCAAGCACGTGTTCAGCCCGTGATTGCAAGTTGATGTCATTTGGTGAACAGAAAATACAACTACAACGACTCGTAACACTTTACTCAATGGCCGTTGCATTAACGGTTATTCAATCAACGTTTAACGCAAATTACCTATTAAATCGAGCCTAAATATATCTCTGCGAATTATGGCCAAGTAATTTGATTAGATCATAAGCGACGCTGTTAAATGCCCTCCAGTAATCATGTTTATCTATGCCTGTGTATGTGTGTGTGTGTGTGTGTGTGTGTCTCTGTCTGTGTCTGTGATAAAATTGAAGCATTGTTCATGCCAATTACACACAGACAATAGACAATTCCAGCAAATGCGCAACGTAATAAAGCATTTGCTGAAATCATAGTAAATCAAAATTTTTGTAGCATACTTTTGTGCGCACCACAAAAATAAACTTTTGCTAGTTATTTTTAATAAGGTTGCTTATTCATTAATTCAACCATAAAACCAACTAAACAAACTCTATAAAAAAACTATCTTTTTCATGCTGCACAGTTGTTTAATAGTTTTTATAAAAGTTATTTTGGCTGGCAATTATTTTTAATTAGTTTGCAATTGTAACAATTATATCAACTAATTCAATAATAAAATTGTTAAACATGCATAATTAAATAAATGCATTTAGCTGTGTCATAAAAAAACATTAATAAAAACTCATATTTTATTAAATATTAATAAATATGACACACAGTAGTTAGCAAAAACATTCACAGCACGTGAAAATTGTTTTGGATTGCATATATTTTTAGCTACTTCAGCTGAAATATTTATTTTTAGTTTTCGAGCTTGTACAAAATATATAAACAGTTAATGTTACTAATAAGCACAGTTGAAATGTTAAAGTTGCTCATATTATTTAAATAAACTGCAATTGTTTGCAATGCAATATAATATTAGTGCAACTTGCGTTGAAAATCAAATAAAGAAATTTAACATATATATGAAAAAACATTTGCAAATGAAATTATTTCAAATGTAAAATATGTACCATCAAAATTGTCGACGTACAATTGTCGACTGAACATAAAATATGCATTTGAAATGTCAGCAGCAGTCATCGAAATGTTTTTGCTTAAAGCACGAATGTTTTCCAATTATTATATAATTCTACAGCATAAAAATGCTTTTATTATGCAAGGATTATATGTGCTTGCAAATATGTTATCTATAAACTGTTTAAGTAGACAACAAAATTAATTGCTTTCTACTACAAGCATTTTATAAAAGACTTTAAATTAATACAACAATATTTTCTTCAATGAATTGAAAACATGATTAATTCATATTAATATTTTAATATGCTACGCTTTTAAGCAATAAACTGCTGTGCGTGTTCATTTTATTGCGTCTTTAGCAATAATTAATTAAATGAATTGTAAGGAAAACATTGCGCATACGACATGTGGTCAAGCACATTGCGTTTTAATTAAGTGTCAAGTAAGATATGATATGTTAATAATGGGGCTAGTCATGCACTTGCTGCAGTTGCAGACAAAAAGAAGTGTCTCAAAAAATTGCACTTCCAATTAAGATAAAAAAAAGAGAACTGAACGAATATTTCGAGTGACCATTTCACAGCCTTAGTTCTTTTTTGAAAATTCAATCTAAAAACAATTGCATAAAATTATGCGCAACAGAGCGAGAAATTAGTTTTTTAGTGGCAACATTTGCTGCTGCTGCTGTCAACGGTGTCAAGTGTTGTAGTAGGCGAGTCTGACATGACCCCAATTCACATCCACATGCTACGTTCCTTCTTTCGCCTCAGTACTCAATGCTCTGCAAGTCTTGGGCAAACAAAAACGAGCAGAGACAAGCGACGCAACGTTTGCTTGCTTCTTGCTGCATGTAGATGACGACACTTGCCAATTCGAAGCAGCTTCTCTCTCTCTGTGTGTGTGATGTCCTGATGAATTTCATGCCTGGCTTGGCCAACATTGTCTTTTATACTTGGAGTCTCTGTCTCTGTTTCTGTTTCTGTCTGTGTCCCTAGCGTGCGTCTGATTTTTGAGTGCCTTAATTATTCAAGTAATCGCCAGTCGCCCCGCCCTCTTCGCTTTCCATCTGTTTCGTTTGAGGCAAACCCTTTGCTGCCTTGGTTTTTGGCCGTCTTAAGCTGCTTGCCAAATTATATGCGCAATTATGAGCATGTCGCTCGCTGAGCAACAGCTGCCAGCCAAGGACATCAGCCGAGAGAACATAGCCAGACGAACAGGCGAGATGTTGTTGCTAGCCAAAAAGTTAATTTCAAAACACATTTCACTGAGCTCATTAAGCATACGCCCCCCAAGCCCCGCCCTCCTTGCAACCATCCAGAGCTAAGCAAAGCCAACTTTTGGCTTATTCAAATGACTGAAAAACATTGCGTTTATTTACTTTTGATTTGCAAAAGGATTTGCGTTTTCCCATCGACAACATCGACAACAGATTGCTGCATATTCAAATATAGTTTTTTCCCAACCGTTGTTCATAAATTTACTTTTGATTTTATTTAAATTCAAACAAATATTTAAATCGTTAATCGCATAAAAAACGCCACTCGAAATTTAAGTGCGCTCTTCTTCGCAAAACAAATTGCGTATACGCCACCTGCTCCCCAATAGAACAGCGAAAAGAAGAAAAAAAAACTGCTGGCAGGTTCAATAGCGTTCGACGGCGTCTTTAATGGGTTTTTCGACTGGGCATAAAAAAAAAAGAAATACACACACAGAGAAGCGAGAAGCTCTCGCCTCGACTGAGCTGAAAAGCCATTCAAATCGGGTGCATTGCACGTTGGCCATGTACGTTTATCAGCTATTGGCATTGGCATTGGCCGACCAAAAAACACAAAAACAAAACAAAAAGAAACCACCAAAGCAATTTACATTTTGTTTACCTTTAGCAGCCCATACCCCATCTAAGTTTCCCCTTTTTATTTTGTTGTACTTTAGTTGGACAGGTTTGTTTTTTGGGTGCCATTGATTCACTGGCCGTGGCAGTGCTTAAACGGACGCCAAGATGATGGTCTGACTTGGCTTTGGGGTTTTCATTTTATAATTCTCACTTCATTTGGGGGTTCCAGCTAAATTGTTTGGCATCGCTTCAACACTTTACATACATTTGCATAAACAACAACAACAGCGAAGTCAACGCTTTAATAAACGACCTCGACTGAAGCGTTGCGCCATTAAAGCTATTTCGCTCTCTCTTCTCTCTTTGACTTGGCAGAGAGCAAAAAAGCGTAGCATACTTTTCTGCGTGTGAGTCACAATTGCGCCCAACTTTTATGGCCACTTTAGGCAGGTGGCTGACTGCCTCCCACTCTCTCTCTAACTGTACGTGTATTCTGTGTAGATTTCTTGTCTTGCTGCTGATTATTTGCAGCTTATTGCGTTTATGCGACGCTTATCGCATTCGCATGAAAATCGCATTAAGATTCCTTTTGCCAAAAGGGGCCGCAGCGCCTACATAAAGCCATCTTCATCGCCATCGCCATCGCCATCGCCATCGTCTTGTGTGCGTGGCATAACTGTGATTTTACTCTAGCAGAGCCATTGGCATTGGCTGCCGTTTGGTTGGTTGCTTCTTGCTGCTTTGCTGGCTATTTACATAGCTCATTGTGGGGGCGTCTTCTATTGGCTTTGCTTAACTGTTTTGTCGGCAACTGTTTGATTAGCCCGGTCAGCCATGTCACAGAAGTAAATACGCATACGAGGGCAGGTCCACAAATGTTTACCTTTATTTAGTAATTCACTTATGATAGGAATATTTCCTTAGCATGCACTGCAACTATTGTATTTAGCAAAATAAATTATGTATTGTGAGCGCAAGTCAGGTTTGTTTAACTAGGGAACATACCCAATACTTCTATTGGCAGTATAGTTAGTTAAATTATTAATTATTGTTATGTTAATGTTACAATATCGCTTGTCTTGCTATTATGTATTCAGCACTGACAACCTGCTAAAGTATTGAATTTCCTGTTTTGCTTATTTGCTCAACACTCCGTGTTATTATTTTTGTTGCATACTTTTATGCGCTGTCCAAAAATATATTTCGCTGGCCGTCTTTTCTATTAAGGTTACTTATAATATTTTTAATGTATTATTATCTACAGAGTAGAATATAAGTTAAACATAACTACCTAAGAATTCAATGTGCAATTAAAAGTTGACAATCCTCTTAAATTTATCATTCTATTTTAGGCAAATTATGATTCTCAATTTTAGTTGCTTCTTGCAACGTTTCATTTCTTTTTAGAATCATAATATTACTAAAATATTAAGTATTCTGCTACCAACAGCAAGGCAGCCTAAACTAATTATATATTCGTTAATTCCTCCATTCACTTTACTTAACAATAAAAGCCTACCAATTCAGCACTATAAAAAAAAACAGAGATGCTACTTTATCGCTGGATTCACCCTCGTTTCAACATTGTTTATCGTTCAAATCTCGGTGATTTTGTGCTTTTGTCTTGTTTGGCTATTTAATCAAGGCCGCCAAAGGCCGTCAAATGTGCAAATATTTGTTACTGGCCTGCCTCAATCCTCAACACACAACACACTACTCCACTCTTTATATTATATTTGTAAATATGCCATGCAGATTCAAGGTTAGTTTACTTTACACACTCACACACACTTGTGTATTTGCATAAGTCAAGTTGACGTTTTTGGCCCCGAAAAAAACCAGCAACAAAATATATCTCTTGCTTATCTTTGGTGACCTACTTATTGCCTCATTTATTTATGAGAATTTAATGAAAACTTTCTAGCTAAAATATGCAAATTAATTTGAATAATTTACTATCCCCTGTGACACGATAGAGCGACCCAAAAGATATTCGCAACTCAGCTCCAAAGGAGCACTCTAAGCTGCTGCTACAAAATGTCATAAAAAATTTTATTCAGATAAGGAAAGAAACAAAACCAAAGCAAGAAAAAAAAAAAGAATGCTTTTACGACACATCTATGTTTATGATTGTGTCGTTGCTCTAATAGTAATTGAAATGAATGTTCTAATTTTCATAAATATTTTACGAGCTGTTGTTAGGCTAATTAGTCAGGAGCGGCCTTAAAACTTCATGCGAGTTTTTATAACCACTAAGGATAGACGGGATTTATTGCTTAATGAAAACAATATAGTTATGTTCTGCTGTCAATCATTCTGTAAAAACACACAGTTAATAAAACTTCTGAGTTATCCAATTTTGTGACAAATCAAGTTAGTTTTGAATTTCTGGATTTAATTTAAAATAATATACATTTAACAGAAATGATCTTTAAAAGTTTCGTTACTGAACAAACAGTTTATATAAACAATAAATGTATTTATTTTAATACGTAAGTTTCACAAAACTATTATCTCAAAGTCGAACATACTCAAAAGTTGCCTCCTCCATTCCTTTATTGATAAGACCGATTTTGATTCTTTTAAAGCTTTGTTATTGAACAAACAATTTATAAATTTATATGTTTTAATACATAATTTTCTTAAAACAAGTATCTCAAAGTCGAACACACTCAGATGATTATTGATATGTAGATAAAAGTTATGCGTTTCATTGGGCAAGTTTAATAAAGTAAGTATCTAAAAGTCGAGCACACTCAACAGTTGCTTTTTTACTTTCTTTTATTGATATGTAGATAAAAGTTGGTTCCCAACCAAAAGTTTAATAATCCCAAATTCTAGGAATTGAATGTGCTATTGAGATTGCAAATTCATGCAAGAATTTTTGCACATTCTGTGGAGCAAAGAGTTTTATTAAATTGCGTTGATCAAGAGGAGAAAGTCTTAGGGAAAACCTGTAAAGCAATATTAATTTAACCCTTTTATGCTTTTGGGGCACTCAAAAAGGGGGAAAAAGAGAACCTTGGGCAGTTATAAAGCCATATGAAGTTTATGAAACTCACAAAATTAAAGCTGAAGCAACAAAACTTGTTACGAAATTGAGTTGTAAGCCGCTTTTATGGCGCAACCTGAACGCCAAAGCAACAAAGCAACAAAGCACCAAAGTCACGTTAAGCCAGGCATAGTTGCAGTCTCTGTGACTCTTGTCTGGTGTCCTTTAAACGTCTGCTTGTAAGGCGTTCGCACAAAAGGACACTCGCTGAACAATTTGAACGCATTGTTTTGTCTATCCACAGATACAGACGAAGACACAGACAGATAGACGGCATAAAATGGCAGATATTATGCAGATTCCAAGCATATTTAAGTAGTTCCAACTTTGTTTGGGAAGAGCATGAGATTAAAGTTGACACCATGGCGCATGGCTTCATTTCGTGTGTGTGTCCTGGCTCCAATCGTGTTGGGCCCAAAAGCAGAGAGTATTGAGTTTCGTACGTGCTGCTATCTGGGCACAGTGCGTGACCAAAGTATCCATCCACCTTGGGTTACAACAATGCCACGTTTTCGACCGCGTCCAAACTGATGCGCTTTTGATAACTTGTTTGTACGCTGCTAACAACTTTCTTGTTGTCCAACAGCCAGAAAGACGAATAGAATGGGGATTGAGAGTATAGAGAGAAGACATGCGGCGTGACTTGGCGACAAGTTGACGCCATCAGGTTGATAAATAGTTTCACAGTTGTCAAGTCCAAGGCATACCGTATATATATATATATATATAGTATTGTATTGGGACAGCAGGGAAAGCCTTTGGCATTACACGCGCCTGTCAACCGTAAGTTGATTGAAATTAAAAACAAGCTCAATGATTTTACACACAGATACACACACAGCTGACACACAATTGCAGACTGTCTGCCATTTTTTTTTTTTTTTGCTGTCAGCTGATGAAGAAAAACTCTCACACACACAGACACACACACACACACAGAAGCACAGGTGGAAAAGTTCTCAGGCGTGTCGCGGTTGATAATTTCTTTTCCGTTTTCCGCATGGCTTTAAAAATTTTACGCCGCAAGCGTTTAAAGCTTCTTTGTTTCTTTTTCCTCGCTCTTGGCACATATAAAAATACGATTTAATGCACTTGAAAGGCATGAGATGAAAATGAACATCAAAAAAGCAGGAGAAGCGCACACATAAAATTGTCTTGTTGAAATTACAACAAGATTTTACACTCAGTGCGTTTCTCAGCGGCATTTACGAGCCGGACACCTGTCGTCCTAGAAATGGACAAGAAGCTTTTGAAGCAAGACTTTTGTGATGTGGCAAAATGACACGAGTTGACAGTCTTAGAACAGTTGAGTGTGAGCTTCCTGTGCAGTTGATTCCTTTTAGTTTGGCAAGAAGCTTTAAAGTGCTTTCAAAGTTGTTGTCAAGTGTGACAAAGCTTAAGTAGAAGTGTGCCTTTTTGGTTCAAAGTAAACTTTAGATTTTTATTTAGAGTGAAATCCTGCTGCTTTGCTGGCCTTTAATACATTTTCTACTTGTCGTTTTGAGGTTATGTTACACTATTTATCGCCTATTCTCTAACTCTAATTGTTGCTCACTCTTAATTACTAACAAACATTTAAATATTTTGTAATATTCAATAACAAAAAAAGTAGGTTTTCTGTACAAATAAAGTAGTGCAATGTCGTACTTACTACTTATGAAAGTTAATTCCGCTAGCAGCAGCTCCAAAATGCTTTCACCTTCAGATCAATTCCAATTGGAACATGAGACTGAAGTCATAAATGACGTCACAATTGCCATTTCATTTGCTTGTGTCAACAATGAGGACTTCTCTGCATTGGGTGCTTCAACTGCCTTACACTTTCTATGATGGTGAACGAAGATTTTGACGATCGTTTGGTTTATACATGTAGAAAACCATGAAATTAATTTGATTTCACTTTTTTTGTGCGACATTTTTGCAATTGCGTTGAAATATTACACCTTTTCACTACCGTTCCCGCCACGCACTATAAATGAGAGTCAGTGTGTACACACTTATTTGTGAAAAATTATACGCTTGCGGAATCGATATCGTTTTCGATATTTTTAGGCGCCTAAGGCTGCAAATTAATCGAAATCACTTGAATTTGAAATTTGAATAGGTTGCTAATGCCACAAAGTAAAATAAAATATAGAAATACAAACTATGAAGCTGCTCTGGTATTTCTGCTTTTTTTGAGGCATGATTAAGCTCACTTGCAACTTTTGCAAGCCGCACTTGTTAATATCAATTGGCGAAAGTATCACTTGCTGCTGAAGGAGCATTGTGCAGCATGCGCAGCCTGGCGAGCTTTGATGCTGGCAAGTGCTATCAATTACTTAGCTTCGTTGGCAACCCATGTCATTGAGGCTTAATCAATTTAACTGTCAGTTTAATGGCCACTTAGAGGCAGGCACACCTATGCCATGTTCAAGCATCAAAACACAGCGCAACCTAACATCAAAAGTAGCAGACGCGTCGTATGCGTAATAATTGAAAAGGCAACAAAATGTTGTAAACAACTTGTAGGCAATTGACGAGCATATACAGCATTAAGTGAGGCGTGTAAAGCGCCATTTGAGTTTGAGTGGTGCAAATTGTTAGCAGAGTAGAGGGTGGTGAGCTTTTAATGATATAGTAAATGCGAGATAGGCGCAAAAAAACATAACGAGCCATCATCAATCGATGTTTACAACATTTGACCCACAGTCTCAGCCTCAAAGTGGGCATAAATAATTCAGGATATTGAATAACATTGCCTCCCTCCCCAGCTACTATTGTGTGTGTGCCATCTGTGTGTGTGTGTGTGTGTGTGTGTTAGTTTGAGTGCGATTTATGGCACCCCAGGGAAATGACGCCTTATGAATGTCATTTTAATAAACAGTGAAAGAACTTTGACAATATTATGTGTACGTGTGTGTGAGTGTTAGTGTTTTGTTGAACAGTTGGACACAAATCTAAAAGCTATTTTTGTGACGCTTGTGTCTATTGATAGACAGACGAGAAAGTTATTCAAGCTGTTACGTATCTGTCTATCTGTCTATCTAACATATCTGCTGCGACTTTCGCATACGCATATCAATGATACTGATGGAGTGAGACACTCTCTCTCTCTCTCTATCTAGTCTCTCTGCATGCGTCATGTCTGAAATGGCACACGCAAAACTGTTATATAGATAGACAGCACAGCACAGCACAAAACAGAGAGACAAAAGCAACTCAAGTGCGGGGGCTGCCCTCAGACTATGTTTCGTATTCATTGGTTTGGGTTTGGGTTACCTCTCAGTGATGAAAATGTGTATTTGACGCACCACAAACATTTATCAAGTGGTTCGCTCAATTTGGCAAATCTAAACGTCTATGGGCGCTATTCATTTGCTGATTCGCTTTTCCGCACTTTCGCTCGTATTGATTTTGCCAAACAACTTTCGTTGTGGCTTCCACGCCATCAAAATTCGTTGCCTACTTTCGGGCGCTGTTTATTTGTACGACGCTTGGTAAAAGGGAAAGTTTAAAGGCACTTTCGGCACGCTCTGCTAATTACCTGCGCTCATCATTGACGTCATTTGCATGCACTGCGAAACTCTCTTCAAAATTTCAATCACAATCACTTACAATAGTCGCTTTTCCCCGCCCCCCCAAAAAAAAACTTTAGCCCTTTGTTATGGCAATACTTATGGCATTTTGTTGCCATTTTCTCTGCGTATTTCATTTTGCTTGGCATGTAAACATGACTGCAGGGCGAGGGGAACGGAGGGGGAACACCTGCGCCATCGCTCTCAACGTTTTATTTAAGTTTTCGTTTTTCTTTTTTTCCTGCATTGTTTATACATTTGCCTTTAATGCAAACTGGCAGTCGGAGCCACCCTCAGTTTATTTTCAACCTCAACTTTTGCGCGATGCTCTGTTTGCTTTAACATTGAAAAAGTTTTTTTTCGGTTCGGTTCTGTTCGGTTTGGTTTGGTTTGGTTTCGTCTCGGACTCATAAAGCGCTCGACGGACTTTTCAACTTTGTTTTCCTTTTTTTGTTCCACCCGCTGAGGTTTTTATTCTTTTTCTGCTTTTAACATTCCCACTGCCTAGGTGAGAATGAGGTACAAAACTTCAGCTCTCGTTTTCTTTGCCACATTCTTTGCTTCTAGTATGTATAGAGAAAGAAAAAAAGGTACCAAGAGTACGCTTACTTAATATATTATGTATATCGCAGTGGCAGCAACAAAAGGTCAATGAACAATTGACAAAGTCACATTGCATTTTTTTGCGTTCTGACTCCGCTGCATAAATGGCATTTAAAAAGTTTTATATTATAGATTTTGTCGACGACACTTGGCAAGTGCCATTAAAATTGCGGTGATTCCTTTCCTTACTTCTACTTTATTTTCTTTACTTTGCTCTTTTGACAAGGCGTTTGATGGCGTTGCATTTGATGTTTTCTCTCCACGCCTAATTAAAACTTGGCAATTAACACTTTGTTATTGCTCACTTAAGTGCAGTTGATCGTTAAAAACTTCACTAGGTCATCTAATTTATGTTTATTAAATTTTATCGCTATAGTTTTTATGGCCATTGAGATTAGTCGTTTGTTACACAGCAAGACAAGTTCAAAATGTTGTAATAAAATTATATTTTTTGCTTAATATGAAAACTCATGCAGTGATAATTGAAATAAATAATGCTAATGATAATTGAAATAAAATGTAAGATATTTAAAAAACACAATAATCAACTAAGTGAACATAATTAACAAACACAAAAGCAAACACAAAAGTACAATTATAAAACTATTAAAAATTTAACCTATATTCAAAATCTAAAAGTCTGTTGTATTGATACAAACTAAATAAAATGGCCAGCCGAAAAAAAAAAATAACAACTGCACGTGTTTCAAAGTTCAGTTATCAGTCCGTTATCTTTGCACTACATATACACTTAAATATTATCAGTTGATTAGGCATTAGAGTATCAATTCAGTGAGAGTCTTTTCCAACTAGACCAAAACATTTGCTTAGTTTATTTTGCCATTTATAATACAGAAATTGCACCGACCTAATTTCGTTTAAATCAGTTTAAAAGCTTGAGCTTGCAATTGGCTTAACATTTGCATTTTCTATATTTTTATTAACAATTGTGATTATAATAAAAAGACGTCAAAATGTCACCAAAAATGTGGGCGGTAAGTTATTAAAATCCTAAACATCTTTAACAAACAATTATTTCATTTCCAATTTCTCCCATTTACAATCTAGAGTCGTCCGATTTCCCAAACACCAAGTAAGTTTTACAAAAACATATAAACTTTGATTATTATTATGAAAATATAATTTTATAGCCAAATGAAAACGCAGTTGAGATCAATTACTATAAGCTGGGTATGCTATAAAATCTATGTTAAGTAAACTTAAGAAATACATTTATTAATTATTTCAGATCATATTAAGCAATCCGAAGAATGCAAACACCATCATTTAAATAATTTACTTCTACAAAGAGAGGGAAACAGTTATGAACCTGCTCTTGAAAATAAATTATAAAGTTGGCGGCATCACAAACTAAACTGGCAAATTTGGTCACTCTAAAAGTTGGTAAAGAATATCGATAGTTTGTCATTTCGATAACATCAACTTTATCAGATAGTTTCTTTAGAATAGAGCTTTTATTATTAAATTAAAGCAATTTCAATTTTAAATGTATTGCACTTTTAAAATATATGTAAAATATTAAGTTTTTTTTAGCTAGTTTTTGATACCCTCTTATGTTTAGGCATGGCAAATGGTGGATAATGAGATCTGGAGGGTATTATTATAACTATTAACAATTGTATAAAAAACGAAATTTTATACATTTTACAGAACAGATTCACGCCACTTAATTTAAACATAATATTGAAATATTATGGAGAATATTACAATTATAGATCAAATTTATAAATTTACTAATAAAACATTTCAATGACATAATTTATTTTATGCAAATACATGTTAATATATTTGTCAAAAACAGGTAACCTTTAATTGCCACAATCAATTTCTTTTTAACAATCAAATACGTATTTTTCTATATTTAATGGCCTAAAGTCTGCAATCGACTTATGAGTAATGTCTTGGCTTTTGTTTCTCTGCTATCAGCTAAACAAACTGACCAAACAAAACCAAAAAAATCGAAGTTATCAGTTGTTATCTTTATCCATATTGTCAATTGATTAGACATGAGCGAACCAAGCCATGCGATTTTGGTAAATCTAACCAATTGCTCAGTTTATTTTGATACTCGAAATGAGGCATTTGTTTTCCTAAGAGAGTCCAACAAATAAATAGTATATATATTTCAAAATGCTTGAATTTTGGATTGGTTTGTCGATTGCATTTTCGATATTCTTCATCACATCTTTTGTGGTTATGATAAGAAGGCGTCAAAAGAATACCCAAAATGTGGGCTACGTTATCAATGATACCAACAGTGAGTAATGCTCTGTACAGATCTTTAAGTGCACCTTTTATCTGAGAACATTTAATTAACTGAAAGTACTTCCCCTATGTACACTACAGCACCTGTTACAGTCACTTCGGCTACACACACGGCTCCTGGGGGAATTCCACAGACACATTATCCACAAGGACCTGTTACGCATTTTATGCATCCTGTTGCACCAGTCACACAATATACACCAGCTGGTGTTCCAGTGACAGTTTATCCACCACCCAACTATCAGCAGGCCAATGCTTATGCCGCATATCCAGCACCAATATCTAGGTAAATTTATGGCCTGAGAATTGCGTTTGATACTTATTAATAATATAATCTTTGTAGCCAAATGACTGTGCAGTTGACAACAGTGCAAGTTCCACAGTCTGGGTATGTCTATCTATTTAATTAATTGAAGCAAATAAAACATTTAAACAATTCTTTCCAGCTTAAACACAAGCAGTCCAATTGTGCAACAGCGTTCGTTAAACAATGAAACAGCAGCTGTCTCTGATCCTAGTGTGCTTCCAAGCGGCGAGGAGAAACGTGCCTTGCACCAAATGCACTCTGGAGCAGTAGAATCCGTTAGCCAGATATAAACATTTTTATAATGACCTTTATAAAATAAATTTGGCAATTACACTATTTCCGGTCGCTTTCATTATTTTTAAACTGACCCGCCCCAACATGGTCACTCTTACAGCCAGCTGCTTAACAACTATCGATAGCCGAAACTTTCGATTTCAACAGCGGAACGTTGCCAGACACTTTCAACGAGTTTAGTGTTGAGATTCAATTTGAATGGATTAAATGCCATGTTATAGATCTTGAAACATAAGAGCACTATTTTAATTACTAAGTGCATAATTTTAAAATGGCTGCAGTTTATTTTGTTTTATATACTCATTTTAACCACATATCTCAGCTGGCGCGTATGTTTGACAGAAGTAAGCGATAGTCTGGCAACACTGTACCTCAGTTCTTAGCCGTGCAACTTGGATTGCAACCGAAATTTTCCAGACGGGAAAACAACGATTTGTTTGATTTTAATTAATTAATTGCAAACGCAGTGTCGTTTCAATTGAAATAACAGTAGAAACATGTTGGTCAACGAGGCGAGACAAGTGCTAAGCCGCGCCAGCTCCTTGGCTGCACGTCACCAGGTGAGAAAGAAGCCAACGTCAAAAAAGTTGTCTCCTGATTTGTGTGCTATTAGAGAGGGGGCGTGGTGCAGGGAGTGTGTTTGTACAGTGGACAGTGCCATTATATAAGATTAATCCCAAAAAATATTTAGTAACAACAAGATAATTTGCGATAAAATTCCAACTGAAATTTGGGGCGCATATTTCGATGATTATGTAAACGTTTTTTTCTACATTGCGTGATACGAATTTGTCGCTAATTTGCTAATGATTATTGTTATTATTTTTGCAGTTGCGCGCTATCAGCAACACAACGCAGGTGGAGCAACAGGCCAAGCCCAAAGAGGCACTCGAACCCCAGATCAAGAAGTTCGAGATCTACCGCTGGAATCCCGATAATGCCGGCGAGAAGCCTTTCATGCAGACCTATGAGGTGAATATGCGCGAATGCGGTCCAATGGTGTTGGATGCTCTCATCAAGATCAAGAACGAAATGGATCCAACACTGACATTCCGTCGCTCGTGTCGCGAGGGCATCTGCGGTTCCTGTGCCATGAACATTGGCGGCACCAACACTTTGGCCTGCATCAGCAAGATCGATGCCACCAGCTCTAAGCCACTGAAGGTTTATCCCTTGCCCCATATGTATGTGGTGCGTGATCTGGTGCCGGACATGAATAACTTCTATGAGCAGTACAAGAACATTCAGCCCTGGCTGCAGCGCAAGTAAATATAAGATTGATAGCTGCAGGACTCTTATTAACACACTCTCTCTTTCACTCTAGAAATGAAGCTGGCGAACAGAAGGGTAAGGCACAGTATTTGCAGTCTGTTGAGGATCGCTCCAAGCTGGACGGTCTGTACGAGTGCATTTTGTGCGCCTGCTGCTCCACCTCGTGCCCATCGTACTGGTGGAATGCGGAGAAGTACTTAGGTCCCGCTGTGTTGATGCAGGCTTATCGCTGGATCATTGATTCGCGTGACGAGAACACTGTTGAGCGTCTGAGCAAGCTTAAGGATCCCTTCAGCGTGTATCGTTGCCACACCATCATGAACTGCACACGCACCTGTCCCAAGGGTCTGAATCCTGGTCGCGCCATCGCGGAGATCAAGAAATTGCTGTCGGGTCTTGCCTCGAAGCCGGCGCCCAAGCTGGAGACGGCAGCGTTGCATAAGTAAATAGATAGAGAGCAATTGTTTCTTGACCTATAGCAACCGCAACATGTTTGTGCATCCTTTGACGCCCCTTCAACAACAATATTTTTGGCTTATTGTTTCTAATTTATTTAAGCTTAAAGTAAAACGACATTTGTTAATACAGTTTGTAAAGGGAACCTTTGTAGTCGCAAGAACGTAATTAACTAAATGGTGTATCTATGAAATGCGTTTCCCAATTTTCAATTTTCTTAGGGAGCTGTTGGCGACGTCTCGTCATTCATCTGTATATCATCGGCTGAATAAAAGTCCTGGGTCACTGGAATAACACGGTCGTTGGTCTCGTCGTCTTCCTCATCGTGACTGTCCGTATCCTCACTATCATCGTTTGCTATATGAACCAAAAATTGTTAATAAACAATTCATTTTTATTGATTGTTTATTTACCATCCTCATCGTCGGTCTCGATGCCGGGCATGGTGAGCACCTTGCCAAGTGGCTGCAAATCCGTGGCTGCAGTCTTCAGCGATTCACGCTATACGTAATTGTAAATTACACAAATAAAATCTATATAACAAGATATATCTGATCAAATTTTACCCAATTTCTGCGCTCATCCTCGTAGCGCTTTGTTTGTGCCTCATCGTCGGTGGCAACGTCAAACCAAAAGCGATTCGCCACTGATGGCTTAAGATTGGGAAAGAATGGTATCATTGACATCTTAGGATTTTCAATCAAAGTGTGTTTTCCGTTTAATTTTTGTTTATGTTCCTTTTGTTTTTTTTTTTTGTTTGCAAGCAAATTATGTCGACAGTCCGGTAACTTCGCAAGTGTGTACATGCAAAACATCTGCACTTATCGATTAACGCTGTTGTGAGTGTTACTACTCTTTTCTATTGGGCATTTTTCCTCAAATTAGTTTTTTGGTCCAGTCGACATATAGATTAATATAAATATAATCTATTTAAAATGTGTTTATTAAATGTTAAAGTTAATATTATAAGAACTATATCGGCGTTTCTGTATTTTGGTATATTTGCGTTAAATCGACCTGAATTTGAAATACATCGGTGGTTGCCATAAGAAATCGATGATTTTGCCATCGGTATTTCACCTCTTGTTATCGTCGGCAACTCGCATATCGAGAACACACATATTTATTATTGCATTGGAAGGTGGACAAAAATAAAAGTCAAAACCAAACTATGATTGAAATTACCTGCAACGATCGCCTGGGGAAAAAGGTAATATAGTGCTGATACATAGTAGATTAGTTAATTAATGTGGATAATTGGTAATACAGGTGCGCGTGAAATGCAATCCAGACGACACCATTGGCGACCTCAAGAAACTGATTGCAGCGCAAACAGGCACAAAGCACGAGAAAATTGTGCTGAAGAAGTGGTACACTATCTACAAGGATCCCATTCGCCTATCTGACTGTGAGTAGTCAATTATTTACATTGTGAACTTACTTTTTGAAATGATGTATTCACTTACAGATGAAATTCACGACGGCATGAATCTGGAGCTGTATTACCAATAGATTGGACTGGATCTAAATACCAGCTCAATGAATACAAAACACATTTTTTTTACTGTCTGCTATGTAAACATAATTTATAGAAATAAACGATTGTAAAGATTTTAATTATTAAATTGAAATATTTTTATATTTAAGTTTTTCTTACACTTATTAAGCAAAAGTCTTAAAGGCTCTCGTACTTTTCAAATGTTTGTTTTTTATTTTTATAGCTTTCAAAGTATTACATTCTTTAAAATAGAAAATATGTTTATTAAATAGTAAACTAAAAATCGGAGTCGCAGTTTTTGAATATACTGTCATACTTTGGGAAGTGTAAAATCACGGACGACAACTAGTATATTTTTAAACTCTAGATGCGGTCACGCTGTTCGTAAATATTCGACATTCGTAATTTTTCGGTCGCTCAAATCGGACGCATTTTGTTTTGAATTCATGCGCATAGTCTATTTTTAAAACGCGCCGCGACCGCCAGTGAATACTAAATTGTGCAAAAGCACATGAAAATAAAAACTTTATAATTATTATTGCGTTACACAAATTGAATGTGTACAAAGTAAGAGAATATCATATAAATTTTTCGCTCTCTAACGCAATCGCTTGTATGTATACGTGTACGTGTGTCGGTGTGTTTATGTGTGTGTGTGCTGCGTGCCTCTTTTCCTTTTAGCCCGCTACAACAACAACGAAGCGTCGTCGTTTTTGGTGACGCAGATATGGCTGGGGAGGGAAAACTTGTTTAGATTTTCACACACCGAAAAACTAGAAGAGAAATACTTTGCAAAAGGGCGAAGCATTTGTCGATCGATTAACACTAAAGCAACGTCAGTTTGTTTATGGTGTGGTCACACTGTAGACCGTATTTGTTGTATTTTATTTCCTTTGTGCTTCGCATTCGCATGCCCTTATAGTATGTACGTGTGTGTGCGGCTGCTATTTGCCGATTTGTGCAAGGCCCACCGGCAATGCGTATGGCTGTGTGTGTGCAGTTGTTGTTATTATTTTTAGCATCAACTGCACGCTCTCATTGCAATCTAATTAAAAACTCAAGCAATTGAGCTCATTTCCACACACGCATTGCATAATTTGTAATGTTAATGTTTTGGGCACTCGAGCATTGCAAAGAAACCGGGCACAAGTATTTCTGTATGTGTGTGCGTGCAATCTGTGTGTGTGCTTAAGAGTTTCGTCAGCAGCGAGTTTCATTAACAATTGTAGCTCGTTTGGTCCCCCTTCTTGTTTTTTTTACCTCCTCCCACTTTGAAGTGAAATCTTTGTTGCGTATTGTAAACAACCCACACCCTGTTACACATACAAGCATACGCATAAACAAACATGCTGAGCATTTGTTAAATTAGGAATTTATTACCTCCCCCCTGCCGCATATAATCTTGATGGCTTTTCTTTGCCCTTGCAGCTAGCTCCATTAAGAAGAAGCATAAGCAGCAATGAGTGGGGAAATTTATCAGATAGAGACGCGCCGGCGATCGCGCTCGAAGACGCCATTTCTGCGCTCTAGCTGCGATCATGAGAACTGCGATCACGCCGGCGAGGAGGGGCATGTGCATCACAAGAAGAAGAAGTCATCGGCAGCCCCAAATGTGCGGTAAGTACTTGTAACTCTTTTGCCCATTAACCCAAAAAAGAAAAAGAAAATAGAACACGTCGCTTATCACTTAAAACACAACAGCGCTTTGCTATCAGCAAATGAAACCGAACTTCATTCATCTGATTAAAGATAACTGCACAAAATAGTTGCTGAGTCCAAAAATAATAAACGTTAATTTTGAAAACAAACGCTCAGCGTCATTAATACAACGCACATGGTCACCCTGTTGGGATTGCGTACATGTGTGTGAGTGACCATGACGTCATCGCCTTGTTATTCACACTCTCAGCGAAATTCTTAATAACACAAGCAGCTGAAATTGCGAGCACGCTAGTGATGATCACTCATTCACTGTGACTGTGACTGGGAACTCGCATTGGCAAGCAGTCACTGTTTTACAATGCGACCTTATTCAAAATGTAAAAATATTAGCATTTCTATTTAAAACAATTTGATTTATTTTTCGATTTATGTGAACTAGTAATTCTACAAAAACTGCTCATAAGCACTACATAAATATGAGTATGTAAGAACTGAACGTGATTTTGAATTAATGATATTAATGATGACAAGATATTTAAAATAGATTACGATTACCAAATTTAATGTAGATGATGGCAAATTAGAACTATCTTTTCTTCATAATAATTCTAATTCATAAAAACTTTAGATTTGCATTGAAAATCAGTATGGGAAATCGATTGTTTTATTTTATTTCATTATTTTAATTTATTACCATCTGTTAAATTCAAGAACTTTAATTCTATTTTATAAAAGATGCGAATTATAGTTGGCAAGCCTTCATTATATTTTAATATCTCTAAGCTATGTTCACTGTGATTGCTGCCTTTCACTTTTTTAGAATATGACCTCATTTATTGCTTTAAATACCGAATAATGCTAGTTGTCTTAATATTGATAAAAAGCAAATTCCTAAAGTTATAGATATCTCATTCAAATCAAATTCAAAAGCAAATTTAGAGTTGAGCATTCGCATTCGCTGTGACTTTGAGTCACTGTTTTACAATATCAATTACTAATTGATGCTAAGTGCAGATTATTAAAGATATTGATACGTATAGACAATGTAGATATAATAACTAAACAAGCTTCCACAAATGGGTGCGCAGTCGCGTGAAACATTTTTGTTTTTGGCGCGCAAATTAAATTGAAACGTTTTGAGGCTCGCTTTTTAGTGGATTGTTGTTCATCAGCGCAACGATGACGACATCGTTTGATGAGGTTGGGGGTAAACTTGGCCATGAGAGATTTGTTTTCACGTTGCTGTCGTTTTTTCCGTTTGCTTTTCAAGCCACAAAACTCAAATGCCGTTGGCCAGCGTTGTTGTCGTCGTTTGTTGTATGAAGGTCAGACAGGTTTATATTTGTAATTCATTTGTGAGCGCGCGTCTCGGTTGCTCTTTTTATTTTGGTTTTGTGGTTTGTTGTTTTGATTCACATTTAGCGTAATGTGTGTGTTGTGTTGTGTGATTTCCGCAAACATTACTAAAACCCATTTGCATATGATATATTTGCAGAACCATTGTTGAGGAGCACGTCGAGCATGCGACCACCAGCAGTAGCAGTAGCAGCATCAGCACAACAACCACACGCTCCAAGGGATTCACTCAGCTAACATCGCTGTATTCGGGTGACGAAGCAACACCGGATGCCAAACGCAACCAACAAGCGGGCATAGCCAGGAGCAGCAAGACGTCCACAGTGACCACGATGTTGACCAACACCAGCCAGAGATTGGGTAATGCGCTGCACAGCTTGACAGCAGCAGCGACCTCGACACCACGTAATCACTTGGAGACCACGCAGAATGTGCTCAACTCGGCACAGGAGCGAAGTCGCACAAATGGTGCTGCCAATTTGAGTCCCGATCACATCGCCTACATTGAGTACAGAGATGCGGGAGAATACTGGAAGTGAGTAGGCTAAGCAAATCAAAACAGTCTGAGAATTGTATTTCTTACTGTTGTTTTTTTTTGAGTCAGTTATTAATCATGTGTACTTTTACGCCTTGTAGCAAAACACCGAAGACGGATTATACGTACTCGGAACTGTCGCCACATCGTCGCCAGCTGGCCCCTGGCATCGTTGCTATGCCGAATATGTCGCGACGCAGTCTGGCCAATCATAACGAGCGCGTTGATTTCATGGTGCAACAGAATCCAGCCCAAGAGGAGTTCATACGCCGTCGCTATCAGGCGAATTACACGCATCTGAACTACGATTCCAACGATGAGGTGGACATAACACGTTTTGGTCAGCAGAAGCAAAGCTGGTGGCTGTTGCGTTTCATCACCTTCATTGTGACCAGCGTGAGCAGCACTTGGTCGCGTATAACCAGCAGCTCCTCCAACTCAGCGGAATCGAATACATATAAGAACTATTATGTCAATCAACAGCGTCAGCAGCAACAAGGACTTCTCGCCACTGTCGTGTCGAGTGTATATCGTTACATTTACTTGGGCATTGCATCGGTGCTCAGTTTGGATACTTGGCTATTGAAATCGGGAAATGCGGAGAACAAGTCGAAGAAGCGTTTCTTAATCTTGTTGCTGCTACTGTTGCCATTGCTGTTGCTAGCGGGTGAGTCTGAGAAATGAGAAAATAGATTCAATAGATGGCATCTAATTTGTATATTCAATGTAAAGTCAAATATTTATAACATGCGCGCCCTGACATTGAGCAGAGCGTTGACAGCTAGCTGCTGACCTTGAGGCATGCCTCATACTTACCGCATATAACATATATGCACATATAGTTCACCTCTAGCTAAACTTGTCGCCTCTAGCAAAAATCATGACGTCAGCAGTGCGCGCAAATATGGAATTATATTTGATTTTATGCTGGAATGATAGCTGCTATTTTATTGATTTAATATACGAAACAAACAAGAGAAAACATTTTGCTGATTGCAACTTCCCAAACATTATTGCAGGTCTGTTCTATTATCTACATCCCAATGAAACCTTCCCACCCAGCTCCCTCAATCTCAACACATTCACACTACCCGATTTACCCAAGTTAGATGTTAGCGCCTATTTCAATGCCGAGCAATATGAATCGCTGCGTTCCCAGACCGTCGAGCAGGCGGTGAAATTGCGCGATTGGGCTGATGATTATTTGCTGTATTTGCAAAAGATCGGTCAGAATGTGGCCAACAAGGGACGGCAGTTGTTTCAGGCCAACGATGAGGTCTATTATGAGCGTATCTAATGAATATTTTCAGCATTTTTGCCATCGTTTCGTTTTCGAGCTGCTGCAACAGTTGCTCGCCTAAGAAAAGTAGAGAGACACAAACAAACACTACAATTGATGTTTTCAATATGAACAATTTCAAGTACAAATTATTAAGCATTTCTTTATTTTTTTGCATTAGCGAGTCGAAGTCTCTCGTTAGTTAGATAACCCACCTACAGATCGTATCATAACATGACATGACACAACATCAAACATATTTACATCCCCTCCACATCCTACACCCTCTCTCTCTCCCTTCCTCCCTCTCAACACTTCTCAACTCTGCCCTCAAAAATGACGCCAAGTGGAAAGAAGGAATAGAGCGCTCTCGAATGTGCAGAATTCAATTTTTAAAAAAAAAACTTACATTACAAAATTATATTCATTCTTTTTTTTGTCGAATCAATTTGTTGAAGGCTTTTGATTTAACATAAATAAATTAAACCAATTGCCCGCGACAAGTATTCATAATGATTTTTGTTGTCAAACAACGTTCAATTTATTTGTGTAATTCTTTCGTTTGTTTGCCTTTGTAAATGTTAATTAAATAATAAAACAAAACAAACATTTTGAAAAGCGAAATAAGAATAGTTTGTTTTATTTGCCATTTTATTTGAGTTATTGCAACGATTGCGCGATGAAATGGTAAGTAAAATATCAATATGAATCAATATTAGTTGGCCAGGCAAAAAATTCAACTGAACTGAACATAAACAGAACTCTATCCTTCTGCATTTGGCGTCGTCCCCCGAAACCGATTCCTGCCCCCATCCCCCAGAAGCAGTTCCTCCTAACATCAACCAATTGTTGCAAAGAAGAAGTGTCTGCAAATGTAGAAGGATATTTTTTCTGTTGGTCGCCAACTAATGTTGTTTCTTTGTGGCTTTCAGCTTGGCATCAACTACCTCAGGATCAGCGCCTGGAGTTGGTGCAACGTGGCGAGGCTTTGTTGCCGTTGCCACTCACTTTGCTGGCCGCCGCTCGAACGCAGCTGTTGCAGGCTGGAGTCGCGATCAAGTCGCTGGTGCAACTGCCAAGCGGACAAACGGAGTCGGAGGAATCAGCGGCCACTATCAAGCTGCAAATGGAGCAAATGCAGCAGAATATGCGCAAATCGCTGACGCCCGAGGAGTATGAGAATATACTGAATCATGTGAATAGCTATGTGCAACAGCTGGTGGAGCTGAAGTTGCAGCAGCAGCGCGAGACGCAGGCACATCAGTTGTCGCCGCAACAAATTCAAATCATTGTGCAATTGATGCGTGAGAATCTGCAACAATTTGCGGCGCAGAAGACGCAGCTCAGCGAGCAGCAGTTGGCGGATTTGGCGCTGCAGTTGAAGCTGCAGCTGCAACAGGCGGGCGAGTGGCAGACACAGCAACCGGTGAGCTTAACTCCAGCCCAGCTCGAGGAGATTACGCGTTTGATCAAAGCGGAAGTGAAACTGGAGGAGAATCATTACACTTTGCTGATGGAGCGCATTGATTTGACGGCGCTGCTGAAGCGTTTGCTTGCGGCACCAGAGCTGACAGAGTTGGTGGATAGTCGCATCCATTTGGCCATCAACCAGAAGCAAGAGCAGCACGTGGAGGGATCTGGTGGCCAGCAGCAGGTGAACGCACAACAAATCGAGCAATTGAATCGGGAAATTGCATTCATTAAGCTAGCACTGTCGGATAAGCATGCAGAGAACGCAGATCTGCAGCAATCGATCAGCAGTCTGAAGCTGTCACAGGACGATCTCTTGGCACGTGTGCAACAGCATGAACTCGCACAGGATCAACGCTTCAGCGGCTTGCTGGCGGAGATCGAGAGCAAATTGACGGCGCTGAATGAATCGCAGTTTGTGCTCCTCAATCGGCAGGTGAAGCTGACGCTTGTCGAGATGCTGGGCTTCAAGCAGGCGGCTGGCGTCTCGATCGAGGATGACGTGGATTTGCAGAATTGGGTGCGCAGCATGTTTGTGGCCAAGGAGTATCTGGAGCAGCAGCTGCTCGAGCTGAATCAGCGCACCAACAACAACATACGCGAGGAGATCGAGCGTTCCAGCATCGTGCTGATGGGCGACATCAGTGAGCGTCTCAAGCGAGAGATTCTGCTCAGCGTGGAGGTCAAACACAATGCCAGTGTGCAGGCCCAGAAGCTGGACATGCAGGAGCAGCAGGTGCGCGACATTGTCAAGTCGGTGCTGGCCATTTACGATGCCGACAAAACGGGGCTCGTTGACTTTGCGCTGGAATCGGCGGGTGGCCAAATCTTGTCCACACGCTGCACCGAGAGCTATCAGACCAAGTCGGCCCAGATCTCGGTGTTTGGCATACCGTTGTGGTATCCCACAAATACGCCCAGGGTTGCCATCTCTCCGAATGTGCAACCGGGCGAGTGCTGGGCCTTTCAGGGATTCCCCGGTTTTCTGGGTAGGTAGACGGCATCATTGAATAGGCAATTATTTTGCAAAATTTGTTTCCAATTCAATGCAGTGCTGAAGCTTAACTCCCTGGTCCACGTCACAGGCTTCACCCTAGAGCACATCTCCAAGAGTCTTTCGCCCACCGGACGCATTGATTCAGCGCCCCGCAATTTTACAGTTTGGGTAAGTCGTTAAGATTACAATAAATGTGAAACAGATGAACAACTTTCTGTATTCATTGCAGGGACTCGAGCACGAAAAGGATCAAGAGCCGGTGCTCTTTGGTGAGTACGAGTATCAGGACAATGAGGCAGCGCTCCAATACTTTGTCGTCCAAAACGTGGATATAAAGCGGCCCTATGAGATCGTCGAGCTGCGCATCGAGACGAATCACGGCCATCCGGATTACACGTGTCTCTATCGCTTCCGCGTCCATGGCAAACCGCCAGGCGCATAAGAAACAAAAACCCACCCCTCAGGTCTCCCACAATATACATATATATAGTCATAAGATCAAGTTCAAGTCAGGTGTACATAAACAATGTCCGTGCCTTAAAAAGGAAAACAAACAAACTCTTAACAGCAGCTACTTACAACAATTACAACTATGCTGATAGGTTATAGCAAATTAGAGTCTATATATTATTGTATGATAAATAAGTCGGGGCAAAGTGTGAGCGTTAAGTTCAATTTGTATATATATGCGTATATATAATCTAGAGTTTAAGCTTCATTCAACCTTTCTAAACTACTATTGTGTCCTATATTATTTATTATGTTTTTAGTTGTAAGTTTTTAACTGAATTTTTGTACCAAGCACAAGGCGCAAGGAGCAAATCGCAATTGAATTGATTGAGAACGCATTTGCAAGTTAATTTTAAATTGTTCTTTTGCCATTTTTGTATAACGTTTAAAACTAAATAGTCATAGGCTTATCTAACTAACTTAAACGGAGCCATATGCTTGCTATATCATTAAAATTGTTATAAGTTACCCATGAGTTAAGTTCAAATTATGAATTATTTATATATCTGGAATCCCAATAGAAAACTCTGCTGAAACACTGAAATACTATAGATATATCTCGATTTGAAGGCACTTAAAACATATCTCGAAAGCAAAACAAACACACAAACTAAGTTTAGCAAGTGAACCCAAAAATAGTTAACTAATTAGTTGTACTAACTACACGCTATTGTTGTTAAATATTAAGTACCAATTTTTGTATCCTATATATCTACCACTATATCTAGGCTAAACACAAAACTGATGTTTGAAACGGTTTTGTTGTTGAATTCGCCATCTCTCTACGTCCAAATTATTGCAGTTCTTTTTCTTACTTTTGAAATAAATGCGTTGCACAATGAAACTCTGAATGTTTTATGTTTATTATGTACTTCAAATCTGGAATGAATTAGATATATGATTGCTTAAAAGTTATGCCCAGATTGTAGTAATAAATCATATATGTTATATATAAACTTGGTATTAAAAAAGTAAGAGAGCCGAGTCGAGTGTGGTTGACTGTGGGATTTTCGCTACTGATTTTGAATAACAGCAAAATATACCACAAAATATACTAATATATACCGAAGGCTATATTTGGTATATGGATGTAGTACGAAATTCGAAATATACCATAAAGCACATTGTTCATTCAGCCAAAGCAGCTAAAACCCAGACCCAAATCAGAAAATTTAAATCAAATATCAAAATTAAATATTGAATTAACAAGGCAGACATTTGAAAGTTCAAAACTACAGCGCTTAATATTAAAAATGGTTAATGTAGTATCAAAACTTTACTAATATGGATTAAATTCTAATGAATTAACTCTTAAAATTAATATTTTTAAATGCCATTACTTTTTAGTTTATCCACTTAATATCGAATTTGGAAGAAGGTATTTATTGCTTGAACTCATTTATATTTGTTGGCCATAATGACTTAGTATTCAATACTTCATTTGAATTTGCTAAAAAATAGATTCAAATAGATTTACATGAAATGAAAACTAAATTTATCTTTAATATATTTCAATGCTGACTTTTATATTTATTGCTTGGCTCAGATTAAATTATTGCAGTTATTCTTATTAGTTAAATTTTGTTTTTAATTTTTTTCAATTAGATATTTAGTTTTTATTCCTATATTTGTATTTACTGGACATAATAACACAGTATTCAAATACTTCTCTTGAATTTACTAATGAATTTAACATTCCTCTAAAATTGAGTGATTTTAAAAAAAATTATATTTTTCTTTTATCTATTTCAATGCTGAATAAGGAATTTATTGCTTGGCACAAATTAAATCATTGCAGTAATTCATGTAGTTTTTTGACAGCTATTTCTTTATTATGTTATGTTAATCGAGTAAAAGGCTTGTCTCAAATGAAATATAACACAATTGAAATATGCAAAGCGTTTGCCAAGTGCGATTTTAAATGCTGCCTAGCTCAAACATTCCAAAGATAACTCAATTACAATTACGATTTCTGCCCTCCATTTCCTGCTGCATTGTTTTGGCAATAGTTTTGAAAAGTGTTTGTCATTATTTTGTTATCAACAAATGAACAGAGTTGTTACAACTTTGTAAGTGTGTGAGTGTGAGTGAGTCTGTGTGTGTGTGTGTGTGTGTGTGTGGTTTATATTAGATAAGCTCATTAACAGATTTACAAGATTCTCATTAAAGTGTATTGTCGGAGAAGTCTATTATTATCCTGCGAGGCATTTCATTTGCAAAATTTCATTTTCCTTTCATGTTGTAATTTAACTGAATTCCACTTGGGGTACTAAAATGAACGTTGTGAGTGTTGTGAACGTTGCAATTGCAAAGCAGACTGCAAAATGTATTTATTTCAATTTTGGCCATAGTCAGCAACAGCCATAAATACGTAAGTGTAAGTGTAAGTGTGTGTGTGTGTGTGTGTTGTTGCACATGTGTGTGTGTGTGTGTGTGTTTGTGAAGACAAGTTAAGCCAAGCAATCCTGGCAAAAGGAGTTCATATTTGGCAACGAAGTCGTTTGGCACGCACTTAATTAAAAGCCGCTGCCGACTGACTGAATGAATGACTGAATGACTCAGTGGCTGAGTTGAGTGAAATGCTTGCTACATTTTGGGGCAAGGCATCGCTTGCAAAATAGATGAAATTGCAGTGCTTAAACTTGTAGAGTGCCACGGATGGGGGCACAAACATAAGAGCTGTGGGGTAAAAGAACGTGCCACCTTCCTCCCACCTTTCTTCGTCTCTCCATCTCTCTGTCGACATAAAAGGCATTGCTTACGTGTCTCTCTCTCTTTCTCACTCTCTGTCTGTTGCTCTCAGTGCGTAATTACTGAATGACCCCCCAGTTAAAGGAGTTAACCCCGCCCAGCTTTAGCACATTCTTTCTACGTGTTTATTGCAACCTGGCTTTAATTGTTTGGGGGCGTTTAGGGGCCAATATACTTCTTCGTACTTCTACCAAAGCAGCTAAAAAACTTTCCATTTTTCTACTTGTTTTTTTTTTTCCTTCTTTTTGTGCCGTTGCAAGTGAAATTTATTTGGGCCTCATTAGACTTGTGCTGCCACCCAATGCTCGTTAGTTTTTTTATACTCTTGCAGCGGGAATTAACAGCTTGTCGAGGAAATTGCTACGTACTTTAAAAAGACAAGATGATTATCATATAATATATAAATACAAATATAATTATTGCTGTGATATGTTAAAAAGTAACTCATTATGATTTACTGTAGAAAATTTTAATAATTATATTTGCAATATAATTTTCCAATATAAAGTTTTGCATAGTTTTGTAATGATTATAGATTAAAGTAATGTGCCAGAATATATATTTATATATTCCTTTTGTTCGTTGATCGTTTGCTGATTGTAATAAACTTCAAATTTTGTTCGCAGCTGTGTATTCCCATTTCATGCATTTATTATCACAAAACTAGAACATTTTCACCTTTCCAAGTGCCAAATAAAAGGCATCTAATATTCGACTTGGTGATCATAGAAACTTTGCTGATGTGCTTTTATATTTTTTTTTTTGGGAATTTCAGGTGGGAGAGGTGAAAGAGCGTGTAGCAGGTTTAATTTGTTTACACAATTCTTGCCACACAGCGAGTGGCATTTTGTTTGAGTTGAGCTCAAAAACGAGCGAAGAAAAATGCAAGCAAAATAAAATTACAAAATTGAAAACAACTTTAACTACTCAGAAAGTTTACTGGGTGTAACAATTAAACAGCAGCTAAAAAATAGTGACTAATGAGAAAAGTTTTACTGAGCTCACAGCTAACAGCATTAAAAAATCAAACAAAAATAAAATAAGAATGCGAATGTGAATGTGAAATGAAATCAAATATATACTCTCTTATATAACAAATAAAAGTGTGTGCGCAAAAACTTTCACATCGTTGTGCTCTGGGTGTGTTTGTGTGTGTGTATTGTAACAATTGGCCAAAAGCAGTGAAAGTGTGTGCGCCATAAAGCGAGTTGGCTAAAACATTGAAATCATTACAGCTCCATGTGTTGTTGAGATTCTCTACTCTCTCTCCTGGTTGCGCCATTTATCAGTGCAAGAAAATCAGAAACTTTGACACAACTTCAACTGGAGCTGATAAGCATTGAAAGCGCTCATAATATCAAATACTTTGGCCAAGTATTTGCGCAATAAGAATATGGGGCTCAAACTTCCATTCGACCTTTATGGGCATTCTGGGAACGCTCTCTCTCTTTCTCTCTCTCTCTTTCTTTCTTTCTCCATCTTGCAACCCGGGGGCAAAATGGGCCAACGTTGGACGTCACCAGCGGCACGCGACTCAGTTTCTGTTTCAGCTTAAGTTTTGTTGATTCCCTTTTGCTTTAATTATACCCTGTAAACGAGATTGTTGTGTGAAGTACTTGGAGTGATTTCAATATATACACTAAAATTGTTTTTCTTCTCTGAGGTTTCTTTAATAGTTATCTTTATATTTATCATTATTTTTTCTAATTCAAATTTATGTCATAATTAATACAGAACAATTGTATAAGCAATTTTGTAAGGTCTTTTCTTAATTCACTTTTTGTAGCATACTTTTTTGGGCATCTGTAATAGGGTAAAAAATATTTCCTAACTTATTTATATTAATGTTTTTAATTTCATTTATATGATTTTCTTCTTCTACTTTTATCTTCCGTATTCAACTTAATTACAAGCATTTCGTTTATTCATTCTACAAACCATATAATTCAGTAGTAATATATAGTAGTAATATATATTCAGTAGTAATAAGGTAAAGGTTTCTTTATTTTTTGTCTTCAGTGTTTTTGTATTCACTTTTTAATTTTAATCCGTCTTACTTTTTTAGGAAGTGATTATAAAACAAAGTATTAATAACTTTTATTTGATATATTATTAATTTAATTTATTTGAGATATTTGAAGTTGATGTATCAAATATTTAAAATCACTAAAATAGGCTTTATTTCAATATTTTTTTCTTCAGTATTTTAGTATAAATATTATTATATTATTTTATATATTTATTATTTTGTTGAAGCACATTTATATATTTATGAATTTTATTTATACGAAAGTATTTAAATTAAGTTAAGAATTAAGTCACTATTAAAAATGGCTTTAAAAGCACTTAAGTCGTGCATGCTCCACTGTGTTTGCGTTTTCAATTGTTTTGTCTTTAAATTCGCTGAAAATATGATTAGGATTTGCGTTGGTGGCATTCGCTGAGAAAAAACAGTTTGACAGTGTTGTGTATGCAAAAAAAACTGTGGGTATGTGGGCGTCTTTGAATTTGCCACTAAATGTGGCAGACTCTGCGATGAGACATGCAACAATCAGCATTAGATATGCGCATACATTCGGCGGCATTGCCAACTTTACTTTCCAATTTACAATTCAAGTGTCACTGTCTGTGTGAATGCGAATACATGTGTGTTGATGTTAGTGTATGTGTGAGCGAGTGTGTGTTTGTGTTTGCAACTTGTTGGAAAAGTTTCGGCAATGCTTAGTTAGAGCCATTTGTTTGAGTTGCGGCCATAATTAAATTTGCAGTTAGACAACTTTAAAATAATTTCACAGGCCGTTAAGCTGGTCCAAAAGCAGGATCAAAGCTCGTCGTCGTCGGTGGTGATGGTATTCCCGGTAAATGGTAGAACAAAATACAGTTAGAACTTTCAAATTGATTTTCAGCCATTTGGCTGACATTTGTGGCCACATTAGCTGGCATACATGCTGAGCCGGAAATGTATTTGCTTTTGTGGCCATAATGAAATAAACTTGTCACACGTTTGCCCATTATTGTCTAAGCATTGAGTGCGCTTCTGCTCGTTTCAACGGCCCCGGATTCGAGTTCAAAATGCCGTAGTCAAATGCAATAAATGTTGCCCGCAGCTGGCTGTGTGGAAATTTTCATTGGAAATTAAATTACGCATGAAACTTGTTTACAAATCCAAAGTTAATCCTTACTCAGTCCTCTCAGTCTGTCAAGTCAGTTAGGCTCTTGCCAGTCAGTCAGTCAGTCAGTCAGTCGGTGAGTCGGTGAGTGAGTGAGGGAGTCAGTTGTGTCCTGTCTTGCTCACATTAACCTTAATTAAGTGACAAACAACATCCGTTGGAACGTTGTCTCAGTCCCTTTGAACCCCGAAGTTCGACTCGCTCTCTCTTCATTTACAGGCAATTGAATTTTAATAGGATTTTGCTTTCGCCCTGCCCCTCTAACTTACAGACTCGACTGACTCACTGACTGAGTGACTGAGTGACTGAGTGACTCGCTCCCTGGGCGCCTTTTGTAGCAGAATTGTAACATAGCCTTGCAGCTGCTGCTGTTAACCTTCTACACGCCTCCTCCTGATACCGCCCCGCCCCTTTTCGTCGATTGTCAAGTGTCCATTTGCATATTTGTCGTTTCAGTTGCGCAACTTTTGCGCCCTTTGGCTTTTACTTATTTTGTTCGCTCGTAATTCAATTTATTTGCAATGCTCGCAAATTTTTGGTGAAAGTGAAAAGATTTCTCCATCATTTCGCCTTTTGTTTTTCAGCTTGTGTCGCTATGTATATATTGTATATAGTATTGAAGTTGCGTTGCGGTTAAAGCGGCCACAAGCCAGTTTAAGGGGTCTTAACGCATCATTTAAGCTGCTGACATCTGACCCAAGAGGCCAGGCATCCGCAAGCAGCTGGAACAGGAGTTGGAGGAGGATGTCCTGCCATAGAAGTTCCCTTAATTAAAGATTAAATGTGCTAAATTGTGCGGCCCTTTTGGCAGCATCAGACAAAACTTGGCTTTAATGCTTCTGCTGATTGCTGTTGGCTGGAGCAGCTGCTGCTCATGGCTGGTGGACAACATGAACTGGTGCTACACATGCAGCCAGGCAGCCATCCAGTCAGCGAGCGTCCAATCCATCCATCAATCAATCAATTACGCTTAGAAGTGCGTCAGTACATAAGAGAGAGAATGGCAATAAAACGTGCCTCGAGTTCAGTTTTGTCAGCGAAATTTACGACCAACTTTTTCCTAACAACAATGAATTGATATTGAAATTGAAATGTAACGTTCCAATCCAGCCTCCAAACACTAATGGCAGCAAAAATCTTTTGTGAACTTGTCGCGGTAGAAATCCGATTCTCCTCCATTTCCTCTTTCCACTCCCCCTCTCCCCCGCTGTCACGCATACAGTTTAGACACCATCTATAATTAAAATTGAGCTTTTAGTTCTATATTTTGCTTCATATGAAATGCGGCATGAAATTTAATCTCTACTGAAAATTTCATTGGGCACGATTGAAATAAATTTGATTTTTCTTTTTGGTTGTGCGTCAATTTTGTGCTTTTTGTTTACATTCTGCCATTGACTTTAGTTCATTTTCCCCGAGTGTCGTGTGTGTGTGTGTTTATTTGTATGTTTTGTGTAAATGCACGAGTAGTGGCTCATGTTTAATGAATTTTATACAATATTTACAATGTTTATTATTTACATTTTTCATTTATTTAACAGACACACGAATGGTGTCCTTTGTCGTACAAATTCCCCATGATTCCCTGCCGTAAGTTGCACTAAGCTGCAAAACAATTATTTAACTGCAAAAGTGTTTCATGCTGTCAACTGGACATGGACAGCACATCCTGTCGGCAGTCCAAACAAAAGGAATACGAGTAAACATTTCAAATTGATATAAAAATGCAGCATCGAGAGCGGCGGAGAAAACGAGAAGCTGAAACCAGATTCATGCAGCTTGTCAGGCGATTAAATTAGTTTCGTTTACTTGTTAAAAGTTGAACTTTAACTTAAAAGTATTCACTTCGCTGCGAGTGCGTGTGACAATAATTTGTCTGCCTGAAAGTATGCAACAGCAAGTGCAGCAAAAGGTTTATTCCCTGGGCACCGATAAGTATGCAACACTTTTTGTACTGTGAGTTGTAGTTTGAGCTGACAGTCGTAATATTAAATGTATATGAATTTGAGCAACGCTTTCAACACGTTATTTATTTATCTTTGTTTTTACAGGGTAACTTTGAGTCGCGCACGCCTTTGCGGTGCATTCGTACGACGCTTAATCAGAGCGGCCACAGTTATTGCAGCAGCCGCAGCGCTAAGAGCGAGTTGTCACAGTTGTGATGGCCACCACATCATTATGACTCTGCCACTGCGATACTCGTACTTAAATGCAAACAGCCAACACTCACAGAGTATATATATATTTTTATATATCCCTCACCACACACACATACAGTATCATGTGTTGTGGATAAAGTACTCGCTATAGCTCTCGCTCTCGTTTACGTTCTCGTTCTCATCTCGGAGTCGCAGTCGCAATCGTTCTTTTTTTTTTTTTGCCATGACTGCGGCAACTGCTGTTGTTGACACAATTTCGCGCTGTGATTTCGCGCTGTGATTTCTGCACTCGCATTTTATTTACGAGCTTGCAATTTATCGAAGTTTGCCTTGCCATATGCCGTGCATTTCTTTTATTTAAGCTGTTTGCACATGGCCAATGTCACAATTGCACATTGCAATCGTCGCGCATTCCAATTGCAACAGCAACAGCAACAACAACTGCAACTGCCACAGCCACAGCGACAGCCATTGTCAAAAGTTTAAACAAAAGCATGAACAAATAAAAAGCGTCTTCAACTATTTGCCGAGAATTTAATTGAATCAGCGAGTTGTTCATTAGCTGTCAAGCTGATCTGCATCCTGTGGCAAGCACATTCATTATTATGCCTGACGAATGCGTTGCATGCAATCACCATCAATTATTGCGTCTTGTGTTGCTCGCAATCAAAACAATTAATATACTACGCCCACACACACACGGCGTATACGCAATATAATGCGATATGCAGCTATTTATTGGGTTTCTACCGGATAATTTGCTAAATTATTAAACAACTGCAAAGTGTCGGTTTAATTATATATTAATCAATTGCTGTCTGTCTGCAATTGTCAATTGTGCAATCGTTTTAATAATTTTGCTGTCGAGAGCTTAAAGCATTGTTCACTTTCATTTGGGCCAAGTATTGTGCCTGCACTTGGCCATAACTTCTACTTGAATTGAATTGCAGTTGTATCTGTGACATTTACACAGATTTATGCGCCATAAAACAAGGACTAGAGACTCCCACGCACATTTGCTCAATGGCGTTGCCGTTTTTTATGGCTGCCAATAAAAAGCCCACAACAAGTAGCACATTTGTTTATTTCAGGTACTGCGCGCACGCACACACACAAATACATATATTATATTATCCAGCTTTATGTATTTGCCAATATTTCTTGTTTGCTGTACTGTTGTTTTTTGTTGTTGTTGGTTGGGTCTCAGTGAGCATTGCGCATTTGGTTAATTTTAATGCAAACCCGTTAATGCAAAGTAAACACTGTTCGAAATCAAATCTAAATCCTCATTGTTTATCCAAGTTAATTGCGTACAGGTGGACCGCTAAATGTTTGCTTATTTGTTTATGGACCCCTTTCATTAAGAGGTCTGGGGCTGAAAAAAGGTTTCGCCCTACGGTCATTTGACTCCAAGCTCCAAGCTCATTGTGTAGGTGGTATTCCTGTGTTTGCTTGCTTGCTTGCTTGTCGGTTTTTATTATCCTGGCGACATTCTAATTATGCTCAATGCATATTTCATAAGCCCAGCCCTAAGAGTTTTAGCTCAAACGACAGCTAAGCCAAATTGGATACTCCACCCGGGGAGATATAAATATATATATATATACAAGTATATATAGATGCTGGCAACTATCCGCATACCGCAGCAGTGTATTCGAAGAGAGCTGCAACCGCAGGTGCGCTTACCGTGCACTTTAATAAACTTCTTCAAAGTGCACAAAGAAACGCATTGTCTTGGGCTAAGCTCAAGCGAGGGCGGCTTGGCAAGTCGAATTTGATACGAATTTAATGGATCGAGAAACTGACAGCCAATCTCCGGTACAAAGAACTTGGATTGTGAGAAGGTACTTCAGAAGTGAATAAAAGCTCTAAAGAACATAGATCACATCAAAAGATCTGGCTCACAGACTTTTTTAATAAGCCTACTCTTCTATCATACCAATCTTAGAATGAAATATGTAAATTTCACTTATTTTTAATATAGATTAAGTAAGCTTCAATAAAGTATACAAATACCCTATTTCCATTATAATAATTTAAAAGAGGAGCGACCATTTCAATAAAAAGCGTTTGTCTATAACGCGCCATTTTTAATTTCTTGTCGTAGAAATTGAGAAAAAAGTATTGCCTACTTTTAGGAGTTACTTGAAAATATTTGCGTATATAATATGAAATGTCATAATTCTTCGGTTGATCTTTCAAATGTAATGTTGATTATATAGATAGTTTAACATATATATTTATAATTGATAATATGTGTAAAAGTAGAGATTGATTTACATTAATAATTCTAATTCTTGCTGATCACTGATTTAAACTTGACAGATGACTGTTATTGCTTTTGTTCTACTTTTGACGACTGTTGTTCAACTTCTTGCTGGCTGACGATCTATTACTGACGACTGAAGATACCAATAGCTTCGTTCCTATGAACTTGCTAATGCCAATCGATACCGATACTGCCTCAGTTACATATGAATCTTTACAAAGCGGCTTCAACTAATTAAAAATTAGATATGTTAACACAATAAATATAACCAAACAATAAAAGATACAGATTATTACAGTTTCAAATAAATTTATAATAATATGACAGAAATATAAATATAAAATAACCAATTGTATTATGCATATACATATATTATTTTGTTTAACAAATTATGCTACTTTACTTGCCAGAAATATAAATATAAAATGACAAATTTTATTATGCACTTTATTTGCCAGAAATATAAATAATATAAACATGAAATTACAAATTGTATGTTGCATAAATATCCGTTTTTTTTAAACAAATTTTGTTTTATATTCATTTACCTAATTTGCATAATGTTTCAGTGACTTTCAAAGTCACCCACGTTTGCTGGTAAATTGGAACTGCTAGCCGTGGGCTGATATGCCTGATATGACGGCGAATGCCACCGATGCCAATGTCTTAGTCTGCTAGTTGGCCACTTGGCAGCTCGCTGGCTTTTATAATTGCCATGGCAACATTGCCGTTGCCGTCGAGTTGCAGCAGCGCCAACTTGCAGCGCCAACTTGCAACGCACACTTGCAACTTTTTGCATTTCGTCTATAGTTACAAAAACGCCGTTGTTATCAAATTGCTTTTAGTAATCTCTCATAGTTTCTTTCAAACTCTTTTTTTTACCCCCAACCCATCTTATGGCAGGCCCTTGGGTTCGTTTTCAACAGCGCGATCCTTAATTGCAGGTACTCTTGGGTGAAGTTTTTTTTTCACTTTGCTCCTTTTGGCATTTTTGCAATTATTGTTGTATTCTTTTGCTTTGCAATTAAAATGGGCAAATGATTTGATTTCAGGTTTACGCTTTTTAATGCACACTTTTCTTTTAATCACGCTCATTGTGGGTCATTTCAAGGCGGATGCGATGCGATGTGAAGCGAACAACTTGCAACACAACACGATAAGAATGCCTTTTGTTCCAAATGAATGGAAACTTTGTTAAAGTTTTCCATTTTTTATTTTGTGCTGTGTATAGCGATACGACTGGATGACCAGTTGATATAACTTTCTAAATGTGTGTATAACAATTTTCTCTATGTTGTAAGTTTGTTTGTCAACTTTTCGTTGGCAGCAGGCAGCAGCCGGCAAGGCCAACCAAATCAAAACTTGCCACATTTTCAGCACTCCATTTATGTGCTTTTATCATCTCCAACACATTTTTGTGTGCAAGAGAATTTGCCTGTTTGTTTGTTGTTGTTTTTCAATTCAATGCCAAATAAATAAATAAACAAATTGCCTTTAAATTGGCATTAAGTTGGCAATGAAACCAAAGGGGAGAAAATCAAATGCAATTGAAATGCAAACTGTAACGATTTATTGTGGTTTCGTTTTTGTTTTTTTTTTTTGTGGAACTCCCCAAATAGTAGCAAACTAAGCCATGTTAATTAAATTAAATGCCGCTTTTGCGGTGATCTGACCAAAAAGTAAATTGGCCTAAAACTGTCCAAAAATAAATGCAGCATGCAAAGTGTATTGTTTTGTTTTCGGTTTCGTTACGTTTCGCTTCACATTTCAACCATACAAATACAAATCTGGCATTAGCTCTTTCAATGCCATTGACAAGTGTCTGCTGCAATTGCAACAGCAACTGAAACAGCAGCTTGCCACAACGTTTGCTGTCCAATTTGCATAAAGTGAAAAGTGCCACTGCACTCTGTACTGTGGGGAATGTGATCTATTATTTTTATAAAATTAAGTTCATAGCTTCAAAATCTTAAAATGGAGACATACAACATTTGAAATTGTTAAAAATAATCTTTCTTATTTTAGTATTAAAATAAATTTCAAATTTCATTACCCCCTTAACAACAAATAAGGGAGCGTGGCACTTCGGTTGAACGTATATCTTATAGCTTGATCATTTATCTTCTATATGCCATTTAAATCATGCAGTTATATCAAAAGGCTCAAAAAATATGATATTTCAAACACTTTTTCATTCTGCAAACTACATGTAAAGCTCCACTACTGTTAAGAGAAAGGTTGCTTCCTAAGAAATCGAATTTCTCCAAATGGCACAAAATGCGCAATTAAAAATTATTCAAAGTTTGATTATCCTTCTAAAATCTAAACGTGGACAACTCATTCTAATTTTATAATTTGCAGAAATCTATACATAAAAAAGATTAGCATCAACAAATAGTAAATACATATGAGATCGGTATCCAGTTGAAATTTTAATGTATTACCTTTTCTTGTTAAAAATATATTCAATTGAAAATGCCCTGCAACAATAACATAAATGATTACAAGTGCTGTTACTAACAGCAGACTTTAACAGACGATATGTTAAGGCTGAACTGTTAAGTTAACATATCTTTTATGTAACTTAGCACTTGTGATCCATTCTTAATATGTTAACATCAAAATTTTATAAATTTGGATACTTGTGAAAATTGTCTTTATGCCAATGAAACAGTTCAAATTCTCACATAGTGCACAGTGCAAGTGTATGTGTGTGTGTGGGTGTGTGTATTGTGTATTATGTCAAATATACGGGCACTCGTCTTTTACACATTTTAAATATTTACATACGGCATTTGCATTTACACAGGCCCTGAGCTTTGTGCTAGCTCTTGACCTAGGCCTCAAGAGGCTAAAGAAAAACTCACAGAGCGACAAAGGCTATCCTTTAGAATTTCTAATTGTTATTTAATTTGCATAAACTTAAGACCTGCTTAACCCTTCAGTTGTTTTGGCTTAAGATAGCTCAAATACAAACACATGTCCACAAGAATGATTCATTTTTATGGCCCACACACACACACACAGCTGAGCTGCTCTTGTTGGCTAATTTATAATTCTTTTGGGCAAGTTAAATTTTAATGCAATTTATTTTAATATTTATGGCATAACTTTGTGACATTTTCTTTAACGGGTTGCTCTCTCTCTCTCTCTTCCGCGTTGCCTTAGCAAAAGGATTTGAATGCAAAATCATAATAAATACGATTATTATGCCTAATAAAATGAAACAAAGGCATTTGACAGTTTTATTAAATTTCGCCAGTCTCCTCGACTCGACCACGTCGCAGTTATTCATAGCCCAAAAATGTATAAAATGTGAGTGTGTTTGAGCAGCGGCTGGGATTGCTTGCTTTAAAACAATTACTCAAGTGATTCGGCTTTTTTTTATGGCCTTCAGCCGTCGGCAAATTTCATTCACAGAAGAACTCGTCAAGCTGCTGTCAATTTGTGGATTAAAGAGCAAAGAGAATGAATTTAAATGCATGAATTAATGTCAAATAATCTTTATAATAAAACTGGCCAAAATTTTAGCTATGTCTTTAAATAAGATTATACGTTTTATATAGCTTTTGTTTTGCATTAAATAAAATTAGAACTAAGATGAATATTCCTTTTTATAAGAAATAGCAGATTTATGTTATGAGCAACAAAAAGTACAAGAATTAAGACTCGCAAAAAATATGTGATAATATCTTCTACTGTGTTAAGAATTCAAATACATAATAAAATAAGCCAAGCTAATATAAATATCATATTCATATTCCACTCAAAATGTGATAGAATTATAGTTATAAATAACATATTCATACCATGCGATAAAAATCTGCTGGAATTTGTATTAAAATGAAATCGCTTTTGGTATGCCAAAGAGCATTATATTATCCATGGAAATAGTTTAAAGCAGCTTTCGCAATTTATTTAATTGTCATTTTCGGGGACAATCTAGAATGTAGATGAATCCATAATTCAATTTATCGCATGCAAAGTGAAATTGTTGTGATAAATTGTAAGCAAATATTTTATTGAAGCTAAATTATTATGGGCATAAAATATGCTCAGCAAAATATGTCAAGCTGTTATGACTCATAATGCCACATAGATGGTGGCACTCTCATGTTTCTCTTCTAGTTGATACTCTTGCTGTTGTTGTCCTTGCTGTTGTTGTTGTTGGAGCTGTCTGTGAGGCAATTGACATTTTTCAGATGTCAAGGCACATTGATTTCCGTTTAGTTGGCTGACTTTTTTGGGTACAGGGTAGAGTGAGAGAGACAGACCGGAAAGAGATCGATTTGGCATGGTGTTACACATTTATGACATATCTATGTCATATATCATACGGCATCTACGTCGCATAGAATATGCGTACACATGTGTGCCAACTGTTGCGTACAAAGAGCAGAGCATAAATTTATTTGTAATACTTGCTTGGCATTTTGGGGCAGCATGACAGCGAGACACTTGATGAATATGAAAATGATTGTTACGAGCATTTTATGTAAATGCAAGCACATGAAATTTATAAAAGAAATTAGCAGCTCGAAAAAGAATACACAATGCGGGCCGGGCTCTGGCAATGGAGGAGGGAAAGGAGAAGAGAGGAGAGGCGAGGCAACTGAACTGTTGACAGTTATCCTGACACAAACACGCATTGTCATGTCTAACAAGCGTCAGCCTCAGCCTCAGTCTCAGTCTCCGTCTCAGATTCTCTGCCTGCTTGTCAGTCAGTCGCTGTCAAAGTTATGTGTGTGCCAGCAAAAGACACACACACATAGTACATGATTTTACTCCTAGTGGAAAGTTAGTGCTTAATGTGTGTGTGTGTGTGACGACACATGGCTGCGAGGCTCGCCGATGGATACAACAAAAGAGCCGCAAAAAAGCGTTGAGCATTCAGTTGCACTAAACTCAAAACTGCATCAATTTAATGCAATTTGCATGTCGCTAAAGCACATACAAAAACAATACACAGATTGCTGTTAACAGTCTGTTAACGGAATGTTAACTAACATTCGCTCATTCGAACTCATTCATAAAAAGCAGCAACGAGAGAGCAACAGCTCACAGAGAGAGAGAGAATCCACAATAATCAGAAAGAGAGAGTTGGATGCTGTTGCCGTGTTTGCTTTCTGGCCAGAATATAAATACGGAGTGCACAGCATCAGGCGGCAACAGTGGGCAACGTAACGTTGAGCGTTGTGCGACGTCTTTGGCTTAAATCAGTTATTACGTAGCCGCCGCGTGTGTGGCAAACAGCAGACAGACAGGCAGACACAACAAGCGCTGTCTAGCGGTCTGTCAACGTGATTTTACAGAGTGCGTTTTTTGCCGTGAATTCGATATTAACATATATATACATATATCATATATGTATGATCGACAGTGCATTTATAATTAACAACAAATTGAATTTTGTAATTAACATGAAGATTTAAATGAATTGCAAACAAATAATAATGTGAATGTGTGTCGAGTGTGTTGAGTGTCGAGTGTGCATTGCCATTTAAAGCGGAAATTGTGACAAATTAAAAGTGAATCAAGTATTGCGCATACGCCACCGAAGTGGAGTTATGTCTGGCAATCTAACTAAAAGTTATAGCACTTGCTTCACACTCGCCTCGCTTTGTTTCCACACGCGACAGTCGAGTGGTTGAGTGTGTGTGTGTGTAAATATGAATGTGTGTCTGGGCATTGCGCTAATTTCTCACACTTCAAACGTCTGGCAATGAATTTCCGCTTTGCCTTTTAACGGGATGCTTTCACTTCGCTCACGTTCTGATTTCCTGCTTTTTGCCATTTTTGCTTTTGCTTCTCTTACATTATATTTTTCTGTGCTTTTTTTTCGCATTGGCTTTTCACTTCCGCATGCCGCTGGCGAATTGTTTAGCTCAAGTGTTTTGTGTTTGCCTCTGTCCTTTTATCACCTGCCTCTCACTCTGCATCCCACTCTCTATCTCCATCTCGCTCTATCGTTTTGTAGTTCTGTCCGCCTTTCATGCCATAAATTAAGCACTCTGACAGTGCATTTACCTTCGCATTGTTTGCCGATAAACACTTTATGCGAATTTGAGCTCTGCATTAGCGCTCCAGATTTAGCTTGGCTGTTGTTTCTCTAACTCTGACTCCGACTCCGACTCCAGCTCCCATTCTGGCAATCCATTCTGCGTTACGCTTTGATAGCTTTTCATACCCTGGAGTGACATAAATGAGCTGACAGTTAAACGAGACTCGAAAGAGAAATGTGCACAGAATGATTTAAGACTCGGACTGTTTAAGATTCGTAACTCGAATGCCTTAATCAAATACGCACAACAGTTGCAGATAACTAATCACTAAGCATAGGTGCAGAAATGGGTAATTTAAGTAAAGTAAATAAATTATTTGGCATTATTATTGCAGCAGTAATTTGTATGCCAAAGCCGATGATATGCCATCGAGAATAGGGAAAGCGAGAGCAAGGAGATTTGTTAACACAATCGCAATGTTATTCAACGTTTTGCTTTGAGGGCAAACACTTGAAAGGAGCCAAAAGACGATTGCTTCTGATTAGTTAATGGCGTTTATTTCATTTCAAATTGTTTGCCACACTCTGTCGAATGGCAACTGGCAACTTCTGCTCGAGTTACGTAAGGCACGTAGCGTGAAGGCGAGAAAACACTTGTTGGTTTGCTGGTTTTTGGGGGCGATGAGGTTTAATAGGAAGGTTTAGTTGGGGTTTGCCTGGGCACGTAGCGAAGAAGGGCAAATCACAGTTGGTGCGATTACCAACTTTGCCACGAATGAATTGAATGCTGGATGTGAATGTGGCCAAGATAATTGAGGATTAAAGGCAACATTTTAAGTGCTTATTCAAAACTGTTGCCTACTTATGCGGGCAGCGGAAATAGCCTCAAGTTCACAAAAAGTGTTGCCTACTTTGCGGGTAATTGCAAAGAGACGCGATTGGCGTGTGCGAAAAGTGTGTGAAACGTTAAAAATAACAACGGAATCTTACAGCCAACAAACAACTGCAACACTTGTCGCTTAAAATAAACAACGAGTGCGACAACAGCGACAACTGTAACCTGTGTTTTCTAAGTGAACGAACGAAACGAAGCGAAGCGAACGAAGCGAAGCAAAGGTTGCGTGTTTGTTTTGTGAAGAATGTGCGACTAAGTGCATAAAATCCACGAACAGCCAAGATAAGAGAAATACACACATACAAAAACAAAGGCGAAAGGAGAAACGGTAACGGGAAACCGAAAAGAAAAGCGTACGAAACGGAAGAAACGTTAAGGCAAACGTCAAATTCTAGCGGGATTTATTAGCGAGCGAGTGGAGCAAAGTCAGGGAGGTGGGGGAAGAGGTGACGGTGGGAGGCAGCAGCCATGACAAGCATCAATTGCGTGTGGTTTTGTTTGCTGCTCTGCCACAGCTGCAACATATTTGGATTACTACGTCTCGACACAACAACAACAACAACACCAACTCGCAGAGGGTGAGTTTAAAGAGTTTCTTCTTCTGTTTTGTTTTTTTTTTTTGTTTTTACTTGAATTTGCCGTCAGTTATTTTATAGCCAGGCTGTACATGCAAATGAAATCTGTGTCAAACGAAAAGAAAGAAAAAATAAAAAGCGTTTTATGCGTATGTATTTTATATTTTTCCATTTTATGTCATAATGAGCGCAGCCTTTTGATTTAATGACAAATGCCTTGAGCAGCCATAAAACACACACAACACTGCCTCTCTCTCTCTGTGTTGTGTTTTATGCGCGCTTTTGATTTATTTCCAAGTGCTTTTCATTTTTTATGGTAATTTATCAGAGCAGAGTTTATGGCGAACACGTTGCATATCGCCAAAGGTGGCAACAGCCTGCTGATTGCAGCTTAGCCCCCAATAATGCGCCACAAAATGGTTTTAGACCAAGTTAGTAAACCTTTAAACAACAAAAGGAGCAAGCACGCCACTTGAATGCTTAATGCCAACACACAAAACGAAAAAAAAACGAAAAAAACAACAAGAAATGCCAAAAGCCAACTCAACAAACGGCTTATTACGCTCTTTTTGCTTTCTTCTGCAACCGTTTCCTCTCCCTCTCCCCACTCGATTTATGCTGTCCCAAAACATAGCTTTGCCCTTTGAGTACTTTGAGGAGCACGATGATGACTTTAACTACGACCTGGACGAGGCGCAATCACAAGCCAAATACGATGCACGTCTGCTGTCCGAGCAAATGCTAAGCGACGCTGAGCTCCAGCAAAGAGCAGACAGCAGTTACAACTCGAACTCAAACTCCAACTCAAATGCCAACTCCAACTCGAAAGTCAACGTTGACGCCAACACTAACTTGAATGGCAACTCTGGCCTGCAGCCGGCAGAGAATGGAGGCGAGCAGACGGCAGCTGGTTTCGTTGACTCGTCCGCAGCTGAGGATGACTTGGAGCCGCATAGTCGAGCTGCGGCTTGCTTTACAAATGGCCACAAGTACACACACGGACAGAAGGTAAGCGCATCACTGTATGTATGTGTGTGTATGTGTATGTGTCTCTATCTTTTTACCCTTTATTTGCCATTTGCTACACCTGCGTGTTTTGTTAGCTCTGCGAATATTCATATGCGGTTGAGGGGTTTGGTTTTCACATTTCAGTTTTCAGCTGCGTCTTCTCTGCTCTTATGCATTTCACATGACTCCAGTCAGCACTGGCTTTTACTGTTATATTTATAGCTGCATTAGTTTATAGCAACTCCTTTCTAGATTTTTACTGCATATCTCTTTTTGATAATCAACTCAAGTGGATTTTTTTTTACAACTTTAAGCCAATTTCATGTAGTGAAAAGCGCTGCATTTGTCGTGATAAATGTAACTTAAAAAAGCTGTAATGGAAATTATAATTTAGTGTATTATTAAAGTGGGACTTTCAGATTTTCAAATGTATTTTAATAAGAATTATGACGTATTATAAATTAATGGATTAATAAGCAATAATGAAACAAATGTTTAGCGCATTTGTGCATTTTACAAAAATGTATTTGAAGTGAACTTTTGATGGTTAGATTATTAAAATATTTCATCTCTTTTTAAAGAAAATTATAAATTATTGAATGTTCGAGTGAATTTTAAAGAGAATTAAGACGTATCATAAATTAATGGATAATCATGGTAATAATGACACAAGTGCTTAGTTTTTAAGTAGTATTTTAGGTAAACCTATGATAGTTAGATTATTATAATGTTTCTTAAAGAAAATTATATCTTATTTATAAAGGTTAAGATAAATATTAGGTGCAAACTTTTATTTTATGTAAATCTTAAATTACATTTTAGAAAACTGACAAAATGGTAAATGTCTGCTTAAAGATAAAGTTTTCTAGAGTTGCATAAAAAATAAGTTGTAAACTGCTAACAGAATATTTTCGTCACTTGTTTTATGAAATATCTTTTACTCTCTTTGAACTTTCAATCTTTTTCATAGTGACTGAATTGACATCCACTTCAGTTACTATTAAAATGCATTTTTTTATTGATACCAAATCAAGAGTAAATTTGAAGACAGTCGCTGCAGTTTTATATTGAAATCCACTTTGATTGAATCAGAGTGTATTTATTTACAAGCTGAGTCGAGGAGAAAACAGTTGATACTTTGCTTTTAAATTAATGGGTTTTTGGCTTAAAGAGATTTTGCAGCAGATATCGCTGTGTGTGGTTGACTACTCGTATCTATCCCCCCCAAAACGCAGAGCTATAGATACACAATTGTAAACCATAGTCAGAGACATGTGTTACCGCATTCATTTCAAAGCATTTCGACTCTTTTTTTTTTGGTTACCCCCCACAGCAACAAAAAAAAAAAGGAAAGAGTCACAGCAAAAAAAATACAAACATATATAGTCGAAAATATATTTGAAAGTGCACAAACAACGTGACATTACACAAGCCATGTTTGAATATCCTTTTTGGCTCGTTTTTTGCGAGATTTGCTTAACCCATGTTTTGGTTGTCATTTTTGCTGTTCTCTCTCATACATCTCTTTTCTTCTCTTTCTTCCACATTCGTTCTCTCTCTCTCTCACTCGCTTTGTGCGTTTCTTTTTTTGTGGCAGGTTCCGCGTTTGGATGCCTGTGAGGTTTGCCTATGCATGGATGGTGAAATCTTTTGCTGGTGGGAGAAATGCGGTTAGTTTTGAATTGAGTTTTATGAGTTAATGCACGGAACAGTGCCACATGAAAGTTTTCTCTCATCCCCCATTCGCAGATAAGACGAATGTAAATAGCGCACCAACGGGAGATGCTGGCGGAGGAGGAAGCGGAGGCGGAGGCGGAGGCGGAGGAGGAGGAGGACAAGGAGGCGAAGGCGACTATTCAGATCCATATCGGCATGAGACCACAACGCGAAAATCAACAAAACTGCATAAAGCGGAGCGGAAAGTTGGCAAGCGGCACAAGCATCACAAGAATCAAAAGAATTTTAATGACTATGAAGTTTACCATAGTCGACAGCAGCAGCAACAGCAACAGCAGCAACAACAGCTACAGCAGCAGGCGAAGGATTATAAAAAGCCAGACATAAAGCAACAAAAACAAAAGAGCAGCACCATCAACAGCGGCAGCAGCAGCAGCAGCAACTACAATATAATCAAGCAACATCAACACGAACAGCAGCCAAAGTTGGCAACGTCAACGTCCCAACAACAGCAGCAGCAGCAGCCAAAGTTGCAGCCACAACTGCATGTGGCAACAGCAGCAGCTGTTAATCAGGCAGCAAAGGAAATGCATTATCAGCACCAATTGCCAGCGCCTCAACAGCACGAGCAACACGAGCAGAAGCAGCAGCCACACACAGCAACATGAGCATGAACAGCAGCAACATTTGCACGCCCATCAGCCGCATTCGTCCAGCAAGATTTTAAATTTCCCCGAAAACTTGCCGGCACTGCTTTACTATGACTACAAGACCGAGGAGCATGAGCATCATCAGCATCAGCATCATCAGCAGCACTTGCTGCATGAAAAGCAGCGACAGCAGCAGCAGCAGCAGCAAAAGCAACAGCAGCCAACAACAATTGAAACGGCAACAACAGCAGCAACTGCAAAAGGCGAACCGAGACGTTGAACTCGCCACTGACTTGGGCAGTGATAAAAACTTTGATGAGGCGGAAACCGACAGCGATATTTTGCCCGAACCACCAACCAAACGACCCACAAAGCCAACAGCAACAACAGCAACTGCGTTGACAACTGGCAGCAGCAACATCGACAACAATAGTAAAAGCAACAGCAACAGCAACAGCAGCAATGACAGCAGCAATAGCAATAGCAGGGCGACAACAATAGCTGTGGCAACAACAATTGAAATGATGACAACGCCGCGTAGCGAACATGCTGTCACTGTTCTGGCCATGGCCAATACAAATACAAATACGAACACAAATACCAATACAAATACAAATGTGAGTACCATGCTTAAGGGAGCCAGCCAACTGCAAATTTTCACTTTGCTGGCTGCAGTTTGGTGTCAAGTGCATGCTGCTATTTAATTTCCCAGAATGCCCTTCTCAAGTTACAGCACAAATTTTAAGCTAACTACTAAACTCATCTTTCTTATCTAGAGTAGCTTTAAACAAATTTGCTATAATTGCATGTTATTTTATTTAAAGACTTTACTTAGACTGGTTTAATAAGTAGAGTGAACTTTTGGAATTACATTTAAAAAAACTCACGAATTTATTATTTTTAAATAGAAGATTTTGTCTAGTACAAAATGTATAATTACTTGCAAAATAATTATTTACATTCGAGACTTTTACTGACGGGTTTTCTAAATAAAATCCGCTTAAATGTTTATTCTTAAATAGGATTTATTATCTTTTTGATCTTAGTAATTGTGATGATTTAAGAATAATTATGTTGAACGTTCAAACTTTGCACCGATGTTTAACATAGTTATTCCCCTAATATCTTGAGGAACTTATTTTATAACTTCTATTATCTGAAAAGCGAAAGGATTTTAAGTTATTTTAACTACAAGACCGATAGTTTATCGTATCGTCAAGCGATACGTTCTGTTAAATGCCAGTTGAATTTTGAACTCGCGATTGGAAAGCAGCACTTCATCTCTTTTCGCGATATCTAAAATCGTATATCTAAAATCAATCCAGACAAAATGGATCTGTTATCTTGTTGTAGATATTAGATCAAGTCTTTATTATAAATGTAGTATAGTATAAAGCATTTTCTGTGCTTCATATGAAAGTCTCCATCAATATTTCACAAAAATGAAATTTTCACTTTTATTTGTTTAAATGGAATTAACTTTTTTACCATATCTTTTTACACTTAAATCTCTCGCAATTAAATTTTGTAAAGATCAAAAATATATAATATATTTTTATTAGCCTTTTATTTCACATATGCATGCTTAAGATTTATTAGAGCAGTCTCCATCAGGCCACAAAACTCCAATTGAAAATTAACTCTTACCAATAAAAAACTTTAACAGAAAATTTTTGTGGAGACTGCAAAAGTATTCACGCTTTACGCCGAACAAAATTAATCATGCCATGGCTTTAAGTATCGTTCAGTTTATGAAGACCTGCTGCGACGTAATTTGTAGTCCATTGCTTTTTGCAATTGAATTTTTCATGCACGACTTGCTTTATTATTTATTTCATTTTAATGCTTATGAAAGATGCCGCAATTGGAAAAAGAGACCAACTGGGGCACAAAATTGAAAAAAAAAAACGGAAAATGAACGAAAACTGGGCAAGTTTATGAAGAATATTTAGTAGCCATTAGTGCGGGCTAAGTAAAAGTTGAAAGCGTTGACTGGTGAGGGGAGGAGTGAGAAGGGTAGGAGTGAGTTGTGTGGGTAACCATTAAATTGCGTATACGTATTTACTTGCCGTTGCAGCAGCAGCAGCAGCACATCGTGTTGAGGAAATTGAGGACACTGACGATGCATTTCATCGGTGGCTGACATCGACGGAACTGAATGTTGACAGTACAAACACGCTTGACGATAACTTGCCAGCAGTTGTTGTTGAGCAGGAAACGCCAGCATCAACAATAATCGATGATGTTGGCGTTAACAGCAGCAGCAGCAGCAGCATCAGCAGCAGCAGCAGCAACGACAGCAGCAATAGAATTGCTGTCAATCCGAAAGACAATGGCAACAGGCAACACGGCAACAACATAGCTGACAATGCGGATGCTGTGTTCTTTCGTAGCTCCTACAATGATTACAGCAGTGAATTCAATGGCAGCGTTGTCAATATTGACATTACACTAACTGCAGTCGATGTGCATCCACAACGGCAGCCGAAAGCTGCTGCGCTGCTGCTGCTGCCATCGGGCAAACGGATTTAATTGCAAATGACAACCAAACGTCAGACGTTCACGCTGCTGAAAGACAACCAACAATGGAGCCAGCAACAGCAACAGCAACAGCAGCAACAACTACAACACTGTTGCCGCATGTGGCCATCAGCAGTAGCAGCAGCAGCAATCAGCACAGCGTGCCGCCCTACACGTTGACAACGATTATAACAACAACGCCATTGGCAACGGGGCGTATGTGCAATGTGTTGGGTAAGTTGGCAAGTCAACAACCAAACACACACTAACGACAACAAACTCTAACGACTCGCACACTCTCTTTCTTCCTCTATCTCTCTCATTCTCTTTCATTATGATGGCAGGCAAATTGTATAAAATTGGAGAGATTCTACCGCAGGACACCGGCAACTGTTTGCAATGCATTTGCACCGATGCCGTGACACCTGATGAGCTGCCCAGCGTCACCTGCAGTCCGCACAATTGTCCGCCGCTCGTTCTGCCCGATCTGTTTGATGCCACCGGCTACTGAGGCTACGGGTTTGTGCTGTAAGTTGCATCCATTGGCGCAAGAAATAATTCGGAAAAAAACAAAACGAAATAAAAATCATCATCATACACACAAAAGAAAAATGGAAAATTAAATGGAAAATATGTATGTAGAGTATATATATTTAATTGAATTTTAATTGGACTTGAATAATTGTGGGCATACATTAAACTGTTCAACTGCAGCAAACACAACTCGCATGGAACTAATTAAACAAAAATACACAAGAAAACACATACTCACACACACACACACACACACAGAGACGAAGAACTCAAACGCTCAACTAACTCAGCAGTCGCTACATAAATTTATGGATTTCAATGTAAAGCCCTCCCTTGTATCATGAGTGCTATTTCACACTCACTAAAACAAATACTTACAGTAGATACTCATACACACATACACACATATAAGCGCATATGGTCACACATACACAGCTGGATTTGTGTGCATGTGTGCAATAGTGGAAAAGAGAGCAAATTGCTGAGAGCAAATTCTAGTTTTTAAGCTGAATGTTTATGCATTTTACAACAAAAGAAAAGGAAACACAAAAAAAAGATAAAGAAATATTATTCAGTCATCGGCAAGCCGATGATTTAATGCCCTCGCAGAAAATAGTAAAGTTATGCATCATTGAAACTGAGAAACTTAAATTTATATTAGAATTTTAGTTAATAAAAATTTAAAGATTTACTTACTAATTTAATGACAGTGAACGTTAAAAGAAGAGAGAGTATGAGGTATGAGAAAGAGTGTAAGTTAAAGAATTTATCTTATTAATTTATTAACTAAATTTTATTTAAATTACTAATTTAATAACTCAATTTCAATTATTAAGTAAATTATTAATGTGAAAAGAATTGAAGGAGAGTATGAATCTTTAAAGAATTTAAGTAATATAAAATGTAAAAAATAAATTGAAGAAGTGTATTAGTCTCTAAAGAATTTACTTGTTAATAATAACTCAATTTAAAATTATAATTTAGTGGATCATTTAAAATAAATTTCATACTCTTCTTCAATGTTTTTTACATTTTACATTACAGAAATTCTTTAGAGAGTTGTATTCTCCTTCTATACTTTTCATATTAATAATATACTTCAATTTTTAAATTAAGCTATTCACTTAATAATTTAAAATTGAGTAATTAAATTACTTAATAAATTCTTTCGGATTGAAAATTATGGTTTATATTAAAATAATAATGTGAAGGTATGAAAGGAAAGTTTGAGTCTCGAAATAATTTAAGTTATTGTTAGTGAGTAAATTCTTTAGAGACTTTTTACATTAATTGCTGGAAAAAGTTCATTAGAGATTCCTTTTTATTCAATACTTTTCACATTAATCATTGATATAAATATATTTTCTGTTGGGGCATTTTCAGCGCGTAATTGAAAGTCAACCCTTTCCCATTTCCCACTCGATTCTACATGCAATAAGTGAAGATGAAATAAATGTATACACGATTAGAAATTTTAAAGAATTTATAGATGTACTTAAAAGCCAACACATAAAAATACCTACAATACATACAAACAGACATAGAAATATATAGAAATTCAAAAATAGGTTATACAATTTTGAGTTGATCAGCTGGAAAAACTTGAAACTTGGAATCGAGAAATGTTAGTTAAGTAAACTAAAAATCCATAAACGTAAAAAACTGAACAATGACAAATAATGTATTATTGTATGTATGTATAATCATTTGCAAAACTAGTTTAAGATAACAATTGATTCACTTCGTTCATGCAAACAAAAAAAAAAAACTCTTTTAGCAAACTCTTCTAAGTTGATCGCTTCTTCTAGGCATTTTTAAAAGATACGTAATAATTTAACAAGTATTGTATATGGATAGTTGTATCGGTATTTTTTATTAGAAGAAAGACCCCATATCCTCTAGTTCTACGAGTAAATACCAAGAATTTTAAATGTATAATGTCATTTAAATCTAGTCATTAACAATCATTTATTCAAACTAAGTTCGAAATGAAACATTATTTTCACACACATATATATTAGGCGTGATAACGATTTATTCAGAAAAAATGAAGTAATTTAAGCATAAATCATATACTTGAAAAGTAGTCACAATTATTGATATTAGATAAAGATGAACGAATAGGAACTCGAAATTTTATATCAAAAGTGCTGTCGCAAGAGAGAAAAGCATTAACTTTAAAACTTATTTCAACAAATCGAATTCTGTCGAAATATATATGAAATGACAAAACAAAAGAACAAAATCAAAATAAAGGCGTGTATATTTATAAATACAAAACAAGAAACATTTATGTACTGAAACAAAACTAAAAGCGAACACTAAGAGCTGGGCTTCGGCAAGTCGAAGATTTAATACCCTTGTGACATAGAAAGTTAATCAGTTGAAGAAGAGCTTCCACATCGATTTGCTTCAAAATTGAAATTGGTGTTAATTGACGCAGATATTATAATCGTATCAATATTTGGACTGCCAATTTTGCCAGGGTATTAAGTACACACAAAGTAAATCAAGCATTCAAATAGAGAGAGAGAGAGAAAGAGAGGAGATGCATAGAATGAGAGAACAAAACAACAACAACAACAACAACTAAAAACAAATTGAAATCGTGTAATCGTAATCCGTATTTAAAAATGTATACAAAATAAATATTTACGAATATATCGTATTGTACTTGTACTTGTATGTGTAAAGTAAATGTAACTGCAAATCTCTTAACTAATCTATTTACATATATGCATATTTACAGGACTCAGTAAAACACACACACACACACACACACTGAAACACTGAAACACTGTCACAATCTATCTATGTGTAAAATGGATTTTGTGTTCCGAAAACAACAAATCAAATTGACATGAATAAACCAAAACATATGATAAATGAGGCTGAAACTTTGTCAATTTTAGTTGTCCAGATGGGAGAATCGATTGGGTGGGGAGGGTAGAGAATATGGTATTACGGTAAGTCGTTGTACATTTTCATTGAATTTATTATTACGCTTGCCATTTGGTGACTGAATACCTGAATACATATCGAAACTATTTCTGACTACAACAGATCGCTTTCGCTGTCCGACTCAAAACCCGAGTCATCCGTCTCTGAGGCTAATCTTCTGTTAACTGGCAATAAGCGAGGATCTGTCTCTTCTAGTTGTAGTTGTTGCTGTTGCTGTCTGAATCCATCGATGACTCGCTGTCGCCGCCAGTTCTGCATTATGATTTCAACACGTCGATTCAGCGGTCGTCGATTGAATCTGACCGACAACTGATTATCACCACCACCATCCATTGGAACCGTCAATTTTTATGTTTTGCTTGGATTTGCTTTTAAAAATGTATAATTTGAGAATTGTTACAAAATGTGATTGAAACACAATTCGGATTGCTACGAGGTAATAACAAACGTCAGGGGCCGGAAATGAGCAACGCATAGCGATTGTCGATTGGCTGTTAATATGATTTAATAAAGCATAAATCGACATGTGTTCAAACGGAGGCATTTGCCACTCGTAAAATGTGTTGCCAATTCATATGCACAAGCTTTATTAGATTTTTTGACCACATCGCAATCAACGCGCTGCCAGCAACCACAAAGCACTTAACTCGCTGTGTGTGTGTGTGTTCCAAACACGCTCCACATGCATATGTATATTTGTGTGTGTGTGTATGTGAGTGTGTTGCTGTGTGCTCGGAAACGGAAGTGAAGCAAAGCCTGTGAAATGTACTGCCTGGTTGACTGACCGCATGAAGCCATAAAAGCAAGCTCCGAAGCCCAACTGTCCTGATGCTGCTGCTGATGTTGCCCAACCTTCGAGCAAATGCCACAGCTGGCCCAAAGTACTCGGCCACAACAATGCTCGTACTTTGCTGTCAATTTGTGATAACGGCAGCTTTATTTCAAAATATGAACGACGACTTTATTTGTGCCAACTTCTGCCACAGTCTTTGCCGCTTTTGCCGCTCTGCCACTCTGTCAATTTGCCAATCTGTCTGTTTGCCAGTTTCTCCCCCCCCATTTTTTGGCCATCGTCATCATCATGTGCAACTTTGTCGGCTTTCATTTGGCTTTTGTGCCGTTATGTTCTCGGAATTGTAGTAGTAGCTCTCTAATTTCGAGCCAAGTGAGTTGTTAATAATTCATACAGCAATCAAATCATCAACTAGAAACTGAAAGATTACCTCGTCCAGTTGCAGCATTTACAATCCAAATTGAATTTAAGCCGCTTCCATCGTGCATCTTATTTAATTGTTGAAACTCCAAACAGCAGCCGGATGCAATTACTCAAATCACATTCGTAATTTCAGTTTGAGTGCCATTAACGTTTGCATTCCTTACAATGGATTCATGCATTCGGATTTATTTTATTGTTTTCCATCATTAAGTAAATCTGCTTCGTTGTTATGGTTTTATTTGTACATAAGGTTGAGGTTCTTCTACTCTAATTGTGATAAGCATTTTGAGGGCTGCAAATAACAAGAACTTTATAAATTTTATATTTTTCTCAACATCGAATTTTTTAACTTCTTTATTATTTAATTGTGTGTATAATATTTGTACTTCAATTAATAACTTGTTTATATACAATAGCAACAAAAAATTGGTTTTTTTTTTCTTGAATATATTTAATTATGAATACAGCTTTTTTCCCCACAAATCTTTTCGAGGTCAGCTAGTTTTTGAATTCAGCTTATTCACACAATTAAGCTGTATGCCATAAAACGGTGCGCAGTTTAAAATTGATTGCAAAATATAATCATAAATCGGTCAATCGATATTAAAAAAACAACAAAAAGTGAAAACCTTTAAAGAATTAATAATTTGTGATTATGGTGCGATAAGTGAGTTGTAAAATGAAATTGCTTTCACGCTAAAAAAAATGGACTATTAAAAATTGACTCTGCGAGGGGATTGAAAATGTGCTGAAAGTACTACAAAAAAAAACAAGGAAAAAAATGAAAATAGAGCACAAAAGTCAACGGGCAGGGCAAATGGAATAACTATGCAGGCATTTGCACATTTTTAATTACGCTGCACATTTGCATTTGAATTGCGCATTTTACACGCTGATAAACTCAAATAAAGGGCAACAGTTGGCTGCTCTCTACTCCTGTGCTGTGCTTGCTTGCTGGTTGGTAACAGCCAAAGACACACACGCATAACACACACACATACACACACAACACACATTCAGCACTACTAAGTGCGGGTGTAAGCTGTGTGTGGGTGTGTTTGTGTGTGAATTTCTACTGATTTTTGCAGTACGTGTAATTTTCAAGTTGACAACTTTTGTGCCAAAGCACTGACCTCGTTATATGGCACACACTCTAGCACACTCCCACACACACACACACACACACATAATGGAGAGCTGTGTGTGCTTTAGAAATGGCATTGCCCGTAGCCATTGCCTTATCCATAGCATACTTTTGCGGGCACTGTGGAAATTGCAGACAGTTGCAAGAAAAAAAATAAACAAAATCACTTTACATCTAGATGGCACGACTAGCGTACATCCTGTATTGAAAAGGCATACATATGGAGAAGAACTGACATATAGATGGCGCTAGCTGAAAAGGCTGCTTTGACAAAAGTTTTATGTTTAATGCTTGGAACTGATCAGATCTCTTATTTGGAATAAAAATTCATAGTGTTAGTTCTTATGATACAAACAATATTGTCATTAAATAAATACTTTAATTGCTTAATTTTTATTTGTGTTCATACCTCTACAAAACCATTGATTAAGCTTAGGTATACTGATCATAAATATACAAATGCATATTTCTAATACTTATATTTTTATATATACATATGAATACATTGAATTAGTTTAATCTCTAATCATATAAGATTACTTAATTGTTAGGGAAAATTCATACTTTCAAACTATATTGGCAGTAAATAAATGCTATTGAAATGATCTCTTTACTAAATTGTGAATTGAATTAATCAACTTTTGTTTTACCTACATATCTTGAGAAAGTAGAGAAAATCCCTTTACAGCACAATTGCTTAACTCTTAACCAATCCTTTTACTACACTCAAAAGCATTAATAAAAATTCTTCAATATTTTAATAATCTACATATTGCTTTCAAGACATTCTTCTATCGTCTGCTGCTTGTAAAATTTATATCCCTCACTCTAGGCGAACTGATGCGATACAGCGCAGCATAAAGAGCGAAAGTCATAGAAACAAAAGAAAACGAAATTTATTTGCACTACTTATATGCACATATATAGAAGCACACACAAGTACATGGCCAAATGTATGTATACGCATACACATACTTATCTGTATACATACATACAACGTATATAGATAAATATAGCTATAAGTACACGACTTTACCGTAGGTACATTTTGATACACAGAATTTTCTTTTGGGCAAACAATGGCAAAGAGACAAACAAGACGCAAACAATTCAAGCTGTCTTCACCTTCTACTTCTCCTGCAGCTACTTCGGCTGCTACTTCTGCTGCTGCTGTTGGTTGTGGCATTTACTGCGTTGACTCACTGTAAGCCCTTCCCAGAGCTTCTCCCAGTCGGATGTGTAGTTGTTGTAGACCGCATCTCGTTGCTGGCTTTGCTGTCGCTCCAAATGTCGCAGCCAGGCAATTTTATTCGCGTTGCGATTCACATTTAGATCCACGTTGACGGGCACATCGTGTATACGCTCATCGAAATAACGACTTCTATTCGACATTTCAATTGATAGTTTGATTTTGTATTTATTTATTCAGTTTTCATTCTAACTGCTGCCCTTAAAAACAAAAATCTTGATTAAGGCAAGGCTTGCTGCTGCTGCAGCTGCTTGTTCTATTCTAGAAGCAGGAGATTCTCTCTCTCTCCATTACGAGTTATATAAAAAAGGGTTTCCGGTTTTTGTGGGCTGCCTTTGTAAACTGTTTTTAATGACGGGCAAACAGCAGACGCGCATTTTTGGGGCTAATGATGGCGTTTGCCTGCGAAAAAGTTGCAACTTCAGATTGAAAATTTGTTGCCTATGAAAAGTTTGTAGTTAGTTTTTAATGCTGCCTAAATGAGAATTGAAAACGTGACGGAGCGTGGAAGGTGGTGGCAGTGAATGCCTTGGATATCAGGTGACATTAATTAGTCGACGCAAAGCACTCACGAACATCAAATGAAGATTTCCGCAGGCTCGTGGCTTCATTTCGCTAAGATGCCTGCCCGCAATTTGGGTCAAAATAACGCAAATGTCTAAAGAGCGAGAGAGTGAGAATGTGTGTTGAGTGTGTGTATTTGACAGCATGTGTGTGTGTGTGTGTGTGCTGCCCCGTGGCTGACAATTTTGTTGCATTAACCGCATGTGCAGACACCTTTGACAATTTAAATGGCATCATAATTAATAAGATGGCTCATTGCTCATACGACCCGTAGGCCAGCTTTGTTGTGGTAAATTGCTCAGCACAGCGCGAGTCAAAAGTGCCACGGTGAAAAGGGGAAAGGTATGACAGAGACAGAGATAGGGATAAAGCGCGAGAGAGAGAGAGAGAGTTAGAGAGAGAGGCATTCGGTCTCTGTTTTAATAAAAGCCATTTGACTGATCCGTTTGAGCTGCTCAAAGCTTAATGCTGTCAATGCCACAGCAACAAATTGAAGACCGTCTAAAGGGTCATAAATATGCACAACGCCCACACGCAAATACAGACACACACATACACACACACACACGCATACAGAGTTGCTGCATTGGCCTCTGGCTGAGCCCCGAGGCAATGGCAACACTAAAAGGTCACACGTCGCCCTCACGCTCATTTATAAGCATTCATCATTCATTTGGCAACGCCCCGCGGCCCTTTCTTTGCTCTATCTCTTTCTCTCTCTCTTTCTTCTGTTTCGTTCCCTTGTTCTTCGTGCCTTGTGTACAAAAACAAAAAATTCCACAAATGTTTGCCTCATTGTTCGTTCATTCGTTCGCTCATATGTATGTGTGTGTTTGTTACCTTAGGCAAGTCGAAGAGTCCCTCAGACTCAGACTCAGACTAAAACCCAGACCAGTGCAGACCCCTAAGCAGACCAGACCAGATACCAAGTCAGCCATGGACTCGCATGAGTCGCTGGAATTGTGCCAGCCTCTCGAGTTGCCTGAGCACACAAATTAATCTTCATCTTCATCTGCACACATTTGCCTTAGGCGCAACTCAAGTTTGCCATTTGTTAGGCACTTACTTAAAAGCAAACCACACGGCAGCTTTAAACACACACACACACACACTCGCCACATACACATGCACAGTCGCAGCACCTTGAAGGCGACAATTATACGCACTCTGAGCGAATTCCACACTGCACACACTTGAGCATAATGCAATGCACAATTGCTTGCTATAATTAGAGTACGAAATTCTACGAGTATGTGTAAAACAATACTCTATATAGAAGGCTATTTGAGATTAAACTCTAGCATGAATAGAAGGGATGGACTTTGAGGTTTACTGCGTATAATATTACAACAATCAATTAACATTCTACGCGATGCATAAATAAATAGCATTCTCTATAAGAAGTGAAGCAGACATTAAATCGCAAAGCTGGATTAAAATGTCGAAGTCTTAAGCCTAAATACGTAAATTATCCTAGGGGCATTTAAGTGAAATAAATAAGCTCTTTATTACTACTACTCAATTGATTTTTTTTTCTAACTTTTTGTCTGGGTCAATATGCTGCTTAATACAATGAGAGAGCTACGAAGTGAAATAGGTGCAAATAAGAATCAAATAATTGCTTTTAATTGTAACACATTTTTATACCGGGTGAAGGGGAATTATAACTTTGTGCCTGCAGAATATGTATGTAATAAGTAGAGGGAGAAATTTCCGACTCTATAAGTCTATGCATATATTCTTGCCGTCTGTCTATTTTTCTGTACGAATATTATAAAAAAACAGTAGTATCTAAATACTCTGAGATTTTGATTACAATTAGATAAAAATTTTAAAAGATATTTATGACATTTTTATGGCAATCAGGTATATTTTAAGTTCTATCGTATATTTTGATATTTCATCGATATGCCAAAGTATTGCTATAGTTACATTTTAGGAATTGGGATAGTCAGTTTCTCACAGTCGAGCAGAATCGTGTAGTGGCTATTCTTATTCGTCATACTCGAATATTTTTAATTTTCTCGTCATTATTTATTTGTGTATTCGAGTTTTATTTATTTTATTATCGATTGCAGCATGTATGGTATTTAACCAGTTTGCAATAATCTCTCTCTCTCTCTCTCTCTCCCTCACTTGCCCTCCTCTTTCTCTCTCTGCTCTCTCTCTCTTTCTCTCTCTAATATAAGTCAGCTATAAAATGAATTTAGTTTTGTGCAAAGCTCTTTAATTGAAGAGTTAGAAAATGTCAAGGACTCTTCGACTATGAAATAAATGTTTATATTTATTTACGCAACTTTTCAACTTTTTCCTGCAAAATGAAAGCGTAATTTGTAATTAAACTATATATTGTATAAATTATAATTAAAATAACCTCAACATTTAATATTCAAAACTGTGAAACAAAGTTTAGATCTTCAATATTTCTGCTCTCAGCAATATTAAAGTAGGCAAAGTATTTTCAGTAAAGTATTTTCATAGATATTTTTATTAATTAAGTGAAATTGGAAATGCAAAAGTGCATTTCATTATTGCATTGCATGACAATTTTAGTTCATTTTATTGTCAGAGCGTGTCAGCTCGCAAAATGGGTGTTGAGAATGCTTTTCTGCTGCTTAATTGCAGTAAACAAATACTATAAACTGTCTGATGTTTGCTGTCAGTGTTGTTATTGTTGTTTTGTTTAACTGCGTCATTTATGTGGCAGCTGTTCAACTGTTCAAAATCGCTCTGTTTATATGGTAAAGCACATCAAGGCGACAACAATAACAACGATGCCAATACCAAATAGCAATATCAACAAAACAGTTGCAACAGCAGCAGCAGCAACAGCGTGTTGCATGCTGCATGTTGACTTTCATGTTGCATTGTGGTTTTGCGCATTTCGCCGAAAATTCTTTTTGTGGCCAATTGTTTGGACTTTAAATATTCAATTCGTGCAAGCAATTGAGTGCACACACATACACTTACATACTCCACACACACACACACGGATTTAACGCGAAATGTGCTTCACACACATTGGAAAATGCAAAAATTGTGTAATTTTCAAGTTAACAGCTCTTGACCTGGTTCGGCTGGCTGGCTGACTGTGTTGGCTGTTTGGTTGGCTGGTTAGTTGCCTGTTTGCCAGTTTGACTTTGTTTGCTGGAAGGTGGCTACAAGGTGGCTTTGCCATTTGCCATTTGCTTTAGTTTTTTGGCTTGTTGTTGTTGCTGTTTTTTTTTCTTCTTTGCTGCTTAACAAATATGCAAAAGCGCAATTGTGTGTTAAGTTGCCTTTGTCAGCGCGTGTATTGTGTTTATGTGTTTATGTGTGTATCTGCTGCATACTTTTAGGCTCTGCGAAAGAGGTAAATACATTTTGTATGCCGCACCGAAGCCGGGGTCCAAAAGTTTTACAGCCAGACTTCGTTGCCGTTGCCGTTGCCGTTGCCTCTTGTTGCATGAAACTTTAAGCCTCGAAAACTTTTAATACAGTGCCCAACAATTGTTGCCAGCCAGCTGCTCAAGCTTTTAGCGCATACATTAAAATCCACCATTATTTTATTTTGCTTTTTTCTCTGACTTTTTGTTGTTGTTGTTGCCTTTTTGTCGAGTCGTTATGGGGCACCAGGCAAAAGTTTAACACACATCTTGGCACTGTGTTTTGTGTTGCCCTTTTTTTTTTGCATTTTTACTTTTGTATATTTGTTGCCTTTCGTTATTGTTGCTGTTGTTGTTGTTGTTTAACTAACAATTCAAGTTGGTTTGCCACTCGAAGACAAAGTACAATGTCGAAAGCGTTAAAAGGCCAGAGAAATGAACAAGCTTAACAGTTGAAATGCATTAGGCATGCAGGACTAGAAAGTGTCCTGGACGTTGCCTGGAATTGGAGCTGCAATGAGTATAGATTGAAGCGAAATTGGAAAATAATGTTGATGAATAAAACGAATATATAAATAACATAAATAAATAAATATGTATAAGAATATATAAAAATGATTTTGTTTTATGGAAATGAACGGAAACTGTTCACTTTTATTGGGTTGCATAAACATTTTAGCCGTAATAAATATACATTTTAATAAGCAATTAAATGGAAAGAGGCATTTTGCAATTTATGCGACTGTAGAAACATTTGATTTGTAATAATATAAATAAATATAGATTTGACTCCAAATTTTTCAAAAATGATAAATGTAGATTTAATTTACTATGAATTGGAAACAAAAATTTGTAATTTGTGACGCTCAAAAAATATTTTTGATGTAAAATTTGTAAAATTTGATTCCACTATTTTCATATAACAAACGTAGATATTGTCTATACAGAAATAGGAACCAATAAGACAATAAGGAATAGAATAAAAAAAAATTTTATAATAGTTAAAAAATATTGAGCAAATAGTTAAGCAATATCTCATATATTAAACAAAATATAGCAAATGAAGAGATATTTAATGGGCAACTTTAGGCAACAGCATGAAATGTGCATTTAGCGATATATTTGTTTATGAAATGTTTTGAGTTTAACTCAAAGTTGACAAAAATTAATAGAAATTTAGCATTGAGTAAATGAAGCTAAATATAGTTTTTAAATATACAATTTTCTATCAAATATATTGTAGAAAATTGAAAAATTTGTTTTATTTAAGAATTGAGGGAAAGCTGAATATTATTTATAAATTAACTATATTTTATACAAAAGAAAATATAGCAGATGGAATAAACAAATATTAGTTTAGATTCGATGAAATATTGTTTTTATATTACGTTTTTTCTATAGAAGATATAATTTAATAAAAGGAATAAACTGAAGTTAATATTTTAAGAAAGTCTGCCTATTTTTTTGAGGTAAGCCTCTCTGAGAAAAAACGTTCCAGGGTATTAGATCTCAATGTGCAGTGAGTAAAGTAAACAAATGTAAAAAATACTCATATGTTTCAATAACAAAACACTCAGCACATGCATCTCAAGCTCAACTGGGAGCTGCAAGAGAGACCACGGGGTTCGGCACTGAGGAAGTAATGGCAGCAAAAACTGAAAAGCGCAACGACCGATTTACATAAAGACCCAAACCGACACAACACACACGCACACACACACATACACATACTAGTGCAAAAGAGCTGCCAACTACTGTAGCGAAATGCACAAAAAAAAAGAACCAAGAGAAAAATAGAGAAATGGAAAGTTTTAGCAGCGCTTAAAATAAAAACATTTTTGCAGCCAAGAACTTTGACTGCAAGATTTGTAAATAATTCAAGGCAAAAATGTTGAAAATATGCTAGCTTAATAATAGCAAATGTGCAAAACAAAATTGTTGCCAAAAAAATAAAACTAAACTAAAGCTAAAGCTAAATAAAAACAAAGAGAAAAAGCGTTGAGTGAACGTTTTTTGGCTTTATTACTAAGCGTGCTGTGTGTGTATGTGTGTGTGCAAATAGTTGTGACTGAGCGTAAAAAAAGTAGGAAAATAGTGTTTGCCCCCTCGTCTAGTGGCAGGACTTCAATATCCTGCGGACACGCCAATGACTGGAGAAGGGGAAGGGGAAGCCAAAGAGCGTTGTTGCCTGTAGTCGATGAGGCACTTTGTGGCCATGCAAATGCCACGAATGCTGGCCCACACTGCCTCTGGTCGGATATCGGCGTTTTTATGCACTTTATGCCTGCCACAGGGGCAAACAATGAATGCGAGAGTGCAACGCGTGCGAGGAGGTGGTAGGGGGAAGGAAGTGGGAAAGGGGAAAGCGAAGTGAGTGTGGACTAAAGGGATTGCTGAAAGGACACTTGCATTATTGAGCAGCGAAACGGCAGCTGTGGCCAAAAGCCGCGAACATCATGAGGGCGTTAAGAGAGAGTGAAAGAGAGAGAGAGGAGAAAGGCGTGACTCAGGGTTAGGGGACTTTGTGCTTGTAATTTTTGAGCAACGCCCCCAGGACAGATGCAGTACTCATGGCGAGCGAGCGAGCGAACTTTGTGTGGCGCCACATCAAATGCAGCACTAAAAGCCAACCAAGAACTCATTAGGCATGCGTTGGCTGCGCTCTAATTATGCGACCGAAAAACTGACAAAGACAACGAAGGGGGCCACTTAAAGCAAGCAGAGAGAGAGAGAGAGAGCAAAGTGAAGGGCAGTCGTTGTCACCGGGTTTGCGAGGGGAAAGAGGAGGAGGAGAAGTATTAACAATGGCACAGCGGAAATCGTAGCTGGTATTTCCGCTGCAAGCAGGAAATACTGCAGAGAGTCTACACGGAACTTGGGATTGGACACTGAACATTCTGGACATCGTTGTTGATGCTGTGTTTTCTTTATATGTTTTGGCACGTTTATGGAGCAAATCGGCCAAGAAAGGATAGGAGAGGGGAGGGGTGAATAAAACGGGTTCAGAGGTTCATCGAAAAACGCTTTTGCTTGACCTTCGGCAGGGCATTAAAAAGAAATAAATAATAAATCAGCTGGAGCATGAAATATTCAATAACCTAAACCGACAAAGATTTACTGCTCAGCCATTTATTTTTGTGCGGGAGCCCAAGAACAACAACAACAAAAACAACAACAGCAAAGCAACAACAAAAACACTTTGTAAGCAATTTGTGCGAAAAGGTGCTCTTCGCTTTTGCTCGCTCTCGCTTCTGCTTTCGTCTGCTGATATGTTCTGAAAACTGCCAACTAAACAAGAAGTCATTTCGACAGACCCAAAGCGCACACACACACACACACACGCACACACACTTCACATTTGAGTAAATTGAAAGAGTTGCCAAAGTTTATTGCCGGCTAAACGGAAAAAGGCCCTGAGACAGTGGCTCAAAAAGAGTCAACTGCTTAGACCTTGGACTTGGCCATGTCTTATGTGACTTATAGTTGAGGCTTTTCATAATTTGCCAAGACAACAACAACAACAACACGAAGAAGAACAGAAACGATTCAACTTCAAACCACAGAAACTTCAAAAACTGTGAATGGCACTCTCAGAATCAGATTGAAGTGATTGCTACAGTTTTGTTTGTTGATGTTGTTGCTTTTGTTGCTGTTACTTTTGCTTTGGCTGCTGCTCTGCGACACGTGTGCAACATTAGAGGCGCACGCAAAGGAAATGAAGTAATCAAAAGATAATGCCACAAAAGCAGGCTAACATAATGCCTCCAAATGTCATAAGGACAAATGAGCAAAGTTTTTAACTTGACAACGAGACGCACAGCAACAACAACAACAACAACTATTCAAATGAAATTGAGACAGGCAAAATGCATATTGATGCGGGTGTTGAGTCGCCTCTCAATTGCATGCCACATGGCGCTTAACCTTGAAGATGCGGGCTGGACACGCCCCCCGCCTTTGGACTCTCTTGACCCCTGGGGGACAGTGCTATAAACCAAATTGATTTTGTATTTGCATACCCTGTGAGCTAGTTTGATTTAGTTTGCAAGTCATAATCGAATATGTGGCACAGTTTGTAGCGTTGCTTCTTGAATCTTTTCTACAATCTAAGACGAGCTTTGTAACCTGTAAACTAGAGTAGATGATAACAATCAATAGCAGCTTACCATTTTATTTTCATTACTTAAACATACGAGAATTTTTTGTTGAGTATCATCTATAAAACATGACTCTTATTAAAAGTCTTTTGTCTTTGCTTTTTTCATTTAATTTATATACACAACTTATTTCAATGGGCAAATATTCTATTTTCAATATTAGACAAAATCTTTATTGAAACCAAATATACTTAATTTGAATATTTAATATATAATGCTTAAATGTAATTGACTATTGTTATTGTCATTTTAATCGTATAAAAAGCGATATAAATCTTTATTCATTTTGCTCATATATCATACTTAGATCAAGCAACTTTTGGCAGCTTAAATATTTTTAGTTTTGATTCTACATATTTATTCTTGATGTCAATAATTATTTGTCTCTTTTAGTCACTTTTATTTCTGTAGAATATTGCAGGCTTTTAGATTGTCAAGTATGACTTTATTCAGCTTTAATTTCATACTTAATACATTTTTAAAAGAGCAGCTTTTATTCGGTCTCCTCTTTTATAATCTCCCGACGATTCGCTTCGTAAGTTATGCATATTTCAGTGAATAATTTGAGAGAAGTTCGCCGAGGGTAACATGTAGTCTGTCACCTGCTGATTTATTTACACTTAGTTATGGCAATTTGTTGTTGTCACCCGATTTGGTTGAGTGAGTTAACGCGCTTTGAAACTACAATACACAGCTACTCCTGCTCATATGTCCATTCACATTCACATCCGTAATTCACATTCGTACAAATTCAGTGGCTGTGATCTGGCTCTGTGTGGTCTACTCGTAGTATTAGTGGCTGTAATGCCGCTTGTTGTCCTAGACACGGACAGAGTGCCAACAAAGACCGATTTGCCACTAGACTAACTCACCCACTTCCCTAACACCCACAACCCACACCCACACACACACACACAGACATACAGAAACACTCACACACTCATACATATGCAGAAATTCAAATGGATTTTTTGTCTATCTGTCGCAATACTGCGAATGATAGAGCAGGAACTGAGGACCAGCAGCGGCAGCAGAATCCCAAACAGAAACAGGAACATGAACATAGACATTTAATACAGCCAAATAAATAAAGCCAAAAATAAACGCGGCGGCAACGTTGTGTATACAAAGTGCTAGCCACAACAAGCGGGGGGAGCGTGGAAGGCAGCGACTAAATTAGTGGAGTTTTAGTGTCTGCAGCAGAGCTCATAAATTGTCAGTTAGTTGCCCCTGCCAAACATAATATTTGCCCATATTTACTCATATCTCTGAGTGTATGAGTGAGTGTGTGCGTGTGTGTGTGTGTGTGTGTGTATGTGTGAGAGCATTATGATCATTTGAGCTCATAATTTTCAATAAGCAACGATTTTGTGCGGGAGTCGTGATAACGCGTCGTATGCGTAATAACTTGTCATGCATAACTTGGCCACACACACACACATATAGAGCAGACAGGCGATTAGAATGCATATTGATGCTTCATTCTTGCTACTAAAACTATCGCTGGACAAACTGTTAACAGCGTGGGAGAGCGTGGGAGACGGCGAGTGAGAGAAAGAGAGCAGAGCGCAATAAAGACAGCAGCAACCAGCTTAACAGAGAGTTTGCTACTAACTTAACAGTGCACTGCAGTGGCTAGCTTAACAGCGCTGCCATAACAGCACTAGCTTAACAGCGCTGGCTTAGCAGTTCGCTTACTTTACAGCGCTGGCTTAGCAGCTCGCTCTCTTATCAATGCTACCTTAACAGCGCTGACTTAACAGTTCGCTACTTTAACAGTGCTGACTTAACAGTTCACTCACTTAACGTTTGCTGACTTAACAGTTGCTGTGTTAAGCGCAATATGCATTATCACGCATTGCTCGACAATTGCAGGCCAGTGTGTGCGGGTGTGGGTGTGCAACTTGGTTGCTTTGCAACTCGGTTACAGCTGCCACCTTGCGTGCTGGCTTTGCAGTGTACCGCAACCAGATTTTGTCACCACAGGCAGAGAGCAAATGTCAGGATTATCCCACCATAAATCATAATCAAATTAGTTCTCTCTGCTCTGATTATGTTGAGGCTGGCGCATGAAATTGATTAATAAATCAGGTTGCTGTAATAAATCAGCAGCACGCAACTCTCCCTCTTTCCTCCTCCCTCCATTCCAATGTACGTACAACACGTGCCGAACACTTGAGTTGGTTTTGTTAGACGCTGAAGTTCGGGGCAATCATCTATTTATGCCAAATGCCAAAAATCTGTTATCGCTTAGCGCGTTTTCAATAAAAATTATCAAAATTATTTTTTCACTGATTACATTGCTCGACAAATCAATTATTTGCTGTCGATTTTGGCTGTTTGCATGCGCAAATCTGATTTACACGCACAAATGAATATTAAATTGCTTGAATCAATTGAGTTGAGGTACTAACACACACACACACCGCATACATCGAACACACACACACACACACACACATGGAAGCGGGATGTCTGCAATGATTGTGAATTTTGTGTTATGCGAAATCGATAATAACATAAATCGCACAGCGCACAATGAAATTCCAACAATTTTGCTCTACGCCGAATTCTGCCTGCTGCTCTGATAGCAAATTGTGGGCGTGGATAGAGCGAGAAGACCGACAGAGATAGAGAAGATAGAAGAGAGAGAGGAGATGGCAAATAAGACTACGACTGTGATTGGGGATTGGAGCTTCGGGAGGGTTAAGAAGCGCACAGACATCACATCTCCTCAGCATGTGCACTCTGCATACGCTTCTGCCACACACTGTGTGTGTGTGGGTTGAGTGTTGTGTGTGTTATGTGTGTGGTGGCTCCGACACGAAACTTGTTTAATTAGTAAAGAATTCACAATAAGTGCAAATGTGTGCATACATTTTGGCTGAAGGAGCAAAAATTTATTTCAGCGCAGGCAATTTAATTATTTACAACTTGCTTCGAATTTGCAACTCATTTTTTACTCAGTTCGATATCTGATTTATGAAAAAAGATTATATGGAAATATATATTTAAAAAAGGGTTTTTATACAATATAAAAAATATTGAATATTTATATTCGACAAAAAATATAGAAACTGTTTATTTTATTTCGTGTTATTATTTGTGTTTTTAATGCGAAATATATACAGAGGATTAAAATGCACTGCAGAAAAAGAGCTGTATATAAATACTGTTAATAACTATCACTAGAAATAAGGTATGTATATTTGATTTATCTTTACAAACTATTTCTTTATAGGGAATTGCTGCCTTAAGAAGGCTACATGATCATTAAGTGCACTAAAACACAAAGTCCTTCTTTATTTAAATAATAATTTGATAAATTGTCTTATTTTCCAAACTTCGTGTTTTTACGTCGCCTTTTTCTTTTACAGTGACCCCTAATATTCAAAGATTCGTTTGATAAAGTTTTACATAGTGTTGACTAAATTAGGATCAATCAATCTTTCGATATAGTTTTTTAAAGTGTTGGCTTACATGAAATAATGAAATAGTTCTGTTACATTAACATTCCGAACTTTGAGTTAGGGCCGATTTTTTAATTTCCCCATGAATGCAACAAAACAAAAATATTTTTCTAAATAAAAATATGTGCTCTCCATAACGATTCAAAGTACCCCAAAGTTATGTAGAATGTGAAAGTATTTTTTCAATTATAGAATAATTTTGGCAGCTACCAAAGAAGATAAATATATATATAGGGATTTAAAAAATAATAAGTAATAATAATAATTACAAAGCCAATATCAAAAGAGATATTTTTTGTTTAAAAGTTTCGCATAAGATGTTAACCCATTTATTGTATATTTATTATTTATTTACTATGGTTGTCTTTAAAATTTTTCATTAAATTTTAGAAGTTAATAAATCAGAGATGAAAAGAAAACACTTCAAATTGAAATGCTTATGTTAATAATAATAATAATATTTAATATGTCGATATCATAAAAACCTTTTTTTGTAGCATTAAATGTTAACATTTTTGCAAATATGAGCAATTGCATTATTGAATTCAATTGATGACAATGAACTGTACAATTATGTAATAACAATGAAAATAACATTTATTATATTAAGAGAACTTCAACTTGTCACTTTGATTAAAATTATTAATGGTTAAACAAGTGATAATTGAATACACTTTCATTTTGTAAGCAATTTAATCAGTGCTATAACAACTCATAGGATACATACATAAAAATCAAACCCCAGTATAGAAATTTTGCGAAATATAAGCGAACTCTTTATTGGCGAAAGCGATTCGATGCTTGAACAAATTTCTTGATTATTTTTTCCGTCGATTTCGTTGTTCATCGCTTTTCTCTCCTCTCCTCTCCACTTCACTCCACTTCTCTTTTACTCTTTTGGCTGTCTGATGCAAACGCTTGACGTTTCAGTCTATAAGGATTATTGCTAAACATTTTGTGCGTTGTCTGTCATATGAAATTCCCGAGAACAAACTTTATTGAATTTTGTATTAATTTTTTCTTGCTTGAAAGTCAAATTTGTTGTTGTTGTTATTGGTGTTGTTTGAATTGTTTGTCTCGCTGTTGTTATTGTTGTTGGTGTATGGGTTTAATATAAAAACGCTGGCGTTTATTAAATTTTATTTTACTGTGCACAGTGCGAGCGAAAAGTTTTCGCTCACATACTGCATGGTGCAGTTGACATCTTTATGTGTGTGCGTGTGTGTGTGTGTATGATATGTGTGTATGTGGTCTCGATGCGTGTGTGTGTGTGTGTGTGTGTGTTGGTGACTTGTTGTTTATGTTGCTTTTGTGTTATACTCGCTCGTTGACATTTTCAACGTCAAAGTGGTGCTTGGCCAAAAGTGTCTGCTGCTGTTCCTTCTCCTCTTCTCCTCCTTCTCTTCTGATGTCGCTGTCTGGCTTTTACTTGTTGTGTAACCAACTTTCGTATATAACACACTTACATATATATATTTACAAATTTTTGGCACAAAATGTTAATCTTTTTTCAATTATGCAGCTCTGCAGTTGCAGCTGTTAAGCAAAAGTTTAATTGCATGTAACTTTGTTCACTCTTTTTATACCCGCTACCCATAGGGTAGAAGGGTATTATAACTTTGTGCCGGCAGGAAATGTATGTAACAGGTAGAAGGAGGCATCTCCGACCCTATAAAGTATATATATTCTTGATCAGCGTCAACAGCCGAGACGATATAGCCATGTCCGTCTGTCCGTCTGTCCGTCTGTCCGTCTGTCCGTCCGTCTGTATGAACACCTAGATCTCAGAGACTATAAGAGATAGAGCTATAATTTTTTTTCGACAGCATTTGTTATGATTGCACGCAGATCAAGTTTGTTTTAAATTTTTGCCACGCCCACTTCCGCCCCCGCAAATCAGAAAAAATCGAATAACAAGAGTAATAATAAAGCTGGAGTCCCGAATTTTGGGATATACATTAGAAACTATAGTCCTTGTGACTTCTGAAAATTTGGTTGCGATCGGATCAAAATTGTGGAAGTTATTAAAGAAATACTTTTGTATGGGCTAAAACGCCTACTTACTAGGGGTCTCATTTGCTTTGGCCGACAATCTGGTATATTATGCCGTCTATGGTATATTTTGAAAGTGGTACTATACTGAATACCAAAAATATACCAAATATATCATTTGGTATATTTTTAGTATTTTGTAGTATTTTTTGGTATATTTAGAAAATAATATCGCAATATTTTGCTTTTATTCAAAATGGGTAGCGGGTATCTCACAGTCGAGCACACTCGACTGTAGCTTTCTTACTTGTTTTCCCTCTGTCTGTGGCAAATACGCAAAAAACGAGCGAATTACAACAACAAACACGAAAGTGAAAATGAAAAAAAAAAACAAAAAAAAACGAAAAGTATGAAAATTGTTAACAATTAATTACACATGAGCAACAACAACAACAGGGACAACAACAACGATGCGTGTTGGGCGCTCAGAAAAGTTGCCAAAAACTCGCAGCTCATATTTCAACAGATAATAACGAAAAGGTTGAAAGCATTTCCACCCAAAACCAACACACGCACAGCGACAGAGAGAGAGAGAGAGAGAGAGAGAGAGATAAAAAGAGTGAAAGGAACAGCAAGCGAAAGCGTGCGAGCGAGAGCTATGAATATATTATTGTTGCTCTCGTGTGCGGCGTCTAATTGCCATTGTTGTAGTTTGTGTTGTTTGTGTTGTTGTTGTGAGTGTGTAACAGGTGCGCATTTTGGCATTTTGTTGTTGAAATGTATTTTCAACCATAAATTAAATAACGGGGCCATAAAAAAGTTTACAGCGCTCAGTGCTTTGCCGAAAAGTGTTTAGAGCCCCGTTTTTTGGCCAGCTGTAAATTCCAGCAGTCAGCTGAAAACTCATTTAAATTGCCCGCCAATGCTGCACGAGTCTGTGTTTATGTATATGTGTGTGTGTGTGTGTGACTGCTGGGTGTAAGTGTCTCTGTGTGTGTGTCACAGTGCGAACTGCATGATAAGTACCCATTTATACTCAGTACTTTGTATGAGCTCGCAAGAAGGGTTTTAAGAAAACTTGGCTAAAGAGCAAGCACGGAGGTTCAGTTTAGCTAACAAAAGGCTTTAATGAGATAGACAAGGGAGAAGAAAAGAATGGAAAGGTGAGAGAAAGGATAGAAAATACAGGAAAGTTTGTGCTGAAACATATTGCAAAAAGACGATAAACTGCAGAGATATTTTTTTATTGGCTTTAACTTTTTAAGCAAGGCATCAGCTGGTTAAGCTGAACATTGAAGTTTAAAACTTTATTCTATATACTAATTAAATAGTAAAAATAGTGAATGATTATTGTTAAAGCACATATAAGGAATTTAAATTATTTTTATGTTATCGCTCTAATATCCAAGAATGCCTTGAGGCACTTATTATATAATTTGTATTATCTGAAAGACGAGAGGGTATTAAGTTATCAGTTGGCAGTAATCAAATAAAATATGTTTAATAGCAACTAATTAATATAATTAAATTGAAGAGTATTTTCTTATTTAGACAAAGCTAATCATGTAATGAGTATTATAATATTTTCTAAATATGCTGAGCACATTTTGTTGTGTTGATAAAATTAATATACCACTCTCATTTAAAATATTATTCTATAAATATACATAAGGAACTAAACTTAAATTTCTCAATTTTATATGCTGAGTACATTTTATTATTTTAAAATAATTATTTTCCTACTCCTAATTTAAATACAAAATTAACATAGCCATTTATTAATTGTTATTTTAAGTGCACAGCAGATTTGCTAATGTGATATAATACTTCTACATATGTATTGTAGAATATGTATTGAATTATATGAAACTATTTAAAAATATAGTTCGATAAATGTGAAAATGAAGAACACATATTAATACAAAATGTTTTCCAATATTGTATCATCAACTTATTGTCTTAAAAAACACCTTGTCTGCTGTCGTCTTAAGTCAACCTTAATATAAATTCCTTCCGCATATACAGGATAACTGATGGTCTTTCACTTTGTGCCTGTGTTCAGTTTTGTCTCTCGCATTTTTTCCGTAAGCTCACTGCTGTGTGCTTAACTTATGTCTTTTAATAAAGCATTTAAAAAGCGCCATAAATTGCTTAACTCGAAACGAGTTTTGCTCATTTTGTGCAGTTGCCATTGCCAGGGCATTCATAATTTTTATAAGGCTTATGCTTGTCTGCCAGAAGGGTGAAAGAGCGGGGAAGGAGGCGAATGCAATGCGACTAATGTGATTTAGCAAACGAATCTGCATTCGCAACGTTGCAACTCAACAACAGCAACAACAACAACAAAAACAGCACAAAAAAAAAGAGGCTGCACACAATTTGCATGGGGCACACACAGAGTGGGAGGGAGAAAAGTTGCAGATTCATGCAACAACGGTGGCAAGCAGTGTGCCTCCCCCTCTAGGCACCTCCCTCCCCCCTCAAATTCACCTGTGCTGACAGCCACTTGAAGCGTGCGCGTGACATTCGGCGGCTGTGACAGGCGTCACCCACTGTGTGTGTATGTGTGTGTGTGTGTGTATTTTGTGCTTCCTTTTTTTCTTCTGTAGTGTGTGTATTGTGCCCCCATCGAGTTGACTCGTCTCGCATATTTGAATAATGCCCGTCAAGTGGCAACGCCATTGTTGGGCCTTTATTTTGTCTGGCTTCGCACAACACTTCCCCTCTCCCCACCCCACCCCCCCCTTCCACTTTAGGCACAGCATTCTGCCCTCTGGCTTTGATTGACGATGCGATTTTATATTGAATTCAAGCTTCGCCTCGAAGCTCGAACTCTGTGACACTGCGCGTGGCAGTTATTAAATGTGCTGATTAAGTGTAAAGTGTACAAAGTGTATAAAGTCAAAGGTCTAAAGTGTATATCGAATATTTATGAATTCCCTCAGCATAATTATGCTCAACGCGATTTCATCTTTTACCCTCTCGACAATTCTAATAAATATAATAATCATAATCATAATCAGCAGCAGCAGTCAAATCTCGTTATTACCCAAACTACGCGATACGTATTTTAATCGTCATTTGCTTTTAGATTTTACTTACACGTGTCTCCATTGTTAAAGCAGAGCGACGAACATAAAATCAAAATGAAAATGAAAATGCAGAAACGAATTTCACGGGTAATTTACAATTTAATGCCACTTAAGTTGATTAAAAAGCGATAATTGTCAAAGCAAAAGCTGCTAAGAATAGCTGTGATTACGGCTGCAAGGACTCAGCGTGGGTTTCAATTGTTAAATTAAAAAGTATGTACATACGTAGTTGTAATTATGCTTAGAGAAGAAGAGAAAATAGAGAGAGAGACCGTAAGAGAGATAGAGAGCGAGAGACAGACACAGAGACAAACAGACAGAAAGACAGGAGATACTTAAAAAAATTGTAAAACATGATAAAGCTTACCTTCAATGCATATTATTTATCTTCATGTACAACCTTTATTATGTTTTGAAGCAGAAAAGAGATTGTTTTGTTAAAATATAAAAACACATTTTAATAGTCTTTTAAATATATGTAAAAGGTAACATACTCAGTGATAGATAATAGCATCTAATAATAAGTAAAAAGTAGCATTTCAAATTAACTGCACTTTCATAAATACTATATTAATTACTCAAATCAAATTTGTTTATATTTATATTTATATCATTATTCCTGCAGAAACATTAAATAGATTATTGATTGTTGATAAATATGTTGAATATATTACCTTAAAATTTGTAGATCTTAAAGTCCATTAGAATGTTTACAAAATTAGCGTGTAGCAATTAAACATAAATAAGTAATTACACAAAATAAATAATATTTACAGAGAACAAAACATGCAATCAAGAATAAAATATTGAATCAATATTATGTGATATAATGAAATTCTGCCCATTTTTCAAACAAGTTTTAAATCTTAAATGCAAATTTATTATTGAAATCTTGTTTAAAGATTTTTGAACCTAAAATTCTAGTTTCAAATCAAGATTCGCAATTAACTATTCAATCAAGATTGAATATAGATTCAATCCGCTACCCATCGAAGCGATTATAATCTTTTGCATCCAGGAAATGTATGTAACAGACAGAAGGAGGCATCTCCGACCCCATTAAGTATATATATTTTTGCTCAGCGTCAACAGCCGTGACGATATAGCCATCTTCGTCTGTCTGTCTGTCTCTTTGTCTGTCCGTATGAATACCTAGATATCAGAGACTATAAGAGATAGCGATATAATTTTCGACAGTATTTGTAAAGTTGTAAGCAGATGAAGTTTGTTATAAATTAATGTCACTCCCTAAAGTAATTTAAAAGTTTAACTCGCGGTCTTTGACAAAAAACGCCTATTTACTACGGGTCTTAGTTACTTGTGGTAGTTCTAGTATGTAATACTATATTAATATACGAAATGTAGCCTTCGATATATTTTTGAATTTTTTCAATTTATTGATTTGGTATATTTTAATAATAATGTAAATACCTCACTGTTTTGGTTTTATTAAAAATAGATAGTCGACTCGACTTACGTTCTTATCTGTTTCTCTCAGTGTATTGCTTTGCATCAGATGTGTGCCTTTATTATGTTTCATACAATTTTTTTCTAATTTTGTTCATTCATAAAATAGTGAACTGCATTTAGCAGCCTGCATTAAAATATCTAAACTTTGAATTTAATATGCCAAACTCACATTGTGTATGAATTAATTCAACGGTGTATTATTAATAATGGTTATAAAACTGCAATGCCCCACAAAGTATGCTATAAATCTCAGCCAAATGAGCTTGGCTTGCCCTGCGTATATTAATACATACTATATAATTGCTATCCATATATGCTGAAAGTGGTATATAATAAGTCTTTATGTATATATTTACATGTGTGCGTCTTTATATCTCACTCGAGCACGCAACACAATTAAGCTGCATTTAAATGCTCGACTGGTTTTTCTGTGCAACTCGCAATGTTGCATGTGCTCATAATAATTGATATTTCAATGGTGCTCGAGTGTTGCCAGGGACTTTGCCTTATGGTCTCGAGATGTGCAGGCAACAACAATGGAAACAGAGTGAAAGAGAGAGAGAGAAATCGTATAGTATGTTGCCTTTAATGTTGATACATTTTTACTTTGATTTCGTTCATAGTTTCTCGATCGAAGGCAGTAAAAAGCGTTAAGAGGATTTTATAAAGTGCAACAAATGCCAATAAGCGTGCAGATCGTGACTCAATGCATCAATGCAAAGGGAATGGACTAAAGGAGTAAGCAGGAAGCACGTGCTCGGCATAAATCGATAGCGCAAAGGGAAAAGAACGAAACGAAATTATATTTATGCATGCACAATGCGGCGGCTGAGGAATATAAATTGTGTTGTGGGTGTATGTGTGTGCGATGTACTGTGTTGTGGTGTTAATGCGAATCTATGAGTGCGTTGTGCGGCCAAATCAACTAACTAGCTTCGGGATAATCAAATACCCTTTACTCAACACGTTCGTTACACACGCTTGGAATCATTTCAGTCGCAAGCGGAGAGAAACACTTTTCGCAACACGTAAAATTATGCAAATTTCAGTTTGGCTGGCATCGGTTTTTACCAATATTCTCATTTGCATATTACGGCCGCATTGTTTACCGCAGTTTTGTGGCCCACATTGAGGCCATGGGGATCGTCGTCGTCGTCGAATCGAATCGAATCGAGTAGAAGACCGCTGTTTGCTTTATTATGCAAGGCACACACAGCCGACGGCCCAAGTTATGCGTTGATCCATGTAATTTTTCTCTCTCTCTCTCTCTCTCTTTCTTTGGCTTGTTTGCTAGGCTCTCTCTCTCTCTGAGTCAGTCAGTCAGTCAACCATGGTTTGACTTATTAATGCCCAGCATATCAAAGGTTTAACTCTTTTCCCCTCCATCTGAAGTGCAAAAAAAAGTGCCAGCTGTTTGCTTTCAGCCACATTGAATTTCCACCCTCTCCTCTCTCTGTCTCTCTCTCTCTCTCTTTGTTTGTCTCTTTAAAGTCCGGCATAAGTTGGCTCTATTGTTAAGAGCTGCAAATCTGTTGGCTGTTCAGTTGGTTAAATGGATGGCTCGTTGTCTGTCCGTCTGTCTGTTTACTTGGGAGACTCCAGGTTCGTGTGTGTCTGCAACTGAAAGTGTTCCTTCCACACCTTTCATTGCCACACACACGCAAACGCAAACATAGGCTTACACATTCATTCACACACGGATAATAGATCACTTAGCCGTTAAATTTATGTGCATGCTGGGACTCTGGCATCCGAAAGATGATTTTAGCCATCGGGCATCTCTCTGGGGATGGGGGAAGGGGAGGAAATAGTGGTTCAACGTGATGGGGAATAGAATAGTCACAACACCTGGGCGACATGCTTCGACTAACTAAATGAACATTTCTATTAGGCTAAATGAGTTCCCAAAATATTTGCCCACTGTTTGCGAACAAATAAGTAAATATTGACAGTTGATACTATGTAGTTGATGAAATTAAAGTGCTCAATAATGAATTAAGAAATGCTTCATTTTCATGCTTAATCAATTCTTTTCTTCTCTTTCTTTGACAATTACTTTGGCAAGCCTTCTTCTACTCACTGAAGAAATATTGTCATTGCCATATCAAATAATTCAATTATAATTACTTTGCTCAGTTTCTAATACGAAATTTTCTTTATTTGACATTGATTGACTTTTTGACTTTTTATAATTTGCATTTAGTTTTTCTCAATAAGCCTTTTTATTCTATAAACTTGTTCTTTATATCCCGGAAATCCTTTTCATATTTTATTATTTCCTAGTCCTAGTATTAAAGAAAATAATAATTATATGTTAATAAATTCAGCAAATTATTATTTTTTCCAAGCATGTTTTTATCAGATATTTATTTATCGGCTAGTTAACAATTCCGGAATCAACATTGTCGTTACAGTTAAAATTATGAGTCGCAATTTATTGCTTAATATTTTATGGTTTTTGTTTTTTATAAACGTGTATTTTATAGTTTATTTAATTGCTGTATTGTCCGCATTTTAGTATTAACAAAGGGTCGTATAGGATTAGTATTAATTGTTAAGAGGGTAAATGAAGAATTGTATTTATTATTTAAAATTAATTAATATGTTTTAAACGATTTGCTAAAAATGTATAAACTTGTACTTATATATTGCACAAATACTTTACATACTCTTTTATGTTATATTGTTCAAGCATGAACTGAAAACTGTTACATCCAGCGAGTTTTCGTATAACAAAATATTATAAATATGTGTTCATATGGTGTTATTCACATCTCATAAAAACATTGGACAACTAAGATAAGATCCAAAAGATGTATCCAATGCACCCAGCGTTGTAATATAGTAATTTTAACTATTTGGAAATGACTTAAAAATGTCAACTGCTTATGTGTTGAATATATAATCCTAGGAATATATAGGAATTTACTCGAGTTGTTGGGTTTATTTACACAGCATGTTATAAATTTTAAGATTTATTAATTTCAAAATTCATATACTTGTATTCATATACATATTTCACAAATAGTTTGAAATATATTTCTAAAGCTGGTAGTAGAGCTCCCTCATAAGGAACACGTCAGAAACGTGCTCATTTCGATGGCCAGAAACAATTTGATGAACTCATAAATATGCATCCGATGCTCAGTGCGTTTTGCGTTGTTAATTCAACCTCAAACTGCAATTTGTGCTGTGTGTGTGTGTGTGTGTGTTTCGAATTTAATGCGAAAAGGCAGCAACTCAAAAAGCCAATATAGTTGAGCTTTATTGCCGTTTGGCAGTTGCCAGTTGGCAGTTTGGCATTTGATATTTTGCATTTTGTTAGTGGTGCAACAGTGCATGGCCATAACCACTTAGTGTGCCACTGCAGTAGTTGTAGCAAAACTCTGGGCCACAGTTGTCGCCAGGGCAACGCTTAGTTAGCCGCCTCCAACTGCAGTTTGTGTGGTTAGCTATGCACAGAAGAGAGAAGAGGAGAGAAGGGGTTGGTTTGCGGTTGACCAACTGCAAAAATAATTACTCAATTTGAACATAGAAAATGGTTGAAATTAACGAATAAATTGGTTTCGAAAAATATGCTGTAAGCAACAATACAAAATACTATGGACGCAAGGTCGCATTGATCATACGCCCCATGGGCAGCCAGTGCAACCACATTGCAATTAGTCAGCTGCTCAAACAACAACAACAACAAAAAGGATTCTCAATGGCAGACAAAAGAAAACTCTACGCGCAAAAGTGGATTAAGTTTAAGAGAGAGAGAGCGGCAGCAGCAGCAAATCTTTTGAGTCTACAAAGTAAAAGTAAATTTTGTGCAATGCGTTCGCTCTCGGCTGTCAGCTGCACAATGAATCGCTGTCTCATTAGTGCAAAGACTGCATAGACGTCAGATTGAAAATTGAGCAGCATTTTATTATGTATATGTCTATAAGCACATTTAATCGACTTAATTAGCTTGGCTTCCACTTCCAGCACAGACGAACGAACAACAATACAATACGGTCAGCTAATTAAGCGATTTAAGTACGTTCAATTCGATAACTGCGCTCGCTGAGGCGTAAGTGCGTAATATTTAATATTAAATTCCACTTTCCCGCACTCGGATGTGATTAGCAATGCCAGCAGCGTATTTGCTGGCGCCGCTTTTCAAGTTCAAGTTCATCAATTTGGGGGGGGAGCACTCATTTCATTTCTTTTTTGTGTTTTGTTTTGTGTGTTGTGTACAAATTTAAATATCTGCCCAGTTTTTGGCTTTAAGCGGCGACAACAAGTGGAGCAGCTGAAGCAGCTGCAAAGCAATTTGTTTTGCCACCGAGTAATTTGTCTTCAAAAGCAAATGTTTTGCAATTTGTTAACAAGAAAATTTTCTTTTGCGTTTCAGCGTCTTGGCCTTGTTTGCAGTCGCTTGGTTTTTCTGCCCCAAACACTTGTTTACATTGTTTGTGCTGCTGTTTCATTTCTTGTACACAAGTATCGGGGCGAGGCACTGTCTCGTCCCCCTCAGTCTCCGACTCTGCCTCAGTCTCCGTCTCAGTCTCGGTTTCTCTGTCTCTGGGATATCTTTTGCAAATGAAAATTGTACCCGAATGCTGCCTAAGTGATAAGCGGCAAATGCCTGCGTGGGTATCGTGTGTTTGCTTATTGCGGCCGAGTGTGTGTGTGTGTGTGTTTGCTTGTGGTGCCTGCTTTGGTCTTTGCTTTTGGATATAATAAATGATTTTTTAGTCCAAAATTGAAAGTAAATACATATTGATAGGCTAAACAACAGAAAAAGTGCTAAAGTCAGATGAAATTGACTGAGAGATACCCTGCAATGCTGTCACACAATGAGGTATATACTTTATTAAATGGTTTACTTTATTTATTAAGAGATTTAATCAGTATAAGCAAACGAAAGTACCTTAAATTTAAATCTTATTTTCAGATTTAGTTTTCAAAGAACTGCCCTTAAATACTAAAGTATAAAGCTATATAAATAGTTTAATATTAATGAAGCTTCTTTTTTAAATTATTACTCCACTTAAATTACTCAACACACACATACTTATTATACCCCACTTTCTTCATTTCGCTCTAAAGGGCGCCCACACAAAAATGTGTAGCCCGCTTTTAGGGGCAGCAAAAACATGTGTACGTTGAAGATACTTAAAGCTGGCAACTAGCAACGCACAGACAGACAGATAGACAGACACGCCCCCCTATCAGCAGCAGCAGCAACAACCTGTCCAGAGTCTCAACGTTGTTACGTTGGCAAAATTTCAGTAACAGAGCTGAGCCAAAAAATGTTCGCAAAATATGGCAAAAGTTGGCATCAAGCCTCACGCACTTGTTGAGTAAAGAGATACAAAAAAAGAAAAAAATGTCGGCGAAAAACTGTTTAACTGAATATTATATATAATTGCATATCGCATTGCGCTCTTTGCAGTCTGGCCATTATTTTGTGCTTTTCTGTTTGTAATAAATGTAAATATTCATGGATAAGTCAATGCAGTGATGCACACAAATTCAATTAGCTTCATGGCTGGACACGTTAATTGACCTTTAATATACGAACATGGCAAAGGCCATGCAGCTGCAAATTAAACGCAACTTTATATGCAAATTTATAAATTATTCCAATACATGTTGTAATACATTTATGCATGCGCTCATATTATTATTATTATTATACATACTTATATCGTGTGTTGTAATGCATGTCGTCATTTGGCTGCGTTTGTTGGCTGTGCAGCTAGTGGAGCAGCACATATGAAATTTTATGCAGCCAAAAATATTATGTTTGATTTTGGCAAGCTTACAACCTGAGCAAAAATAACAAGTAGGCATTGACAATGGCAAGTATTTGGAAGTAGAGAATACCCTAGAGAAGTCGGTTTTAAAAATGGAAAATGGTACTACTAATATAATAAAGAGGTCGTTTAAATAAACTTAACTAAATGCAAACAAAATAGCTTGTAACTAGAGCATACTCTAGAAAAGTCAGATGTAAAAATAAATATAGTATCAATACAGCATAAAAATGTAAAAGAGTTTGCTCAAGAGTTTACAAAAACTGTTCTGATACCTTCATCAGCATGCCGCACAACTTAAACATACCTCTATCAATCAAACCTTCACTTAATGTCTTCAATTTTAAGACTGAGCAGCTACATATATTTAAAAATAGAAATATATATTTTTGTTATGGACAAGAGTGATTGCTTTACTCAGTTACTTGTTCAACTTAAGCTTCACTTCCTATACAATTGAAGTGAAATTCGAACGAAATTGGAATTGTGATAAAAAACAAGACAATTTCAAATAGAAAACCTCGTGCCACTTGACTCTTCAACTTAAGCTCTGCTCTTTATTAAATACTTCAATCTACAGTACATTTAAAGAGAATTGCTAATAAAATAGGTATAATATATTTAAACAATTGCGAAAAGAAAAGTAGAGATAGGTAGCCTCTCCTAATTGTGCTTAACTTTCTTTTAAACATTTTAATTACTGTAAATTTGTCGATTACACATTAAAATTAAATATATAACATATTAAAGATGATGCGTAGAAATGCATTTTCGCGCAAAAGAAATTTCAATAAATTCACGATTCATAGTATTAAGACTTTTGGACTAAAAAGTGCCTCAAGAGCATGCAAATCTTAAAGTTAAAAAATACTTCTTGATTTCCAAAGGTTTTATTAAGCCCAAGTTCTTATTAATAAAAGGAAAGAATTTTATAGTCTCAAGATCAAAAATTTTATCATAAACAAAACTATTTTGATATATTTTACTGTTTTTTTTAATTAGTTATTTATTTTGTTACCATATTAAAATATTTTTTTATTTAACTATTTTAATGTTTAATTATCGGATTCAGTTATATTACGCTAATCTTACTTACAAAATTCTTCATTCCTCTGTGAGAGATAAGAATTTTTCGCGACAGCTCGACTAACTATTAACAATGATAAATTGATAACAACTTTACATGAAATTTACGAATGAATTTAATATAAATTTTAAGTTTAACTTTGTAGATTTGAAATTTTATTTTTATCCTAAAGTTTGAGGATTTAATTTTATGACAAGTGCTTTATTTTATGAATAGATTTTTAAGGTAGAATTCTTTGGTTTTATAAGATAGTATTTTTTTTCAGTGTATGATATGTATATCTACAAATCGGATTAGACAACTGTCTCAGCATGTCCTTTGCACGTTACTCTCTTTCAAGCAGGGTATCAAAGAAGAACCTGTTTTTGTCAGTTTGCAAATGTCGAGTTTTGCTGCTGAGCTGATGTTGCATTTGCAGTATTTGCAGCATTTGATAAATCCAGAAGCGAAGAGAACCACAACTCTAATGGACTTGTGTGCAGTTTACCATGTTTTGCAGCCGAGAGCAGCTGGTCGGAGTTGTTGTGGATTTTGTGCATTGTGTATCGAAATCGATTTGCAACATTGATTTGAGGTTGCAGATTTTAATAACACGTTCATTCAAAGTATTGTACATGTCACAAGTATTTTTCTATCCTGTGTTTATAGAATAACTTAAATCCTGCAAAGAAAAAAAATAGAAAAAAACTATTTGCATTCAAAAGTAAAGGACTGAATAATTTGAATTTCTTAGTATATGTGTGTGTTTGTGTTGTGCATGTTTAATAATCATAGCAAAAGCAGAAAGTAAAGAAAACTAAGGAGTGGGAAAGGGAAAGAGAAAGAGAGAGAGAGAGAAAGACAAAGTCGCACACATAAAACGGCACAATTTGAACTTTAACACCTTCAATGACAGCTACCGAGAATGACCCCGGGCGCAATTTTGTGTAAATAACATGAAAATAAGAAAAACAACCTCAGGCCTGCAGCAGCAGCAGCAGAGAGAAAGAGAGATGTCAGAAATGCTGTGATGTGGTTGCTTGGTGGGAGGAGGGAGGGGGGAGGGCCAAAGACCACCCGAAAACCACTCACGACTAACATTTTGCTTTTGCCTTTTTATGAGTGTAGCTACTACTGTAGTTGTTGTTGTTGTTGTTCTTCTCGGCTTGTTCTTGCTCTTGTTTTTTGTTGCTGTAGTTGTTGGCCATTATGCGCATAAAATATAAGAGGGTTGTTCATATCCAAGACACAATAGAAACAGCGCCTGATGCACACACACACACACACACACACACACACACTCACACTAAGAGCAGCAGCCAAAGCATAAATCTGAGCTGCTTTATAACCCACAAACAGAGACAGCAACATTGCGATAGTTGCCCAAGCATCAGACAGAGAAAGCGCAAAGAGGATAAGCAAGGGGGACGGAGGGGGGGAGGCAAGAAATTGAAACTTCACTTCAACGCCGAGTGCCAGTTTCAGCGTTTGCAGCATGAATGTAGGAGAAAAGCATGAGGAAGAGCCAAAAAGATTTATTTTAACATTTTTATTATTAGTTTCTCGTCGTAAGTTTTGTGGTCATGCCGCATTAGCTTTTGCATCCCCCCGCCCTGCTCAGCTCGGCTTGCACAATCTCCTTTTGCCTCATCCTTGTGCACATCAACATCCACATCTACATCAGCATCAACATCAACATCATCGCAAATTGCTACAAAATCACATTGCAAATTATGTTAAATTTAAGGCACTTCATTTCAGACTTGATTGCCTGAAAATTGTAAGCATTTACTGCTTTTTACAACATTTCAATTGTCGTGACCTAAGAAAACTAAATCCCAAATGACACGAGCAACAAATGGAGTAGAGCGATTGATTTGATGTTCGATTTATTTGATTTCAATTACTTAGAAAGTTAATGTTGTAACTTTTGTGCACACTAGCAGATGCTAAAAAAAATACCTAGATTTTAATAAGTAGGTATTGCAATAAATTAAAACATTGCTATATATGTATGTTTTAATTATTGCATAATACATTTTTTTGCATGTAAGTAAAATGAATTAGAAATCTAATATAATTATTAAGTTCCTCAGAAGTCATCATAAATCATTCACAGCTAATTTATTTGGCTTGTTGTTCTGTGTTTAATTGTGCTCAAAGTGCCATTACATTTTTTAATGAGTTTTCCAAGAATTTATGTTTTTTTTTACAGTAATTTAATTCAAAATTCAAATCAAGTTGTATGGTATTTTCTTAAATTAGAAGCACACTTTAAATTTTTATAGTAATTTAATTTATTCAACTTTAATGGTACTTTATTTAATTAAAAACATATTTTAAATTTGTATAAATATTTCTTGTCAGATTTAAAATTCAAAGCTTAAATAGAAATCATATTTAAATTTCTATTTACTTACATTAAAATTTTATTCTTAACTATTCATAAGATAAAATTTTAGTCCCTTTTTTAGTTATTATTTTTTTGTATTAAAATTAAACACGTAAATAAATAAATAATACTAAATAAATTTTATTTTATTGCTACACTATTAACAAAGTAAAATTCTTTTGTTTAGTCAAATCCGTTTTAGTCAGAAGCTTATCAACTATTTTCAGCTGATGTCATTGAGCCTGTGAACTTAAACGGTTTTCAACGCACACTTTCCTATTAAGATTGCCTTGTCAAAGCTTATGAATTGGCTTTTCCATGTGAATGGCCGTGTTTGCTGCGTATTTTCACTCTGTGAGTGTGCGAGTGTTTGTGTGTGTGAACCAAATGTCAGCTGTCAGTGGCCATAAGTTCGGTTTATTGTTTGCTGCTAAGCTGCCAAAATAACCGAAATAGCTGCCTGCCTGCCTGCCGGCTCCCGGCTGCTTTTCTGGCTGGCCACCTATACAAAATCTCCCCCCCTCACCACCTCGTTATTTCGGTTGCCTTCATGCTGTGACCCTTTTGTCTTACTTTCGGTCCGATTTTATGCCTGACAATTTCATTTGCCAACTACGAAATGGCCTGAAATTGAACAGTTTTATTAGTAATTGAATAGCCGGCTTCAACTTGTTGCCGCCGCACCAGAGCACGAGCTTTTGTTTAAGTCCAACATAATAAGTATACGCAATGTGTGCGCAAGTATCTTATGGCGTACTGGAAATCCTTTTTGTTTCTACCCTCCCTCCACCCCAAACAAGACTTTGGCAAGTGCACATAAAATTCTGACCCCGAAATTCGTCTTGTAAATTTCCAATTTTCTTTATGCGTCGCGGAGTGTGCGAGAAGTTTTTTTTCCCCCCATTTAGTTTCTTTTACTTGGTGTTTTACAGCATTTTCCATTTCGGTTACATTTTGTAATTTTTTTGTGTTTTTTTGTGCCACACGCTTTTCTGCTGAGTCGTGCGCCTAATTGTCAGTAACAAGCAAACAATTTGCAGCACAAATGGCAATGAAAATGAAAATGGAAATGAGACCGAAACCGAGACTGAGACTTTAACTGAGAATGGAAATTCGCTATGCTTAGACACACACACACATACACATACACACATTCTACTCGCCGTATCCCAGATGGCAGATGAGAGAAGCAAAAGCAAAAGCAAAAGAACAAATGACGGTGCAAAATTCTTAGCTAAGGCTTTTTCACGCTTGATTAATTTCCGTTGCGAGCCGCATTTTTTTTCATTTTCGTTTTTTTTTTTTTTTTTTTTTGTCTCGTCTTGTGCTTTTTCATTTTATTGCCATCCATTTTTAATAGCAAAGTGTTAAGTTTGACAGTTGGCCAGAAAGCACATTATGCACACTTGATTAAATATGTGTGTGGATGCCCCGCCTTGGCAAAAAAATGTGCCAACAAAATGCTGACAAGCGATTGGTAATTAATTCAGTTAAGAGTTCAAGTCAAAGTTGTTAGCTAAAGTTTGGAATTTGTGCTAAGCATATGTCCAGATTCTCATAGTGAGAGACAGAGAGAGGCAATTATAGTCACCGTTGTGTCTCTAATCTGGAGCTCTTTGCATAACGCGGTCAGTGAGCAAGCACATCATCATCATCATAGCACAGGTGATATGCTTTCCCTGCTGTCTGTCTGCCTGTCTGTCTATGGAGGAAAATGCTAAAGTTCAAGTAGCATTCAGATTGTGTGCCTGATTTGATTGAATGGTGAATGGTGAATGGTGAGTGAGCTGAAAAGCTTCAACAACTCGTTTACTTAACTTAATGTCTAGCTAAGGATCCACCTACACAATACACATACATTTATGTGTGCTCGTCTTTATGTTAGTGTCTTGACTGCACGCATAGAAAACTGTTGTTGTTGCTGTTGTTGTTGTTGATGTTGTTGTTTCACTCGTCTACATAATGGCAACGTACTTTGCTTTCAATTTACTAATGCACCACTGCTGCCAAGCCAAAAGTCAAAGGTTGACTAGCTGCCAGAGCACACTCACAGATGAAGATGTTTTTCAGCCCCCCCCTTTCAGCATCTCTAACCACCCCTCAACCATATTATTTTATACCCTGCAGTCATACACACAAAAAAGGAAATTGCTTATGCAGACTACAACGAAAAACAACTCTGAGCATTCGCATAACATTTTCCATAATATTCAAGTGAATCGCTGATAAACTAAACAAAATGCAGCAGCTTAATTAAGCAGTTGTAGGATATCATAAAGGGTATCTCGCAGTTTGCTTTGACACACGTTTTGCGGCATTTTCTATTTTTGTGTGTTTTCCTTTTGCAACATAGTTATTGTTGCACGCATATCGAGCATGCTCTAGTCAAGCATGGTATATATCACAGCAGCAGCAACAGCAGCAGCAGCATTGTAATCAGAGCAATGCATTGTGCTTCGGTATTTGCAACTCTTCCACAATAGTCATAGAAAAAATGCATGAACTATGAAGTTCAGTGCGGAGTTGAATTGCAAATAATTGCGAATTTGTGCAGTATAAATAAAAAAATCAATTGGACAGCCACAAAATCGAATAAAGCAACAACAAGCTCGTTTCATTCTTTATGAATTTTTTTTTATATATTTATATGCTGTGATTCTTTTGCTCTGGCTAAAAACATTTGCGGTTATTCACAGTGCGCTGCACTGATATGATGATGCACCCCCGAGTCAATCATAATTAATTCGTTCGCATGTTTTTTCTTCTTTTTCATTCATTCCAAAAGCCACAAATGGCGAAATGCGTGCCACTTTGTTGATTTCAATTTCAATTGTTTGGCTCATGCGGCGTATGCGTTATATTTGCAATATAACAATCTGCATCTTTGCTGACCGCATATTTACCTTTTAAATGAAAACCCCGACTCGGTCAGCTATTTATTTCACCTGTCAACTCAACGACTTTTGCGCGTTCATTAATTATTTACAAATATAAAAAAAAAACCAACGAGAAATTTGATTAAATTTTAGTTAAATTTAGCAGCTGCTAAAAAGCTTCATTCGAAACTCACCGCGTTCTGTCTTCAATTCATTTAAATAATACACACACCGAGTGCGACAGGGCAATGAAAATAAATGAGATCTCATCAAAATAAAACGTTGAAAATTAAGAAAAATGCGAGCAGCCAAGAGCCGGACAGCGAGGACAGCTCAAAAAATACAGTACAAAACGAAGGGAAAAAAAAAATTCAAAATAAACATAAAACGCGTAAAAAAATAAGAGAGAAGTGAATAAGCGTGCTCTAGTCGAGAGTGCTCGACTCGCTGTTACCCAAGAGTGAAGTGTGTGTCCGTCTATAAATAAATCAGCATATGACTGACAATAAATTCTGTTGAAAAAAGAAATGACTTTAAAATTTGCATGCAAATTTAGCAGAATCAACAGTTGATGAAATTGCAGAGAGAATATTCTAGACCTGCAATGCAAGACGTGTTTCTTCTTATCAAGTTAATGTAGTAAACATAAATTTATGCACTTATGAGAAAGCACAACTCAGTGTCTACTGATAAATAAATTCATCAAGCAAAAAACTTTAAATATTAATAACTTGTATGCAACATTAATAGTCTTCAAATGAATATTTGATTAATAGAAATACATAATATATTATAGAGTAGAATACAATAGTTATAGATATTTATAATACAGTTTTTTTTGGCATTAGGGTCTTTGCTACTTTGGCTGACAATCTGGTAGATGGTCTATGGTAGATTTGAAGTATTATTTTATATTGATATACCAAACAAAGCCTTTGGCATGTTGTTGTACTTTTGCTTTATTAATTTGCTATATTTTAAGAATAATACCGCACTGTTCTGCTTTTATTTGAGCACATACGATTGTAGCTTTATCTTGTTTATCTTATCAAGTCAATGTATTAAATATAAATTCATGGAACTCTTAGAAATAGCAGTTCAGTCTGCAGTGCCCAATGATGAATTTATACATAAAGCAAAAAAATTTTACAATAATGAAATAAAATATGTGATATAAACTGAATTTAAATTAATATTTTTGTAGTGGACTTAGATAATATTTGTAGATATTTATAATTCAATTCCGGATTCGGGTCTTAACATTGTGGAAAATCTGGTATCTATTGTACAGAATGATATATATTTTAAATGTAATAGTATATTGATATACCAAATATAACCAATGGCATTTATTTTTTTATATATATTTAACATCAATATAATATACTAAAAATATAGCCTTCGGTATAATTCAGTATTTTATCAGAGTACTAATTGGACGAATGTTAACATGACGAATACGAAATACAACACTGTTATTGATATACCAAATAGAGTCTTCGGAATATATTAAAATATTTTTCAGCATATTAAATTGGCATATTTTAGGAATAATACCTTACAGTTTTGCCTTTATCCAAGCACACTAGACTATAGCTGTCTCACTTGCTTAATACCTCACCCTATATTAGCTTTCTTTCTTGTGGCTGTTACATAACTTGACTGCAGCTTGTCATGTCCACTCGCACTGGCAATTGATGCACACAGGGTATAATAAAAAGAAAATGAATTTAAAGCGAGTCGCAGGTGCGGGCATTAAGTCGCTCAGTCAAACAAATTGGTTTACGTATTTAAATATTTCCGGCAACAGTTGCCGCGGCTTTAACTCCTCAACTGAACCGCACTGAAACAGCTTAGAGCTAAAATCGAAAATTCTTCACTTTTTTTTTTTTTTTCTCTGTGTCCAAGGGAGATATTTCAAAAATTATAACAGCAACAAACCAAGGTTGTGACACAAGGATGCCGCACTCTAGGTGTGTGTGTGTGTGTGTGTATACTCTGTGTGTGTTTTTTGTATTTGTGCAACGTGGCATGAATGTTAGCCTGCCACGCCCACGACGACGCCCACATCGACGCTCACACAAGCGCCCATCAGCTGGCTGTCAAGCTGCTGTTGGCCTGCAGTTGAAGTGCAAATGTGCAGTGTAATTAAAAGTGTGTGAGTGTGTGTGTGTGTGTGCAGGTTGCATGCAACAGCAGCAGCAGCAGCAAAAGCAATTGAAAGCACAAATGACAAAAAAGAAAAACTACAGAGCAGTCAGGTAGAGAGCGAGAGAAAAGTAAAAGAAAATGGGGAAAAAAAACCCAAAAAAAAAGGAAAGAAAAGCAAAAAAAGAAAACCAAAAACTGTGGGCTCGAGGTTTGTGTGCTCGTCAAAATAATGTCCTTGTCATATGTGGATATAACTACTTTAGCTTATAGTCTAACGACACCATTTGAGAGCATTTGAGTCTGCTGGCAATTTCGGCTGCGAAACACTCGAGTTTCCAACCAATTCAAACTATTCAAATTTCTTCAGTGAGAAATACTAGATTTTATACTATGATATGGCTTAGAATACTCGCTTAATTAATAACGTCATGGAAGTTCAGGGTAATGTTGATTAAACTATCGCGAATAAATGTATTATTTTAATTTTTAAATCAATTGAAAAGTAAATTGCATATTTATCAGGTAGAACCATTTAGTTTGCCATAAAAAAAATATGTTGTTGCTATTATTAAGTTTTAAACAGTAACAGATTAAAGCATAATGTACTCGAATAATTCAAAAAGCCACTGGAAAAGGTTTTTTTTTAAATTCTCAACGATATTTCAAGATAATGTTATGTAAACTATCACAACTAAATATTTAATATATTATATTGATTATATTAATATAATTAATTAATATTAATATAACAATATATATTTTCCATTGCTTTATGATATTATCAGTTTACCAAGACTGTTTTATTAAGTACTAGACGATAGATCAAGGCGATGTTATATTTCTTATTTCTATAATTCATCGAAAGGTAAATTGTATATTTATCAGATCGAGCTAAATTAAGTTTGCCACAATATAATATAATATTGTATTGTTTTATCTTTAATTTAAAATAATGATAATTATTTAAAATATTATTTAATCAAATGCAATTGAATAAATACCAAATTAAAGCATTTTCTTGAAATAAAAATAGCTTACTTTTACTAAAATTCTTTCCTAACAAAAGTATACAAAAATCTTAAAGAAAAAATATTACAAACTTATTTATTTTCACTCTTTTTTCTTTTAAGATTTTTTTAAGTTTGTAAGCATATTAGTTGAAATATTATAGAATAATCTGCATTATTTTCTTTTTTTCTATTAATATTATGGTTTAAATGATCTGAAGAGCATTACGAAGTATTTGGCTTACAATAAAAGTGTATTATTAGTTTTATTATAGATATGGCCACACATGTCTTTAAATATTGTCGGACAATATTTATAATTTAATTTGAATTAAGTTCAATTTTATTAAGCTTGTCGCATTGTAGAAAACTATCTTTAGTAAGTGTATATAATCTGCGGTTCAGCGAATTCAGTTTGTTGCACTGGCTTTCTCATTTTAGTTTCATTTTTTTCGCTTTTTTTCCAAGCTGTGGTCTGCCTTCTACTGGCTGGCTGTCTGACCGACTGGCTGGCTGTCTGACTTGCTGACTTGGTGACTGGCATGTGGGTAATTTTCAGAAATATGAACTCAGTGCTATCGCTGGCTTTCTGATTGCTGGCGGCTTTTTGTGTCCTATGAGTGTGTATGCGGCCTATTTAAGCGGCCATAAGCCGGACACTGTCCCGGCATTGCTTTGAACTTGGTTATCTGAAAACGGGAAATGGTCGGGCAAGTAAAAATAATAGAATGGGGCCATAATGTGCATAGTGTCCTGACTATGGCTGTAGCTGCAGCTCTAGCTATAGCTGTGGCTGTCTTCAGGCACATTTGCTGGCCTTTTTAATTAACATTTGGCCAAACATAAACCGAAACTGGCATCGAGACAGAAACAGAGACAGAGAGAGAAAGTCAAAAGAGAGACAGAGAGACAACTTCTCATATCCGAGTTGATGTAAATTTGTTTGAGCAGGTGAAGCGTGTGCTTGGTCCACAGAATATGTGATAATTGAGTTTTAGGCTATTCAATAAACTCAACAAGGACGAAACTTTTGCTTTTACTTCGACTAATTGCACTGCATTCAGCAAATTTCATAAAAGTCAGCCAAACAATGCACAACGAACGAACAACGAAGACCAAAAAAATTGCATAAAATTGAAATAACTTTCTAGCAAATTGTTAGACAAATATTTGGCTTAATGAATGACGAGAGAATGCTTCAAAAAAAAAATTAAAATATAAAGATATTCGTTTTATGCAATTTAATACATATTCACTTAGAGTGAAATACATTGTGTGCAAATATTTAAATTTATTGCAATTTTTATGGGCATACTTTAATTTGAATCGAATGAATTGAAAGCCCCATTGAGTGATGAATGTTTTAGAACTGAAACGAAATACAAATAGAAATCGCACACGACTTCGAATTGTTGAAAGTGCGAAGGCAAGTATAAATCTTTAGAGCCCCGACAAAACACAATGGCCAATGGATTTCGCACCCGACATTCGACTCTCAACGGGCTGGAGCTGTAGCTGAAGCTGGAGCCGGAGCTGGAGACAAAACAGCAATTGGAACCCCAAACACCGTAATAGCACTTAACCATGGCTATGCCTTTGGTTCTGGAGCTGCCTAATTTATGGACGTCGCCTGAAAGCGCTGTGCCAGACAGGCTGCCAACCCATTCTACTCACTCTTATTCTCTCTATGGTCTATCTCTCTAGCAGATAGAGAGAGAGAAAGAGAGAGAGAGAGAGAGAGCTGGGCAAATAGCTGGAGATTAGCCACAGACGATTGCACTGAAACAATGCACAATGCAGGAGCGGAACAAGAGGCGACCAAAAGGCATTCGCTCTGTTGTAGGGATATGTGAGAATTTTGAAGCTATTAGGCCATGTTATGCATGCCACGCATTGATGCCATTCAAATCGATTTGTGGCTGTAAAACACTTTTCCCCCCCGCAATATTTTCCCCCTCACTGCAAATTGATATAATTGAATTGGTTGAATCGAGAGCTTGCTTAATGTGACGAGCTGAAAGTGGCGATTAAGGCTTAATATGCACAATAGATTTAATATGCATTTAATAAGTGCAGCCAGACAAGCATTCAACCTACTAAATGTGCGCTTTTCATTGTTATTGTTTGCCATCTGAAACTGAAAACTAAGCGAATTGTGCTTTTGCATCCATACAAACATGCATATCGTTAAAAGTCAATTGAGCAAGCCTGTTTAAATGCAGCTTTGCATACGAATTTATAAATTAATAAAGCTCTTAAATAGACAGCATTAGTGACATTATCATTATATGGTTGTAACAGCTAAAGGACTCTCGACTTTATAATTAATTGTATATTATTGTTGGTTATTTTGAATGAAAATATGAAATAAAATGTGTGGCGCAATATACAAGTATTAATAATTGAAATGGCTGTCAGATGTGTGTTAATATTATTTTTTGTTTATTTATATATAATAAAATGACGCATTTTAACAATTTTGAAAGATTGTAATTTTTCATTTCAGTTTAATTTGGTAAATAGCTCTTGGCTATAATTTTGTTTATATGACAATTCATAGTTATGCTTAAAGTATTGTCTGATTAAATAATAAGAAATTTGCAAACTTACTACGGGTCTTAGTTACTTAAACAATTTGTTATTATTTGTACTCTATGACATATTTTTAATTTAAATGTATTATCTTATACATAAATTTATTTGTTCTGTATATTATTTTGCTTTTATTAAAATGGGTCTCGGGCATGTTGTAGACAAGCACAATCGAGTGTAGCTCTCTTCTTTTATATTATTGTTTCTTATTTTAAACGAAACTATAAAATAAAATACTTGACACATTACTTTTACAATTGAAATGACCGACATTAATATTATTTGTATTGGTTATACATGTATAATAAAATTGTGCATTTTGCACAAATAATGCACAATTTTTTATTATATGTACTTTTTGTTGTATTATTCAAGTATAAATTTAAGCTTAGATATATTTTTAAATTTTTTTTGTATATTATTTTGCTCTTGTTTAAAATTGGTAGCGGGTATCTCACAGTCGAGCATAATCGACTCTAACGATCTTACTTGTTTTATCTACAACATATTGTTTTTATTATTTCATTGAAGTAGCGAATACATTTCCTTTTTGAAAATGAGTTGAGCCAGAGCGGCAAAGGGTTTCAGTCTAAAATCTACAAAATAAGCAATTGTTGTTGTATTGCTTAGATGTTTTGTTTTACCAAATTTAAGTAGAAAACACCTAATTGGTTGGTTCTCCTTTTTCATTCTCTTTCAATACACACACTCTTTAATATATAGACTCGCGTTTTCAAATAAAGTTCAACTAAAAGAAAAAATAATAAAAATAAATACATTTAAATAAAAGTAAATAGAAATTTAAAGTAAATTTTAAATGTTTTTATTTTCATCTTTTCAATTTTTTTAAACATACATAATAAATCAGCTTTAATCTTTTGGATTTAATACGCTAAATGTGTTACAAAGTGACTTCCTCGCTGTCAACTCTTCAACATTTCTTTGCTAAAGTCTAAGCCTAGATTGAGGCACACTTTTCAAGGTAGTGCAATTTGTAGCACACAAATACGAAGTGGAAATAGAAATGGCATAACTTTTGCATTAGTTTAAATGCGAGAACGTCGACGTTGGCGGCGCTGATGACTTTCATTTTATTGTTATGGTTATTACTTTTATTTGGCCAACTCGCCTGACATTTATTGCAAAAAGTAAATGTTTGATGATAGTCACGTAGTTGCTACTAAACAACGACAGTCAACAGCCAAAAAACAAAAAAATACACCAGCAGAGTAGGCAAAAAAAAAACAAACAAACACGAAATAGCATTGTGGAGAGTTCAAAGTTGGCGGCACATGACATGCAAAAACAAAATCCCAAAACACTGAAACGTGCCTTTTTGACATTTAGCCATGTGTGTCAGTCTCTTCGTCCTTCTGTCTGTCTGAGTGTGTGTGTGGCACGTGTGTGTATCTTGTGTGTGTTAACAAATTGAATTTTGCTGCCAACAAAATTTGTTGTATTGATTTAAAGGCAAGCAAGCGAAGTCGAGCATTAGGGTCAATTACCGCTGCAAAGTGAATTGTGAGTGAACGAAAAAAAATCAAAAGCGGGCAACAAACTGTTAACTGAACTAGCACACACACACACAGAGAGACACACACACTCTTTAAGTGCGATTGTATTACTTTCATTATCTGCGCAAATATTTGCCAAAAATGGCAGTTGGCAGTTTTTGGCTCAGTTGCCAGCTCAACAGTTTTGGGCAAGTTTTTAAGCCGCTTAGAGCGGCCCCCAAAGTGAAAGTTATTGTGTGTTAACAACAACACCCCCCCAACACACACCCCCAACACACACACACATTGGCAACTGGTGCACATTTCATAAATGTGGCAAGACAAACTATTTTTTGTGAGTGTTGTTTTTGTTTTTGTTGCGTGCGCTTTTGATGAAGTTTCCTGCCTGTTTAAAACGCGCTGTTTGTCACCCTACAGGCGAAGGCTCCTCTCTCTCTCTCTCTCTCTCTCTCTCTCTCTCTCTCTCTCTATCTCTGTCGCACTTCTGGCTATGATCTTAACTTTCGCATATGCCTGCAAACCCTGAAACTATGCACACGAGGGCCACAAAGTTCTGCTTCCCCAGAGGAAGTTGCCTCCGCTCTGTCTCCGCTTTGGCTGCAGTAAATATTTGCCTTTGTGCCAAGGCATCGTTGGCGCAGCAAACATCTCAGACCACATCCCCTCCTCCACTCAACTCCACTCCCCTCCACTTCTCCCACCTTTCTTTCATTTACTCTTCCTCTTGGTGAAAGACACACGTTTAGCTATTTCAGCCACCTGAAGCGTCTTCGTCTCAGCTCTCAATGTTGTTGCTGTTTTTGTTGTTGTTGCTGTGCAAGCAAAAGCCAAACAAGAAAGTCAATTTATGCAGCGACCAAAAAGTTTTTCGCCCATCGGACAGCACATGCGGCGAATGCGGCGTATGAGTTATATGTATATATATAAATTGCAAACAATTTTCAATTTGCGTGCTTGCAACAACGTAACGTATTGGAAAATGCAAACAAAACCACATTTTATGCTCGAGAAAGCTAATTAACATCATTTTTATGGCACATCAACTTTGCCGACAATAAACGCATTTATTTCCTTTGCCGGAAAATAAACAAAGGAAATGTTTTGACGCGCCGCGTTCCACACGAAGCGAAAGTATATTACTTTATACACCGAAGAAGACAACAAGGAACTGCAAAAAAAAAAAAAAATGAAGGCGACACACGCCAAGTTCGGTGTAAATTTACGACACACTCATCAAAAGCTGTTGGGATCAAGGACGTGCGCGGGGGGCAAACAAAGCGAGGAAGAGAGAGTGGGAATGAGACAGCAAAGAAAGTCTGCTGGTACTTAAGAACTTGGCGTATTTATTTAGCACGTGTTTTTAGGACCTTCAAGGCAGTCGTTGGGGTCGGAGATTATTGTTGCTTGCTTTTAATTAACAAATGCCTTGAATTTCATTTTTGTAATCATCGCTCCGCTTAATTAAACATAAAAGTCTAGGCACTAAATTAGTGAACAGGTTTTCATCAAAACTCTCAAATCTGCCTGCGATTCCAATCAACGATTTATGTTTATCAAAATTTATAGTAGATGTCGCTTTCTATCTCTCTCTCTCTCACATTTACTCTCTGTGAGACCGGCAAATGCGAAGCTGCTCTCAGCTGCTGTTAACTAACAGTCTGTTAACCAACAGTTTAATGTTAAGCGAAATGCTTTGCAATTTATATGAAACACACAACCGCAAGAGATAAAAACAGTTTAATTATTATTACTCGTACTTAATTAAAATGTCAAAATCAATGAAATTCAAACATTTAATTAAATTTTTCGGCTTAGCAGACGGCAGCAATAACAATTATAGCCCGCTAAGCCATTGATATTTATACCACAGTGTATTTGCTTTGTATGCATTCATATATGCATGATTTTATCCTGTTGACAAAGCTGTTTAGCCTTAAATTAAATGCATTTGCATAATCAATTAAAATGCACTCGTAAAATCACGACAACAGCAACGCCAGCAGCTGACAATTTGTTCGCGCTAATTGCATTATGTGCGGGGCAACAGCAGTTAAATTGCAATAAAATATTTAAACAATTCAAACATCACAATTGATTTGCGGGAATTGCATTAAAAAATCATTTGTCTAGTTCGAACAAGTTACTCGATTGTCATTGAATTGTCCTACGAGCAATGTGTGTGTGTGTGTTTTTGTGTGTGTGAGTGTTTTTTGGCTGCACTCAAACACTCATCGACTGTGTTTGCTCTGTCGAGTGCAGCTTTGTCCACTTTAAATGTGCTTCTTCACGCGCAGACTTTACTAATTGTTATTAAATATTTGAACTACGCTTGCTTCACTCGAATCCTGAGCATCGTTTTATCTTATCACTTGCTGCGAATAATATTGCCCGAAGATTCTTTTGCAAACAAAGTGTTTACTCAACACGAACGGAATTTCAATAAAGGTTTCCTGTCTTTAATTACAAATTGACTTTTGACTTACGAGTCATTTAAAAGTGAGTTGTGAGCACATCGAGTATTAAATAATAAGCTACTTAAAAAGCTGTTAGCAATGGCATATAAAACATTTTATATATGCAGAATATAAAAAGCTTGGCAATACACAAAATGTTGAACATTAATTACCAAAATGTTTTGTAGAAATAATCCATCTTAAAAATTTACAAAATTAAATTGAAACTAATTAAAAGTAAGAAATTAACAATTACATTTGAATATTTGAAGTCAGAGCTACTTTACCTTAAAGTTAAGTCAGATATTTTAAATTATTGTTTAATTACACTTTTGGTTTTAGATTAGACTCATGCTTATTTCACTTTCTTTCTTTAGTATTTATCGTTTTATTAAAGGTTTTAATAAAGTTGATATACAAACACATTCGGTATTAAGTGATTCATTAAAAACAATATTTAAATGATTAAACAAATTTTAAAAAAATTGTGTTTTTCAAACAATTTCTTAAAGCTATTTTAAATAAAAAGCACTTTTCTTTGGATTGAGAATACATTTACTTAAGCTTTTCAAGTTAACTAAAGACCTGCAGTGTATATAAATAAATAAATATGTTATTTGAATGTTGTAATAATCATAGAAATATCTCTTGTAATATAAATAAAGTGACTGCACATACACAGTTCAATTGTTGTTTTGTGGTAGGTTAAGTGTAGCTTCAAAAGGGAGAGAAGAATGAAATATAAAAAGAAAAAGTGGAGACAAGACACACACATATACACACATAGAGAGATAAGGGCAACAAAGTGGCATCGACACATGCCAGAGCACAGTGCAATTCACAAGAATAACAGATGATTGATCAAAAAGTTTCCTACACTATCAATAACTTATTAGATAACACACTGACTGTCGTTGCACTTTCAGCCTGCCAGCCGGCTAGATGAGTAGCTGACTAGCTGACTGGTTAGCTGGCTGGCTTTTGGAGTGTGTGCACTTGATGGCTAATCGGACACAAGAGCCAAGTGCTCGATATAAAAGGCCGTGTGCTGACTGTGTCCAGGGTACAGTGAACGTGCGAACGTTTCACAAAGCAAACAGACGAGTCGAGTGAAAGAACTGAAAGAGCTGAAAGAGGAAGCCAGGATGAAAGTGTCTGCATTAGTGGTAGCTCTGCTATCGTTGCTCGTATTGGCCACAGCCAGAAAGCAAATGGCCACGCGCTACGACAACTTTAAAGTGTACAAAGCGTTTATCAGAGATGTCGAACAGCTGGAGGAGTTTAAAAAGATTCATCAGCACATACACGTAACAAAACTTTTTGCACACGACACTCGAAATTCGTTGTGTTTGATGTTTTCATTTCTCTCAATTTTTTTCGTTAGATTCATATGCTGCACGATATTGGCGGTGCCAATCGCAGCTATGAAGTCGTCGTTGGCCCATCACATCAGACAGTCTTTGAGGCAACACTGCACTATTTGGATATTGAATTTGAGATAACCATTGAGGATTTGCAAGCGTAAGTTTTAGAGCTCACTCTGTTGAAAAGTTTAACAAACTAACGGCGAAAACTTTTCTTTGTTTAGTTTGCTGGATGAGTCAGCCTACGATCCAGATGCGGCCATGGACTGGGTAACGTATCATCCGTTGGATAAAATCTATGACTGGGTGGATGAGCAGTGCGCTGCTCATGATTATCTCGACTGCAAGGTCATAGGTCACTCCTACGAGGGGCGACCCATCAAGAGCGTGCGTCTGTCGAAGCGTGAGGGCAACAAAGCCATTTTAATTGAGGGCAACATTCATGCCATGGAATGGATATCATCGGCCACCGTTACCTACATCCTAAATCAGTTAATCAACTCGAACGATGCGGAGCTGCAGCGTCTGACCGAGGAATACGATTGGATTGTGGTGCCCATGGTGAATCCCGATGGTTTTGTCTACACACACGAAGTGGAGCGCTTGTGGCGCAAGAATCGCCGGCCCAATGGTTATTCAAACTCTTCTGGTCTGTGCTATGGCATCGATATGAATCGTAACTTTGATTTCCATTGGAGCGGCGCTGGCTGGGGCATCGAAGATCCTTGTGACCATTGGTTCAATGGCGAGCAGCCGAACACAGAGATTGAGATACTGCAGCTGCAGGATTTCGTTAGTTCCTTCGATGAGGGCTACATCCGTGCGTATATGGCATTCCATGCCTATGGTCAGTATATCCTGTTGCCGTATGGACACTCGAACACCGAATTTCCGCCCAACTATGATCAAATGATGCGCATTGCTGCCGCCTTTGCCGACGGTGCGCTCGATTCGTATGGCTCGGAGTTTACCTATGGTGCCAGCGGGTTATTGAACTGTAAGTACTTTCGCACTCACTCACTCACTGTGTGTGTGTGTGCTTTAAGTATTTTAAATCAAAAATGTTATTGACCTCCCCTCCGCATTCAATGTAGACCCCGTCTCCGGTGCGGCTAAAGACTGGGCTTATGGAGTTAAAAATATACCATTCACCTGCACTGTGGAACTGCGTGATAAGGGCACATTTGGCTTCTTCCTGCCATCCAATCAAATTACGGAAGTCGGCGTCGAGGTCACCGAGGGCCTCAAATCTCTCGTTGTCAAAGCAGCCGAAGAGGGCATTTTTGATTGAGATTGAGATTGAGGCTGGCATTGGTGGCCATGGAAACAACATTTAGCATTAACAGTTGAGATTACAAAAAAAATTACTCTAGAAAAACACCTAAATATTAAAACAAATAAATAGGAGCATACTTGTCAATTGTGCGTATGTGTAATATTTGCTTTGCGGCAAGCAGTAGATGTTGCTGGCGAGCAAAGCAGTTTATGTTTCTCACAAGCAGTTTGCTGCTCCTCAGTGTACAAGCAGTTCACAACGTAACTGCTTGCTGGTGCGTGTCCTGGCTAAATTAATTTAACAGCTAGCGGTTAACAGCAACCGTTGCGCAATATTGTATTTACATAATGTTAATTCAAAAATGGAAATTGATGAATGTAAATTTGATGCAAAATTGTGCAATTATTGTGCAGCTTGTTAAACTGTTAGGTGAAAAACTTGCTGTTTGCACGTGAAAACTATAATAAACAACACATAATACTTATGTGAGTTAAGCACACTTCTGTAATCGTGTGGCTGCAATTAAGCTACACAAACTTAAGTGTTTGGCTTGTCTCAATTGCAGGTACTTATGTCGTCGCCTGGGTCAAACAACGTGAAACAACCTGCAGCTATCGCCACACAATTAAGCCAAAAGTGTGGCCTCTTATCAGGCTCATTAGCATTAGCATTTGGCCATTTTCGGGCATTTCAGGCATTAAGGAAAAAGCTTTTGAAGTCACGTCATTGATTGTGTGCCACACAAAAACAATAGAAGCATGAAACAAATTATGCATAAAAATCACACTAAATATGATGTGGCCATAACAGCATAACAGTTGCACGCTACCAAGTCAACGTTTTATTATTTTATGTTAATTTCTTGGGGGCAAACACATGTAGAAAATTGTTGACCTTTTATTGCCAATAACGTGCGCCATTTAAGTCGCCTTATTGCTGCCTATTTTTTGTTGTTCCTATCGCTGTTGCTGTTCCTATTGCTGTGGCTGTTGCTCTACCCACGTGAGTTGTAAATCCAGTGGCAGCAGAAGCATTTACCTCGCAGGCAAAGTTAATTGAAAATTTGTCGGTGGCAGTCGCAGTTGGCAGGCAGTTAAAAGAAAACTGCTTAGAGATGCGTTAATGCCTACACATTTTCCATTTTTATTTTTTTTTCTTCGACATGTTCTCATTTTGTGCTTTTGGCATTTTATTTGCTTTGCATATTTGATTACAGGCAACAGCTCAGCTGCTCAGCTGAAGGCTGGATAACTGACTGACTGACTGACTGACTGGTTGACTGGTTGGCAGCTTGGAAGGATGGCATCCACACCTCTTTGAGCACAACACTTATCAGGTGTCAAAGGCAGAGGACTGTCGACGACTGCTGCAGCAACAGCATTACAGGCATTACGACCATTTCTTTGGCGCCAGGACATTTAATAGAGTTCAAACCAGAAAGCACTTTCTATGCCAATGACAGCATATTTCCTCCAGCTGCATCCATCAGAGATGAGCGCGTGTCGTGACACGAAAACACAGGAGCAGAATAATTGAACATCGAAAACAATTGTTTATTTTATAGTTCTTTAAATAATAAGGATTGTTAATGAACTTTTACATTTAAGTTTCATTAGAACAAAGACGATTCCTGAAGTCGTGGAATCGTGGCACGGAAACACAGAAGTAAAACACGGAAACTATATAAAATATAAATATAAATTTAATTTATTCAAAATCAATTGAATAATGGAAAGAATTGTTTATAATCCTGAAAAGCTTCGACTCATGAAGTACTGAATGCATAACAGAAATACTAGAATGCCAAAGTCGACATGGTTTTTAAATTGATTTTAAAGCCTCTTTCATTTCTTTAAAAAAAGGTTGGAGTTAAAATTCATCAAGTAATGGATGCAAATAAATCAGTTCCTTACAGATTCATGTTTTTTAAATATATATAGAAAATTTGAGGAAAGTTTTACGTCATGTACAAGCTTTTAAACTCTTTTAATTGGTAGTTTTACTGATTTTAGTTAGAAGCTATAGAGGGAAATACTACAGAATATTATATAACTAAGATAAAAGAAAGCTGACATTTCAGAGCAATCAGAAACATTAAACTCTTGCATAGTTAATTTTTCCAAAGTGCTAGAATAAATTTACCTAAAATGCTCAGCAGCTGAGGAAAATATTGACAAATATTAGAAACTTTAAAAACACACTTAATTGGAAACTTTCAAAGGAGTAAGACAGCAAATATTAGTATATATTCTACCATTTTAATCGGCGTGCCAAAGAATTTTATTTTTCTCGATTCATTGGGTTTAATTCAACACCTACTTCACCTTCTATGGTGGCACCTCTTGTGGCAAGCACTGCCTGCCTCATTTATGTGTTTGCCGTATTTACATGTCAAAGCTGAAGTAGAAATCAGTGAGACGTAAATCATGTGCCGATGTTAAAGACGATCTTCCATTATATTGCAGTATGTGGTGCAGTAAAACCTTTTCAAGTGCATGCAACATGCCACAAGCTGCATTCTGCATGCTGCATGGGGTGCATTGCTGTTCCCTCTCATAAATAGCGCAACACGGCAGCTCAGGCGGGATAAAATTGGATGCAGGATGCAGGATGCGTTGAGTTGCGTTGCGTTGCGTTGCGTTGGACACGTGAAAGCATCATCAATCTGCTGGCAACGACAGTTTTAACGACTTCTTGCGGATTACTTCAAACAAAATAACCACTTTGTAGTCGGGAGTGAAATTTTATGTTCTGCCCCCGCTTTTCTCGTCCTGATGTCCTTCCGCTGGCCTTTTCTCTTCTCTCTGGTCGAGGCTACAACAACAACAACAGCAACAACAACAGCAACCACATCGACTCTAAGCCGCAGTCTAAGGCTTTGGCTTTGGCTTCGGCCAAAGTTTCAGCCGTGCCACAAAAGTTGTTGGCAAATAGCGAGCAAAGTGCCAACGTTCACAAAAAAATTCTCTCGCACACACATATGCAAAAATCTCACACAGTTTTATTAATGCGACTGCAGCTGCTATCTGCAATCTGAAATCTTAAATCTGGTGTTAAGCACAACGTTGTCGCAATGTTTCAATAGTTGTTGCATCAACTGCTTTGTGAGGACAAATAAAACGTTTAATCAAACTAAAAGACCAATAGAGATTGTAATCGATAGGATTACCATAATAGATTTTTCAGGATTTCAAGCAACACAAACTTCGATATGCGTTAGACTTTACAAATTACAAAAATTAATCGTGTTAAAGTCAGAAATAATCAGGAAAAATAAAATTAAATCAAGATCAAAATTATGCTATATTTCAAGATTGGCCATTCTTGAAAACCAAAAATAAATTATTAATTCAAGATGCAAAATTAATTACCGAGATAAATTAAGATAAAAATTCTACTACATTTCTTTAAACGCAAATATAAATAATTATTTGTAAATTGCGATAAAAAATAACCCATAAATATTCTACAAGAAAACTTATGTAGTGAATTATACTGCTTTGCTTTATTACTTTAAATTATCAAAGATACACTTGAAACGCCAATATTTGGTCAAAACACAATAAATACCAAAATAAAAAGAACTTCTGTAAGATAGAAATTCCCATTAGAGATAAGAAACTATTATTAGCTGTATGAGACCTAGAAATTTGGGAAATAAACTTTAGTTCTCTAGCTGAATTTAACCGAGTGTTGATTCAATAGTTAAATGAATACTTAATTTTCTTATTGAAGCCATTACATCTAGAATATATATTCTAAATTAGACACACCTTCAAACATGTCGACTCTAGTTTTTCCTAATTCATTTATTACTAATAATATATACCTCTTTATCCTATAGATACCATTTCACGTATACAAACAACATTTTTTTTTTTCATACTTTATAAATGTATATCAAAATGATTAGCTACTCCATAATTATGAAACATTTCTGCTATTTCAGGTTTCAGCCTTAATGTGCAACAATAATTAATTATTCGTTAAACTTGGAAGTGAATATTAATTTTGTGCTTTTTTTTATTATTTTCCCCCAATAACAGGATTGCTTATCAGATGAAGCTGAAGAGGCACAACTTCCTAGTGCAACTAATTAAAACTTGCAAGTCCAGTTAAAAGGCAATTCCACATTGTCCTTCGCAATTGCCAAAAGGGGTTTTAAAAGCCAGTTTGCTTACGTTTTATATAATACGAAAACCTGCCCTTAGCTTGCTCAAAATGCAAATTGTAATATGCATTCACACTAGTTTGGCAAGTGAATAAAATCGAAAATGAATTTACTTTATATTTTATTTTATATACTTTATACTTTATATTTTGAGGTAAACGATGCTCAAATTGAGGTGCCGTTTAACTGTTTGTTTTCGTTGCATTGCCAAATAATGATCTGCCTTTTGGGCCAACCAGGTATTTTTTAATTTAATTTAAAAGCTAGTTGAGTAAACGCCCCAAGCAGAATGGGGACTAAGGAAAACACACACACACACACTGAGAAGAGAGAAACAACCCTTAAAATGTTGAGTGGACAGCAGCTGTTGCTGCCAAAGCTGTCGTTGTTGTTGTTGTTGCTTCTGATGTTGCTGCTGCTGCTGTTGCCATAGCATTGCTTTTGGCCTGGCCAACTGATGAGGTGAGCGCAGTGAAGCGCAGCGCATGAAAACCAAAACGTTGAATCCCTACAAAAGACTCTTGGCCAACGGCTGTGGTCAGTTTGCAGCTTTTTTTTTCTCCTGCTCCCTTTCTATATCTTTCTCCTGCAGTTGTTGTTGTTTTTTTTTTCCCTATATTTCTTTTTTTTTACTTGCTTGCTACCCTCGGGAGCAGCAGATGCGACAAAGCTTCATTAAAATTAACAAAACTTAATTGCAGCTTACGTGGCACGTAACATGTTGCAAATGTGTTTTGCAATCTGTTTGATGATGGCCCCTACAATCAGCACACACACACACACAACGAGGGACAGAGACGCACCTGCCGCTGCCGAGCTGTCGAGGATCGCGAGGATCGCGACAGCCTGCCAAATTTTGATGTATTGCAGTCGGAGTTTATCAGGGCGGGATACGTTCGCTGATCCTGCGATTGCAGCTGCAATAAATGGATTAGTGTGCAGGAGGCAAACAGCAAAAACGAGCAACAAGCAACGTGCAACAGTTTGGAGCTACTTCTGAGTTGGCTTCTTGGCTTGCGTGCAACTGTTATTGACAGCTGCTGTGCAACGCCTTCTTCACTTCTCATCACATTGTAGCTCCTTCTTCACCCGTCTCCAGCTTCTGTCCCGCTTTTCTCTCATTACAGCTCCAAACTTAGCTCCCACCGATGTTGGCCTTTTGTCACCGCTTTGGTCACCGCTGCAGGCACAAAACTTTCCACAGCTCAACGGTAAACCATTTGGCCTGTCAATGGCTTGTAACCGGCTAACTGTTTTTAGTCGCAACTTGCAACTTGCAACCTGCAACTTGCCACTTGAAGCCAAAGTTTGGCACATGGCATGTCGGCAAAAGGCATTAAGCTCTTTAGTGCCTTTGACATTTGCATGCAATGGCCCCAAAAGCGAACCCGGAGGATATTGGGGATCGACTGCAAACTGCAATTACAGCCAACAAAGGTCGTTGTGCTGCCAATTTGGGCCAAAGCATTGCATTGCTCTTGGTCTTTTTTTTTATTTTTACCTGAAGCTGCAAATGAAACTGCAAACATATTTCACACTGAACATCGGAGTTCTTGAGGCGAGTAATTAATCGCAGGCAGGCAAAATGAGGCGAGAGAGTGTCATATTCATAAATTGTGGCCAGCTACGAGGCTTGTGGCCAAGAACAGAGCCATATGCTCGATTACTGCCTGTGTGTGGTCAAGAAAGTGAATGAGGTCGGGGTTGAGGATGAGGTCGAGTCGTGTGCGCCAGTTGTTTGAAGTGTGCCTCGATAAACGATGCAAGCGATGCGAGCGAGCAGTTGGCCAATGGGATCTGGTTACAAAACAAAAGGTTTATGGTTACACAAATTAAAGCGCAATGCGTTAAATATGCTAAACTCATTCAACTGCATAACGATTGAAACGCCACACACGCAGATAGAAACAGGACAGATGAGCTGCCAGGCAGGCGGTCAATAATGGCAGCCAGCATTTAACGCTCGAGTTGCGAGTTGTGAGTGCGAGTTGCATTTTAAGACACACAGCAACTGCAGCAACAACAGCAGCAGCAAACATGCTAAAGATAATATGAAAAGATAGCCCATACGCCCCGTTATCCAGGCAGCTGCTTTATCCTGCTGCTGCAAGCTGCGTGACCACTTTTAAGTGCCCCCAAGTGCTGGTTGGCTGTCTGTCTGGCTGGCTGGTGGCTAGCTCAGAGTCCATTATATAAATGCGCTTTTAATAAAAGCGCACTCCCAGCTCCCCTCTCTGCCCCCTCTCTCAGTGCCGCTTCAGAGTGTATTTGCATTGGCCGTAATTGCAAGTAGAGTGCGCCGTCCCGCATAAAACGTGTGTTAAGCCAATGTAATTTAGATAACTGCTGCCAGATACAACTACAGAGAGAGAGAAAGAGAGATGCCGCCGCAAATTTGCAGATTACAAAACTATACAAATTTTTTGTGTGTTGTATTTTTGTGTTGAATGCAGCCGCGCATCAATCAATACAAAACGACTTCAATTAATGGCCATTAAATTGACATTAATCATTCAGTAGCCGGAATATTGTTTGCCTCTATGGCTATTTTTAATTTTGTATTCTGTTCTCTTTTCGTTTTTTAATTAAACTCCAATGCACGTTGGCCGTTGAACGCTGAAGTCTGACGCTGTTGTTGACGTTGTTGCGATTCCGCTCTGACGGTTTCATGCAAATTCAATATAAATATTTAAGTATTTGCCACATGCTCATTTTTAACAGCACCTGCAGCTGCCACAATGCGACTGCCCGCCTCTCTCTCACTCGCTCTTGTTGTTTTCTCTGTCTTCGCTTGCGTGCTGCAAATCAAACAGCTATAGCTGAAGTCCACGTTACAACGTCTGTCCTTTTGCATAAGCAAATACGCGCTTGGTCACAAACACGTGAGGTTTCTCTTGCTGTGTGTCTCCTGCATGAGTAACGACTGCCCTTCAGTTTGCTGAGCTGCTGATGAGAGTACTCCGCATCTACTTCCACTTCCACTCCGACTTCCACTTCCTCTGCTGCATTGCATTGCCACCTCTTCGCTTCTGGTTTTTGGCCGCAGTTCATGGTTCAATGACAAGCAACTTTGAGTGGACACAAACACACAAACACACACACAGAACACACACACACACAATCGCACTCGGAGCTGAGTAGCCTTTAGCCCCATGGCTGTCAACTGTTACCTGGTGCCAGCTATTTGTCCCGTGGTTTCTCACTGTCGTCACCCACCCACAAACAAACACAGGTACACACTCACTCACACACACATTCCATCACACATTTACAGCTCTTTTTTTTTTTGTGTTTGTTGTGCAACGTTTAATTATGTACAATTTTCCAACTGACAAACGCTCTCTCGCTCTCATATTCTGATGCACTTCAATCAGTTTATTGACTGGCATTGAGAATGCGAAATGCATATTGTAATTAACGAAATTACTGCAAGATTGCTTGTAATCTGATTAAGTTTAAGCGGCGCACAGAAAAGCACAATTAATTGAAAAACCAAATTTGAAATTTCATTAAAAAATATTTGTTCGTGTGGCAACAATGCGATATTCATGATATATACACCGCAAAAATTGATATTTCAAATTTAATTAACGTAATTAATCGATAGTCTAGCAAAAGTGCGTTATTAATATTGCAATTGAGAAAAGTGCTGAAGCTTACACAATTGCACTTTACTTTATAAATCGAATTTAATTAATTGTCTGATAATAACGCGATATTTCTGCTGACTGTCATTCACGTTAAAACTGTCTTTCACTAAAGAACTGCAAGATTTCTTTCAACAGCTCAGCACTCTTTGGTAGAACCATTTAAAGGTGACTTTAATGAATTTCAAACAAATTGAAAATTTAATGCGCATAATTAAAAGTAAGCAGCACGTTAAAATCTGCATTGTTTCAATTGAAATAACTCGACTTGTTAATTGTTTATTTATGCACATAGTTATTGTTTATTTGTTTGCAATAACAACAATAACAAATGTCATAAAAAAAAACGATTACCAACCATAACTGCATACAATTAAAAACTGTTGCCAAAAGTAAATGGAATAAAAACTGGTATAGATTACATATTATTTCAATTATTTCATAGTTTGGTTTGCCATATTAAATAATCAAATGCCAAATGGATTTTTCAGTTATTCATATTTTATGCACAAGCGTTTATTCGCCTCAAAATAAAAAACAGCGTAAATATTTCATTTTATTTGTTTTGCTTGCTGTGTTTTTTTCATCATATACTATATATTTTTAGTCTGCGTTTTTTCCGTTTTATTTTTTTTTGCCTTCTAGACGGGTTTATACTTTATTTGCTGTGCTGATACTCAAGTCCTTTGGCACCCCAATAAAATTTTCGCTTGGCCGTTTTTTTGCTTAACGAAGTGGAACTTGCGTGCGGCAAAGTCATAAAACATGGCTCAAGTCTGCTAGTCTGCCAGATACTCTATACTCTATAATAAATTGCTGAGGTGATCGTGAAGATATGCACTGCTTGCTCAAGAACAGCTTGCAAGCGTGGCTCATCTGAAGACAAGCAGTGCACTGCTTACCGCAATTCAGTTAAATTTAAATTCATTTCAACGTTTTAATGCAAGTTTTGAAATGTTTAGTAAAGCAACAACACAAACTATGAACGTTTATTTATTATTCTTTATACAGAATGAATGCTTCTTTCTCGTGTTCTATACATTATACTTATTTTGGTCAGCAAGTAGACTGTACTCAAGTGCTCTCAACAAGAACTGAAGAACCAGCTTCATTTTAAATGTAAGCACACTTTTGCAAGGGCACATAGCAACGCAGATATAAGCTTATGTGCACTTTGGCCATTACGTAAATTAGCGCAGCCTTTTCATAAGGTTTTCACGTTTGGTAGAGTATGAAGAATAACGCTGAAGTTTACGTTGGATTTTATGTTCGTTTGACAATGGAGCTTAGTCCGCTGTACAAGCTGTAAAGCCGGCCAAAGCCTCGAGAGAGAGAGAGAGCGACAGACAGAGAGTGTGAGAGGACGGACTAGGAAGTACTCGTAAATGACTAGTTAATTTCATGGAATTTGGCCAAAAAGTCTAAACTCATTAAACCATTTGGTAAGGGCAGCAGCAACAGTAGCAGCAGTCAGAAATTAAATGGCAGAGCTTACAACAGATTTACGAGGGCCGCAAAACGTAGACCATCAGTTGAACAGTTGACCATAATTTAACCATTGTGTGCGGGTGTACAAGTGTGTATGTGTGTGTGTGTATAGGTTGTGTGGGTGTGGCGAATGCCTGTCAACGTTTAAATTGCGGTTGCAACGACAAAAATGAATAAGTGGAGCATTACTGCATTTCGGATGCAACATTTTAAATGATTTCCATGTTGCAGCAGCTACACGAAGACAACAACAGTAACAACAATAACAATGCAACCAGTTGGCAGTTGCCAGTTGCCAGTTGCCAGTTGCCACCACATGCAATTTGCCGAGTAACGACGGCGACAGGACGAAGGACGAGGCACGGGTGTTGACCAATACGGCAAATGAACAACGTGAGCAACGTGAGGACGCAGTGGCCAACAACGTTCAATGTCCACACTTTTCACATTTGTGCTGTTCATATTTCATTCTCAATGACGCTGACAGGACAATGCGGTAACCGAGCCGTATGCCGTATGCCGTATGCATCGAGTCCTCTCGCCGAGCACCCCGAGACTTGATTTGCATGCTGCAGCTGTGTGTGTTTGTGTGTCCCTCTGTGTGTGTTTGTTGGGTGGGTGACGCTTGCTTACACTGATTCCAACTGATGAAGTTGGCGTTTTATGTGCGGTTGCTCACACACACACACGTACACACGCAGAAAGGACACGCAGGCGATGCCGCATTGTTTATCACCAACAGCAGACACCAGCAACTGCTGACTGTCCCCCATTCTCCTCTGTCCTCTGCAAACTCTCGGCTGCCGTTGCAGTTGCATTAATCAAAAGTTCAACGTCAACAAAAGTGATTTTTCGTTTGCACAAAAATTGCGTTCATAATTAAAAATAAATAAATAAAAATCAAAAGAATGCCAACGAGCAGTGGACAAGCAACAAGCAAGGAGTCGCAGCATTGGCATCAGTCACACAATGAATGAATAAATAAATGAGCGAATGAATGAATGCAAAAAAAGGATATATATAGGAGAGAGGCAGGCATCGCATATGTTATTGGCAAACGGAAACAAGACTCCTTTTGTATGCTCAACCTGGCAGCTGACAGTTCTTATCCTCACACATTTCTTTTCCTTTCCAGCGAACGGATATGCGCAGAGGAAACCTCAAACACACTCGCTCCACACACACACTCGCACACACACAAATTCGCACAGTCGCAGCTTGCTCACGAATTTCGATTCATCTTTTTGGGCTTGGCATTTGTTTCCTTTCTCGAAAGCAGTGAAAGAGAGGCACCAGCAGGTGATATACCTAACGATTTCCGGCTTATGATTTGACTTTATTCCACAAGTGATGCCTGCCTTCTTCCTATATCCTGCTCTTCCCTCTCTCTCCCGTTTTCTCTCTCTCTCGCTCTCGCTCCTCATCAATTATAACAGGATTTTGCATGAGCAGCTGCTGCTGCTCAGTTTATGTATTTGCTTAAAGGCAACTTGATGCATCGCATGCCAATTGAACTTACAATCATCAGACTCAAGAGTTATTAATTGAAGCCCATTGACCTGAGCCACCGCCAAGCAAAATGCTTTCTTTTGTTATTTATGTGATATGCCGTTTAATAACTCTAATGGCACTTGAGCTTGCAGTTGGAGTTGTAAAGGTAATAAGAAAAGTTTAACTTTATGATTTCTTTTGCTCTCCTCCCCCCGCACACAACACAGCAAACCAAGCAGAAATGAAAGAACAAAACTGGCTAAGAGACGTTGGCACACGCGGCGTATGCTTGTTGTTATTTTTGGGGTTTTGGGCACAATAAAAGCATAAAGTGACAACAAAGCGGCAAACAACAAAATAAATAAATCACAACAAAAGCAGACAGAGTCACACACAACCACATCCACACAGTACACACACACACAAGACACAAATAGCACGCACAGCAAAAGTGAAAAGCAGCAAAAAAAAAAAAGACGGCAAAGAATATTGGGGCAGTAAAGAAATGTCGTTCACTATACGATACCCTGTAAATAAGTGAAAGGGTTAAATGTTTTTCGTCAATATTTCCAGCTTAGAAATCTTCTAGATTCAAAAAGAAAATCCGCTTACAATTTAATAAATATTTTAATTTCTTAAATTTACGTATAAAATCCATACACAAGTCATTTATTTTTCTGAATTTAATAAATTTCTTGAATTTACGTAAAATGTCATCACAAAAAGAATATTTTCTTTCTTTGAATTTAAGAAATATTTAAAGTCTATATGTATCTGTGACTCGAATTCATTTGATTTGTGTGAAAGATATTTGCACTTAAATAAATACCAAAATAATATAATTGTGTATTCAAGTCAATTGATTTGTTTACAGATTTAAACAAATATTTAAATTAAACTTTTCTTTCTTGAATTCAATTCGTATGTTTAAAATGTTTATTCTGCATTGAATCCCATCAATTTTCTTGAAATGTTGTTTGAATTAAATTATATATTTAAATCATAGATTTATACATAAATTTAGTTGATTTGATTGAAATGTTATGTGAATATTTAAATGATATATTTCTGTCTTGAATTCAATTGATTTGTTTGAAATGTTGTTTCAATTAAAAAAATATTTTAATTAAATATTTCTGTCTTGAATTCAATAAATTAGTTTAAAGCGTTGTCTGAATAAAATAAAATTGTGTATTATATATTTCTGTATTGAAATGTTGTTTCAATTAAATATCTATTTAAATGAAATATTACTGACTTTGACACTATCAGACTTTGCGTGTGTTTTACAGGGTATATCAATTTCAGCAAGCACAACGACGAAGTATGGCAAAAGTTGTAGTTGTCCGTGAGCTTTTGTTCTTACTCGTCCTTTTGCCTTAACACGCGATTCATATTTTTCTAAGGCGAAAAGCGCCAGCTTCATATGCTAGACTGCTTATTGTTGCCGTGTCTTCTATAGTCCCGATTGTTTCTGTTGTTGTTGCTGTTGTTGTTGTGCTCGTTGTTGTTCTGGCTGTTGGCATTTATTGTACGCCAGTTGACACAATGCACAACAAGGTGGGCGTAGACAGGACCTGAGCCAGAGTTCTGAGCTTACCCCGAAAAAAAAAAGAAACGAATACCGAAAGCAACAAAGAAAACGGAAACTTTGTCATTGTTAGGTTAGTTGTGGGTCTCGGCTGCTGCTTCTACTCCTTCTACCTCAGATCCTAGTTGCTCCTGCTTCTGCTGATGTTGCTGCTGCTACTGCTGCTGCTTCTGCTGTTAAGCATTTCCGGCTTTTATTGTTCTTGAGCTTGGGCCACCACTAAACGCTTCATCATTGCGCACAGTTTTCATTTCCTTCTGTTTCGCATTTTTTGGTTGTTTTTGGGTTGTTGCCCCATCGTCGTTGCTTCTTCCTAAGGAGAGTGAGACAGCTTCGAATTGGTGTCGTTGCACGTTGAAATATTTATGTTGCGCCTTGTTAATTTATAATGTGCACACCTTCTCTCAACCTGCTACTCTCAATAGCATTTTAGCTTTAAGCATTGGCCACTTGTGCATGTCCTGCTCATTATATATAGTATTATATAGTACTGTCTGTCCTTCCTTCCTTCCGCCCCTATTCGATAGCATTTTTGCATGTCTCGGTGCCAAATCACCTTAGGACCAAAAGCATCACGAATTTCTCACAAAAGTTTTGCATAAATTTTAAGTAAGGGGAGAAATTTACGAGCTGCGAGTTTTGTTCGAGCTATGTGAAGTTTTTGCTCTCTTCTTTTATATATATATTGTACATTTTTTTTTTGGTATATTTCCCTTTTCTTTATTTTCATTTTTATGTTTAGAGTCTTCTGTTATTTGGAAATTTACGATACAATAAATTTTGTCAAACATTTGAAGTTGCGAAAGTAGTCAAAGCCCCAAAGGAGTTTTCTTTCGACATCGCCTTCGCCATCGCCTTGGCCTTTGCTTTCGCTTTTGTTTTTCTTTGTTTGATAAGCCATTAGTCAAAATGACAAACGTTTAGGTTGATTTAAATTGCCAAGATTTACAGTGCACATGTTTAAGGCTATTCCAGATTGAAAACAAATGCAAAACAACTACAACAAGTACTTGTAAGCTGCGGCTTCAGCTCACAAAGGCTTAAGGCATAACCCGTAACAAAGAAATTGAACTGCGTTCAAAAGGTAATCGATTGGGCGTATAACATTCGTGTAATAAGCTCTGCCGCTTTATGCAAATTGATACAAATACTCGACTCTGTATTTCAGTTTTGACAATTCATTCCCCTCTGCACTTTCTATAAATAGAAATTCAATAGAACGTAAATCAAGTGATGTCATTTATTTAATTTTTTATTTTACTCATAAATCATTGCACTCTGTGTAGCATTATATTTACCATATACAATATGAGAGGTGAAAGCTGAACACATATTGGAATTGAATCCTTTATAGAGCAGCTGTAACAATTGTATGATAACGAATTCTAATCGAATCCAATTTTATATTGATTCTGACATTCTTCAAATAATATGTCAACATTTTTTTAATTAATTTAAGACCAAGCATGCACAATAAAAATGTGACTATCAATTATTATAATCCAGAATACTTTCTCTTATTCAAACACTTACAGAGGCTAATTTAACAATATAGTAATACAAAGCAAGTAAGAAAGCTAAACACGAGTATGCTCGATTGTGAGATACTCGCTACACAGTTTGAATAACAGCAACACAGTGCGGCATTATACTAAAAATATACCGAATATTAACCGCAAAAATACTAAATTAGCTTATCAATTAAATACTACATTCAAAATATATCATAGAGTTCAAAAGTATACCGGTTTGTCGAAGCCAAAGCATTGTTTGCAAAACAAACAATTGTAATCTAATCAGTTAATAAATATAGATGAAGTAAATTCTGTACATATACTTTCAGTGAAATTGTAATTCTGTGAAACTTTAAACGACAACACGAATTCTTAAAAAAACACCAAGCATTTACAAATTCATGTTCGTTATTTGTATTTAGTTCTCTCATGATTATGATTTATTTTGTAGTTATTTAGTTTTCGCCTTTTTTTGTGAACCAATTTTTAATTACTAGCAAAAGCCGATTTAGCAATATTACAAAAAAAGTAAATAAAATATATAAATACAGTTATGTGTCTAAAATAGAAAATTCAATTCAATATACATAGCGCCATCGATCAACTCGAATTTTGATTCGTGCACTCTGCCAAGCACATGTAAGCTATTAGCTCTTGGTGTGTGCACTATCATATTTTTTTTTGTAGTGCTATTAAAATCGATATCACAATTTTATTATATACATATTTAGGACTTTTACAAATCATTTGAAAAATTTGCAGCTCGTGTGTAAATAAAAGCTGAATATTGATTACATTTGCCTGCAGGCAGTTATTTGATAGGCAACTTTTAATATCCATAAAATTTCCATTTGCAATAAACAACAACACATAAGAGAGAGTCAGAGATAGAGTGAAAGAGTAAAAAGTGTAGTTATTTTTCTACACATATCAATTGCCATAATATTTTTTGTGGGGAGGGGGGGAAATGCTTTTAGCCCGTTCGTCCATAAAAAATGCAGAAGCCGCTTCGGTGTACATTTTTCCTAAAGCGTTGCCTCCCGCCGAAATCCGATTTTGGACATTTCACAGGGCCACCAGATATGTTCGCATTCGCATTTTCCAGCCATTCCTCTGCCCCCTCTTTTTCCCTTCCCTTCAACGTTTTCCTACTTTTTTTGTTATTGCATTTTTTCCACGTTTTCTTCTGCTTTCGGCATCGGCTGCAGGCGTAACCAACAAAATTTTACACTAGTCCCATTTTATTTCTCTTATTTTTCTGCTTTTTCGGAATGGTTTTTGTTGTTCAGTTGTTGTTGTTGTTGTTGTTGCATGTGCAACGGTTTCATATCCTGTACTGGGGCAATTAAGTTCGTAATCTGAGCGACATCTGTGCTGGATTCGGTTGTGTCCCCCGCCTAGAACAACAACAACAACAGCAGCGATAACAACAACGATCGAGATTCTTGCCTGCTGTGTGCCAACGTTTTCAATATTTCGTCGACAATTTCATTTCAAGTTCTTTTTTTTATTTTTTTGCGAGAGGAAGTTGTGGGGGGGAAGAGCAGAGAACAGGACATAAAGGAGCTGGGGCCAAATGGCAACGTCGTTGTTTACAGCTTGTTATTAACTCTTTCGAATGCGAGTGAAGTTTTTTTGTTTTTTTTCGGTGCCAGCTGCATGCAGCTGTCGCATGCCACGTGATTTAAACGGCGAGCTGTAAATTCGCAAATAGCTCAACAGCGCATTTTGCGAGAACAGGGATTGAGATTGGGATCGAGACCGGGGCCAGTTGGTCAATTACGTGCAACTGCAAAAAGCCTATTGCACAAGCAAGGACACACAGAAAGAACATCTCAAACAATACAACAGCTTTCTGCACTCTCAACAGTTTTTACTTGTTTCCAATTTAATTGTCCGCCAACTGAATGCTGAATGCTTTAAGCAAGTTTTTGAAAATCCCGCGGAATAATTCGCACTTTTTAACCATCAACTTTAATTCAACATTTTATCGAAATATTTAAAGTAGATTCAACATTAAAGAGTTAAATTTTATGGTTGTGATGCTAAAAGAAATAGCATTTCCAAATTACTACCTAATATTACGATTTCAGTTTTATGGTTTTAAAGCTAAAAGAAATTATAATCAATTTACCTATAAAAGCTATTTTGTCTTTTCAAAAAAGAACTATTTGAATAGTAAATGTATCTGTATATTAAACACCTTTTTAATAAGTATATGTAAATTTACTCATCTCATTGTATTCATAATTCATATATTTTTTTCATATTTTTGATAAAAGATTTGAATATCATCATATTATATAATTGTACATTAAGAGTGCACATCTAAATTCGCATATTTTATATTTAGATTTCATCTTTTTTAATAAATTCCTGCCTTTCTTAAATGCCAATCGCCTCGAGCCTATTTCAACTCTTCAAAATCCATAAACTCTTTTGTTTCCAAAATGCCCAAAAAAGCGGCTCAATCTTCAGGTGATTTGTGAATGAAATTCACCTCTCAACGCCAGTTGAACTCATCACAGTGTTTTTGCAATTCAAGGACTGAGAGAAATGAGAGAAACCAGTCAAACATCACTGGAATTTTCATACAATGCATGTCAGACACATTTCATATGCGGCAGATGGACGATGTGGACTAGAAAATTTGACTGCAGCTGAAAATTCAAGAGATTGATATCCTAGGAGATTTGCTGTTTGCAGCTGCAATACTACAATCAGCAAGTGGCATTGCATTTGCATTGTTAAATACGCGCCTACACATGCATGCACAATACACACACACACACAGACACACACATATACGTACATGCACATGTATTCACTGGATGTTAACAATAGTCGTCCTGCTGTTGCTGCTGTTATTCCTGCTGCTATTTCTGCTGCTTCGTAGCTGTCTTTCACCTTGTCCATTAACTGGCAACTGCGGCTGCCGCTGCCGTTGAAAATCTGTTAGCCTGTTGGTCGAATAGCCGTATGGGCTCAAGTGGTCGACAGCTGCTTGGATTTTGAGAAAGAAAAAAAATGAAAGAAATCATCCTTCTCAAATACCCTGTAACTGTAGATAATTTATTAATAGGGTGGCTTAGCTAAGCCAGACTGAAAGCGATTAAGGAAAGTGGAGTTAAATCTAATCAAATAATTTAAGTAAATACAAAAATATTGAAACAGTAAATAAAAGAAAAATAAAAAGAAATAAAATAAAATAATTAAACAAAAAAAAAATAAAATATTTCAAAAAACAAAAATAATATTTGATTAACAAATTAAAATAGAATAGTAATAGAATGAATAAAAATCTATCAAATAAATTAAGAAAATACAAAAATATTGAAACAGTAAGAATACTAAAAGTAAATATGTATGAGATAAAAAAAAAAAAATAATAAAATATTTAAAATAATAAAAAATCATACTTGATTAACAAAGTAATTAAGTAATTAGAAATACAATGAAATAGCAAATAAAAATACTAACAATATTTATTATAAAATTTGAACAAACATAATAAAATAAAATGAAGACAATGTTTGATTAACAAATTAAAATAAAAAGTAAAAGAATTAAATAAAAATATATAAATAATGAACAAATAAAACAAACAAACATTTAATATATTTCAAATATTAAAAAAATATTTCAATTAGAACAAAAATAATTGGCAAATTAAAATAACATAGTTAACGAACTAAAAAAAAATTTTTAAATATCAAATGTATATCAACATTACAACAAACATTTCTACAACATTATTTAAGAATATTAACAAAAAATTTGAAAACTAAATATAAATATATTAAGAAGATTGTTATTTATTTAAAATCGAATTATTCACTTAATTTAAATAAAGTAAGGATATTGAGTTATTAAGCATAAGGTAGCTAGAACTGGAAAACAAAATATAAATATATTGATAGTAAATTATTATTAGTTATTACTGTGTACTGTTACTTGGTCAAATTATAAAATCTTGCAAAAAATAAATAATTAAAATGTAAAAACTGTTATTCATGTATTTTAACCGAATTCCATTTTTTATATTTGAGTAAGGTTTAAGAATTCTGAAATTTTTAATTTACTTTACATATAATTTATGAATTCTACTTTTTCTACATCACTCTGAAGTATTCTTTATACACCAGAATTAAAGTATTTTACCACCTATTAGGTGCTGGAAGTATAAATGCCTGTCTTAAGGATATTCTACAGGTCGTGCACTGCCTGCTAGAAGACACCTCTCACTTTCAGTCCGCTTTGTACCATTTTTTTGCGCCGCTTTGTGTGTGCCTAGGATATGCGCTGTAGTTGCAGCTGTCGCGCAGACAGGCTCTGAATAAATACACCGAGAGAAAAAGAGAGGGAGAGACAAAGAGGCAAAGGCGAAGACGAAGTCTGTGCCATAGCCAAAGGATTTTTATGGTTTTTCAATTGGTTCACATGTGTATGTGTGTGTGTGTATTTTTATTCTTTTTATCACAGCGAAGGCAGCTGTCAGGCGTTGTGCTTCGGCTGCTGCTTCGCGTGGGGCATTCATTAGGGGAACGCAGCATGAAATTCTGGCTAAAAGCAGCCGAACTCGATGCCAGGCGATGCGCTGTTGGTTGGTGTTGGTGTTGCCAAGAAAACAAAAACAAAAGCAGCAAAAGCCCAAATACAAACACACACACACACGCAGAAGCTGAAGCAGGAGACGCACACAGATGCGAATGCGAATACAAGGAAAACAGGCGCATGAAATCAGCCATGCAGCAACAGCCTTGAGTGATAACATCATCATGTGCTCGCAGCTTGAGTGTGTGTGCGATGTGTGTGTGTGGTGTGTGTGTGAACGCAGCGAAGCATGCTGGCAACATGCCATGGTGCCAAGGAACAGCAGCCGATGAAACCCAGAAACTGCAGCAACAGCCGCCACGACAACAACAGCAACAGCGACAGCAACAGCAGCAGCAACCAGGCGAAAACCTTGGCAACCAAAAACAAAAAAGAAAAAGAAGAGAAGAAATAAAACCGTAGACAAGAACAAGACAACAACAGCTCAACTCGACTCGACAATGGGCCAAAAAATGAGGAAAACAAAAGGCGCAGGCAAGAGCAACAGCACAGAAAAAAAGATTAAATCAGGTAAGAAATTTTCGTTTGAGTTGTAAATTTGTTGTGCGTTGCACCTGCCGTTAGCTGGCAGCCGGTTTCTCAGTCTGAGCTCAGCTGTTCTTATTGTTGTTGTCGTTGTTGTTGCAGTTCTTTCTGCCGCTGTGGCTGCTCCTGTTGTTGTCACTCAGATGATTAGTGAGCAGCCTTCAAGCTGCGTTCCACAATCTTCTTTCTTGTTTTTTTTTGGCTATCGCGTGCGTCGCTTGATCTTAAGATCAAGAGAAACCAGAAACCTGTCCATAAGCATTGCAGCTTGTTGTATTTTCAAGGCGTTGCCAATCGCAAATTGGTCAACAAACTGTGCAAATGTGTTTGTGCTTCGTGTCTGCAAGCATGTTAATGCAACAACAACAACAAGAACAACAACAGACTTTGGGCGTTTTCATTATTCTCTTCATTGTGTCCTCTCATCGAAAAACAAGCACACTAAAGAGCCGAGAAAACACCTGCGCTAATTTACGCGCTGCTTTTCAAGCATTGATTATTATTTTCTTTAATTGGAAACTGCATAACATTTTCAATTAAATGTGAACTCGCACTCTGGCGAGCCATAAACATCGCAAATAACAATCTCCCAAATTGAAATATTTTTCAATTAAATTCAACATCATTACGACTTTTGAGTCTATTTAATTGGACACACAATGGAAAATGTGAAATGCAAATATTTATTATACTTGTTGCATATTTAGACAACGTTTAAGTCAGTATAAAATGGAAATATAAACTTCTCAAATTCCTCTAAATAAAATTAATAAATTTATTTCGTTTGTTCATAAACACAAATATTTAGAGCTGCATTCATTGCAAAATTATAATTGCAATTTCAACAGTTGTATTAAATTCAGCCAGTTGTTTAGAAATATAATTCTTAAAATTCTAGTAAATAATAATGCGAAAATTATTATATTGTTTGTTTATGACTACTTACAAACTGTATATTGCATAATTAGAGAACATGAAACACAATAAATTTTCAATCGGTAAAATTACTGAATATAATTTCGACCGTTCATAAATATTTGGTGAATATATCTAATTTACATTCTCAGCATTTTTATACTCGGTACCCAAAAGGGTAAAAGGGTATTACAACTTTGTGCCTGCAGGCAATGTGTGTATGTAACAGGCAGACGGATTCAGCTCCGATACCATAAGACATATATATTCATGATCAGCGTCAACGGCCGAGACGATAAAGACATGTCCGTCTGTCTGTCCGTCCGTATAAACATCTAGATCTCAGTCTCTCAAGTTTGTTTCAAACTTCAACCGGTAAAGAGCGAATATCAAGAGTAATTTTGAAGGAATAGTCTCGAATTTTGCTACAGACAGTAGTTTTTATGATTTCTGATTTGTCTTGGATAAAAATTGTGTAAGTTATATTAGAAATACTTTATAAGAACGCCTACAACAATTGGGTTTAAGTTTCTCTATGCCATATTTTGCGCTCTATGATATAGTTGGTACTATATCAACATGCCTAATATAGCCGATAATATATATTTTTAGTATTTTTGTGTTAAATTATTTGGTATAGTTTAAAATTAATGCCCCACAGTTTTTCTTTTATTGAAAATGGGTAGCGGATATCTCATAGTCGGGCACACTTAACTTTAGTTTTCTTACTTCGCTCTCAAATCATTTAATTGAATGGCCTTTAAAAATATTTTGTTTTTAGAATTTACTTTTTAAATTGAGCCAATTAAAACTCTTAGCTTACAATGAAAATGCATAATATTCTGGTTTAATGTATCATTTATTTTACTTGCATGCGCTTTTCATTTGCCGATATTTTTATACCTGAGTTGAATCATAATTGATGTCGGAAATAACAATTGTACCGGTTTGCTGGGCTGCAACACGCTGCTTGGCCGCAATCTGGTTGGCAATACGATCCAAATCACGCCTGCCAATCGAGCTGAGTCTGCGTCCCCCCTCGTGATGCTTCTCAATGAATCCAGCCAGCTCGAGGGCCTGCAGAGCCTTGCGGATGGCGCCATCGGCGGCACGACAGAAGCGCGATGGATGCACGCCGCGTTGCTTGCGGCCTCCGTAGACCTTGGTGAGTGCCCCGACTCCGGCTGGACTGCGATAGAACAAGTGGCGCAGTATCGAGGCGCAGCGGATATAGAACCAATCGGGATCGGTGGGTGCCAGTTCCTTGTACTTGGCCGTCTTAATGATATCCATTTGCTCGGGCACCTTCAATTTGCCCGACTTCTTGAGGAAGGTGGCGACCGCTTTGGTCACCTGGTGCTGATCAATATCCTTCACAGTTACTCCGGGCATTTTGTTGATTTCAGTTAACACTGGAAGAAGACCAATTGTTACATACAGTATTAAAATGTAAATCGATAGTAGATAAAATAAATAAAATGATGAAATATTTCAAATACAACCTTAATTAAATTTCAATAATTAAATAATAAGAGTAAACAAACGAATAATGGTTAATTTAATATAAAGATATTTTATAAACTTAACAGAAATAATAATATGAAAACTATAAGATAAGATATTGATTAAGATTGATCAATTTTTCATTCAATTTCTGCTGATTTCGTTGATCACTGCAATTTGCTGAAGTTTAAATATATTATCAAATCGATCACTCGCCTTTTGTAAATGTTTCGTGCCGATGATCGTATCGCTGTTTTTTGCTACTTGCATTAACTTTAGCTGGAAGACTATAACCTTTCAAACAACATAGAAAATTCGATCTTGCAGAAAAGCTATAGAAAAAGCACCTTAGCTCAACAAATACAATCGATTTATAAATTTTAAATACAAGTAGTTAGTTAAATTTCAATAATATAAAATTAGTAAGCACAAATAAAAAGGTATTTATTTATATCGTTGAAGAAATTAAAAAAAAATAGTAAACATCAGCATCATATAAATATTAAACATAGGATAGATAAATGTTTAAACGTTAAAATGAATTCGCATAAGGAAATTGGTGCGCAATCCTTAAAATATAAATCATAAATGTATTTAAAACAAAAAATACAAAATGGTAAGTATAAGATTGTTAATTCTTTTGGAAATAATAATTGAATAAATAAAAATAAAATAAATGCGAGGAATCCTAAGGTTGACTACTTATTTAAACTATGTACTTGCCATACAATAAAAGTGAATTAATTTTAAAAACCGTGTGGCAAGCCTTTTTGCTATAGTAACATCTGCTGAATACATTGACGATAGTGCGAAAGAATGTATATGAAATTCTAAACAGTGAAATGTGAAAGTAACCACACGAAGTGAGAGTTAATGGCTTAAATGCAGCGACAATAACCGGCAGCAACAGCAACAGCAGCAGCAGCAGCCAAGGTTTACTTCCAGGCCATTAGCTTAATATGCTTTGACCATAACGAGAACCGCATAGGGCAAAAGACAACACCATAAAAAGGCAGCAATAACAATAACAATATTAACAGACAGACAGAGAGCAGCAGCAGCGGCAGCAGCAACAACCATGACAACCAGGCGACAATGAAATGGAAATTGTACAAAAAAAAAGAACGATGTAAAAGGGGGAAAAAAAAGAGAACATGCAGAGAGCAATGCAAATGGAAGCAGCAGTTGCAATTTGTCGAGTTGCAAGGGCAACAGTTGAAAGGGCACAAGCCAGAACCTAGAACCTAGCAACCAGAACTCAGAACTAAGAGCAACCACCACCAGCAACAGAGCAGCACACACACATGTGTGTGTGTGTGTGTGTGTGTGTGTGTGTGTGTGTGTGTGTGGGGTGGAATTTACCGGATGCGCTGTTAGCCGCACGAGTTGGCTGCATTAATGTGCAATGTGCAACAAGCTAGAACACCGCTCGCTGCACAAATTGACAACAAACAAAAGGCGAAAAGGGCAACAAAAATTAAAAACTAAACTGCATGCAACGCCAGCAACAAAAATATATGCAAACGACAACAACAACTCATGCGGCTGGCAATGGCAGTTGATTATAAGCCCATTGATGTTGCTACTGCTGCTGACCAGCAACCAGCAACCAACAACCAGCGTTAACCCTTCAGCTCAACTTTTGCCATCTCACCGCCCCAATCCATGGCATGTGATGCATTAAAAATAAAAATGAAATACGAAAATATTGCAAATTGCAATACAACGCAGACAGAAAATGGCAACAAAAGTTCGCACTGAGGGGGGAGAAGAAGGCAGGTGTGGCACAACTGTTGCAGGCAACATAACGCACCAACCCCTCTTCCACCCTCTTGCGGCGTGAGCATCGAAGCGTGCCACCCGCCAATGGGTTGCATACCTTGCTCCTTGGCGGTTTCGTCGCCACATGGGAACACACACATTGCCAAATGCGCCATTTTTGGCATATTCCTCCACACAACAATTGTTGAAAATTCAACAGCAGCAGCAGCAGCCAACAACAGCAGCATGCCGCTAAATAAACTTCATTCAGTTTTCTGTTCGACCAACAAGTTTCATCATTTTTTTTGTATTTTTGGAGTGTGTGTTCTTTTGTTTTTCCTGCGTTTGTTTTTAGTTGGTTTTAGGTTTTTAGCTTTAGCGCAAATGACTTTCAGTTTTGTGCTCTGCACATTCAAAGTTGCACTTTAAAAACACTCGAAAGCATTCGAACAATAGCCATGAATTTATGCTCTTGCCACATGCCACCACACCACTATGCCACATGCCGCACGCCAGTTCGAACTCGAACATTGTGTATGCCAATGGTCAAGGCAAACAAAACATAACAAACAAACATAAAACAACAGACTACAAAACTGCAGCTTTGTCCATTATGTGCCCGAGTTTTGTGTCTGCTGATTGATAGAATATTTAAGAATTCTGCTTGATGTTGCATCATAATTACGGTTTGTATACGAAACTTTTACTGTTTTGCATTTGCACAACACAATGAAAACATTGAGCTAGTTTATTCTCTCCTTAATAGAGTACTTCAATTTCAATGTTTCAATGTGGTTTTTCTGTTCAATGTGAAGTATTAGTTGTGTTTAGCATATTTGCCAATTAAATATATAGCAAATTTCGAAATAAGAAATTTTGTTTATGAAAATTGCAAACATTCATCTTTTTTTCGTTGCAATTTTTTTGATGTTCTTATCTATATTTCTTAATCTTCAATTTCACACCCAACCTTGAATACTATTGTAAGTAAAAAGTAATGAAAATTTTCAATTAAAATAACAAATTTCAATAGAATTTTATAAAATGTCTTTGTAATTTTTGAAGAATCATTTAATATTTAATTAAAATAAACAGCGTCAGCTTCTTGAAACGAAAAAGATGTTCGCTATTTTTTTTCTAAATATTCATAATTCTTTTAAAAACTAAGTATAAGTAATTATTATCCATTATCCAAACTTCTTATATTAAAGATAAATCTTATCTTGATTGACACTTTAGTTAGAGCTAAGAATGATCTTACATTTTTTTTTTTTCGTTCAAAAATGATCGAATTTAAAAAACGTAAACCAAAAAATGAATGAATTTATATATTTTATCATAAAATAAAAAATAGTTCAGAAAATCAAGCTCTAAATGTAATGCTCTACTATTTTATAAATAATTTCAGTTAATAAATAATTGTCGCATTAAAAAAATTCCTTCAGAGAATCACCCAGATTGACTCCACATTCTACAAATGTTCTTTAGAAATTAAATGAATATAGTAAGTAAGCGAATTTACAAAGTGTGCTTCTAGCAAATATATAGTTTAAGCTGAATTGTCTGATTCCACCTTCCTTTTAGATTTGTAGATTAATTCTAAGAACACTTATAGGCGTACACTTTTAGCCATTATTAAAAATACCTAATATAAAAAATAGTATTCATTCGATGTGGTATAAAATTTATTGCCATTTTTTTTTCATCTTTTACCACGCTCACTTTGAAGCGTCTGTTCTGACATCTGTTGTTTGTTTGATGTGAGCTAACCGCAGACACGCCATGTGCCAGAAGGATATTATTTACATTCAAATTTTTTGCGAGTCACTTGAGACAGGCCACATTGATAGAAGTAATTTTTATTTAATACAATAAATGAAATACTAACCCAATTTACAAAAATGCAATATTACAAATCTACTTGAAGTTAGGCTAGAAGTAAGATAGACCTAGAATTCTAAGCCAAGTTAAATGTGCTCTTAAGCGTGCCCTCTCTTTCACACACACACATACAACACAATCATTATTTCGCTCTGCTAGGACACAAACTCTCTTTTAACCTGGCTATGGAGTATAGTTAACAACCTGTTTAAGGGCCACCAATGCTGCTGCTGCTGCTGATGCTTGTTGCATGCTCTTCGAACTCGACTCCACGACTGCCACGAAGCGCTCTCTTGCACTCGCTCTCTCTCTTTGTGTGTGTCTCTCTCGCAACGAAGGCAGCGTCGTCGGCTGTCGTGTATAAAAAGGACGAATCGACAGCGCGCCGCTTTAGTCCTACGACAAACGCCGCGCTGACAACTTCGTTTGCTCCACACAAGCAGCAGCAGTCAAACAAAGTGAAAGTCAGAGAGTCAGACAATCTCACAAATCGAGTCGAGTTCTTATATCCCTACACCTTCTCAAGCGCGTGTGTGTGTGTGTGTGCGGATTGTGAGTGTCTGTGTGAGTGGGTGAAAGCCGCTTAAAAGGCCAGCCCTCGAGTGGCAAATAACAAACAGCTGAAAGTGCTAAACAAAGTGCGTCAAAGTGTGGCGAAAGGAGTCGCGAGTTGCCAGTTGAGAATAATTGTAATACGGTTAGCGCCGCGCTTTTTATAAGGTGTTTAGCTTTTTGGGGTCCGTCATGAGACGTGGCCACATAAATTTGCATAAATACCCGACGACGACGACGACGACGACGATTCGCCAGCAACTGTAATTTGTGCTTTGATAAATTTTGACCAAAACACAAACTTGAAAACTTCAAATAAACGCAGAGCAATAAAAAAAAAACATAAACACATAAACCAAACCAAAAAAAAACTTGACTTCAATTATGGCGAACTCAAACGTTTTGCGGTTGAGCTTCTTGCTGATCATTGTTGCGGTCGCGGTGGCAAGCGCGCGTGGCGCCACCGGAATCATCAGCGATGTGAACAACATGTTGCGCGACACACAGCAGCCAGCGTCAGCATCAGCGTCCAGCTCAATGCCACCAGCATCATCATCAGCATCAACAACGGTGCCATCATCGAGCGTGGAGTTGCTGCGCTTTGTGGACGAGGATGAAGACGATGAGAACAGTGAGGATAATGAGCTGGAATCGCTATCGAATGGCAGCAAACCTGCGGCCATTAACTCTGATAACCTGAAGCTGGCCGATCAGGTGCGTCTGCTGTCCAAGCAATTGAACGCATTGATGACGCGTCGTCGTGAGGATTACGAAATGTTGGAGCATAATTTACGCAAATCTCTGCGGCTTACCACGGATGCGGCGCACGTTGATGCGGATATGCGCAGCGAATTGGATCAATTGAGGTGTGTACTCGTAGTTTGTGACTTGAAATTTCCCTCGCCACAAATTGATGGCTTAATTAGTTGCAGTGCCGCAAAAGCAATTTGCCTGCAACTTGCAACAGTCCAAAAACTTGGCACATCGCAAGTTTTGTGCCGCAATTTGTTCACAAAAGTTTTTTCGGGGGAGGGCGAACTGACTCAAAGATAGCCAGCGTTTAATTAAGTGGGCGTATCAGCTACTAATTTTTATGTGGCACACATGTGACACACACACACACAAAACCAAGTAGAGAGTGCACACTCAAGAAGCTGAGAGCTAAGCCAATTAGGTGACGCCTCAAAGTAGGCAACACTTTTGCGCTTCGCTGAATTTTGATTGTTGTATTTGCTCACATGCGTGTGTGTGTGTGTGTGTGTTATTTGTGTTGCGCCAAAAACCAAGTTAATTTAAACAAATAAGAAGCTGTCTAAGCCAGTCAGCCTACAGCGGTAGCTGATAAGAAATCGCTGGCCGGAAACACGTAGAGCCAAAAACAAAAAAAGAGAAGAAAAGAGAAACAAGTAGGAGCCAAGCCTGCGTTTCGTGATTTGTTTGTTGTCTTTTCAGACAGGCTGACTAATAATGATTGTCTCATCGACACACATGCAGCACACACAAACATACACACTAGTCACATGTGTGTAACTGTTGTTGATCTAGAGCAAAGGACAACAAAAATGGCGCACTCTTAATTTACTGTACAAATAGCTTTGGTTAGTTTTGCTGTCGCTTTCGCTTTTGCTTTTGCTTTTCGCTTCTGCTTTCCTACTCCAACTGTTTAGCTCATGTCGTGAACGTCGTAAACTTTGTCACTGACACCGTAAATAATTCAACACACGCGTGTGTACACACACACACACACACAGAGAGAGATGGCGACTCGCCAGGGCCAGTCAAACGTCATGTCAACTGTGGTTTATGTGACCCCGCCAAGTCGTTATCTGATTGCGGCACGAGCCAGCCAGCCAGCCAGCCAACAACTACAACAACAACACACAGTTTATGAGGATATCGCCAGTTGGTAGGCGTGGCTAGTGGGCGGAGGCGGAGGGCGGTGGTGTGTAAGAGTGATCCATTAAACTGGCAGCCATTTGCCGCTACTGATTTGCGAATGAAATTTGATGGCGGTGGCATTCAACGCATTCAACGTTGCAACAGCAACAGTAACAGCAAAACAGCCTCATCCATTTTGATAATTAAAATGTGCGACAACATCTCAAAATCCCATCACAATCCCGCCGAAATGTAGCGTCATCTAACTGTCACTCTATTTCGCAGTTCGCAACTCGCATTCGCTGCTCGGCATTCGTTTTGCGTATTTTCAATTTGCTTCATGTCATTGACAGCGTTTTCCTTGAATGACATTTACTCCTTCTCTTTTTTTATTCTATTTCTATTTCTTTTTTTTTTTTTTTGGGTGCTCGCCTTCTTTTCGCAGCTAACAAAAAAGATGGGAAAACTGTTGCAGCCATGCGAAAAATTGTGCAAATTTCTATAGTTAGTAAAGAGCAGCATGTGTGTGTGTGTGTGTGTTAGTGTGTGTGAGGGCGCGTCTATGTAGGGAAATACAATAGTTTACTTTGTTCAGTGAGCTGCTTTTTTCTATTTTTCGTGCCGTGATCACATGTTTAGATTAATCGAGTCCAGAGATGTCAGTGGCCATTGAAATGCATTGAATGAACGCATTCGTTTGAAAGCTGCAAACGAATCATCCGAAATACTAATTACATTTTCAAAAGTATTAGCAAAATAAACAAGCAAAATATATACAGAAAGATTTAAAGGCTAAAAGTTGGCAGAAAATGATTGCCTATTATTATTTGACGTTAATAGCTAATAAATATTGCTAGCAAAAATCCAGTTTATAAAACGAACTTTTTTCGAGCATATTTCTACTTAATTTCATTTTTGTATCTTTCAACTTTAATCGGTATAGCAGCAGCAGCTTCGTTCTTTTCACAGAAAAACTTTGCGAGCCATCAAATTTTACAACACACACCCACACACACACACATACAGTTGCACACGTGCATCAGTCACCCGCACGCAAATTGAAATATTACGTATACGCAGCAGTACAACAGAAAAAAAAAATGAGAATGGAAAAGAAAAAGCAAGCAAACATTCGCAGCCAAAAATGAAAGTTTTTTATGAAAATTTCATGTAGCTTTGCTCTTTTGACAGTGAAAAATAAAACACCAGCAGCAGGAACAGCAACAGCAGCTGCAGAGAAACCACAGCGGCCACCGCAACCAACACCGCAACACACAGAGTCAGAGACTTGAGAGTCGTCGTTGTGTTTTGGAGTTGAAGTCGACGTGAAAGAAAAGTTGTTCGTATTTGCTTGTTTTTGGCCCCTTGATGGGGGAATAGAAGTTGAAAGATTCTCCTTCTCGCTTCGCCAACCTGTCTCAATGTTCTCCCTCTCTCCCTTTCTCTCTTTCTCTGTCTTCCGACTGACTACTTTAATTGTCTGAAATGCCACAAAAATGCGCACAAGTTTTAAGGTTGTCTGGTGCCACTGCCACTGCCACAAGTGCTACAACATTTTCATTTTGCCCCTCGCTTTTTATCTGTGTCTGTGTGACTAAACAAAAATTGTATTTTTGCCACACTTAAACAATAATTTCCGTGCAGCTCCGCTCGCCATTGCCATCGCCATAGAAGTTGCTCGTTGCAAAGTTTTTTGGCTTTTTCGGCGGCCTTGTTTTCCATTTCGTAAATTGCAGTTGACTGCGATTGTGTGTAGGTGTGAAATTATTTTGCGAGAGTGAATTTATGGTGGCTGCTGGTGCTGGCAAGAACTGGCAGGCTGGGTCATTAAATGAGCTTGATTGAAAAACTGCATGAAAATGACGTTGGCAGTTTTCGCCAGCGTGTTGTATCGATGTTGTAAACCTCACGCGTAAATCTCATTATCGTGCCTGCTTTTGGCCACACACAGGCAATTAAGCCATTCGCTAGCCTGAAAATGTCAATTTAAATTAGATTCTGCCAGCGGTGGTATGCTGTATTCTGTGTTGGCCACACGTTACGTTGCCCATTTCAAAGTCAATTAAAAGGTTACGCATACGCGCCGTGTGCCGCGTAGCTACCTCGCTAGCTGGCTAATTAAGCAAGCCAGCCAGCAGGAAGGCTGGCGCACAAAATAACGCTGCACACATAAACTAAAGTGAAAAATGAAATGATGTTGAAATTTTCCCTTTTCTTCTCTGTTTTTTTTTGCATTCACAGACGTGAGGTGCAAACGCTGCGTGCCACACACAGCGGCAACAAGGAGCGCCTGACCATCGAGTGGCTGCAACAATCGATATCGGAGATACGCAAACAGTTGGTCGAACTGCAGCGCACGGCGGGCAATGTGGCCAACGATGTGCGGCACAATGGCGGAGCTGGATACTATGAGGATCTGGCGACCATACGCAATGATTATCAACAGCTTAAGCTCGAGTTGGCGGCACAGCGTGAGCGACAGCAGCAGACGGAGGTGATTGTGCAGGAAATGCGCGAGGAACTCATGCAGCAGGAACAGGAATACAAGCATCAATTGAACCGACAACAGAATGCGGCCACGGCCAAAGTGAATGCAATTGCCAAGCAGCAGCAGCAGCAACAACCAGTCAGCAAGCATCGAGGAATACAGCAGCAGCAGTAGCAGCAGTCAGGAAGTCAGTCAAGAGGTGAGTGCTCCAAGTTCTTTGCCAAGTAACTTTATGCTAATGATCAGATAAGCACGCACACACACAGACATAAGCGTACGCTCAGGTGGAGTGCTTCAGCTTTTATGGGTTTGAAATTTCTTTTTGTTGCCTTCGCTGTGGCTGCGGCTGCTATTTAAGTGCGCTCATAAAGCGACCGACCAGGTGGAGGTAAACTGCCCACCCACCCCCATCAGAGCAGCTCTCCCTCTCTCTGCAGGGCCGTGCTCATTGCCATTATCTGCCCATTTTATGCCTTATTTTATACGAAGACGCGGTCCTCGCATTGTTTTTTTTTTTTTTGTGCTATGTGGTGCGGGTGCTCCATCTGAAGCACGATGTGCTAACGAGCCGAGTGCTCAAAGCCGAGTGCTCCCCGTCTGTGTGGGAGTGTGTGTGTATGTGCGTTATGTATTTCCCTTTTTTAATGGCAACTCATATGCTGCCTTAAATTACTCATACGCACCGCAGGACGTCAACATATTTAATATTTAATGCCAACTCCTCGCCCCAGGCAGCCACTTAACCAACATCTCGTCCTCTTCCCACTTCTTTCCATTCACCGTCTGTGTCTGAGCTGCTTCTGTTGATGGCCTAACTGAATCATTAACATTAAGGTCAGGCAAATCGCAGACAACGGCGTAGACTGAGCGACAACATGCTAACAACTTTTAATTATAATTAAAGTCAATAAACGGAAACAGCCAAAGCGAAAGTTGAAATCTAAAGCGGGCGAGCGAGTTGCCTCTGCTTTCAAATACCCTAGAAAATGAGAGTCGAATAAATTTAAAATTTTAATACTCAAAGTCAAGATTGTTTGATGTCAAAATTGAACCAAGAAGGTTTATTCGTAAATTAAGTTTAAAATTCTAAAAAAAATTCTAGATTATCAAATTCTAAAATACAACAATCTAAATTAGGACCTAAAATATCTATCGATCAATCTACTTTTCAATCTAGATCTTGTATTCTCTTTCACTGTGAACAACGTGAATGATTAATACTAAAAAAATAGAGTTCTTCTAAGAACATAAACGTAAAAATGTGAAAAGATGGAACATAACATCAATCCATCAACTCTATGGAGCTCTCTCCCTTTTTTAAAACAGTTCCTCAAGGGCAAGCATAATATTAAAATATGTACATCTTCTTTTCCTCCCAGCAACAACTTCTAAAGCATTTGTTTAAGCTTTAAATGTACACAACTTGTTTAGTTTTGCAATAGACTGAAATGCAGATGGATCTGCTGACCAAGCATATCAATTTTGTGCTCACTTGCAAACTCGCTTTCATCCTTTTGCCAAAGCCAACAGGTAAAGCCACAAAGTGAAGATGAAGCAAAGAGACAGAGATAGAGAGAAAAGGGAGCAAAGAATTGTGAAGAAAAAAATATGGAACGTTGTGCCTCATTAAAAGGATTATGCGACGCTCATATGTATGCGGTTGCCACCGAAAATATGTCAGTGGGATACCCAAAAACTGGTTTACAGCCACCTGTTTGTAGTCCCCCCTCTCGCTCTTCCCTCTTCCCCTCTTCCCGCACAGCTTCAAGTTGCTGCCCTTTTGCTTTGTTGCTATTGCCATTCGGTTGATATTTTATGAGAGCAGTTTGCTGTTTTTACTTTGAAGTATTTGCACTCTCAAAAGACTTTTTAGCATCTGCTTAGTTAGGGGGAAATTTGCTTAGGGTCGAGTGGTCCGCTTACCCCTCTCCACTCCCCCTTTATAGTATAAAGGACTGATTGAAAAGTGATGCTCGTTGAGCAGACACAAAGCAATTACTCCGACAAGAGCCACTAAAAATTGTTGACCACAAATTGCTTAAAAAAAAAATAAAAAGGCAAACAAAACCAATAAAACCGATGAAAGCGATAAAACGTGCAGTCAAGCGGTTTAAGCGGCTTTCACAACAGACGCAGTTGAATCAGTTTTTCAGTGCAGGGGACAGGATAATACACACTCACACGCACACACATACACACACATACGCTTACGCACTTCAACTCACACACAGAGATATTTATGTAATGTTAAAGGGCAAAGCTTTGTAGCAACACAAAACACAAAACGAAACAAAACCCTTGGAAATGCTCTTGTACAATTCACGTACGCTTTGTGTATATATGGAATGAAATTGCTGAAAATTGCAAACAAAAAGCAGGAAATCACCTTTTAATCGCCCTCAGCGTGTTCGCAGGCATCGCGAATTGAGGAAGAGGAGCTAGAGGAGGCGGGGGCAGCCAAAAATTGGTATCCCCAGCCAGCTGCCACAGCTGCTGATGTCAGAGACCAGTGACGGCTGCTGTCTTTTGTCTTGCCAACATTTGGCAGTAGTCCCCTCTTGGCCCCTTGGCCAACAGCAACCGGCAACCGGCAACTGGCAACAGCGGCAGCAGATGCTCTTGAGTGCCTTGATAATCAGTTTTGTATATGTATTTGCTGTTTATTTTCTCCCTCTCTCTCTCTCTCTCTGTCTGTCTGTCTGTGTGTGAGTGAGTGAGCTTATGATGCGCGCGATGCTTCAGCACAATTTGATCCTTTTCATTATTTCTTTTTTTATTCATTCGCATTTCCCACCAAGTTATCAGCAAACCAGTTTTTTCTCTTCATGGAAGCCAACCAAAAAAAAAAAAAATGTGGTGGAAAAACAATGAAAGTAAAAATGCCAAAAAAGCAATTTCTAAAAATTGTTATTATAAAAGCGCAGCAAAGCAGAAATTAGGTTAAATTAGAACAAAGCGCATGACAGCAGAAAAAATACAGCAATAATAACTAAAAATTTTGCGCAGGTGGCTCGAAAACCAAAAAAAAAATATATATGTATACCTCTTTTTTTTTGTGTGTGTGTGTGTGTGTGCGGTTAAATTAAATCAACTCGCTTTTATTTGATTAAAATTTATAAAAATAAAAAAAGCAAATAGTAGAAGGAATTTTAGCGCATAACCCCAAAAGGGAAACAACGCAACCAAAACAAAGGAGCACGAATTTCATTTCAACTGCGGTTTCCTCATGCAAACAAAAAAAAAAATAGAAAGAAGAAAATTCATACCATTCAAATTAGTTTTATGAAAAGCTTTTGTTCGCAGATAATGCAAAAAACTTCGCCAGCTAGTTGAAAAATAAAGTCAAGATTGTCATCAAAAAGTAGATCAAAAAAAGTAGATAAATAAATGATAATACAAAAATGTGATTCGATATAATTTTGCAATATTTTCCAAGTAAGTGCGGAAGCATTACAAAATGAAGCACAATTTTAGGTTGAAAAACACATTTTAAATAGCCTTAAATACAAGAAAAAAGGGCTCTAAACATTTTTAAAAGCTTGTAGAGGCATTAAACCTGTAAAATTTTTAAAAGAATTCAAAAGTTCACATTAAGCTAAACAGAAATCGAACAATATTTAAGATTTGATAATAAAAAAGTGCTCTAAAAACAGATTACAGATTTTGAGCCTGTAAATATGTTATGAAAGAAATCAAAAACTTTCCATTAAAATAAGCAGAAATTGAACAACGAAAAAGCGCTCTGAAAAATATTAAAGTGCTGTTGAAATATGAAGAGAAAAGTAATTCCAAATTTTACCATTTAAATAAGCATAAATTGAACAACATGCAAAACGAATATTTAAAAGCAAAAAAAAGGCAAAAAAAAAAGAGTGAACACATTTTAAAAGCCTTTTGGCAGAGCCTTTTTTCTTAAGTACACATAGCATAGAGTGGAGTATTTGATGTTGGCACTTAGTTGAATTGCCTTTACTAATTGAACTGAAATTGATGGCCAGGACCTTTCAACTGGCAGCATATCAAAGTCAGGACAACGCAGCAGCCGGAGCAGCGGCAGCTGCCACTGACAGGACAGGACAAGACAGGACAACAGAGGACAGAACCCAAAGAAGAAAAACTGATGCTCTAATTGCAATGTGTGCAGATTTATAACAAAGCCAATAGAGGAGACACACACACACTCGATGAATAGTAGGAAGATATAACAAATCGCATGATGGAAGCTGTCAGTAGCAACAGTTAAACGCAAATGTTTATCATTGGTTATTGATGCGCTTGCCAGCAGCAAAAAAAGAAAATAAGAAATATATACACATATCTACATATGTTTATTTGTATGTGGCAGTTGGAGCTTTGTACATATGAGAAACTTGCTCTTAAATTAGCCAGGCAAACAAATGCGGGACACACACACACACACATACACACCGACAGACAACAAAGTCTGGCCTCAGACTCAGTCTCAGTCTCAGTCTCAGTCTCAGCAGAGGATCCAGTTTCAGGCGTACCAAAAATTTTGTTTTGTTTCTGGTTTCGTTACGTTCTGTTTTTTTGTTTTTTCCTTGGTTTTTTTTTTGTGTGCTGTGTGTGTGCTGTGTGTGTTTCGTTGCTGGTTTCTTGTATTCTTGTGTGTGCTCGAGTGGGCCCAGCATTTTACCTTATTTATGTTGATATTTGTGCCTGCCTTTTGTTTTATGTTGCCAGCTTCCCATTCCTTCCTTCCTCTTTACTTTACTCTCGCTCCTGCGTTGCGGCTGGCAATTTGTTTGATTGTTCGAGTGCTTGTATTTTTCTTTGTCTCATTTCTGTGTGTGTGAGTGTGTGTACATGAGCCGCAGACAGCGAGTAGGTATATATGTATACATATATGCATATGTACTTGTAGTTGATATTTATTTTATGAGTCAAATTACCTTTATTGAAACTTGGCATACACTTGAGATTCATGTGTGTAGTACGTCATGTTTCCAACTCTCGCATCTCGCATCTCTCATCTCTCATCTCGCATTTGAGCTTTCAAATTTGATGTCCTTCTCCCGCCCACACAAATAAGATTCCCCCAGTGGCAAGGATTGTCTGCTTGCTCCCCCCCGCTTTTTTGCCTTTTGCCCCGAACTTCAACCCACAAAAATCTGTATGCATATTATACTTATATATTTTTCACTCGAGAGTTTTGTTCGCCCTTTCGACTTGTTAGAGCCGGATGAAAAAAAAGGGAAGGGATTTCATGCAAGCAGCAGGGAAAAAGAATTCAAGTGCTCATTTTATTAAAATTCCTAACACTCTGAGAGCGGAGAGCGGCGTTGCAATATTTGCGCATATTTAGTTTCAAATTATGCACACGTTTGCCATTTAGCCTGACGGTTTTTCTAGCGGCAAAAAGCCAGTTTCGCCAGCTCCCAATGGCGGGCACCTAAATGCGCATTAACTTAATGGCAGTTTGTGCCAACGTACACACACACCCGCACACTCAAACACACACACATACACACACACACAGCTTTTGGCTGTGTGTAACTTTTTGAGCGGCACACAAAAGTCCTATTAAATTTTTACGACAATTCAGCGTGGAGCAGCAAAAGCAGCAGCAGCAACAGCAGCAGCAGCAGTAGAAGTTTTTTCTATTTTCCCTGCACACACACACAGCGACACACACACACCCACCCCTATAGGTACACTCCCTGGTTGTCGCTGCATATCTGACGCTAATAGCAAATCCTTGTTAGCCTTCACTTGAGCACAACATGTAAAATTTTACATTAAGCCTTGCGACGACCCAAAGCGCTTTATGCATTTTTCCATGTGTGTGTGTGTGTGTGACATAGGTGTGTTGGAGTGTATGTGTGTTTTGGATTTGCAAATTAATTAATCTAGCAACTGCGCTTTATGTCAGATTAGCGTTTCTTAATTACGCACACACATACACTCTCATCAAACACACAACAATCGACACACACACACAACGGAGTCGTAAAATATTTATGCGGCAATTTCGATTTCAATTAGCGCCGCTGTCACTTGCCACAAAATGTCTTTAAAATTGTTTTTCTCGAGCCTTCGAGCTGTTAATTGGTAGCACGGTATTTTGTGACTCGGCCATTTTCCCCTCTCCCCGCTTCGCTTTTCCGCTCCCCTCTCCGTGTACACAAAACGCATAAATCACATTTAATTATATTGTTGACGTCGCCTGCTGGAAATCGTATATCACCTTGGCCATTTTTGATAGCCCCGCCTCCTTCGTCGCTTCCATCGTCTCCTTCGCTTCGTCGCCTGCCCTCGAGGCGTTTAGTAGCAGCACCCACACACACACACACACACACACACACACAAATACATAATACATACTCATAGACTCCACAATGTGTATGTGTGTGTGAACCGCCTGTCGAACGTGGCGTATTAGCAACGTTCGTGACCTTTCGCATAAAACAGCAACCGTCGGCTCTTCCTCTTCGCAATGTCCTTGCCTTGCCGCCCATTTCTCGAAACGTGCGTTGGGGGCAAAGCAAACACAAACAGCAGCAGCAGCAACAGCAGAAGCAAAAGCAGCAGGAAATTCCGTTAAGTTGCGCTTCGATTGGCAGCACAAGTTTCGCGTAAATATTCGTGCATTTCATGTTTTTTATTTATTTTTCATTTTCTTGTTGCGGCATAAATAATTGAATTTAAAGAAATCGCTCAAGAAATTGAAAAAAAAATACTTATATATATATACTTCAAAGATGTTTAGCGTATTGTGCGCTACGTAACATACTTCGCAAAAGAATTTATAACTTGAGTTAACTTTTGAACCTGCTCGAAAACTATTTCCGCAAGGCAAAAAGGCTTATAAGCTTACACCGAAAATTTGCCTCAATTAGAGTGGGGCAACAAATTGAGTTAATTCGCAGAAGTGGCACGAAAAATAGATTTATTTTCGGCATTTATTTGGAATGCGACACTCGAAAGATTTACTGACACTTGGAGATGTTAAAAATGAAAATGAAAATACATGAATTTTTGAAATACTTCCGACATAAAAATAAATAAATGAAATATTTCTCAAAAATTTCTTTTATAGTATTTAAACTTTAGTCTTGCAGCTCTTCAGATAAAAAAATAATTAAATGAAAATATTATCGACCTTTTTTCTGTTCATTATTTACACTTTAGTTGTGTCTGCCGTTAAAACTTTTTCGATTTATAAGCTTGTTAAGTGTCATATTTTTTCTTTCCTGAGTTTCTATGACAAATGTAGATAGTATTTCATTTGAGTATCGCTTAATTAAAGAGCAACATCGAAATGTTGCTTTATTTTCTTTTTTTTTTGTTTCTGTTTTGCTGTTTGCTTTTGCCATTCATTAGTAGCACATTTTTAGTTGCTTTCGTATTTCCGAGATACTTTATTAGTCAATTATGAGGGACATCTGCCATAGACAAAAGCGCAGAAGGAACATGTACGTAATGAAAGGAAATTCAGAGGATGTATCTGTGTAACTGTAGATGTTGGCTTGGTATATTCATTACATTTCCATTCACACAAATCACAACTGTGACCCAAATGCCATTACCTTGGTTAACGCTTGTCACTCACTGAAATTATACTACTATATGCGCTGCTCCCCCTCCTTATATGTCTATCTCGTATCTCGATCTCTATCGCTCCTTCCATGGTGTTATTTTTTTCTTTTTTGTGTGCTGGCATAAATAAACTTACATATACAGCTGCCAAGTTGCCACAACTAAATATGTGTGTGTGTGTGCGTGTCTGTCTACTCACTCAACGCAAGGGATTTAAGCGCGTGGCTGTCGCTGACTCTGCTGTTGTTGTGGTGGTGGGTTATGAAATGCATTTATAATAAATGGATTTAGGATTCAATTCCCTGCACACATAATCCTGCACACATGCATATTACAAGCACGCTAAGACAACAAACAACAAACAACAATAGCTGAAAGCTGTTTTAAGTAATGCGGCGGCTTTAAAGCTGCTTCAACTTGCAGTCTCAAAATTCTATTCAAAACTAATCCTCTTCTCTCTCTCTCTCTCTCTCGCTTATTCGTTGTAATTGCAGTCACAACAACAGCTAACGAGCAGCGAGCTGGCCGACCATCGACGTCGCCATTGCCGTTTCCAGCAGCAACAAATACATAATTTGCAAATGGCGCAACGTAATTTGAGGCGCCAGGTGAACGAACTGAAATATCATCATATTGATGAGCGAGTGCGAAGCATTGAGCTGGAGCAGCATCGCATCGCCAATGCCAATTTCAATTTGAGCCGTCAAATAGCGACACTGGACAAGCTGCACATCTCCATGCTGGAGCTGCTCGAGGACGTTGAGGGTCTGCAAAGTAAAATGGACAAGAACATACCTGAGCTCCGACACGAAATCTCCAAGCTCGAGTTCGCAAACGCTCAAATTAGCTCCGAACAGAATTTGGTGCGCGAGGATGGCAAAAATGCGGCACGTTCCCTCCAAGCGATGGCAGTCAGCGTCAGCGCGTTGCAAGATGAGCGCGATGGCGTCAAGAAGCTGATGAGCACCGTCGAACAGTTGCAGACGAACGTGGATCGTGTCGAATCGCTGGTGAACACTGAACTCCACAATAAGGTGAGTGAAAATAAAATTAATTTCAAACTGCGAACTTTTCGCCTGTCGCAAATTTTTCACGAGCAAATGAAAGCACGTTGACTAGAATGACATTCAAGTATCGCATCACTTAGAGATAGCAAAATGATTATTTCTATTACCTCAAGCGATAGTAACGAATTAAAAGAGAGCTTTACAAGCGGTTAGGAACAAATGGTTAGGAACACAAATCATTGATACTGTAGTATTTTAAAATTTATAAAAATAATCAGACACTTTACTAAATAAAATATAAGTAAGTTTGATATTAAAGTTTATATTTTTTTTAATCTGAAATTTCAATAGTTTATTTGTGAATATAAGATATGTATTATGCTAACTTTCAATATTGAATGTTATTTAATGTAAATGGAGAATAATTTGATATTACATTTTTGTTAAATATTTTAAATAGCAATACAGACGAATAATTATTCTTGAAAAAGTAACTAGAATATTTGAAAAATATAGATAGTTAATAAAAGAGGTTAATATTATTTGAATAACCAATTGAAAATTATATAATAACATATTTAATTTGCGAATTACAACATTGAATGTTCAGTTTGATTCAATGTATATTTCATATCAATCTTAATTATATATAAAAGAGGTATAAATTTAAATTTACCGTTGGCAACTTCGAGTGTAATTTAACATGAAGTAAATTATTTATTCTCAAAGCTAGTTATTGATTTTGGTAATAAAAATAATTTATGTACAAAATTAATTATCAACATATAAAATCATTCCTCAGAGGAACTAAATTTAGGTTCCTCTAAGAGCAATAACGATATTATTGAGTGCAACTATCGTTTGGTACACTCCAATCAATAGGCAGGGCTGCGTTTAATAGTGATGACAACGAATGAAAATATCGATATACAAATCAAAATTAAACTTATCGAATGCACCAAATTTAATAGTGATACTAGCGAATATAAATATACCTATACATACATATAAATATTGAATTTATCAATATGCTGCATAATGAAATCACTGTTTTATTTAATAGCGATGACAATAAACAGTGAACTTTTCGATTGTAGCAAAATGCAATCTCTATTTAGTTTTACTGCAAATTAATTGTATTTTTTAAAGCCATGGCCATTTAATTATATTTTGTGCTTTCTCGCTTGCAGCTCTCCCATTTGAACAAACCACACAAGCGACCACACATGTCGATGCAGCAGCAACCGGAAATGCAGCAGGTAGCAGATGTTGAGGCGGAAAACGAGCTGGCCGAAACGCTGGTGGCCGAATTGGAGAACGTGGAGGCGCAGTATGAGGCAATTGTAAACAAACTGCCGCAGGACTGCAGTGAACTGTCGTCGCAGGTGGATGGACTACATCTAATAGCACCCGCTGGTCAACATCATCCACTAATGACACACTGCAATGCCGATGGCTGGACGACGGTGCAACGTCGCTTTGATGGCAGCGCCGACTTCAATCGCTCCTGGGCGGACTATGCCCAGGGCTTTGGCACACCGGGTGGCGAATACTGGATTGGCAACGAGCAGCTGCATCATTTAACGCTGAACAACTGCACACAGCTGCGCATTCACATGCAGGACATCTATGACAACAACTGGGTGGCGGAATATAAACATTTCTATATCTCATCAAGGGACGATGGCTACAGGCTGCACATTGGCCAGTACAGTGGGAATGCATCGGATGCTCTTAACTATCAGCAGGGCATGCAATTCTCGGCGATTGACGACGATCGCGATATCTCACAGACGCACTGTGCTGCTAACTATGAGGGTGGCTGGTGGTTCTCTCATTGCCAGCACGCTAATCTCAATGGTCGCTACAATTTGGGCCTAACTTGGTTTGATGCGGGCCGCACCGAATGGATAGCGGTCCGATCAAGCCAAATGATGGTCAAGCGTTTGTCCAGCGAGGAGTGTGCGCCCAGCATGAATCCCATTGGCAATGAGGCGTCAGCAAAAGTGACAGCAAAAGTGACAGCAAGTTCACATTCAGCACTGGCAGCAGCAGCAACATCAACAACGACACAACGGCCAAACACTGTGGTGCAGTTCGTTGCCGCTGCGCAGGCGTAAGCAAGCAGCTAACTTAGCTAACTTAGCTTCAGTGAACCACCAGAGCCATGCCTACTATAGTTTGGAGTGCGTGCGTGTGAAACGCGCAAAAAACAAAAAGAAAACAAAAAACCATAAAAAAAAACAAAAGTATATTTATAAATGTGTAAAGCAGAGTCAAGGAGGAATGTGTGTATATAGCTAGCTTTTGTCTTAAGTTTGTAGTTAATACTATTTCAATGGAGCTTATTAGCCTCGTCACAAAACAAAACAAAAACAAAACCAGAACATAAAAAAGTGCTTAACAATAGAGAGTACACTAGGCGTATGCGTAATCTAGTTAATTCTAACTTTAGTTCATTATTAAAATACATCATATCTATATCTATACGAATACGAACTTGTCCATGGAAATGTATGCATGCCAGCGTACATATTTGTTTTGTCTTTCATCAGATCTCATAGAGGCATAAGTTCACGCAGCTCAAATTCAAATTCAAATTCGAAATTTGGAACACAACCAACAAAACCGAACAGCAAAACCAAATGAATTCACATTTAATCCCAGAAATGTAACGTAATTGTATTTAAAGTGCAAAACAGTATATTAAACTCTCCTTGGGGCATATCATGAGCAGAACAAATAAGTGCGTGTATGTCTGCAGTTATTTCCATAACTAAACTAATTAATTAATTAGTTCGTAAGTGAAAAGCCAGTCTCTAGCGTAGGCATCTCAGACAAATAATAAATATACATACCTACTTACTACTACTACTATAACTACAACTACAACTACAACTATGACACATACATATACATACATATATATAGATGAGCAATGTTGTGCGCTTAAGCACAGTGTTGAATTTTGTAAGCGTCCATATCGTATTGTGTAGGCTTGAATGAAGAAGAATCAGAATGGGAATGAGAATCGAATGAGAACGAGAATGTCATTAAGCATTTAGTCCTAATGTTGGTATCTGTAATTGTTGTAATATAGTAAATGTTGACAGCATTTTCGATTTCATTTCACAGCTTAACTACGAGTATCATATTTTGTTCTTATGCAACAACCAACACACATGTATGCCAAAGACACACCCACACAAACAAACACACACATACAATAAACACAGAACAAAAATAGATTATATGAAATTAATTTATGAAACTCGAGACGAGCAACAAGCAAAAATGAACTATTTTCTGCAGTTTTGCATATACCAAAAAATACAAATACATACTAAATATAATATTACACACACAAACACACAAATTGTTGGCTAATATTGCAGCTAACATAAGTCAATAAATGCTATATATATATATATAGGTATAATATATATATAACTAGAGATATATACATGTATAGTACGCATTATGTATACATTAATTTTATGTACGTTATGTATTAAGTGACTCGAGAAAATGGAAAACTGGCTATAGCCGGCGTATTTTACAATAAATGAATTGATGTGAATTTTCCTCACGAAGGTTTTTCTCTCTCCTCACCCATCAATAACAACAGCAACATCAATGATTGGGAACAGGGACAACAATAGCTGCAGCTGCTGCATCAAGTGACTGGCGAAATCTGTCGATAAGCGAGCAGTGGCAAAAATATTATCTAGGTATGGATAAGCGACGTCCAAATACTCTTTCATCAACAGCTTGAATCATTATGCAAATGATTGAATAAAATATCAATTTTATATTTGCCAAAGAAGAACAAATTTATTAGCTATAAATAGCTATAAATTATTGTTATTGTATTTGTCGAGTGTCTTTCATAGTTTATCAATTTCTTACATGACAAGTCTTATCAACACTACAGCTTTTGCAGTTATTATCAAACTGTGCTATTTCTAAGGGTACTAAATAACTTGTGTTTAAGTGACAAACAAACTAAAATGAAATATGAAGCCAACTGACGCTCTTAATCTTACTCTTCCAAGTAACTTATTACTTTGACCAGTGCATTTTTTACGTTGAAATCAGCATACCCAGAAGATTATAAAGCAAAGTAAATCTTTGCATATGACCAACATAATGACAACAATAAGAAAGAAAACAGCAACAAGCAAAAACATCAACAACAACAACAACTAGAGCAAGCGAAGCTATGCTGAATGCGCAGATTTATGGCTGCATTTTCACACACACACACGCACACACTCACAGAAAGATTCATCTGAGGCGAAGTTGAAAAAAATACGAATGAGAAATCTTCGAAAAGCCAAGAGAACAATGCCCCAGCTGATGTGGCTTGTTTTCATTGTTTCAGCTTTGCTGCTGCTGCTGCTTTTGTTGTTATTGTTCTTATTGTTGTTGTAGTCGTTGTTGTTATTGAGAGTATTGTTTTAGCCAAGCTTACAGATTGCTTGTCAGTCGGGGCAATCAATGCTAGCCAAGTAATTCCGGCTTAAATGTCATAATACAAACATCATACGATTAGCCGCCCCAATAGGTATGCTACACTTTTTTTTGTTCCAAGGCAAAAAGCAATCAGTGAAATCTTGCAAAGAGCAAAGAGTTATTCCGAGTGCTGTGAATCTTCATTTAAAAATGCCAGCTGACTGACTCGATATGTCTGACAGTCTGTCTGATATCAATGGCAATCCAAGCATAAGACATTTTCACACCAAACGAGAACGAGAACGAGAACGAGGCGGCACAGAGAAAGCAAAAGCTCAGCTGCAATTTATCAGGCATGAGAGCACACGCCTTAATAATGGAAGAGTGCACATTTTTTACTGCAGTTGCAGTTGTAGATGGCTTGGCTCTATAATATTGATTCTGTTGCAACATTGACTTGTGACTTGTGGGTGGCAAGTTCTGTTGACTCTGCTCCCTACTCCTGTTTCCCCTTCTCCGTAATGCCATTGTGGATTGACGCACTGATCCTTATTTATGCATTTATTTTTGTTGACACTTTTCGCAAAAGAAAAACGAGAGAAAAAAAAAACGAGAGTTAAAGCAAAAGCTAATGCAAGGCACTCAAGCAAAACGAAAGTGCCACAGGACATTAAGCCAAACTGCATAGATATTTTTTGTGTGTTTTATTATTTAGTTTTCATTTTTCATTTCGTAGAATCAGCATCGAAAAGCAGCAAATAGAATTTGGCATTTTGGTTACGGACTCTTGAGACGTCCCACACACCCACACAGTCAAAGAAAGATTGAGATTGAGAGATGGAGGCGGAGGGGGAGGGACAGATACATGGCGAAAGCGACATTTAAATATATTTTTAGCTTTACTTAGGTCAGTCAACAGTCAACAGAGCGTTTTCTGCACCATTTAACCTAAGAACATCTTTCACAAGCAACTCAAATTTAGTGTGAACTGAATAAAAAATACAACCGAAAATGGAAAATAAAAAGGAAATTACGAACCCCAACTTACCTTCGGTTTGTTTCCTTTTTTCTCTTCTATTTTTTTTTTGGGAATATATATAAAAGTATTTACAAAGGCCACCGCTTAAATAAAAAGGGGCACAAATAAAAGCGAAAAGCTGCTGCACGCATTTAAAATGCAAATCTATTCATGGTTGTGTGGTCGTAAGCGGGCAACAGAGTCTCCTCCTGCTCCTACTTCTCCTCCTTCTCCTTTTTCATTCCCGTTGGCTCGCACTTCCGGCAATTAACAATAAGCCCACGTGAAGGCAAAAACTGAATCTGCTGAATGGCTTTGCTTGAAAGTGAAAGTCATAGAGATGATTCTAGAAATAGAGAGCCTAGACTCGAGGTAAAACGACTTCCGAAAAGAAAAAACAGTTCAACTAAAAGAAATAAAGCTGCACATAAGTGTAAAAACAAACAACAAAATGCGGATCTGACAACTTCTGACTTTAAGCAGATCATTTGCAGTATTCGCAAATACGCAATTTACAACTGAACATATTGCACATATTTTTTTTTTGTTGCGCAGATTTGTGGCATGGGCAACAACATTTATTTATACCGAAATGTTTTAACCAAAAAGCGCGCTCAAACCAAAAAAAAAACCACGAGCTATTCAGCTCCAGCAATTCAAGTGAACTGAGTCAAAAACAGCTGAAATATATCTGAGCGTGTGCCATGCATGCGCATATACCATAAATATACATATATACTATGTGCATTCATATAGGTTTTGTTGTGTTAAGCGCATGCACAATTTCCGCCCAATTATTTATGCGCTTTCAGCAATTTTTATGCAGCGAGACCAACAAAGCGTATGCGCAATTAATATGCTACTATAATTATCATAATTATACAGACAGAGCGAGCTTTGCTATTGATTCGACTTAAAGTACAAGTTGATATGCAAGCAAATTGAAAAAGGACTCAAGGAATTTCATGCATTTAACTCAGGCTCACAAGGCAAGCGAGTGTTTGTATGTGTGTGTGTGTGTGTGTGTGTGCCTTGGTGTTCAGCAATAAAAAGCAGCCAACAATTTAATTAAAAAGCATAATGCCTCTCAGCTTACGCAGGCTCAAAGGCGCACACACACTTACACAACACCAGTAACAAATAAAACGCACACACATGTTTGAAAAACAAAAAATGAAACAAAAAAACAATAAACTTTTACGATTCTAATGTGTGTATGTGTGTGTATGTATGTGTGGCAGAGCAAATGACACTGAGCCGCAGGCAAAGAGCAAACGCTTGTTAGCTTTCCCTTTTAATCAGCTGGCAACGCGAAGTTCTTCTTTAAGATACCCTGCAAAACGATGTAGGTGAAGGGGTGAGTGTGGGATGTAATAATATAAATGAAAACATTAAGCAATTGAACAAATATGTGCATAATCAAAATAATATTAAACTGAGAAGAAAACTAAATTTGCTTATTTAAGTATGCGGAGTTTTAAATGAAGTAGAGTAGTAAAAGCAGTTGAGAAAGAATATGTACCTAATAATATTAAATAAAGTTTTTTTATTTAGCTAATATTAACTAATATTAATTATTATTTAAATATAGCAAAGCTTTTCAAGGAAGTAGAGTCTTGTGATTCAAAATAAATTGTTAAAACTATCATAGAAACGATACAGGTGTATAGCAAGGGATATAATAATTTAAATGAACACAAGAACAAATATATACAAAGTAATAAAATTATTAAATTGAATTTTGAAGAATCAAAATTTTTGATTGAAATATGCATAATTTTAATGAAGCATGGCAGTTAAAACAGTTGAAGAATGAATATGTGCTTAATCCCTTAAAATTTGCTTAATATTAACGACGAGCAAATAGATAAAGTATAATATATAAAGTGATGAAATATATAAAATGATTAAAATTAGTATCTTATTGAGAGTCGAGTTGATTATGATATAATTGATTTTTTTTGTGTAAATTTTGCATTTATGTTCGATGTTTTCTTAAGAATAATAAATTGTTGAATTTATCACAGAAAATAAATAAATAAATATATTTAGAGAAGGTACTGAATTATCACTTATTTTTTATGATCACTTATTTTTATAGAAAATAAATTAAAAAAATATATTAAGGGAAACTATCTTTCAAGTTAAATAATCAAAGTAGTAAAAATACGGACTTAACATATTGAAGAGTATCTCATAGTTAAACCTTTTTCGCTTCATACTACTTACTCGTTGATTCTTTTTTTTTGCGGGTAGTTTTGTCCTAAGTCGCACTGACAGCTAATGTGGTTGCGGCCAGACCAAGCCCACATTCCCGCCTAGCCACCAGCTGTGTGCGAGCTCCTAACTAAAGGGAATATGCTAATTTTAATTAGCGAAAAATTTACATATGCTACGCACACTAGTCTCGCACTCTTGCACTCACAGTCTACGAGATATGCTTATAAGTCCTTAAATAGATATCCTGTCGCATCGCCCTTTGCTATCCCCTCAGTCGCCATTTTTTGACAGCATAAGCATAAAGTTTTTGGCCATGTCACAGTAATTAGGCCAATTATAAATGTTATTGCCAGCAAAGTGTGCGAACTATTTTAATAATTCACGAAAAAAAACAACAAACTAATGCTCCCCTTTGAGTATTAAACCAAAACGAATTTGCATTTTAAACACTGCAGCTGGAATAATTGATGCAAATGAATTTTAAATCGAATATTTTCGGTTAAATAATAATGGTATCTAATTGCTCAAATATATTGTAGGGTGCGAATTGAATTTTAATAACAATTTGTGCAATCTAGCGCTCATATCGCAACAATAAACAAATCGAGATTGCAGTAATACAATACGATTTAATTAAAATTTATAGTTTAGATAACACTGTCGTCATTACTGTTGTTTACTGCTATTATATTGTTAAAATGTTCAGCTGTCTTCCATATAAATGATATAATTAAAGAGATTACTGTCGAGTGTGCTAGACTGTGGGATACCCGGTACCAATTTTGAATAAGAGCAAAACATTATCGAAATTACTTCTTAAAATATACCAAATTGATATACCAAAATATACTAAAATATACCAAAGGATATATTTGGGAAATTGATATAGTTCTACGTTCACAATATAACACATTACCACAAAAATAATAAAATATACTAAATGTTAAATTTGGTATATTGATATAGAACTGCATTCAAAACTTATTGAATACCTCAATAATATTAATATATAAAAAAAGCTAAGTTTGATATATTTATATAGAAGAACATTAAAAATATACCATAGAATACTAAACATACCATATCCTATTCTGCCTGACTAAACTACATTCAAATTATGACATATACCGCTAAAATACTTAAATATATATGGTACCCGAATAAAAATATACCATATGCGTATTCTGTTTAACTAAACATCTAAATACTAAGAACACATCTGACCATGATTCTTTCGATTAATCTGCCGATTATTCGCCCTAACTCTCATATCACAACTATAGACAAAATCAAAACCAAAGGAAATATAATATTGTTTAATTTAAACTTTTATATTTGATAAACTCGTCACATAATGACAACAGCTGTCATCCATATTGATTTAATATGCGTTCCCCATTTAGCCTTGTTTTAATATGCTGTTTGACTAAACGCTGAGTGCACAACTTACATATTTCCTTCGATTAATCTGCCGATTATGTGCACACAATACAAAGCCCTCAAATCGGCGTCCTTGGTTTAAGTTAGTTGCAACAAAAGCGAAGCAAAACTTCTTAGCTATAAGTCTATACTTTAGAATCAAACGTGTGCTTATTTGTATTAGTGGGTCACAGCGTAGGGCTCTCTTTATGTTCTTTGATCGCACAAAAACCCCACAAATAAGCCAGCTTATGCGCAAAAAAGCTAAAGTAATCACGACCCGCAATCTGAAGAGACCTTCTGTGGCGCCACAACCGAAAAATGCACAATTTTCCTTTTCTTTTATGGGACTGGAGAGCCAAGAGAGAGTGAGAGAGAGAAAGAAGGCTTTCAAACTCAGCCTGGCGCAGTTGTGCTTCCTTTTTTCGGCCAGAGCTTGAGCCCTGTGTAAACGCTGCTAAAAGTCACATTGCATTCAAATGCAAAAGGGCGGCCCTTTGTCCTCTTTTGCCTTATCCCTGGTGCTGTGCTCTGCTGTGCTGTGTGAAAGCCTTATTGTTTTCTGGTTTTTATCTACTGCGAGTGAGCTGCTATTTCACTTTTCTCACTGCAACTGCGACTACAAACTGTGGAAGGCGATTATTGTTGCAAAGTTGGTTGACAACTTGCGTCAGGCTGAAGGCAAAAACTCTGCCTCTCTGCCTCTGCCTCAGTTTTTAGTTTCTGTTGCTTTTGCTGAGACTGAGTCGGAGCCTAACTCTGACGCTGACTCTGATGAGGCGGTCCCAGAGAGTTGGGATTGTTGCTGCAAGCTTGCGTTGCTGGCCTGCCAGCATCGTAATAAGGCATCAAGCAAAAACTCTACAGAAAATAAACAGTTGGATGGGAGAGTTAGATAGTTGGTTCGTTTGCACGATGGGTTCGCTGACTGTCTGGACGTTGGCGTCCCGGCATTATATGTCTTGGCCATGCTGAAAGTTTTGCCATTTTATAACGACTTGGAATTTTGTATTAATGTTATATTTAACTTGGTCAATTTTGTGCTCTCTCTCTCTATTTTCTTTTTACCAGCTTTTGTTGTGGTTTCACTTTACAATGCGTCGTCTGTGTGTGTGTGTGTGTATGTGTGTGGGTCAATGGCAAAAGTAGCAAAAGGCTGATGTTCGGGGGAAATTGAATATCCGTTAGAAAATTATCAATTTATGGTAAAATGAGCACTGATTGCAATGCCACGATACGTATTGAATGCTCCATGCCACACCATGCTTTGTGGTATTTCGTAAATTGAAAATGTATCGAAATGAAAACCAAACCAAACCGAATCGAGGCGAGGCAAGGCGTCTCCTCAGCCGAAAAGATGGCGAGAGTCAACAACCAGCAAGCAGCAAGCAGCTGGCAAAACAGCATTGCCAGCGGGACTATAATGAGCAAGTCAATATCATGGACAGCACATACTATATATACACTACAGTATATATATATAGACAGGAGAGACTCCCACGCACACAGACAACAGGCAATCGATGACAGGGAATGAAGGAGAAAGAGAGCAACTGAGCAGCAGTGAGGTCCTGCGACATTGCGATAAAAAGCAGATTGCAATTTGTTTTACTGATTTCCATGCTTTTGGCTTTATTTGCACGACGGAAACTTTCATTAACATCAAACAGATACTGCTGCAAAAAGGGAAGAACCGGAAGACAAGGAAAGAAGACAGGAGACAGCAGACGGGAGACGTCACCACAAGTAGCACAAGCTGCTGCTGCTGCTGTTGCTGTTGCTGTTGCCTCATATATAATATAACAAACACATTCGGTAATGAGTTGTGTATGTATTTAACATGATACTCGGTTGTGCTTCAGCAAATGGCATGATTAAGTGGCATTTGCATTGTTCATTTATGCAATTATTTATGATTAATAAAGCACACTGTACAGCAAGTCATGCGCAAAGTCATCTCGGCTCAACAACATTATCAGAGAGCGACAGTACTTAAAGCTGTTTACTTTCAACCTAAAATCCGTTTAGTTTAGCTTTAAGCAACTTTAGCTTCAAAGAAAGTCATTGGAATTGATATTAAAGAAACCTGCTTTAAGTGGCAAGCTTTGTATTTGTCTGTGGATTCAAAGGGCAGATGTTAATAATTGATAAAATGTGCAAATATGAATATCATTAACTTGGTAATAAATCTTTGAGTCGACTGAATGGAAATAGTTGAATAAAATAATAGTTACGAAATAGTAAAATTGAAAAATAATTCTACTAGTTATTGTTAACAATCCCATATCTAAATATTATTTTTTTAATTTTCAGCTCGTAAAGAAAAATTAAATGAATATTTACAAATAAAATTGTTAAAATAAAGACAAACAAATAAGAAAGCTACAGTCTAAAATGCTCGACTGTTGTCCATCTTAAATAAAAGCAAAACAGTTCAGTATTTTTCTAAAATTATACCAAAAATATAATAAAACGAAAGTAACTTATATATGTCATAATGATTTATCGATAAGAGCTTATTGGATATATAGCATAAAGGTTAAAATATACCGGATTGTCAGTCAAAAAATATATTTAAGTTTTTTATGTTTGAAAACGTCTTTATATTATAAAATCTGTAATCAATTTACGTTTATATATATTATTTAAGTATTCATTTAATTTATTTTAATAAATATAATCATAAATGAAAAAAATGCGTTTTTAAGTAAAATATTTCAAATAAAATTCCTTAAATAAATATTGGGAGGAAATCTATTTAAGCTCTTTAAATAATTATTATTTACAATCAATTTTCATTTATATTTATTATTTTTATTTATTTGATTAATCAAAAATATCAAATGAAATAAGTGGCTATTTATTAGTAAAAGATTTCGAATGAAATTCCCCGAATCAAATTCGAAATCTATTGAAGTCTCTTTTATTAAGTGTAATTACAATCAATTTTCATTCATGTTTAACAACTCTTTCGTAATGAATTGAAGCTAATGTCATTGTTGGCGAGTTGAGGCAGTGAAAACCTCAAACACGTCTAATTGGCCACAAGTTGAAGTGCAAACATTTGCCACCAATGAGAAGCATCTCAACAATTTCATAAAATATGCGAGAGAGAGTGCAACCAATTACATTGGCAAATAAAGGCCAGAAATGAGCTTTGAGTACACTCACTCACACTCACTCGGCATTCACACTCGGACCAGCAACCGCAGGCATTCACATTCACAATTCACACTCACATTCGCACTCGCATTCACATTCCACTCTCTTTATGCACACATTCAGAGATTGAGATTGAGCCAAAACAAAAGTCGTAGGCACAAAACTAAATTTATGTGTACATTAACTTCCTCCGACCTTTTGCCTCGCCCCCTTTTTTGTTGTCGACGCTGTCTGGTTGGCATGAGAGAAAGATGTCGAAATTGTGTAACTTTGTTTGTAAGTAATTTTAACAAATTTGCGAGACATTTGTGGCCTTTTGTCCAAATATTTAACCTATTTTTGTATCCCACTCCGCTCTGTCTGTGTGTGTGTGTGTGGCCTTTATCATTTCACTCGGCTTTTGTTGTTGACTTTTTGCGGCCAACAAAGGCCAATTAACTTAAATAATTAGCCAAAGTTTGTGGCATACAGATAAAGTTGTTGTCGAAATGTGGACCTGGTTACGCTCCAAGTAACATTTCAACACTAATGGCAGCAAATTTCAATAAAATCCCCCCCAACAAAAAAGTATAAGTCACAACAGGCTCTGAAGTTTTGTTCGTCAACATAAAATATACAACAACTCAATTTACTGCTAACGAATTTCAAATTTCAAAATGCGGCAAGAAAGAATTTCGGTGCGCACATCGAAGACGAGACTCGACAAGAAAATATCATATCAAACTTGGCGTCGAACTCTTTGGCGTACTTTGTATTGGTGTTCTGTGCTCACTGTACTTGGCCTAATCTGTCTTGGCCTGTATTATAGTTTCCAGGCTGATTTTGGACAGTGTTCATTGCATGACACCAAATGTGATGATTAAAATTCGGTAAGTTTTGGTTTCTTTTTATTTTAGTTCTTAAAATTCATTTTATTAACTTCAGTTGGTCATTACAGAGAACGAGGTTTCGGATCTAATTGTTAATAGTTCATTGTAATTGTATTTGTTTTTTGACTGAGATATTTTGGTCAATGATACAACTTAAATAAGCATTGGTGTAAGCATAGCTTTAAAAAATATTTAATAGATTTGCACTATATTAATTTTACCTTTGTTTTAGCTTGGCGAACGCATTGTTTAATTAAATCACTGTTAATTTTGGTCTGCTCATACGTATACTTAATATTTACTCACATCTCTTGAAGCTGCAATGGGATGCTTTATTTTCATTGACTCTTTTTACAATGATGGTTGTAAATGTTTAACTAAGATGTAAAACGACAAATGAAAATGAATAAATAGAAACAAATATCAATATGTTCAGAATTTATATTAATTATTAAAGTCTTTGCATAAAAATTATATGACAATGTATATCAGTACAACTTCATATTTTCTACACATCAAATGGATATTCAAAATAAAAATTTTTGAAATTAACTATACTAAAATGTATTATACAGAATTATAAACAATAAACACCTTCACAATTCAGACTAAAAACTAGTGCGACTAATGAATTGTAAATATAAAATTTTACACTCTTAACGAAAAAGCTTTTTTAAATTTTTCTTGCTTTAACATATTAATACAATTATTTTGAAATAATTACTCAAAAAAAATCTCTGCTGCAATTGCAGTCGAATAAAGCGAATGCATGCATCTACTTTGATAAGTTATTAAATAATAATCTCAAAAAAACAGAGAGAAAAACTTTCTGGCAGCTACTACTGAGTATGAAATGTGCTCAAATGTTTACTTATAATTACGGATTTGTGCTGAATGCCGGCAAAAGTTTACACATGAATTTGCTTAAGCAGATAGCAAATGTTTTACTAACTCGACGGCATTTCAATAAAAACCTCCCCCCTCCGCACACTTCAATATGCTGGATATTCATTCAAGCGTTCTATACAGTGTCTGTCAGCAATCAGCAGTCAGATGCCAGGCAAATTCATTGACATCAACTAAAACATGACCTGACTCGAGTTGTTGATGTTGTTGTTGTTGTTAGTTTTGGTGTTATACAACATGATATTGCATATCTGATGGATTCGTTTAACTGAGTACAGAAAGAAAATATAAAAAGCAAAGCTATTGACCTACTGCACAGCACTATCGAGAAGCTTTTCAAATTTATTGAACCGTCTGCTCTCTCTCTCTCTCCCGCTCTCACATACCTTGTGTCTCTGTCTCATTGAGTTTTGCTAGCACATTCATATGAATGCACCCGCAGAGTGCACTTTGCAATTGAATGCATCCGAAGAAAGCGCAACGAGTACTCATACAACTATGGCTATAGATTTAACATGCGGATTATAAGCATAACAAACTGCAGCTATCCACATATTAATTAAGCCTTTTGTTCCATTTTTCTTTTTTCTGTGCTTTTCCTCTCAGCCAACGCGTAAGTCACTTGTGGCCAAAAGTTCAGCCACACACACACAAACACAGATGCATAAATTCAGCTATAAAGTTGTAAATGCAAACAACAAACTGCATACTAATGATGTCTCTGTTGTGGTCTGCACTTTTGCGTTCTCAGCCCGCATAATTGGGCCACGGGGCGTCCAAATAACTCTCTACGTATATGCGACTGTGTGTGTGTGTGTGTTTTTTCTATGTGTGTGTGAGTGTCTGGCCACCTCTGTTTATCTTTCTTTGGGACTATGATCTAACACATAATACTATACAAGCGGAATCACACGATGCTCAAATATGCATTTAATTGTCAGCCTTAATGATAGCTATGTGACTTTGCTATGAGCTGTGATTAAGCCGCAAAGACAGCAGCTGCAGGTGCGTATTGAATTGACAACGGTTTGAGTTGATGAAAAAATAAAGAACAAGGTAGATTAAATGTACATTATTATATTATTATTACATTACATCTTTGTATCTGCTTAAATAGAAAAGAAAAAATTCCCCTCGACTTTTTATCCTTGTCATATTCTAATGAAATGGTCTCAAAAATAAACAATTTCTTATAGTGCTGAAATTACATTTAAAAAATATGACTTATTTTAAAGGTTTTAATTGATTGAATTAAAATTTATGTCATAAATCAATATTCGTTTTTCTTAATGAAGTACTTGTTTAAATTTTAAAATGATCTTTATTGATATAACATTTGAAATAGTAAAGTATTATTAACTTTAACAAGTTAAAAATTTCAAATGAAATGTAGATTGTATGCATTTCACTTCATATTTTATTCATAACTGATTCGGTCGAAAAAAGCTTTCGAGTTTGTTGACAAGTTTGGCGAATATATCTTGTTTAAAGCAAGTGCCATTGTGTCATGTAACTTGTTGTCAAGGTCAAGACAAGCTTAAAGTGATGAAAATAAATGCGTATTTTTACAACAGACTCTCTCTCTGAAATGTTATTCAGTGGCTCTGTGCTTGACACTTTCTGCTCAGCACACACAGCAGGTGAAATATAAATAAACTTTTCAATTTACAACAAAGATTTATTGCCAATGTCTGGCCAAAAGTTTTATTATTAGTGAATATATTCTGGTTAAGCCTTAAAGCGTTTAACTTTTGTGCGGATTGACTAAAATCAACTGAAATAATTGTGATGAAAGCAAATATTTTTGCTTCAACGAAACATAATATTTTGAAATAATTTCATTGGTATTTCGATGCAATCATTTCGTTGTCAATCACAAAAGAACATCTGCAAATAATTGCTGTCTGTTTGACTTGCATGAGCAACGTGCGTGTATCTGATGATAATTGCAGGCTAAACAATGCAGTTAACGAGTTTATAAACATCAGAGTCCGACACACGCTGCGTATGAGTAATACTAAGATATATGAACATTTGCATAATTGAGCTTCCGCTTCCGCTGCAGACAGCCAAAGTTGAAAATAGGATATTAATTATTTCACACACATACATATACATACATATATAACGTATCTGTGAAGCAAGTAAATTGCTTCGAGTACAGTTAATACTATAGAGCTAGTTTCACAACAATGCTAAGAGGCTTAGCTGCATCTCCCTCTCTCTCTCCTCTCTGTCTCTATCTTCCCTCTCTACAGGATGCTAATTAACAATTTTGCTCAGACAAAGGGAAGTTGGCAGCCCTCGTCGTCTGTGGTTAAGTTTTGAAGCAACCATGCAGTACACAGCATGCACATAGTTAAAACTTGGCTTTCTTAGTATATATCGGACACTACATTGTCTTGTTCTAGGACCACACACAATGCCCTTGGTTTGCTCGAATACTTTCTCTCTTTCCTTGGTTTTCTTTCATACTTGTTTTTTTTGTTTTTTTCTTTGTTTCTCAAACAATTTAACAGTGTATTGACCTAATTGTGTGCTCTTGCATTCCCTCCTCTCTCTGTTCATTTCTCGAACTCACTGTCAGTTTTTGGACTGGCACACGCAAAACTTATCCCCGACTTGAGTCCATTTTGGCAAGTTAAACCAAGGACACTTTGGAATTTAAAGCAACCCGAAGAGTAGCTGAGTTGAGCTGAGAAGCTGAAGCTATAGCTGAAACGAAAGCAAAAACTGCTGACTAACGGATTTAGTTAACTTTGTAGCCAAGTCGGGTTAAGCCCTTGATTTGGGTTTAATTTTCGAGCTCAATTGCCAGCTTGATACCCCTTCTTCTACCCCTTCTTCTACCCCTTTTTCTACCCCTTCTTCTACTCCTTTCTTCTTCCCCCTCTTGCAACAAACAAACACGTGCTTTAGTGGAATGCTGGGCTTTAGTCCGATTACTTGTCGCTTTGGCTGCATTGCAAATTGTATTTAAAATCAACACGTTTAAGCACAAAAGGCGTTGACATGCGCCAAAAGACAAACACAACATCTCTCTGACATTATTTGAGATTTTTCCCTTTTTCCTTCACATTTTTATTTCCATTCACTTATGGCGAGAGTATTATAATTTTATCAGCAATTTTGCAACGCATTTCGGTTTCGAGCAGCTAAGTCGCTGTGTCTATTGTGCAAAACTTTGCGACAACTTGAGGAAACTTCAGGCAGCTTGTCAATACACTATTTTGCACAAGATATTTTCGGCTTGCTGTAAGGTTGTAACTTAGCGAGATTAACGCGTTTTATTAGCAAATTTTTCAAACTCACTAGAAAGTTGAATTAAGCTTAGGTTATGAATAAAATTTATTTTGTTTAATGTAAGCATTTGATTGGATTTCCGAAGATATATTTGTTAAATAAATTTAGGAATTTAAGCTAATGATTGCTGTTGTCAAGCTAAAACAAAACTAAGGAAATTGAATATAAAAATGTAAGAATTTATTATATAAATTATACAAATGTTTTTTAGATTTCGAAAATATATTGGTAAAAAAAATATGCTTCTAAAACGAATTAAGGAATTTAGTTATTTTATTAATCATCGTTTCTTTCTTGAATTTTAAGTATTCATATTTTTCTATACTACTTAACCAACTATTAATTTTAAATTTGGCAATATTTTAAAGTATTTACTTATCCAACTATTAATTTTAAATTTGGCAATATTTTAAAGTTTATTATTAATCTGCTCAGCATACATCACATCAAAAATAAATAAACTTTTCAATTTGGAAACGAAGATTTATTGCCAAAAGTTTTATTATTAGTGGATATTAATTAAATACTTTACTATTTCAAAACATTTTTAGTTCTTATAAAATAACTTACATAATAAACGTACGTAGCTATAAGCCAAGTTAAAAGTGTATTCATAGATCGACTGACTAGAATCGTTTTCTCTGGCTCTGCTTTTTACATATTGTGACGAAAATATAGCAACACGTGATGTGGTATGTAAATATGGCCCACACTCGTACACACACTCACACACATACATATGTGTACGCTGTGTGAGTGTGTGGATGTTTACATTTGTGTCTGTTTGCGCTTCCGTCTGTCAGAAACAAATGTTCTTGTTGTTGTTTATGTTCATAGCCGTCGTAATGATTGTCACCCTTCACTCCCCCCGCGCGCGTCCCAAACGCTCAACAATCTGCCCATCTCCACCTCCTGTGCACGTGTTTCCTCTTCGATATTTGCATTGGCATTGCATTGTTCCGGTTTGCCCTGCTTTTTGCATACACTCCAACAAATGTACGTAGATATTATGTAAATGCTTTAAGCGCGTTTAAATACTTCAAACAAAAACAAAAACACAATTCCAGCAAAGAGAATTAAGTTGAACGCATGGTTGCGTTTTAGTGTGAATCCATATTGCTCCAAAAAAAAGACCTGCTGAAATTTGTATACCATATAATATTTTAAGGCACAGATCCCCCTATTTTTTTGCATTGACATCTCTGGCAATAAACGAGCATCGAGCACAACCGTAAATGCTCCATAAAAATCGAAAAGAGCATAGTTTATAAAGGTAACCATGGAAAAAAGATAGTTGCAGCCGTATAAAAGCATTGCAAAGATTTAACCGAGCTTATTTGTTGATTTAGTGACCACGACGTATGCGTGATATTTTAAGCAAATTATTGATGTTATTTACCACGACAAAAATCAATTGAGTACGGCTTATTTGTAAAGTTCCAATGTAAAGACTGTAAAACTTTAAGCACCATATATACATTAAAAAAAAATAATAGTTTTTAAGACACTTAATGATAATAAACCATGATCCAACCGAGCTTACTTGTTGATTAAGTTATTATGATGTATACGTGATATATAAGCAAATTATTGTTTTTATTTGCCAAGACAAGACTCAAATCAATTGAGTCCGTTTTATTTGCAAAGTAAGCACTGCAAAACTTTAAGCAACTTTAATCGAAAAATTTTCTTAAAAATATCATAATGATTACTTTAATAGCACTTCATGATAATAACAAAAATATAAATTAATTTAGAATCTTATTCATTTGATTTTGGTTACCATTAAAAAAGGTGGTTTAAGCAACATAAAAGCATTGCAAAGATTCAACCTAGCTTTTTTGTTGATTTAACATAGTAAGCATTTTATTGTTGTCATTTACCACGTTTGTCAAATGGCGATGAAGAGTCAGTTAAATATTAAGCAATTTTTAATGATGTGCATTGAAACAAGCGATCTTAAAGCATTGACTTAAATGCATTTTAATGCCCTTAATATTAATGTAACATATATCAAATTTTTATAAAATTTTAATGCCCTTTATATTAATGTAACATTTATCAAATTATTTAACAAGATCTTATTTATTTGAATAAACTATTACAACTTTTTGTTACAATTAAAAAAAGATAGTTCAGTGCATTTCTATTGTTGTTTTAGTGATCATTACGTATACGTGATATTATTGCAGTGATCTCAATTAATGCAGCTCTTTTCGTGAAGTTATGATGAAAAGACTGTTAAGCATTAAACAATTTCAATCGCCAGACATTTGTATGAAATGTATAAAGGAATTTAAGATGGTTGCACACTAATTATGAAAAATGTATCTCTTTGTAAATTTAGTGAAAGAAAAGTATTCGTAAAATATGAAACAACATTTATAGACATACATATATTAAGTTATTATTGCAAGCGATTGATGCTATTATTACTTTACTACGGAATGCATCCAGACAAATTTTTGTTAATGTGAAAACATTTAGAATTCCTTTCAATTCCGGAAGCCATCCTTCACATCACAAAAGTGCTGAGCACCGAGCACAGCTGGCACAACATAAGAGAAGCAGTTGGCAAACTATTGAGTTAAGTCTATCAAAGCAGCATCAAATTTCAAGCACTCATAACTCATAAGGCGTATGGTTCAAATTTATATCGCACACACAAAGGAGTCGAGGGACTGAGGGAACGGCATCAAGCATAGATAAATTAAAGTCCACTCAAGCACAAATGCAAGTGCTTCAGATCAGTTGACTGCACATGTTGCTGCGGCTTTTGTGGTCAGCATGGCTTCTATGGGCCAACAGAGGGAGGAGGATGAAGGGTAAGGGTGAGGGTGAAAGATGGTTACTTGCCTTGCAGCCAATTGTGGCATGCAGCACTTGCATTTGTCTGCAACGGAAACAAGAAATTTGTAAAGTGCATGAATACAAAATGAACTGTGACTACATTAAATTTATTTTTATCCCACTTACAAGTGCTGCAAACAAAAATAAAGAAACACGAAAAAAAAGTAGATGAAACTATGCGAAAAACCGCAGACGCTGACACAGATATATTTAGATATATCTATAGATGCAGATGCAGTTACAGATACGGTAACATTTATAGATGGATTCACCATTTACATATAGTATATTTATGGCATCGTGTGCAGCTGCGGCTTCAGCGATTTCCAAACACAATACACACACAAATATTTGGTTTCATATTTTATTTATTTGCTCGCCTTTTTTTATTGGCCACAAATTGAGCCATTAATTGAATTGATTGAAATTGATGTCACGCAAACACTTTCAGGTATCAGACTGAGGCAATTTGATAGAGATACAATGCAAAAACGGTTAAGCTAAGCACTCTCATTTATTAAACTTAAACTCTAAGCCAGTGTATAGCAGTAAGCACATTATTTACAATTTCAAAGACCTAATTAAATTCTTAAATTCTTTCGCTTTTTCCCTATCGTAGTTGTCTACGGCAACTTTTGAAGCAACTACAAAGTGATTTAATTTAAATCTCATTATAATTAAAAACAAAACAAAAAAAACGAACTAAGTTGACGCCCAACTGAAAGATGTTATGAATTCTAATCCTAGGGAAAATAACTTTGTTGTCTCTAGTTAAATAGCTATTAAAATTTGTGGAAGCAGACAATAGATTAGGATGAAGGCAGATTGGGATTTTTAAAGCTTAATTTGCTCTATAAGGTTTGCAATTAAGATGTTGAACTATTGTTAAAATGGGAATTTTTAATATTAGATTATGAATGGAATTTAATAAAGGGAAATTAAAGAAGAGAATTTGTAATTAATCGATTAAAAAACAAAGAATTTATTATAGTTCTAGTAAAAGCATTTAATTTGAAACTCCAATATTTATTAAGATGTTTAATCAACTTTTAAGTAATCAAATCTTTACGTTTAACAAAGCAAAATTAAAAAACATTTCATTTAAAATTTAAATGTTTGTAGAGATTTTTAAGCTATTTCGATTAACCTTCACTCTTAAATAGTTATAAATAAAAGATACCTTTACAACTACTTCTATTTGCCGTCATCCTCATCGGTATCAAGTTGCTCGTGCTCAAGTGTGTCCGAAAGGATTCAGTTGACCGCAACTAATTTTCCCATACACATAAAAAAGTTGATGCTATTGTTGAAATTTGCGGCAATCTTGCACTTGGTGCACTTCAGGCTATAGTTTCATCGAATTGATACCGCAAAAACTTTTCACAGGGCCAAAAAGCACTTGAAATGTTTCTCATATTTCGATTATTTGCAAAACGATTCAAAATTTTCGATGCCCACGGCTTCTAGCGGATCATGACGATGACGATGACGATGCTGATGCTGATGAGGATGATGATGCGGATGGCAGCGATAGGAGTTTTGGATGGGCGTAAATGGGCGTGCCCAACAGTCATTGCTATTGACAATGATTATGTGCGCTCTCCACTACCGAGAGAGTGTGTGTGCTTTGTCGATTGAGCAACGAACTTTGATATTGTATTGTTCTCCTGGCAAAGTTAATCGAAAGCCTAATTAGTTGACTAGTCCTCCGACCCCGGATTCTGAGACCCAAGCTCGGAACTCGGTCGCCATCCACGGCAATTGGCAAGCAAGTTGATTGGGCAGCTGAGATCCAGGCAAATACAATTAAGCGGCTGCTGTTAAATTAGCAGCATAATAAGTACCAAAATGTAGTTAAGCCGTAAACAAGCACAAAAGCAAAGCCCGAGAAATTAAGCGCTGACATTGAACAAAAGTTTGCTTTATTTGATTGCTGTGCACAGGCAGAGGGCAGAGAAAGGGCGAAAGAGATTGTGAGAGGGGCAAAGGAAAGGGCATTACTTCAAGTCAATCGCACTGAACTTGGATAGATAAAATGGTATTGGCGAACAAATTGTCTGAAATTGCATGGACACGACTTCCAAACGTTCAATGGGGACAATGCCAACATCGAGTGAGGCAATCAAGGCCAAAGTAAGTACTTGAAATACTTTAACTAAAATACAGAAACACAAGTATTTAGTCTTTCATCTTATCGTTTTCCTTTTGCCATTGGAAGAGCTTTTAAATCAGACATTATTAAAAAAGAAGAAAACTATTTGCGTTCTGCATTTTCTGAATGATATTCAAAGCACATGACGAGTTTTATGAACTCGGATTAATACAGGGTCTATCTGTCACTTTCAGCCAGTCTCATTGCGTCTTTGGCCTGTAAGCCAAATCGTGGGACGTAGACAAAAGACGCTTATAATGAAATATAGTACACACACACACACGCCGCATTTTTCCACACACACGTAAGAAAGCTTTAGTCGAGTGTGCTCTGCTGTAAGATACCTGGTACTCAATTGAAATAAAAGCAAAAAATTGGGGTATTATACTTAAAATGTACCGATTAATGTACTAAATATACAGAAATATACTGATAATACCGATTAATATACTAAATATACTGAAATATACTGATAATACAAAAATATACTGAAAAATACTAAATATACTGAAGGCTATATTTCGTATATTGGCATACATACAATATAATACAAACCGCTTAAATACTGAAAATATACCAAATTCTATAATTGGTATATAAATAAAATACTATATTCAAAATATACTCTAGTGTACTAAGCATACCAAATTAACAACCAAATCGGCTAAGTCACTATTGCAGTTGGCCGTTGTTGTCATACAAGTACTTCAAGAAATAACTTTGACGATTTTGATCTAATAGAATCGAAATCAGAAATTATAAATACTGCAGTTATTATTATACCGAAATTTACATCAAAATGACACTTGTTTATCGATCGACATAATAAGTGATGTAAAACAATTATAGCCTCTAAGATCTAGGTGATCATACTGACAGATGGACAGATAGAAGAATAAATGAATATACCTTATAGGGTTGAAGATGGCTCCTTCTGCCTATTACATATGTACATTTCCTGGAGTCACAAAGTCATCATACCCTCTTTCCTCTAAGTAGCGGGTATAAAAATGTGTGCATAAGAGTACAAGTATGTGTGGCTAAGTATATTTTATGCATGACATGGCCTTAACTTACACAAACACACCCACACCCATACACACATAGACACATACGGCATACCGGGGGAAAGAGAGAGAGAGAGAGAGATATGAATACAGCCAGATAGATTTGTGGGCGTCTTTGGTCGCAGATAGAAAATGGCTGACACGTTTTCGAGCACGACAGCTGCACATCACGTTTCTGCAGTCCTCGTCCATCATACGCGACGTAGCCACAGAATGATATTACGTAATTACTTAAATATGTTATGGCCCCCCATAAAGTTATATCATATGCGAAGCGAGTGCATAAAAAATGCATACGGCTTTGCACTTTATCTCTTAGACAAACCCGAAAACTAAAAAAAACTGCGAAAGTTTGTAACTCAAGTAAAGTCGTGCCAGATGATAATTAGTGAGATGAGTTCTTTGACAATATCTCATTTGCATGAATTAAATAATCTTCTCCCCTCTCAAAAAAAAAAAAAATAGAACTTCTGTAAATGGAGCACAAAAGACACATTTGTGAAGAGCAGAAAAAGAAATCTGACTCTTATTTTCTTAAAGAAGATGTTGTTTTTCATTCAGATATTTTTGTGGGATATATGTAGGTAAATGCTGTATTATTTCTTAAATTAGAATTATATATTATTTATAATATACATAAAGAATACTTGTTAAGAGCAGAAGCTGAAACTCGCAAAAAGTGAATAATTTTTTATATAGATAAATCCAATTCATTAGCCATTAAAATCATTTTATTTATTTTGTTTTTTAAATTTAGAAATTAGTGAAATTGATAGAAAGATAGAAGCAGGTTTGATGGTATATAATATTTTTTATTTTTTTTATTCATCTAAATGAAAGTCAAAGTCTAGCTTGACAGCATATATTTCTTTCTGTATTTGCAAGCCTATTTATCAGCCACTTGATAATTGAATTTCATGTAAATTGCATTTATTTGTGTTATAATGTCAATATATTAGCTAATGAACGTGCGAAGTTTATCTTTTTTCTAAACACTCATACAAGCTGTTTAAAAAATCATCTCACGCACAACTAATTACATATATGTGTCTATTCTTTGCACATGTGTTTGTAAATACTTTTGTGTGTGAGTATTTTTTTTTACATGCATTTCTTTTTGGCAGTCAAGTTTTATTTTCATGTTGTGAAAACAGACATTCACAGAGGAAAGCGTGTAAGCATTCGCGATGCTTTTAACACTTTAATGACATTAATTTAAATGAATGCCAACCACACAGAGTCAGACAAGAGTGAAACCAACAACAACAACAACAACAGCAACAAGAAAACATTCGCATAGATGAAAATAAAACAAAGGCCAAAAGCAAAAGAGCTGCAAAATAATACTCGAAACAGCAGCCAACTGGCAGCGCAAATCAAAAGCAATTTGTTGCTCTCCATGGGAACCTGATGCAATGGGATCATTGTATATACATATATATAGAATATAGCGATGTTACACAAGTGTATCTTCAGGAACGCAGACTTGTGTAAACGAAAGTCAAGCTGCCTTAGGTTAGATTTTAATGTGAAAACGGAAAATGAAAATGCATTTTTGTTTGTACAAAAACCGCATTTTATATACACTGAAGGGCAAGGCATGAAATTTCGGTAATAAAGGAATTACAGGGAAGAAATTTAACTTATTTTTAACTAACAATTTGAAATTATTTCCAAATTAAATGTCACAACATTTTACTTATATCTTTATTTTCTCTCAAAATGCAGTGAAACTTAACTTAACAGATTAATAAGAAAAAACTGCACTTTGAGAATTTAAATTATTTTGCTTTGCAGCTTCGAGGAATTTGCAGCTCAAATATTTTGATGTAAGTGACAATAATGTTTGTTGAAATTGCCAGGATTAAGGACGTAACTCGGATGAGCTCTCACATAATTACCGACCCAATAAAACGACCCCATCGCGACTGCAAACTGAAGTGTGCTTTATATATGTACTATATGCATTAAGCACAGTGTAAAGCATAGTCGATAGCTGGAAAGCAGCAAGGAGCTGCTGCAGTTGGCAAGTAGCTGGCCAGTTGGTGGTTAGCTGTCCTTAAAGATTTTCACTCGACTTGAGCTGAATGCATTTTCCTGTGCCCAGTCAAAGGCAGTCAACAGATGCTACCATAATATGAAATTGCAAAAAGAAGTTCAGCAAATTGACAGCTTTGACACTGCAGAGAGGAAGACCGAGAAGAGGAAAATAAAGATGGACAAGAAGCTGTTGCTGCTGCTGCTGCTGCTGCTGTTTGTGACAGCGATGGGCGAACGTAGCTTAACAGCTTTTGTATGGCAATCCATATTTATTTAATTATAATTATGAAATTATGCGAATCAAAGTGTCTGGATTCAATTAACGTGCACATCGAGCACACTTATTGTTGTTGTATATTTATGCAATTGCCCCAACTAAATTAAGTGTAAATATTTAAACCAATTTGTATTTAAATTGCCACACAATTTATGCCATCGCCTTCTGAAATTTGGGCAAATCAACAACAATAAACAAATGGCGCTCATGCAAAAATATTCATGCAATTAGGCAATAAGTAAACAGTCGAACAGCACCGAAAACCGAAACCCGCCCCCCAAAACTTTCAGTGCAAAGGCTTGACAACGCGGCGTATGCGCAATAACAATACGCGACACGGACCCATTAAATATGTAGGCATCATGACAATAATACACTAGCCAATAGGTCCATCGATAATTGCAAACAATTTGAAAATGTGAAATTAAATGAACTGTGAATTGTTTGCAGATTTCAGTTTTAAAACGAAGAACCGCTTAATTAAATAAGGACTCTATGAAATTCATTATAAATATTGTTCATAGTCTGTAGCATAACTCAAACTTGCTGCGCGCTTTAAAATTATTTTGCTCAGCAAATTCTTTGCCCTTACTCTTGACTTCATCCTTTCGCAGTTCTTGTTGTATAGTAGAGTAACTCAAATTCCTGCGCTTTAAATAACTCTTGGCAGTCTCATTTCAGCATCTGTTTTCAGCGTGGGTCATAATATAAAACACAATTTTATGCATAGCAAAATTTAATGGCATATTGTTGTCCATTGTTTCACTTATTTCACGCAGTGCAAAAAGCATTGCAGTCAAATTAAATTAGGCATCAGCATGATTTGCTATTGTTGGTGCAGGCACAAAAACAAGACCTACGGCTAGTTCACTACTATTAAAAACACGCAGAGCAGAAGAGGCAAAAATAATGGCACAAAAAAAGAAAACAATAATAAATGTTCTTGGTCAACATTCATTTAATTATATTTCTTTTTATGGATTTGTAAGTCAAGCTGCCGCTGGCGCTAACCAAACGTAGCAGAAAAAGTGCAAAAGAAACGCGAGATGCAAAAAAAAAAAAATATGGTTTATATGTATACTATGTAAAAAAATCAGACGCATTGAAAATGCATTCATTGTAGCTAAAGCTGCCGGTTGCTGGGCGGCGCTGGTTTCCGCCAGCTGAAGCACAGGATGTGATTTTCATTTTTATTTCCGGCAATTAGCACTCGAATTGAGTGAGAGCAAACGAACTCTTAACGCAGCCACCGAAGTAGACTCTTTGCGCAATGGTCCCGAATTCCATTTCATTTCGATGATGATTTAAAACAGCGTTTGCGATGGGTTCATTTTTGTTAGCTCGTGAGGCATGTCACGATTAAGGCTGCCAAAGTCGTTAAATAATTTTAAAATTAATAATACTTTATGCTTAATATTCATTGATTACTTTTCTTCATATTGTTTTATTAATCATTGTGAATCTATAAGTTCAAAAAAATGTTGTATAACATTTAAATAAAATATTTAAGCTTAACTTAAAACAACGCCAATTAGGCGTACGCTTGATATTCTTTGTCCATTTTTCTTTTATTATTATTTTTTTTTTTCTTGTTTGATTGATGATTGAGAATGCATAAGTACAAAAACATTTTCTTAACATTTAAGTAATATACTCCTATTCAAGCTTTAAGTTAAAGCAATGCCAATTAGGCGTATGCTTAAATTAATTGATAATTTTTCTTCTTATTGTTTGATAGATGGTTGAGAACATAGAAGTATAAAAATATGTTCAATATTTAAATAATTAGGCGCATGCTTAAATTCTATTCATTACTTACACTACTTCAAAATATGCTCTAGGGTATTTCAACTGCGACCACTTGCATATTTCATTCATTCTTTATGGTTTTTACATAATTTTAATGCACTTCTGGCACTTAATGGTCACAAATGTAAACTCTTCAAATTTCAGTGCAATTTAAAGTTTTGGTCTGCATTTCCGGCGACGCCGACAACGACGGCGATGACTGGAGAAGGACGAGGGCCACTTTGTTGCTGCTTTGCCACTAACTGTCAGGGTTTTCGCAAACGAACCTGACCGAATTTATGTTTCCGGCGTGGTCTGCAGCTGTTACAGCGTCTCTGTCTCCCTCTCTGTCTCTGTTTGTCTGTCTGTGTTGCTGTCTCTGTCGCTGCCGTTGGCATTAGTATCAGTTGGTTGCAGTTCGAAACCAAATAGCGCTTGCTTTAAGCAAGACCAACTATTCATTTGAGTAAGCAATTGGCCCTTTTGCACTACTGTGAACTGTGAACTGCAAACTGTGGGGAGCTGCTGCTCAATCAATTCACTTTCGCCAGCAAATCGCCAATAATTTATGGGACATCCGCATTCACAACTGTGCTTATTAATTACCTAGGGCAATTGTCAAGACGCATTAGGGAATTGAAATGTTTGTACGTAAACGTTCCTTTAAATGGAGAGTGTACAGAAATTATACTCTTTGCATTCTCAGGTTGATAATCTGTCAACAATTTGTTTAAATGGGGATTTAATGAGCCAACGACAACAGCTTATTACACCAATTGCTATAATTTACTCGATTTCGATTGCCACTAATACAAGTAATAGCTGAGAAATTCAATTGCAGAACCAGCTGCAAGTTATTTGATTTGCCGCGTTTCTCGTTCTATTTATGCCAACCAAAATTGATGTTTGATGTCGCAGGCAAAGTTCGTTATAATTAAGGCAGGCAAAACTGATAGACCAGCATCGTCTTGTCACAGCCTTTGGATGAGAATCCAGCAAGTATCTGTGCGGCAAGTCAAGCATATATTTATCAACTGGCCGCAGACCGACAATTTGTTGCATGTTGCCTCCGTAGAGTAGAGTAAAAGCAGCCCAGTCTGCTGCTGCTGATTTATGATGGCAGCGCACAGCAGCCACAAGAGGTCTAATTCACTCACTCTTCTCTTGGCTTGGCATAAAATATTAAAGACTGTGGAAAATTAACAGTCAAACGTTATCGAGTTTGAAATAACTCAAGTCAAAGTCGTCTGCACACATACTCGTAAAACACATCAAAATGAAAAGAGAAAAAGATGTAACTTTCAGCTTGAGAGAGTGTAGGCTGAGCAAAACCAAAAGCTGTCGGGCTTAATTGTAGCGACATGCGTTTTAAGCCGCAAAACCATTTCAGTTACGACTTTACACTTTTGCACTTCATTCAGTTCAGTTCTTGGCAGCAGTCGAGGCCATCAAAATGAAAGTAACGCGCCAAAAAGGATTTTGCTCACTTACATTGCTTCAACTGCTGCTGTTGCTGCTGATGTTGCTTCGTCTTCTTCTTTCCTTGTCTTTTGCTTTCACTTTGCTTCACTTCGCGCAGCTTACTTAGATGTTTTTATGTTGTTGCCGTTGCCGTTGCTTTTGCCATTGCAGTTGGTATTTCAAAGCATTTTACATGGCATTAGTGTTGTATGAGACTCTCTGCGCTTTGCGAGCTAAGCGTATTGACTGAATGTGTGCTGTGTATGCCTTTGCTTGGAACGTAACAAATATATCTCTTGGGCATACAGAGCGTATGTGTAATGCGCTTAGCGTATTGAGTGCCAAAGCAACACACATTTGATACACATACGACTACTTCTACTACCTTCTACTGGTCTTGTCGCACTCGTAAGCAAATTTATGTCAATTTAATTAGATAAAAAGCATTATCAATTCTACTAAGTTTGTGATTTCATCATAATAATGTGGCTGCAATATTACATGATAAAGTAAAAGAGGGAGATTAAGCTCCTAAGAGAAATATACTTAAGTCCAGTTATATTCGAATATGTAAAACATGTTTTTAAAGTTATTAATCTTAGCTTCAACTAAAGACATGTCAATATTTATATAGCTTTCTATTTGACAAGTTTGTTGAGCAATTTAATCTCAATAGAAAATTGCTCAATTTCAAATTATTTTCCATGTCTGCATTTATTGTCAATCAGTCGCTTTTTGTTTGTGATTTCATCATTATTAAAATGTGGCTGGAATATTAGTTGCTATCAGAGCATGGAAAAAAAGTAACTCTTAGAATATATTAAGAGAAATTATATATAAATATATAAATTTTAAATATATTTCAATATGCAAAACATATTTGGAAATCTATTAAACATAACTTAAACAAAATACTATATAAGACATTATTAATGAATTTTTCCATTGAACAAGATTGTTGAACAATTAAATCTCAATAGAAAATTGCTCAATTTCAAATTTCAAATTTGCATTTATTGTCAATCAGTCGCTTTTTGTTTGTGATTTCATCATTATTAAAATGTGGCTAGAATATTAGTTGCTACATATATAAAGAGAAATATATTTAGTTGCAGATAGATTCGAATATGCAAAACATATTTAAAAGCTGATAAACATAACTTAAACAATTTCCATACATTTTTCTATTCAGCAAATTTTTGAACAATTTAATCTGAATTTTAAATTATTCTCCATGTTTGCATTTATTGTCAATCAGTCGCTTTGTGAATCGAAGATTTCCATTGTTAAATTGCATAAATAGCATTTATGGGCAAATCGCTTTAAATAAAATTTCTCAGAGGCCATATGCAAAGAAGGAGGAGAGGGAAAAACGCTTTCAACTTTTGACATGTCACAAAATTTCAGTATGCATTAGTTGTGCGACACACACACACACACACACACACACACACACACACACACACACACACACACACACACACACAGTCTGTTGCCTTGTAAAACTGTAGATAGTGCCACACGTGTGCACGAAATTCAAGTGACAATTGAAGGAGGTGACTGCGATCTTCCGATGGCCCAAGGGAGGGGCAGAAGGATAGGGAGGGAAGTATTAGCTGCTGCAGGAAGCAGCCAGTGCAGTCTGACAGCTGCTTGACAGAATTCAAACTGGCATACCAAAATATTACTTATGGCCGGACAGTAAAATGTCCCCACCACATGCACAGACAAACTGTGAATTGTTGTGTTGCCTGTGTGTTGGAATTTTGTGTGTAAGTGTGTGTGTGTGCGTGTGTGTTCAGTAACAGCACGAACCGAAAAAAAAAATTGTCAATACGACAAAACATTGTACGTTGTACGCATTGTCAATAGAAACGTGCTCAAAGCAAGTTATTGACATGGAAAATGTTCGTGTACATATTTTTGAGTTTTGATTTCACACACACACAAACACACACAAGCAGAGATTTACAATAATTTTGTCAATAATAAAATAGAATTTGTTATCATGTTATTTGATGTACATAATTGCCAAAATCACATGGCAAAACTCTAACAAATTCAATTCAATTGCTCAACAATAATTTTTAAGAAAGCTAAGAAATTTGTAAAGATTAAATTTCGATTGCATTTTTTTGTTGTCCATACCCTGCAGTAAGAAAAAAAGAGTTTATGAAAATATTATAATTCGTATATATAAAAGAACAAAAGAAAAAGATAAGTAATTCGTAAATATTGTAATTAACATATATAAAATAATAAATCTTTAGGAAAAAGTGATATACAAAAAAAAATTTGAATGAATGTTCTTATACTTTCTTTCCACTCAATCTTTGAAAAAGTCTAATTTACATATATACCCAATTATGAAGCTTTAAAAATAAACAAATTTGAGAGAATGCTTTCACATACAATTAATTTACTCATTCAACTACTACAAACATTTACCATAAATAATCCTCAACATATTTGGTCAACTTTACAGAGTATTAAGTTGTAGTTAAACTCTTGTTTGTCATGCTTGATTTGGAGTTCAACAAACTTTGGCCAGTTGCACTTGTTTTTCAGTTGTTTTTATGGGTTCTTCTTTTTGTTGTGACAATTGTTTTGCAATTTTCTTAAAGCAAAACTTGCCACATTATTCCCCCAAGAGTCTTTCATCATACTCGTATATTTGTGTTTTTGAATGTGTTGTTTGAAGTCGACGCCAGACGAGTATCAACAATTTCCACAACAAGCGACAACAACAATGAAAAAGAAACAAAACAAAACAAAAAAAAAACAATCAAAAGCGAAATACCGAAATATTAAAATTGAAATTTGTTTTCTAAAAACGCAAAACAACAAGAGCAACAAAAGTGAAGCAGGCGGCCAAAAAAACAAATCCCCAAAGTGGGTTTTCCACCAGCGACGCGACGCTGTCGTCTGCTGTCTCTCACTCTATTCCTCTCTCTCTTTCATTCTCTCCCCCTCTCCCCTTTCTCGCCTGTCCCTGTCTTGCATCGTGCGGCTCATGAGTCGGGGCAAACGAAATAATATTTACCCAACGTGATTTTGTTTACCTATCTTTTCAAGCCCAACTGCGTGCCCAGGCACCTGCAGAGTTCTCTTCTACCATCTCACCTATCTCCATATCCGTCCCTCTTTCCGTCTCTCTTGAGAGTCCCTGTGAATTTATATGGCCACAAATTGTTTGTATTTTGTTATTAGTTTTCTCTGTTTATTTCGTTTTTAACATATTTTTTTCTTCATTCCGCATTTGGCATTTCGCATTTGTGCTCATTGTACTTGTTACTCTTGTTGTGTACTTTCTGATGAACTGAAGTTAATCCAGCTGTCGCTGCTTAAAGCCCACACAAAAAACCGTATCTTCAAGATACTTTCGCAGTTAATGCATGAAAACAACAAGCTTCATTCCAACTTCTTAAGATTGCCGTAGGTGGAATACTCTATTAATAGAATATGCTAAAATTTGTTGCATTTAAATGGAATTTTCAAGAGTCGGATTTGAGCGTTAATTTAAATTGTATTTAATGCAATATATTACGATCGTTAAAGCTTTATGTTCAGTAAGCATAATATGTGTAACATGTGTGGAGTTTTGCAATCTGTGCTTTGCACATTTGGTGCTAGAGTTAAAGTGCCGTTAGCCAAATAGTGTATACACACAAAGAAGTTGTAACTTTAAGTTTCTTGACTTAATTTTAGTTGCACCAAGTTTTACAGCTGCACAAAGAGCGCAACAACAACACACTTGCAAAAGCAGTGAGAACTTGCAGCAACACCAACACCATGAGCAACAGCAACAGCAACAGCAACAGCAGAGCAAAAGACTTTATTTAATTAAAAACTTGCCGCACGCATGCAAAATGGCCGTATATAAAAGATGTTACCATCTTTACATGACCAACAAAAGTTTTTCGGGCTAACTGCAAATGTATGTTGGATTTTTCATTAGCACTTCTTAATTAGCCTGGCTCTGACACATGGCACATGAGCTGAACTTTTTATGACACAGATTAATGAAAATACGCCAAACGAAGAAGCTGCCTCAAATGCCAAATGTCTAAGCATAAAACTTAGTATAAAGTTCTCAATTTGCCTCCGTCTGTCTCTCAGTCTCTTAGTCTATCTCTGAGTGAGTCTCTCTCTCTCTCTTACTCTTGCATTCTGTGTGTGTGGCAAATGTATCCAGGGAACAATCTCTTTTGATGTCATGAGCACTCCATTGTGTACGCTTTATTGTCTGCTGTAAATCTCTATTACTTCTCGAGGTGTACTTTGGGGTGTGCTTATTTAACATCTTTAACATGAAAATGACACGCTCAGTGCACGGCTAATGAAAGCAAATTGGTTGTAGCCAATTCTTAGAGCTTTGTGTGCCTAAATTTCCAAACCCAAAAACCAAAGCTCAAATTCTGTGGTTACTTTAATAATCTTACTTCGCTTTTTGTTGCATCCGAAAATGTCGAAAACACGCGACGACCACAATTATTTCAATTAAAATCAATGTCAAAGGTTGTGGAATGCAAGCAGGCGGATTTCATAAGAAACAAATTAAGACCACATGAGAAGATAAAAAAAGTTTTGTTTCAAATTTGATTAAACTTTGCTAAAAGTATAATGAAGTGAAGAATTTATGTTTTAATTTTAAAATAAGTAAGAAAGCGACAGCCAAGTGTCCTTTTTATAAAAGCAAAACAGTATGGTAATATTAAAAAATATACCAAAATAGTATACCTAAAAATATCGAAAACTATATTTGGTGCTCGTCTGTGAGATACCGCTACCCTTTTATTTTCAATCAAAAACAGTTCTGCAATATTAAAAATATATACCAAAGTAATAGGCCGAAAAATACACTATTTGGTGTATTTATATACTAATACACTCAAATTTTACAAAATAAATATACCGAAATGATAAAATATACCGTAAGTGATATTTGATATTTTGCTCACTATTACTATAAGTATTATTATCAAAATATATCGAATTAATATACCGAAAATACTAAAATATATCACAAGCAATGCTTGGTATATCGTTTCCTAATACTATTTCTATTAGTATTGTTATGTTCAAAATATACCGTCTAGTTAAAAATATACTACATTGTCAACCAAATGAATTAAGACACGACAACACCAGCCAAATAACAATTGCAGTTGAGCAAAAATGATAAGTTCATCTCAAATAGTCTCGGAGATATACAAACTCACAGATGGATATAACTATATCGTCTCGCCCCAAAGACATAATACCCTTTTTCCCATAGGAGGAGAGTGTAAATAATACAAGTATAACATGCATAAGTATTAATTGGTATCACTCTTTTTAAATATATTTTAAACATAATGTATTTTTTTTGAACAATCATAAAGCAGCAAATTTTTTTAGTATTACATCCACTGCAATTAAAATTCCAACACTCCAACTACACTTCCGACCAATGAAACAGTCGCGAAAGTCCGCAGTAAGTACATATTTTTGTAAAAATCATATTTAAAACAAACGTTAATATAAATGTATTTACAATTTGTATAATTTTAAGAGCATTTATAATTAATGCAAATAATTAATTATGTAGCTGCACGTTTGCAATTTCATTAATTGCGCGTTTATTAATGTCAACAATAAAACAACAACAACAAGAACAACAACAACAACAGAAGCGACAACACTAACAACTGGAAAGCGCATAATTAATGCCATGAAATGTGCATAAATTCAAAATGTGCTCCAAAAGGCAAACACAGAGAGAGTCTGAAGCCAATGGGAGCAAGGGACTTCAGCATGGCAAGTGAGAGGGAAGTTGGGGGGGTAAGAGGAGGGAAGATGATGGAAAAGGGGTTTGGCAGTTTGGTTGGAAGGTCAGGTGAGCGTGTCACTGGGAGCGATAAATACTGCCTGTGCCATATGTGTGAGCACACAAAGGATTAAAGTTTTAAGCGCGTCGCTTTATTAATTTGCATGTTGCATATTTTCAGGCGCGACGCGCATAAATCAACCGAATTACACCAAATGCTTAAATTAAGCATTGAAATTAACAATAAATTACATATATGACTATATTACAAAATGTTCTTAAAAAGCAAGTCGAAAAAAAACAAACGGCAGCAGCTGTTGTCAGCAGAAAATTACATAAAATTCTCATTTTGTATTTACTTTTGGCCAGAGCAACGAGCATAACGAGCAAAAGGGCAACTGAACTGAATTGAAGCTATAAATACCACTTCAAATGGCCAACTGAAGGTGTATCAATGACTGTATGTTTGTGTTTGGGTATAAAACAAACATTTCATTGCGAGCATTTAGAAGATAAAATTATTTGATTTGTGCGACGAGCAAAATGCAATTTAAATATCATATAAAACTTAGTTTACAACAACAGGTGAATCTAAATGAAATGCATAAAGTTATTGTTATTTGTGGTCAGTTGCAAAGGAATTTAAATTCATTCAATTCCATTCATTGGCTTAACGTCTTAGTGGTAACAAAATGTTCGACTAAAATATCTGTGCTTTGGCTTGTTAGGTCATGAATATATTGAATGGAGGCGACCATTTATTAAATTGCATTTATTTGATATACTTTGAGTACTACAAAAAATAGTATACAAAATAGTTGAACAACACTTTCCTTCTAAAAAAAAGTTAATACTTATGAGGTGTAATAATATTGGTTGAAGCTGCAATATTAATATTGATGTAAACAAAACTTAAAGCTACAATAAAAATCTTTCTCTATGTAGTACTTGACCTGCACTTCCTGCTGCTATTTCATATTTCCTGTTATCAAACTATTTAACTGCTGCAATCCTATTCCAATTCTAGCATTATGCATTTAAATAGAAAAGATAGCTAAATGCGGAACATTTGAAAGCACTTCGAGGTACTTTCAGAAAAGCAGTTAAAGCTGAGCAGCTGAGGATGAAACTGAGGCTGAAGCTGTGGACTGCCTGGAAATGGCAACTCGAGTAACTGCTAAAAACTTATTAAATTTGCTATTTTCTCTTCAACAATTAGCACTCGTTGCTCTCGTTGGCAAGCTACCTACTAACCTGGCTGCCCGACTGCCCGACTGCCCGACTGCCTGACTCTTCTTCTTTTTCTTCTTCGGCTGACTGTTTCCGCAGCCCAGTTAATGAAAAGTTTTGCGCATCGGCCTGAATGGGAACTTGAATAAGTAATAAAGCACTTGGCCTGCTAGCAACAACAACGAACAAAAAAAAAATATTAAATATATATGTATATATAACCTGGGCTAGCTGATGATGGCTGATGTGCACTGGTCGGGACGGTAGCTTTTAGATTGGCGGACTGGTGGCAGGCTATTTGCAAAATGCTTGACCAACTTCTGAACTTTTGAGTAACTTTTGATAGCATTCGCAGTTGTTTGTTGTTGTTCTTGTTGTGGAGAGTTGAGGAGGAGTTTCCCCATGTCGCCACTTTTGTTGAGTCAAATAAGTGCTTTAATCGGACCACACAACTCGCAACTTAAGTGGCACAAATAAATTGAAATGCAAATATAATGCGTAAGTAAGCTTATAAAATATTATATTATGCATGCACACAAACATTTGTACATACATTCAAGTTATTCATGTAATGCAAAAGTGTTTTCCCTTAAGTACAACAATAGTTGCACAACGTTTTTAATGAACAAAAAGTTAACGGCAAGTCAAAGTAGGATTAAAATTAAACTAATGCCCCTTAAGTGGAAAGGCCTTTGTTTAAGTAAAAACTTTGTATATTCTCAAATAGTTTAATTGATTTACTTTGAAGCTCTTTATCACTCTTTAGTTAAAAAACTTATAAGCTAAACTTAAACTTAAATTTACTATTACTAAAGAGTGTTAAAAATACCACTCTTTACTTTGAAGTATTTTAAGTGCTGCTCAAAGCTTGCTTTTGATACTCTTAAACAACACCAAAATTTATTAATAAAATTAACGTTAAACTTTGCAATTAATGCATGTTGTTGCCTGTAATTAACCAGCATTTTATGAGCTTATATATAATTTATGTGTAGTGCCTTGAAGAAGATTGGTAAACCACAATTTCAGTGATGCAAATCCAATCAAAATATGCAAAATTCACACAATTTAAACTCACATTTAGCTGAAATGCAAAGGGATGGAGTTCTGTCTGGCAAGAACTTGAGTATAATAATAAATATAATCATATTGCCGTCAACTTGGCTACAAGTGTGCATTTGTAAGCAATTTGCAACACACAGTTGGGAATATCTCAATAACAATTTCACCACATGCTTGTTTCGTTCGTCCTCGCACTTTGTATTTATTGTCGTCTGTGACCTGAAACTGGCCAAGTGCAGACTAACCGCAAGGGTAATGGAAAATTCAATTTCCCACTTCATATGTGTAATTAAAATTGCTTTAACTTCATTCTTCAAAAGCAGTTGGCAATTACCTTTGAACGATTGTTATGTTTATAACGATTTCAAATTGATGTGTGAAAAAAGAGAGCTAGAGAGAGAGAACGACAAAGTCACAAAACATATGTAAATTAAAGCTATACTCTTATATATTTTATTCATATTCAAAACAAAAAAAAATATAGATTGCTTTTCAATTGATTGCTGCTCTCTACTCTAACAGTATAGAACAGTATATACATTTCAATGACCGAAATGAGAAACAATAGAGATAGGCATTACAATCAAGCCCCAGCTATGAAATGTAATCAAGCCTCAAATTTCGAGCATGAAAATTTGCATAAAATAAACAATGCATTGGCCATATGCGAGAGAGACGAGAGAGAGAGAGCGAGAGCGAGAGTATTTCCAATTTTGCCAATACAGCAACAAGATACTGTAATTAGAATTTGCATATTATTACCATGATTGACTGAGGCAGCAATGCAATCAGTGTGAGTGCGGCAAGTCCATAAATATATTAACATTCATCATACAACAGCCAGCTAGCTAGCCTGCCTGTAGCATAGAATACATTTTAAAGCAATTTTTGATTAGTAAAGATAAATACTAGAACGCATAGTCTTTTTTATTTACCGGATATTTGATGATTGCTGCACTGCTCTGTGTGGCATGTGAAACGAAAAACCCCAAAGCTGTCAATCAAAGTCAAGGCGAAAGTTTATTGCACTTGTAAAAAGGAAAACATCTTCTGGCACAATCCAAAAGCCAAAGTAAATCGCAAAACACACACACACACACACACACAATCGTTCAAAGTACTTTGAGTCGCTTGGTATTTGTATCTTTATCCATATCCAGTATCAGTATATGGCCAGAGTTATTTGTTTGCGCATAAAACGAAAAGAATACGTAGACAGGGCTCTTGAGAATCGACTTGCAAAGTGGAAAAGAAAGGCAACAAGAATACTCACTACTCGTAGCTAGAGCACTGAGCAATGGCAGCAACTACTTACGAGCGAGCGCACATGCAAATGTGGAATGCAGCAACATGCAGGAGGCGCCGCAAAGTATGCTATGGAATATTTTAAATTGTTTTTCAACAAGGAATTTTAATATCAAAAACATGGCCACTAAGCTTGAAGTACACTAGTTCATACTCCACACACACACACACATCAATACACTTACACACATTCACACACACACACACTAACCAACACACACACACACAGAAACAAGAGCGTGGGATGCTGACAGACACGTGCAGAGAGAACGAGAGCAGCAATCAATTTGTGCTTCATCAAAGTTTTGTGCATATTCAACACTAGAGACCAAAAGTGCAAAAATACGAAAAGAAAAAAAACCAAAAACAAAATTAGCTCTACGCTTATCAAAAGAATTGAGCAATATGCGAAAGCATCCAAAATAAGCAACTGGTTGTGTGTGTTTTAGTGTGCGTAGCAGAGTGTGTGCTTGTTTGTTACTAATTGAAATTAATTAAGTACGCATGCTTTTAATGAAAGTCACGCCTGATTGCGTTGACTATGCAGCTATTGCCGCAAATCCATTTCGCCAATCAAACGCCTACAATTCGCCTTAGCACAGAGAACTCAAAATTTGATTCTTGTGCAAATTAGTTGATCTAAGATTGATTGAAAAGGCATCGGATACTTACAATATTCTGCTCCAATATTAAATTAAATATTTTCCATTTTAGTAGCGAATAGTATATACTGCATTATATATAAAATACTAAACTATATACCATTTACAATATATACTATACACTGCAAATATATTTCATATACTATATACTATATTTATATATACATATGACAGCCTATTTAGCTTTTGAAAAAATGTTTATAAAAAAATGAGAAATACGGAAAATATTTTAAAATTGGAAATATATTAATTATTTAGTCTTAGGTGGAATTTACGATACTTAATAAATTTGCTAAAGAAAATATGATTCATTCTTCTTCACAATTAACAGATTGATTACTACTTTGAATAATGTAATAATAACACATTATAGAAATACAATATATTTACTTATGCTAAAATTGTATTATTTTAAAGAAAAATATAATCCAGTTAAATTCTTGCAAATTATTATCTGAATTATATACAATTAAATATAAATAAAACACTTTCATCATGCAAAAAGTTTAAAAAGTGTTGAGTTGCCATTTTGCTTTGTTTCTAAAACTAATTATGACAGTTTAATTGCTTGTCTTATAATTGCAATAATATTAACCAAATGAAAAATATTGAAGCGCTTAAGAAACCCTTAAAGATTTACCAGATTATTGAATTTAAACTAATTATAAATTAATTAAAGTCCACAACTTACTTAATAACAATTTAATTGTTAAACTTGTTGGGGCAAAAATAAACAAAAGTTTCTCACAAATGCGCTCTACAGTTTATCTACGCTTTTGTTATGCGTAAACTCAAGTTGAACTATGCCATAATTGAGTGAAGCCTGGTTGCGAACAATTTAGCGAAATTGATGGGGCAAACAGTTTTGCGGAACTCGGTCGTATGCTTATTATGCTCTTTCAACTGCCAAGTATTTACCCAGCATAAAGAAAGCACAACAGCAACACAACACAAAAAAAAAAGTGAAGAAAACACAAAGTGTATGCGAAATGAAAGAAGTAACATCAAAAGCGTCTGCCGAAAACTGAAACTGAAATAATTATTTATTAAAGCGTAAGTCCAAAGTTATTTGCTAAAGCAGTCAGCAACGAAACGAATAACTCAAAGTGCTCGGCACAGCTCTTCACGCTAAGCTAATTAGCCACTCAGTGGAGCGGCACATGAGCAAACAGCCCAAGAAGAATACGAAGAAGAAGAAGAAGAAGATCAAGCGGGAAGCTCATCGGTGGCAAAGTTCGGCATTTTGGCTGGCCTTGGCAAACAGTTTTTAAGCCGGACAACTGGCTAAAATGTATTTATTTCGCTACAATAACAAAAGACGTGACAATTTTCAGCAAACCTCAAACTGCGTGGGCGATGGCCATGGCAATCGAGGCCATCGAGGCAACGCTGGCTAATCCCAAATTGATGATGCTTCGTTTCAATGTACAACAGAAAAAAAAGCAATGCCAAAAAGCAGGCAATTATTATTAACTATGCTCCAGGGTGCAAGAGCTCAGCACTTGCCATCGACATGGGCCCCCCTAGGCACAGTCAACGCAGTCAACAAGAATAACGACAGACAGAGAGAGAGAGAGAGAGGGGGGAGAGCAAGCTAAGTATATAAACCGAGTACGTGTCTGGCATATAGTTTGCTCCTTTTTTTTTGGGGGGGTACCAACTGCAAAAAGGGAACGCAACTAGTGGCAAAATGAAAGCTCAATGAAATCAAATTGCAGCCCAGAAAACATTGCAGCTGAATGTTAATTTTGCCTCCACTCAAAGAGAGAGAGATGAAGAGAGAGCGAACAAAGCCTTATTTGGGGGAGCATCTCACAAAAGCATATTACGCATACGTCGCGTTGCCAAGGCAACTGTCGCAGCTGCACTTTACAGTTGAAAATGCTGCCAAATGCTGCTGGCTAAATTGTATTGGCCGTACGTAATTGCTACTAATGGCTCATTATTGCCGATGCCCAGCCAATGCAACGTGGCATGTTGCATGTTACCACCAATTTTGTAGTACGCATGAGAAATCAATGCCTAAAATGTTCCGCAGTTAAACAGCAAATTGCAATTTAAAAGCTCGACTTTAAAATGCATAAATTCCACAGAGAATTGCTTAGCTAGGTCAGCAATTCATTTGCAGTGTTGCATAAAGAGAAAAATAAATAAATATAATTTACACAACAAAAAAGTAGTTTCAGAAATGTTTATTGAAATAAAAACGGAGGTATGCACATTAAAGTCTGAATGTTGTGAATATTTGCATAAATAAGTCAACTGCAAACCGGATGAGGAAGTCGTCGTCGTCGCCAAGCCGACGCCGTTCATTTCTGTTACCTGTATTTTGCCTCGACTGCAGAGTTTGCCTTTTATTTTATTTAGCAGCGAGCAGAGCAGAGAGCAGAGCGCGCGCTGTTGGCTCGATATTCTGAATGGCTGGAGCAGAAAATTGTAAATCGCCGGCCCAAGAAAACTGCAAAACATTGCAAAATGCAAATTCAGCACGTGAATGCTCGGCATACACAACCACACACACACACACACACACAATGACACTAGCTGAAGGCGTCACTTAAATACACGATTAATCTGCATCACGCCGAGCTTAAAGTTGAATCTCATAAATAGAAGCATTAGTGACTTAAGCTTTAAGTTGCTCAAGCAACTATTTACTATTTGTACGGTTGCTAAAGCTTTTAAGCACATATTTGTTAGTTTAGCCAATAAGCTTACTGTTATTGTATGAATGTTACTTGAGATTCTTCATTGACTTCAAGCACATCAATGCACTTCAAATTGAAGCATTTAATAGATACAAATATATTTCATTAGCTTAAGACGGGGCGTCATCATTATTCATTGCATGACAGTTTATAAATTTAATTTGTCTCTTAATCTTTATGCAAATTTGAACTGATCTTTAAGCTAATTATAATGCGCCAGCAACAATAACAACAAAACAACAACAAAAAAGCGAAGTACTCGAAACACTCGGAAAATATATGACTTGGGCATTTATCAGTCGACGGCATTGAAAAATAACGCACAAAACGTTTTTAATAAATTTATCTCTCCCGGCGAGAAACAAGGCCGACCAAGGACGATGACAAGGATGAGGTTGTGCTAGTGTATGAGTGTATGTATGTGTGTGAGTGCGTAAGTGTGCGAGTGTGAGTGGGAGACAGACAGACACATACATAAATTAAACGATATATCATGCTGACATCTTAAATATTGTTAAAAACTGTCACGTTTACGTTTTCGTTGCTTACTCATTCAGTCGGTGTTATATAAGTATCATACATACCTTGGGCCACGCCTCCCACCACCACCGCCCACGCTGCTGGCATCTCGCTCTGCCTTCGCCTCCGCCTCCGCTTTTGCCTCATCCCTGAACTGACTCTGCGGATTTCTGGACTGACAGTTAATGGACCATAAGAAATTCAATTAGAGAGGTTTGCTGCTGCTCTCGTCTCAGCTTTCCCAGCCTGCTGTTATTGTTGTTGTTGTTATTGTTGGCGACAGCATTTCGTTTGTCTGTCTGCCTCTCTGCTGTGTGTGTGGCATGCGCTATTCTTTTTGTGGCATTATTTTTTTATTAATGATACTTTAGGTTTTTGGGTAGCAGCATTACAAAGCCAAAATACGAGTAAAAAGGCAGCCGCAATTGTCAGACTGTCAGTCAAGACACTCGCTCACTCACTCACTCACTCACTCACTTGTCAGTCTCATTCAGTGTGCTTATGAATAGCTGCGGCTGTCTGCAAAAATTTTACAATAGAAATGCTGAATAAACGTTATACACACACAACAAAAATATTGCAATTGTCATGTGCGCAAAACGTGAACTCGTCGTATGCCTAATTAAACAGGCTTAAACAGGCATGCCAATAACGAGAGTGAATCTGTGCGAGAAATAGCCCAAATTGGCAGCGTGAAGCATTTTAATTAAGCCAAAGCAGCGATAAGCAGGCAGTAGGCATCTAACAGCAGCAACCGGCAACAAACATGGCCAAAAACCAAAAACCAAACAAGCAAGCGAACGAAAATGCCGTCAGATCGTCTGTAACTGGCTTTTTATGTGAGCGGCGTGAGACGCCCAACGACACAGAGAGAGTTTTGTCTGACTAACTGTTTGCTTGTTTGCTTATTTGCTTTCCTGATTGTGTTGTGGCGGTTTCTTCGCTGACAGCCAACAAAAGATGGAAAGAGATAGATAGAGAGAGAGAGTGACTGCCTTTTGCCTTCATTAGCGCTGTCAAGTGAGCGACACCTTTTCCACAGTTAGACACGTCCTTTTGCCCCCACAAAATTGTGCGTGGCTTTTTCGGCTAATTTGCATAACAGCCTCCTCCACCTCCTCCTCGATGACGCCGTTAATCAAGTGCTATCGCTATAATCAGCACATTTGTTCTTTAAACTTTATGCGCCACATACACACCAACTATCAGCGAGGCAAATCGAAATCACGCATACGCCATGTGTGGCTTTAAAAGTAGTTTGCTCTACTTAGTGAGCGGGATGCGAGCGCATTATTAACTCGCCTCCGCACTCCGCCCTCCGTCTTCGCCTGCTGTGTCAGCTTAGTCAACAGCTGCAATTATTGCCATTTCCACTGCCAATGCATTGGCAAACGACGATTGCTTGGCAAATACCAACAAATCGATCAATTGTCGCTACTCTCAAGCAGCAGCAAGCCAAGAGCGAACGAAGCAGCCAAGCAGCTAAGGCAACCAGCACGAAGTCTGCATCGTTTTGATAGCTGCAAATTGCTTTTTCTACTCTACTCTATATCTACTCTACTCTACTCTACTCCAATGCAATTCCACTGCAAATGCAATGCAATGCGATACAAGAAGACGACAATGCAATTTATAACGCAATGCGCTCGAATGTATGCTATGATTTCTTTCACACGAGGACCAAACTGGCATTTCAATTATGGCTCAAGTAAATAAACTACTTAACGCTCAATGCCACTCTACCAAACTCCACCTAACAAGCTTAACATTATAATTGCATTTCTCAGTTATATATATTTTTTTGTATTTCCCTCGTTCCCAGTTTATACATTTATACGTGGCACAAGTTCAGATTTCCAATTACAAGTTAAATCAAGAAAACCCGAAACTATCAAACTGCAGAGAGGCAAAAGCATTTTCATTGTTCACAATTTCTTTACGTGTCGCTACACAAATGCCCAAAAACCAAAAGAAAAATATGAAAAATGAAGCAAACGCAAAAAGCAAAAAAGAAACAATGACCACTTTCCCCCCCCACTCCCCATTTTCCCTCTCTCTCTCTCTCTCTCGGTATACAAACGACGCGTCGTTAGATTTGTGCAGTGAACTGTGTGCATTTCATATTGTACTTCAATTAAACAAAATATACGTTTCAATGGGCAGCGCTCTTGACTTCTGACAAAAGAAAAATTCGTTTTTTGTTCCTTTGCCTTGCAATATTTGGACAATTGAGAAGCTATTGTAGTTCATTATGGCAATAAATTAGCAAACTGTTTTCAAACAAAACTAAATTAAGTGAGCTTAAACTGGATTCATTTTGTTTTGTTATTTATTTGTTATTGAAAGTGTTGTTTATTAGTTTTATATATTTTATTCATTACTTTATATTCATTTGTTATTGAAAGTGTGGTTTATTCATATAAAATATTTTCTTTATCACTCACAATACATAAAATGAAATAAACAAGAGTGAGACAACAGCTTTAGCACAATACGTAAATATTTAAAATTTAAAAAAAATATTAAATCAAAAGCCGATTAAAGCATTCAGTACAAAATTGTACCTTGAAACATACTCCGCTTAGATTAAAAGCGAAATAAATAAAACCTTAATGCGAGCATTAATTAAAAATGGGATTTGAAGAAAGCACCTTAAGGCATTGCAGGTGGCACACTCTTCTTAAGTAGCTATTAAATATCTTGTTTAACTGCTTTATAACTTGGTCTTTAGCACACACACTTTATAACATTAAAGTAAGGTTATGACTGGCAGCTAAACTCTTCTATTAGCCGTCATTTATTTATGTTTCAAAACTGTGCCAAGCAGTGTAATTATTTAAATTGCGAAACCCATTTTAAAGTTACTTTTTTATTTATGAATTCTTAAAGCAGCTTCAAGTGCAGTGCAAAAGTTTGCATTTTAGGTTAATAGACCACAAAAATGTGGAAAGACGGTGGCAAAGTGTCTTTGAACTCATGCTCATGCATTGTTTGTCTTAATTAATTTTGAGTATGCATTAAATGGCCAACAGCTGATTGAGTGCTTAACTAAAATGTTTCAAGGCAGCAATTCAGTTGGCTTTTTAGTTACAGTTACACTTGCAGTTAAGTTTAGTTTTTATTTTTTGTACTTCGGAGAATGCTGACCACAAGAGCTCTCACCGTTTATGAACAAGGCTGTGAAAAGGTCAAAAGTTCGTTCAAATTGAAGTACATGTAAGCAAAGTTCTAAGTGCTCGACGTAACAGCAACAAAAAAAAAAAAAACAACAACAAAAACAAAAAATAGAAAAAGAACAACTATACTTCATTCGTTTATTGTTTGAAGTGTGCTCAGAGAGCATGGCAGCACTTTTGGTAACTGTTTTCATCAAGGTTTTAGCCATTACATACATATATCCTACATATCTACACATCTGAAGAAAACTTTTGATTTTTGAATAAACCTAACAGCAAATAGTAATAAAGAAAAAATCCGACAAGTGCCAGTGGCAAACTTGTAAATTTAAAGAAAACTTGTAATGAATATGCAATTTAGAAAAAACAAAGAGGAGGAGAAAAATAAATCTATTTGATACTTTCTCTATATATGTAGATATATACAATATTTTTATTATTATCTACTTTACTGGGAAGCTAAGGGTTACACACAAAGTTCATCTTCATTAGGAGACTAATGAGCAAATAATAAAAGAATCGTTATGAAATGTCTCATTTGTTTACAAGCGTCCAATTTTTTGTTCTCTTTCATCAAGAGTGATGGCATAGCTCTAAATAATATAATAGTACTTCGATATACCAAATATGGCCTCTAGTATATTTTTGTTGTCTTTGCGGTATATTATTTGGTATACTTCAAGAATAATACCGCACTGTTTTGCTTTTATTCGAAATGGGGAGCATGAATACATGATTCTTTCTTACTACTTTTAAATTATTACTTGAAAGCACTTTTATTGCACAGACTTATTTTGTATTTAATACTGTCTCCATACACTTAAAAGACAATTAAAGCTAAATAATCATGGTTTTTATATATAAATGTATAGTATATTTGCTGGTATATTGAATACAGAAAGCAAGCAAATAAAACTAAGTGCAAATAATTTTAAAATGCTTTCTTCCAGACGTATCGAATACTGAACAGACAATCAAAAGCCTAAGATTTAAATCTAATAGTCAGGGGTTTTAAATTGTTTATCACATAACATTTAAAAGAAAATGCAAATAATGATCGATTGAATATCCATTTTATGAACTCGTAAAATAAGTTTGGATAGTTATTAAATTGTTTATTTCAAGCGTTTCTAAAAGTGCTGCCATTTGTGTCAATACCATTTGCTTTATGCTGAACGCACAATCAAAAGTCAAGCATTTAACCCAAATAGTAATGTTTTTTAAATTGTTCCTTGCAGTCGCTTTTAAATAGAAATTGAATTGTCATTGCGAGCTGAGTCGTTCTTTCCCCCAGTTGGTTGCTGTTATTGTTGAGCTGCATGTGGTATTTATAATATGCCTTTGTGGCACATCCCTGCCACGCCCACTGGCATGAAACAGAGGCACAAAATGCGTGTGTATGCGTGTGTATGCGTGTGTGTGCGTGTGTGTGTGGTACCTGGGCTGTAGACCAGAAAACCATATTCGACATTGCAATGTTAACGAAGCAAACGAAGCACAGAGAAGCCACAAAGCAAGAATCAATTGAAATCAGCATATGGTAAACGGGGACAGACCTCAAGGGGTGAGAGTGTGTGGGGAGGGATGCAACAAAAGTGGGGCAGGTGGGGGAAGGGGAAGGGGAAAGGTTTGCTGTGCTGAGCACAAAAATCATTGCAATTCTCATTCATTGAATCGGAATGCAGCCTCTTGCAGTGCTTGTGGTAATTTTCGCAATTACTCTGCCCAGCCCAGGGGCTGCTGTTGCCCGTTGCAAGTTGCCCCGTTGCCAGTTGGCCAGCTGCAGCATGTAGAAGTGGAAATTACAGGGAGGAGCAAGGGAGGCGGGGTAAATGGGGCATGCGGCTAATGCGCACTTAAATATTTCATTTTGTGACGGGCCGAGCAAGTGCAGCATAAACTGGCCGAGGCATAGTAATAACAATGACAGCCAACAATGGCAACAAATAAGCCGAAAAATAAACAGGAACCCAGCTAAACAAATAACAGTAAATAACAGCAGCCCAAGCCACACACGCACACTCACACACACTCTGTATGTGTGTATGGACACATAGACAAGGCGCACCAAATGGCACACTAATCGTCTGCGCATTTGCTGGCTGCCTTTTTGTTTGCCTCCGCCTCTCTTTCTCTCTATCGCATTGTTGTTGCCTAGCAAAAAAAGAAACACAAGTGAGAAAGCAGCAGTCGAATGTAATCAACTTTGGCATACCCGCTACCCATTTTCAATAAAACAAAACATTGCGGTATGATTCTTAAAATGTACCAAATTAATATACCGACAAAATACTAAAATATACCGTTCCCGAATTTCAATGAAATTAAAACATTGCGGTTCCATTTTTAAAATATACCGTATTAATATACCGAAAAAATACATACAATATACCAAAAGCTATATTTAGTATATTTTGTATATTTAGTATAATATAAATGTCGCCTCAGCTGTTTATCAATAATGTTAATGATGAAAATACCGGCAAAATACTATAATATACCGAAAACTGTATTTGGTATATCGGTATATTTGGTAAATATTGTCAATCAAAAAATAATACTATATATATATTTATCAGTTCGACTATATGACTCTGATTAAAAATTAATATACAAAAAAATAGTGAAATATGCCGAAAGTTATATTTGATATATCGCTATATTTGGTGTTTACATAGATATGTATAATACTTATATCTATGGCTATTGCTTCGGCTGTTGACGCTAATCATGAATGAATATACCAACAAAATACTTTATTATACTGAAGCTATATTTTTATTATCAGTATATTTGGTATGCATTGCCAATCAAAGCAACTAAAATTAGACTGCAGCAACCGCCTTTGTCTTTTTAACCTTTTCCATGGCTATCACCTCGACTGTTGACGCTGATCACGAATATATATATATAATTTACGGGCTCGCAGTTGACACCAACTGCCTGTTACATACATTTCCTGTAGGCACAAAGTTATCACACCCTTCTACCCTATGCATAGCGGGTATAAAAACAAAAACACAGAACTTTGCATGCCACGAACGTTTTTCGGGATGCCGGGGTGCCACGGGGCGTATGTGTATTGTCGTGTTCGTGTCTGGCGCTGACGCTCTGAAGCTGGCCCACAAAATGGGTCAATGGAACTTTATTTTGTTGCAGCAGACACAAATCGCCAGGGCAGTTGCCGCCGCCAAAAGCCGAAGCCGTTGCCGTTGCCGTTGCCATTGCCGCCAAACGTTGCACCAAATAAATTTCAAATGCTGTCACATAAATTTCAACTTCTATTCTCTTATTTTTTTTTTTTTTTTTGTTGTTTTGTAATATCATTTCGTATCGCATCGTTTGGTGTGGCGTTGTTGTAGCTAGAAATTAAATTTGACTGCAGATGGTTAATAGGTCTGCAATGTGGCCATAATGTGGCCATAAATAAGACTGTGCAACAGCAGGCGATAACTGAAGTGGGGGGGGAAAGAAGGGAGCAAAAAAAATATAAATGCCACCGGCATTTTTTTTTCGCCTTTTGTCCTGTAAATGGTTAATTATGTGGCAACGTTAGAAAAGCGAAGAAAAAATCATTTAGGCAAAAATTTGTTTTGCTTGTCACGCACACACTCACACCACACACCACACACACCACACACCACACACAGCGGGCCATAAACAATTTGCATGGAAACTTTCTCTGATGCGCTTATTAAATTTATTTACCATGCAAAGTGAATGCCTTTTGGGAGCCACAAGTTGTGCTGTGCTCTGGCAACTTTCAAGCCATGAAAAGGTATTTCAACATGACGAAAAGTATTATTTGTGCTCACGACTAACATGCAACATGCGCTTGACTCCACTCGCAGCCGCAAAGTGTATGCAATATTCGTCAACGTGAACGATTTGCAAGTGGTTTGTAGTCTCTTTAACGAAACTTGAAGATGCTCTCATCTGGGGCTGTTGCTGTATGCAAAAATCAATAAGCCAAATGACAAACTCAGTCTGCCGCAAGGCCCAGCTTAATAGCATACATACACACACCCACACAGAGACACGCACATGACATGGCTGTTACAGAGTTGTGTTGATTTTGAGCCCGAGGTTTGTTAGTAAAAACAGCAGCAACATGCAACATCATCACATGTTGCAACATCAGCGAAAGTTTACCAACTGTATCATTATTTGTGCAATTTGTACTTTGTATTTACCAACTGGAGCACACACACACTCACACACACACACGTACACTCACTTCCCCTCACAAACACACAAACACAAAGAGACGAAGCCTTTTCATTTGGTTTTCTTGCCTGCCATCTTGCTTGATATTTCAATTCAGTTCAGCTGGCTTCTGTTCACTTTTCTGTGTTAATTATATAGACATGCAACTGCGCTTGCATTTTCATTTTCATTCTCATTTGCATTTCCATTTGCAAATATGCATGTTACTCGCAACACATGACAAACTTTAATATTCGTCTGGCCCCAACAACAACAACAGCAACAACAACAATAAACTAATTAAATAACATGTTCAGCCTTATAACAACTCGCCATGACACCCAAAATGAACTCACTAATATGCAAATTATTTGTATTAATGATGTTTTTAGTTAAATAAAATGTGCATATTGTCATCTGATAGCAGATTGCATTCAAATTGTCTTGTTTATTGCATACAGTGACTACAAATTCATTTAAACAACAATAAATTTATTGAACAAATATTTTCTTGAATTTCTAAATCTAATTTACCTTTTTCATGAAGTGGTTTCAGTAATTATTTATACACTTTATGCCGTACAAAAGAAGTCTTTAAAATGTTAATATTAATAAATAAATTTACCATTTTGTTAAAGAAACATAGAATTTATTTAAGAAATCTTTAAAAGAAATTAATAAGTAAAAGTTCGAAAGAATTCTTTAAAATAATGAGCATATATGTTAATTAATATATAATTTTGCGAATTTCATTCTCTAATTACCATAGCTTAAAATTTGATTATAACAAAATGTTATTATACACCTTAAGAGATGTTGATAACAATAACAAAGCTTAATATGAGTAATTCATTTTTAACTAATATTGACTTATCATACTGCTCAATTATTTAATTATTTTTTAGTAAAGTCTTGAAATTTTCGATCGATCTTAAAAACAACAATAATAATAAAGAAATAAAATTTGTAGGTTAAAACAATCTTAAATCAAGATTTCCATGCTAAATTTGCATTTTCAAATTAAAAACGTCTTATTTTAAGATAAAAATCTTGATTAAAGAATGTTTTATTCTAGAGTGAAAAGTAGATTGCATATCTTTATAGTAGAGTTATCGATTTGAATAAAAAACAATCTTGATTCAAGAAATTGTGATTCTTATTTTTATCAAGTTTGTTTCTATTCAATATAGAAATTACTATTTGTATTTGAATCTGTCTTAATCATACATAGTTAAATATTTATTTCAAAAATGAACCTAATTTGAAATTGATTTAAAATATTTATACATATTTTATCTTGTACTTATTTTATATATTTATAATTTATTTAAAATGAACTCAGTTCAGTTTTTATTTACCTTAAATACCGCTGATTTTCATTGTACTGCACAAATATTTAGCTTTTTATTTATTCAATGTGTATTATATGAATTTTATTGTCTCTTAATCACAAAAATATATTTACTTAAAAATTCAACATAATTCATTAATTTCTGTTTCATTTTAGTGCTCAAATAATGAATCATTTATTTATTTAGAAATTAAGTTAGTATTTTCACAAATTTTTTATACTCGCCAGATTTTTCTCTTCCGCTTTTTATATGGAAATTTAATTAAGCTAGAACTATAATTTACAAAACAAGCAATTGCACATTTATTTGTTTGCAAAAAGAATGAAAAAAAAAAAACAAACCAGGAAGAAAGCAAATATAAATTAGACATAAATTAAAATTAATTGTGAGCATTGTTGAATTGTGGTCAAGAGGTGAAAGGCTAACTAAATGTGCAATGGAAATCTAAATTGGTTTTATGGTTTCAGTGGTGTGCACACAAAAAAATGCTAATTAAATCCAACTAAAGCTGCAACATAAAAACAAACACAGTTATTAAAAATTGCGCAAATAAATAATTTAATCTCATTTCGACAGCTAAAACAAACCAGGAAATATATTAAATTGTGAATGATTCTATACTATGAGAAGTGTTTGAAATGCCTTTTCAATGGATTATTAGGCACTTGTCGGAAGTTTGCAATGAAACTCAACAAGTTTTTCACAAGGCACGCGTTTGTGTCATATTATGAATATTACGTGTATTTTAAATAAGTACGGCAGGAAAACTATGCGAAAGTGGTAAAAGTAGCGAGCGTCTGGGACGAGAAAGCCGACAAACACTTATGCAAATTTTTCCATAGTTTCCTCCCCACACACACACACACACACAGAGCACAGGGGAGGCGGCTAAAGGAAATACAAACATTTGCCGCCTTTTAGCAGCATAATTTTGCGAGAAAGAGAGACACAAAAGAAGAGAGCGCGAGACGTGTTTATGTTTTCGGATGCGTTGCAAAATGACATCCTGTCACATTTCCCGACACGCTCCATATGTGTGTGTGTGTGTGTGTGTGTGTGTGTGTGTGTTAGTGCGCTGCCATCTGTCGGCATCCCGCGTAACATACTAAAAAACCATATGTGTGTGCCGTGTGTGTGTGTGTGTGTGTGTGTATGAAGTGCGTGACTCCCGACGCGACAAAATCGACCCCCAAAAAAAAAGAAAAACAGACAATCTCACTCACTCACTGTCTTGCTGCCTGATGACTGACTGACTGAGTGAGGCCCATTTTAAAGCCTTGTCACTCCGGTTACCGGCAACCGGCAGCAGCTGCTCGACAATCTGTCCAAAAAATATATAAATGTATATACAAAGGCACGTTTTATTTAAATTTCACGGCTTGGCTTCTCAAGTATGAAAAGAATAAAACGTTAACAGGCTCAAATGAACAAATTTCGTATTTCCGTATAAATATGTTGCCACACACACACTTACACACACACATGACTTTTATGCTCATTTAATAAGGCAATATTGAAATTAACATTATTTTTTATGTTTTTGATTCCCAACGTAGGCACTTTGTGAGCCTGAGCCTTAGCCATAAAATGCCAAAGCCAGGCTAAGACACTCAGTATTTATGGCTCTTAATAATTATAATAAAAATCCAAATGAAAATGAAAATGAAAATAATAAAAGCAAATACAATTTGAAGCGCCTGCGAGGCTTAACTCTCATAAGTGCTTTCTACTTACAACGTTTAATGAGACGCCAAGAATATCACAATACTGAGAATTCGAAGACATTTGGAAATCAACTTATGTTGCTATAAGATATATAAATATATAAATTTATTAAAATATACAAATTTATTTTTATTTTTTTTACATTATTAATAGAATAAAATTATTAAGATTTATATTTATATGAATATAAACGAAGTAAATAAGTATTCTTATACCTTATTTTGAGCAAAGATTGATTATCGGAACTTTTTCTGTTTTATAATCAAATATATTAATTCGTAAGAATTCGTTTATTTTTTGCATTATCTTAAATAAAAATAAAAATTATGAAACTATTCTCACTTCTTATTAAAGTGCTAATCAGCAGCTACATTTTCGCCAGAAAATTTCTTATACACATACGTATTAAATTTATTGATAAGAAAGTTATTCTGAGGCTCGCTAACATACTAATTATTAAATAAAAATAAGTTGAACGAATAAATGAGTAATAAATTTCATTAATGTTTATAATTTGCATTTTATATTATTAATAAAAAATCAATTTGTTGTCAAATACAAAATGAAATACAATTTGCAATAAAAAGGTAAAACTAGCTTCATATGCGACGCTTGTGAAATCAAAAATTGGCCAAATAAATGAAAAGAAAGTAAACAATCTTTGCAGCATTTAAATTAAATCTTTACATAAATAATAATATATTTTTTAAATATAAAATACTATAGTGGAGAAAAAGTCAAGCGAATTTGTTTGTAAAATGAAAAATCTTTATTTAATCTTCGAAATCCATTTCATCTCCTTTAAAATAATCCCCTCCCGACATTTGGTAAGCCAAAATGGTCATTCAAATGGTTTTCACAGACTTCTGATTTTCCGATCGTATTAGTAAGGGCTCTAAAACATAACTAGCTAGTGACATGTTGGACATCTGTTGACGTTGACGGTCTTCCGAAGTGCTCCAAGTACCGACGTTGAAGTCTTCGTACCACATCTTAGCCAAATTCCTCAATGTTTGCGTAGTCGCAATTTCATTCCACAATTAAAATTTGATGACACTTCCATGCTTAATTAAATCAGACTTTGCAAAAATCGAAAATATACTCTTGGTTGATTTTTAAACACAAGCCTAAATATATTATTGATAATGACATTGACATGAAATTTCGCCCAGATGTCGTCAACACTATTTTCAACTCAAGAAAAAAAGAAGTTTTAATTGAACTTTACATTTTACTTTTTGCACACAGTAGTATTCATTTTAATATTGTAAAAAGTAAAATTACATTTTTATTCAAAGATATATAAATTGAAAACTTGTTAACGAACTAAAATTTAATCATTTTCAAAACATAGAAATTAAATTCATACAATTTTTGTATGCAATACAAAGGTAAACACCAATTAAATAATCTTTAAATCATATAAATGAAAGCTCCATAAATAAACTACAATATTTGTTTAATTTAAATTAGAGATTTAATTAAATTCAAGTTTCGATGGTATTTTAAATAAAAAGTTCAGCAGTTTAATATACAGAACGTCACTGAAATTAAATATTTCATTTTAATAAGCTAAATGCAAATTGAATTGAAAATTGACTAAAATGGTTTCGAACTCGCAAATCTTCATGCCATAAATCAAGAAGCAGGCAATGATTTGGTTGGTAATCCATTAAGTACTTGCCAAGTTACTAGCCCTGAATCTTAAGTACTACCACAAGAACTCAAACCCCAACTGGCAACGCTCTTACCAATTTCAGCAGTCGAAAATCCTTGCTCAACTGTATGAAGTTTCTCTTTAGAGCAAGCGAAGAGAGTGACGAACCAAGAGAGAGAATTAAATACTTTGTGCGTGCTCTTAAATTGAGTATACGCAGAGTAATACAAGACGAGAGTTTGTATATTAAGAGTTGATTGTTTGATGTGAATTATTTGCATACAATTTTAATTTGTTGCTCTTGTTCAATGCCGTGTAGAGCACTCATCGCCAATTTAACTAAGTACCTGCTGCTGCTGCTGAATGAGACCCAATTGTAGTACAGTATAAGCCGAAAAGCTTAAACATTTGCCAAACCGCAAAAACCGACAATTGGCCTGGCATTTGAAATGCGCTTGCAGGCAGGCACTCTGCATATTAATCCACAGTACATAGTAATGCACTTACACACATTGCCACACACACACCACACACACACACACATGCAGACACCGTATTTGAGGCTCTTCGATGGCAATTCTACATGATTTTGTAAATTATATTAATTGCCGGACCGCAGAGTGTCAAAAGGATTGCATAAATCGCATCTGGCTTTTAGTTTTGCATACAATTACAATAATTGACACACACATAGCACACATATATTTTATCTGCTTTTCAGTATTGTAAATCGTTCGCATAGATGATATTAAAGTTGCGGTTGAATTATCGCAAATGTGTGAAAACACCTCCAATGGCTACCACTGAGTACACAAATGTAGATATACCATATGATTGAAAGTAACCTAATGCCTATTAGTTCTCCAATGGGATTTCCGATGTCCAGTGTTGGTAAATTGAATGTGTTCGCCGCATTTGCGGTTGAGTTTGCAGAAAATGTGTTAATGCCACACAGATATGTAACATATGTACATATTTATCTTTAATTTACAAATGGCATCGAAAAGTTTAATGTTACTCATTGTTTCATTATTTCAAACGGTGTTTGTAGAGTAGCCAGTGTTAGTAAATGATTAAATACGATTTTTTTCCTGCGTGAGCAGCGATAGAAATACAATTTTGATGAATTCGTTTGGTTGATATGTTTGTAATCTTTAATTTATATATCAATTTCGAAACTTTAACTAATTATTACATATTATTTAATAAAATTACTCTATATTTCAACAATTAAGTGTTTTATTAATATTCAAATATTAATATCTTATATTTAATATCAGTCAGTAGAACTAAAAGAAAGTTCTTTTACTTTGAAAATTTTAATGAACTTGAAGTTATATTGTTATATGCGGTTTTATCAGCTACCTATAGGGTAGAAGAGTATTATAACTTTGTGACTCCAGGAAATGTATGTCACAGGCAGAAGAAGGCATTCTTGATCTACGTCAACAGACGATACGATATAGTAATATCCGTCTGTTCGTCTGTCTGTCTGTCCGTCAGCCTGTATGTATCTAGAAACATGCAATAATGCTATAACTACAGTTTTTATGATAAAAGTTGATGGAGTTATTAAAGAAATTTTCTTGTATGTGAAAAATGCTAATTTACTTACTTAGTTAGTTGCTCTGGGTATATTATGAATGTAGTACTATATCAATACACAAAATAACGCCCATAAAATATTTTTAATATCATTGAGGTATATAATTTTAGTATGTTTAAAATTAATACCGCACCGTTTTGGTTGTCTTCAAAATGCGTAGCGGGTATCTCACAGTCGAGCACATATTCTTTCCTAATCAAATTTTTCAAAAATATTTTAATATTAATATTATGAATATTATGAACTATAATGTACTATTCATTATGTTTTAAAGGAACTGTTTCTAGATAGTAGAGAAGGAATACAGAAATTGACATAGCTAATATAAATAATAACTTTTTAGTCACTAAAGCATTTTATGCATATATACATACATATACATATATCTCATTTCATGTTAAAAAGAATTACTAACATAAATGCTATGTATCTAGGCTTATTAAATTGTAACTAATTCGTAATTTAGTCGTACAAACATTGTTTGTTTTTCTTTTAGTATGAAGCAAAACATATTTTGCTTCCTCAAATCTTAGTTATTTTTGTATGTATTTGATAGTCCCTTTGCATGTTTTCCCTATGCTCAGTGTTGTTAAACGAAGCACTAGTAAAGTTTTAGTTCGTAGCAGAAGTGCTTGCAGTAAACTCTTAAAGTGTTTTCATACAGCCATTTAAAGCAGCTATCCGAGTAACTAAACACTTCTGGGGTCACGCACTTCAGGTAGGAAGAAGTCCACGCAAACCGGAACTGGAAACGGAAAATTCCATTTTATATGATTTGCACTTGACAATCGAAATGTGCAGTACTCTTATTGTACTATACTCTTGTACTCTCTCTATATGTATGTAAGTACTTGTTTCTGCGGTTTATCCGCACACACACACACACACACACACACACACACACACACACACACACACACACACACACCGAGAGAGATGAGACGTGCACTATAATATTTTTATATGAGCTTCAAAAGTTTTACTGCGGCTGTCGGAATGTGGAAGGAAAGGGGGTGGAAAGGAGGAGGAAAGGAGGAGGAAAGGAGAAGGAATGAAGGAGGAAAGTAGGAGGAAAGACGAAGGATACAATAAAAAGGGCGAATGAAGCAACGAGAGGGCAATACGCACTCACGTTCATAAATGTAATGCAATTTCAAATAGAACTTTATTTAATTGAGTATTTTGGTATTAAGGTTGTCGTCAGAGCACACACACACACACACACCCCACACACTCCCACACACACGCACACACATATAGACATGTTGGTGATAGTTTCCATGTAAAGTGTTCAGAGCTTTGCAAACTTTGTGTGTCATTTTGGAAAGCAGCTGCTTTTGCGGTTGCCTATTGTCTATATGAACTTGAGGAATTTTAATAAAGTTGCGCTCAGCCCCGAAGGCTGCAAAATAGCGCAATGGCACTGGCTTAAAGCGTCACTTAAATTATGGATTACTTTTGATGTGGGGCCAACAAGTTAAGAGGCGCATGAAAGCACATTAAACTCCCAAGAAATTCCTAGTTTATTTAAATAAAATGTGCTATGCTTTAATCGATTTTGCAATATTAATTGAGTAATACAATAATAAATGACTTTGAGCAGCACATGAAATATGAAACCATTTTGGCAATTTTCGCAAGCTTTAAGCAATTTATTTTATGACTCGTTTATAACATATTAGTGTATATATAGTCTTGTGCTTGGTTCAATTTTCTTTAATAATTGTAAAAATGCATTGACTTTTTGCTGCAGAAATAAATTCTGTTTTGCCGATTCAATTGAATTTACCGACCAAATGGTTTTCAATTCCGGAAAATTTAGTAAATTGATAAAGTGAAATGCACAACTTCATTTTGTTTTCATGCTCGTCTGCTTGTGTGTGTGTGTGCGTGTGTGGCGAGTGTTCTCGGTTACTGCGGCAATAAAAAATGCTAAACAATAAATAAGGAGCGCAAAAAGCGCAGTGCAAAGACAGTGAGAAAGAGATGCCGAATGCGTAGAGAGTGAGAAGGAAAGGCGGAAACGGAAGGAAGGAAGGAAGTAAGAATGATGCTCACATGAGTTTATTATGCGATACGGGGCATTATCCGCTAGCTAACAGAGTTTATAACACACACACACACATGCGAGTGTGTAAGACAGAGAATACATGTGTGTGTGTGTGTGTGTGTGCACTGAAGCATCATTTTATTTATGCTCATAATGCTGCGCAATGAATAATTATGCAAATGGGTCAACCAGTGGTCAAGTCGCCTGTCCAAAAAGGGGATTTTGGCCTCGAAGCAGATATAACCACAAGCCAGTCCCTGCTGTCTCGATTTCTGCCCTCCTCTTTCGCCTCTCCCTCCCTTTGCAGCTGCTGCCAGTCTTCTCCAGTTACAAATTACAAGTTTGCACAATTTGCCAAGCACTTAAGCCGCATTGCAGAGCGCTCGAACAAATGCAGTTTTGCCCAAAATATGACCATTAACATTTAACGCTTACTTCACTTCACTTTTTCCAAAGTTAGGATTCCTCTGCTTCTTCTTTAAGTGAAATAAAAAATTCGCTTTTAATCGTTTATTGGAAGAAGAAAAATGCTTAAATGTCGCTAGCAGTTCAGCGAAAATAATTAACAACTTTTTCGCCTCTGGGCCAAAAATCGCAGCTAACAAATTTTCCAGCTTTATGTACTTTTTGAGATTTTGTTTTTATTTTTTGAACTTTTTTTTTGGCGCGCCTTTTGTCGCTAAGGCTTCGCTCAAGTGCAAGTCCAAGTCGAAGTTTTTCCGCGTAAAACTTTGTTGCCTTTTGATAGAAACTTGAAGTTTTTCGTCTGTGCCACTTTGATATTTGAGATTCTTGGCTTTAGCCTTAGCTGTCTGGCAGCTCATGAAACTCTTGGACACCCCCCTCCCTCTAAAAACTCAGACACAACTTAATCGTCTCTATTCGCATTTCAATTTCATGAACTTGAAATAAATGCGATCTATTCACTTGCTTTTGTTTTTTTTGAGAACGACTCCAAATCAAAACAAACTTTTGGAATCAGCTCCTTAAAATATATATGTAGAATATTTTTATTTATACAAGTATATTCTTTTTTTTATTTGTTGGTATTTTTAGATGCATAATATTTATTAGACGAAGCAAAAGCGCAAAGCAGCTGTTGACTCTGGGCGAATAAATCAATATCGCATTAACTGCTTAGTCGGCCAAAAAAGTTTTTGCCTAAATATCCCAAGCACATAAATAACGAAATGTCAAAAAGTTTTTGCCCAACAATTTCTTTACCAAATTAAACTGGCAACTCCGCAGTCAACTGCAAATGTTGCGTCCATTTTGATAGCCTTTTGCCATGGATACGGACATGGACACTTGAAACATCTTCCCGGAAATCTTTCAATATTATTCGCTTTCTCTCTTATGGAATATGCAGTTTAGTCTAATTGGTGAATTATTTAACAGATTTCTGTCAAAAAGTTTGCTTTAAAGTAGCTGTGTTTATTGCTAATTAATTTTTGGATAACGAAAAAAGCGATAGTAAATTTATGTATTAGTAGTAGTTGACAGCATCAGCAAAGCTGTCAAAACAAGTTCGTTCATTATTATTTACGAATATAATGAAAATGCCATCAGGAAACACACAAAAGAAATTTTACAAACTATTCGCCATAGTACGGTGGCGCCATCTAGGGTTCATTTACATGCATTTAAAGTGCAGCTCGTTTGGCGGGATGTTAACGAATAAAATTAAATTCTGCATAAATATAATAATAGAAGAGCATTTCTTTGCTTCTTCCCCACCACATCTTTAATCCGTATGTCATTTGTGCCAGCAGTTTTACATATTATTATTATTCTTTCATAAGCCAGGGATACTTTTGCATGCTTTTTGCTGTCGCTTGCAGTAATAAAAGGAAGCTTAGTGCTTTATTTTCGATTGCTTTTAATTAATTCTGACTGTGAACTTTGAGTGTGTTCTTCTGCTCGTAACGTGGCAAAAACAAAATTTCACTTTGATGCATCAGCATAAGAGAAATTAAATAAAGATAATTAAATGAAGCTTGTCAGGGAAAATAGTGCAATTTGCTGTGACTTCAGACGTGATGATAAATGACTGAAGTCGTCGGTGCTTCAAAAGCAGTAAATATAATAAAGTTTTAATTAGAATCCCAAGTGATTAATTAATACAATAAACAGAGCAGATAGTTTTGGCATTAAACTGGCGTAAATGCATTCAAAGCACTCGAATCAAAGTCAGCCGAAGCTTTTATTATTATTTTGCTTAACTTTCTCGTCGATTCTCTGGCAACAAATTTGATCCAGAACTTTTCCTTTGGCACCATTGTAAAGCCTTGAATGTTGCTCATCATATCCTTTACCGTTTTCTCTGCTGGCTCCAATTTGAAATTGAGCATCAAATGATACACTATGGACTTGACCTCCATCAAAGCCAAGCGATTGCCTAAAAAGGTAAGAAATAATAAATTAGAAAATAAATGGAATTAAATGAATTTACATAAGACACCCACCAATGCAATTTCTGGGTCCAACACCAAAAGGTAGATAGGTAAATGGTTTAATCTCATGCTTATTCTCATCCGAAAAGCGTTCAGGTCTAAACTCTGTGGGCTCTGGAAAGTTCTCTGGATCGTAGTGTAATGCAATAATGGGTATAAAGAGCACATCTCCTTTCTTTAGCGATACCACAAACTGATTGTTTTCATCCTTCAGATCGATGTCTTCATTGCACAAGCGATCAGTTCGAGGAGCTGGCGGCCATTTTCGCAATGCTTCAGATACAACCATATCAAGATACTTCATATAGGTGAGAAAACAGAGGCAGGTGGAAACAGTTTCGAAGCCAGCGAAGAAGAAAAGCAAACATTGAGCCAATAAATCGTCGTCGGAAAATTGTTTTTCCGGCGCTCCTTCAGCTTCTCCCTGTCGTTGCGCCTCCATTAGTAAATGAATCATATCGGGTCGTATAATCTTGTGTTCTTTACGATATACCATGGCATCAAACACCAGACGCTTAAAGTAATCAATGCTCTTCTCATCAAACACACTAACTCGCAGAGCCTGCAGAAAAAGAGTTTATAAATCTAACTACATATTCAGATCATATTTCAGACAAACCTTCATTATCTTCGGTATAACACTGAAGAGTAAACCTTTAATGATTGCAGTGGCCGTCAAAGTCGTTACAGACTGTCCAATTTTAAAGAACTCATTCTCTTTTTCCGCAAAGGAATCGATTTTGATGCCAAATGCAGCAGAGGCGATAACATCGTTGGTAAAACGCGTGAAATAATCCTTCATCTCCAGCTCAATGCTATTAGCACTTTTTTCTTTAATTTCACCAGCGATATATTGAACTCCAAGCTCACTGCAGACATTGATTAGCTCATACATCGAACGCATTTTGCTGCCCGTAAATGTGGGTGTCAATATATTGCGCATATTTTTCCATTTGCGATCTTTCAGCTGCACAAGACTCTTCGAGAGCAGCGATTCAATTTTATCCGATCCCGAGTGATTCATAAAGTGATCAAAGTCCTTGACGCCCACATTCTTGATCAACTCGACGTCACGTATCACAAAAACGGGATCACGCAAGAAGTACAATCCATAGACTTTGCAATCCCGATACTCTCGATGCTGATCGATTTGCTTTTGCAATTGTGGCACCGAACCCAGAAAGTCTCCCAATCCAAAGTTGCCCATCAAAGGCTTTGGCGTCTCATGGCGAACGCCGCGTTTTATAAACGTCTGATATTTGGCCACAGACCATTTGTAGATCAATGCCAACAGCACAATGACAAGTGTACCGATTATCAGATACATTACCGGCTTTATAATTTAGATACTATATACAGATACGAGTAGATTTTTCTTTCGCGAAGCGAACACTTTCTGGGGAACTTTACAGAGCGAGCACAAAATAACAACTAATAGAAAATATAGAACCCGAGAACTCTCTCAACATTTAATCAGAAATACACACAAAAAAAAAAACAATTATACACTAAGAGGGAGAAAGAGAGAGATGTATGTATATACAGATATCCTATAATCGTGTTCATTCATTAGAACTATTCTCACTCCCTCTCAATTCTCTCATCGGCGCAATATCTATTTAAATTTATGAAATAAATTATTCGCTCTCCCAGTCCACAAACTTGTTTTGCGTTGTATTATTCACAATCTCTCGTTAAAATACTCTCTTTAGAATTATGTTTGAAAACAAAAACAAACAAACAAATACTCTAACATTTCGCACTTGATATTATGAATCATTCAACTTCTTTGTCAGCGAACTTTTAGTATCAATAGTCATAAATTTTTATCTTTTCATGTGTTAGTACTAAAGATAGCTTAAGTCTGCTAAAGGTCAGCAGGAAATTATCTTGACATTGTAATATACAATTTATAAAAATTAAAGAGTATCTCAAAGTTGTGATAATGTACTTTGGAATGTGGTGCACCCACAAAATGGTGAGATAAGCCATTAATAAACAGCAAACAAATGAAATGTTGTTGAAAAGTAAAGTATAACATTTTTATTTTTTGTTTTGTTTTAGTGTTGTTTGCTTTTTTCCAGACGTTTTGTAGTTGCATATAGAGTTAAAAGTATATACTTATTATCATGAATCGATTCAATAATAATCAGCTGTTATCAGATATGGTTACCTTTATTTATCGGGCGTGTAAATAAAGCAATCTTATCTTCATTATGCATAGATAATTCAATTGCAAATCAAACATATACTAATCTATATACGGTGATTATTGATTTTCAAGCACTTTTAAAACGCATCTCGGCGCACAAATTTGATCCAGAACTTGTCCTTTGGCTGCATATGAAATCCTCTTAGGCTATCCATAACATTCTTCACAGTTTTCTCGCCCGGCACCAATTGAAATTTGCACAACATATGGTAAATAATAGACTTTACCTCCATCAAAGCCATTCTGTTGCCTAATAAATAAATCAATCTTTGTTACTTTCTTAACACAATTGATAAATAAGATTTTTTTTACCAATGCAACTTCGTGGTCCTAGGCCAAAGGGCAAATATGTAAAAGGCTTAATTTCGTCTTTATTCTCCTCCAAAAAACGTTCGGGTTTAAAGAGCTCGGGTTCGGGAAAATGTTCTGGATCGCGATGTAAAGCAATCACTGGAATTACAATATTGTCGCCTTTGCGAAACTTGACCAAGACTTCTTGATTGTCATCGAGTAGATCGATATCTTTGCCGCACACTCGATCCAAGCTAAAAGCAGGTGGCCAAAGACGCAGTAGCTCCGATATAACCAACTCCATATACTTCATTCTCGACAACATATTGTAGTTGAGTGGCTTGCCTTGCAATTCCTGTTCCACTGATTGAATCTCTTCGTACAACTTCGATTGGACCGCGGGATTCATGCAGAGTTCATAGGTCAAATAGGAAAGGCAAGCGGACATCACTTCGAAGCCTACAAAGAAAAACAAAACACATTGTGCCAACAGATCGTCGTCATTGAATTCGGCATGCTCCGTGGAGGATTCTGGAATAGTTTCCTGTAGCAGAAATTGCCTCTTGGCCTCCATCAGCAAATGTATCATATCGGGTCGAATGATTTTATTCTCAGTGCGATATTTGATGGCATCGAAAATCAGAGTCTTGAAATAATCCAACTTTTGTGAGTCGAACATTGAAATGCGCAAAGCCTGAATAGGTTATACAAATTTATATATATTAGCTGCATTATTTAACAATTCGTTTAAAGTTTACCTTCATTACACGCGGCATTATGTTATAGAGTATAATCTTGATCATGGCGATACCAGAGAAATGAACCACCGACTGTCCAGCTGTATAGAATTGATTCTTTTTATCCACAAACGAATTGACTTTAATGCCAAATGCAGCCGATGCAATCACATCATTGGCAAAACGTTCAAAGTAATCCTTCATCTCCAATTCAATGTCCAGACTATTTGCATTCCTCAACTCGTTCTCAATGTATCTGACACCCTCCAGGCTGCACTCATTAATCAGCTCGAACATCGCCTTAAGTTTACTGCCAGTGAATGCTGGTGTCAACGTATTGCGCATTTCTCTCCATTTATCGTCGTTCAATGATATCAAACACTTGGAGAACAAGGAACCCGAGGACTCAGGCACCATGGGACGATGATTGGTGAAACACTCAAAGTCCTGGATGCCCACTTTCTTAATCACCTCAACATCGCGCAATACAAACAACGGTTCCCGCACATTATAGAATCCATATACTTTGTGCTGCTTAAATTTTTTATACTTATCAATAATAACTTGTACGAAGGGAGTGCGAGCGAAGATTACTCGAAGACTCAGATTCCCTATTACCGGTTTTGGCTTCTCATGAGCGATGCCTCGAGCACTTAAGACACCATATGGTGCCATCAAAACCTTGTAAAGCAACACAGAGAGCACAAGTAAAAGGGATAACATTATTAGAGCCATGTTGAACTGCACCTGCCAAATGAAGAAATATAACTAAACTGCGAATCAAATTCATATAATGATGACATGGATATTTCATGACTATTTGTAGTAAATTATCTAACTGTTTGCATTGATAATCATATGCAAATATCAATTCTTAAATTCAATATGTGGAAATAGCTGAAAGGCATAAAATTGAGCTTTTAATCTTTATAAATGATAATATTACCATTTAGTTTGTTATAATTTAGAAATATGTTTATATACTTACAAAAATATATACACATGTATTGTACATACTTATAAATTTATTTTTAAATGACTTAATCAAATATTTTCACTTCATTACAAAAAAAATATATATATACATCTAATTTTATGTATGTATTGAAGAGAGAGCATTCTAGAATCGGGTTTTCCACATTAATTTCCCTAATCAGGAGCTCACATAAATAAATAGAAATAAACAAAATAATTACATTAGCATTTAGCGATTGCGATAAATATTTATCAGATAAACCGATGATAATTCATTTGTGATTACATATTAAAGAATATTGCAGACAAATTCAATGCAACATGCACTCAAAACTTATCAATAAAAATGAAAGAGAATTAAATGGAAAATACTTTTCAATAAATTGAAATACTGCAAACATCAATTAGTTCTCTTAAAAGCAATAATCAAATGTACAGCAAAAAACAAACTCTGATACACACAAAGGTGTATGTAAGTTCATTTTTTTTTTTTATATAGTATACAACTGTTCAAATTGCAACTGGGAATCAATAAACTAGTTCAATGCAAATAAAATTAATGCAAAATTGTGTTGCGAACTCTTGTTGCCTTGGGTACACGCTCAGGTGGTCACTTTCATAATAAAAAAAAAATGCCAAATCATCTGCAACTCAATTTGGGCTATTGAAATTCCACTTCCAATTGAAATTGTAATGAAATTGTTGTTGAAACCCAACCTGCTGCAGCTTGGCAGCCTTCCTTTTCCCATGATTTAAGCAGCAAATTACATGAGAATAAAAATCGTTGCATAATTTTAGGCGGCGATATAAAAGACCATCGTCAGCGTGGGGCGGCAAACAGTTGAGCGCAAAATGTTTGAGGATATCAAATTAATTTATATGAACGTTCGCATTCTACGCTTCTGGGCCTTGCTCTACGACAAGAATGTGAAGCGTTACATTTGCCTCACGTTGACCATCTTCCATGTGGTCACCCAGCTGCTGTACATGTTGTCCACCAACGAGGGCATCACCGGCATCATTCGCAACTCCTACATGCTTGTCCTGTGGATAAACACACTGCTCAGGGCATATTTACTGCTACTCGACCAGAGTAGCTACTTGCAGCTGATTAGCAATCTGCAAGCTGACTACTATCAGCTGCAGCGTCTTAACGATGGCCATGTGTCGCATCTGTTGGATCAGGTGAATCGACAGGGTCAGCTCATGGCGCGTGGAAATCTCTTCTTTGGCCTGCTCACCTGCATCGGCTTTGGTCTGTATCCGTTGAGTTCAAGTGAGCGAGGTAAGCAAAGCTAACTAAACGAGGTTCATCAGCTGGAAAGCTAAAGTGAATTAAAGTACTAAACTCATTACACATTTATGCAAACTATTAATTAAATAGTATAAACTAAGCAAATATCAAGCTTTGCATTGCTTCAAATCCAAGATAAATTTATGCAAATTATGCTTAGTAGGAATTTGTCTGAAAACTGTTTAAACAGCACTCGAGTGTGTTAAAGTGAAAGTAAAAGAATCTTTTTTATTTCTTTAATGTTTATTTATTTGTTTTCTTACACTAACACTTAAATTTAACTGTTTTTAAGTATAATATTTATAACTAAATGCAACTATTTTATTTGTAATGCAATTGTTTATTTATGAAAATATTTCAAACTTTATTTTTACATCAGGAATATCAAATATTTATTAGAGTTTTAACGATTTATTTGAATTCGTGTTTAAACGTATGAACAGTAGATATTATGGTAAGTGATACCATAGGCAAATAGCATTGCGTTCTATAAATAAAATATATTTATTTCTTGCTTCGGCATAAAACGGATAAATGTAGTTTTATAGCAGTTGAATATCAATTAATTACGGTTGCTTTGTCGTTTCGGTTTTAAGTAGAAAAGTGAATGTCCTGTAATTCAACAATCATAACATTTCCAGTTATGAAATGTTATTATTTATTTTCTATTATTATTACTATTATTATTATTATTAGAAGCTAAAGGAATTCAACATTAACGTGCACAGCTACTGCACTTAAAGCATTCAACGCTTTAAATCGAAGGCACTCAAACTCTAATGCCATCATGGCCATCATGCTTTGGTATATTACAGTTTTGCCCTTTGGTAGCAAAATACCCGGCGTGAATGAGTACGCCACGCCCTACTATCAAATTTGGTTCGTCTTTCACATGCTCATCACCCCGATGGGCTGCTGCATGTATATACCGTACACGAGTCTGTGTGTTGCCTTCATTATGTTCGGGATTGTGATGTGCAAGGCGCTGCAACATCGATTGCGTTGCCTCAGTCAAAAGCAGCTAACCCGAGAGCAACTATCTGTGGAAATAGTCGATTGTATTATCTATCATCAGCGGATCATTGAGTAAGCTAAAAAGCAAAAAGCAAAAGCAAACGAAAATAATAATAACCACAAGGAATTGAATTGATAGTAACCGAAATTCCAATATCATCAATAGTTATATACAGACCATCAATAAGCTAACAACCTACATATTTCTGATTGAGTTTTTGGCATTTGGTGCTCTACTCTGCGCCTTGCTCTTTATGCTGATATTTGTAAGTGTGTCACAAGCAAGTGACCCCCTTCCCCTCTCTCTCTCTCTCACTTTATTCCATGCCATTTTTGTAGGTGGATTCAACGGCGCATATGGCCATTGTAGGTGCGTATATAAACATGATACTGGCACAGATATTGGCCCTGTACTGGTATGCCAATGAGTTAAGGGAACAGGTGAGTGTTCTTTTTTGTTGGCCTCGCTCCTCTTCTAACTGAATTACCGCTGCCTTTGAACGTCACAGAACTTGGCCATTGCCACGGCTGCCTATGAGACCGAATGGTTTACTTTTGACCTCGACATACGCAAAAACATTCAGCTGATGATATTGCGTGCACAGCGTCCGGCATCGGTGAGACTTGCAATAGTAATTTAATTACTTTGCATTACATTTAATTACTGACACAAACTGCAGATACGCTTGGGCAACATTCGACCCATCACGTTGGAGCTATTTCAGCATTTGCTCAACACAACTTACACCTTCTTCACGGTGCTTAAACGCATTTACGGCTAAACTACGCGCAATACGCATTACACATACGTCAGGTGTGCACGAGTAGCAAAAAAACTATTGCATACTTTTTGGCTGCTTTATTTAAAAAGCTGAAATACATTTAATCCCTGCACAACAATGAATTTGCGGTCATTGAATATTCTATAAGTTTATTAACGGGAAAGTGGCACAACCTTGAAAATACACATTCAATTTTAATTGAAAACATGCAATTTTAAGCACAATTTTGTGGTGTTCAAATATTAATTGGAACCATTTGTAGTAAACCGCAGAAAAATCTTGACTATTGTGCGCCAACTGCGTATTTAAATGCAGCGTAATTAAATAGTTGGCCTTTAATAAATAATTAAAAGAAATGCAAAAAATAAAAACCTGTGATTTCATTCGATAAATTGTGTTTTATCAATAATGAGTAAAAAAAACAAAAAACAAAAAATATTGTAAATTCTATTATGATGAAAAAATCAATTTAATTTCAAAATACAGTTAATTTCATGTGTTGTTTTTTCCCCCTTCACAGATTTAATGTATTTTTATTTTGTTGCTATTTTATCAACACACTGAGAGATTCTGGTACATTTTGTTGCGCATCATTTGCGGTTGTCGCGAGCTTCACGCTGTGTTTGCATTTTTCATACGCTCGCCCCTCCCCCCAACCCGCCCCCTCGTGTCCAACCAACAACACACATATAAAAAACGCATAAAACAGTGGAAGGTGTGGCACGAGAGCGATAAAAATTGTTTGCTGAAGTTGTCAACGGCAAACGCTGAATTGCCAGGCAACTTTTGCATCGCTGACTTTGAGTGGCATGCTCCAGCAGCAGCATCAGCATCAGCAGCAGCAGCTGGGAGGGTTCATGAGGTGCACGACACTGTCAGCAAATGAAGCAGCTCCAACGACAGCAAGGAACATTAATAAAAATAATATAAAAAAAATAAAAAACAAAAAAACAATTCAATTTGGGGGAACACAGTGCAGCCAAATTTAAAACAAAATAAAGCCAAACTGTAATCAATTTATGAACAAAGCATTAAATACCTAATTGACATGAGAAAATTAATGTCTAGAAAGTAAAACAAACTTTTATATTACATAAAATTAAGAAACAGTAATGTAAGATTATGCAGAAAAGCTCTTCAATGTAATCACTAATACAGTTAAAAATTTTGGATACGTTCATTGAGAAGAAAACGAATAGCAAGAGCTCATACATATTTTCTACTATATGGTATATTTTAAGTGCAGTAGTATAAAGATACAAGAAATATAGCAGCTATTGGTATATTGAAGTATTCTTTTGAGTATATTATTTTATAAATATCTATATATTTTGAATAAAGTAGTATATACAAAATATTGCTTTCAATATATTGTATTATGTTTTCGGTATATTATTCGGTATATATATTAACAATTCTGTAGTATATGCATATATTTTGAGTGTAGTAGTATATCGATTGAGGAAATATAGCTTTTGGTATTTTATAGTATTCTTTGGGTATATTATATTATTATTATTTATAAGGTTTGAATATATTACAGTATTTATTCGGTATATATAATACAAATGCAGAAATATGTTATATGTATATATTTTTAATGTAGCAGTATATCGATACAGGAAATATTTCACTTGGCATATCGGAATATTATTTTAATATTATTTATATATTTTGAATGCAGAAGTATATCGGCATACGAAATATAATTTATGATATAGTGTAGTACTTTTTCGGTATATTATTTTAATATTTTGGCTTTTGGTATAATTTAGTATAATTTCAGTACATTAATTTACAATATTTTAACCATAATACCGCACTGCAAACATTAATTTAATTCAATTGGTTTTATTTTATCTGAGACTCAGTTGATAAGTTAATATTTTCGTCATTGTCAGCCGTATTAATAGAAACTAAATCCGGACAGAGCAGTGTTGTCGTAGATCTCGTTGATGGAGCACAGATTGACGAATGCCGGATTGCGTCCCGTGCGGCATTCAATCGCCGGTCTATCGCCGCTAAGATAAACCGGGGCATTCACATCGTTGCCCCGCACAAAGTTGCAAGTCATGTACTGATGTGTCCCCAGCATCCATTGTCCGGCATTGTTGGTGGTGTTGTCCGTCTGCCGCAGGATGCCACAACCAACATGGGTGGTGCTATCCCGAACCAGCTGAGTGAAGTACGCAATGCACTTGCTAAGGCGAATGTGCAGAATTCTTTTTGAAAGACGGTACTTAAAGTTCGCATTCTCTTACCTATTGATGGGCGGACTGTAGGCAATAATGTCACGCATGCTGCACTCCTTGTATTCGGCAAACATTTGCTCCAGCGTGGCATTGAGCACTTCCTCCTCCGTATGATATTCCAGTGGCTCATCGCTGCTGTCACTCGATGCACTCTGCCAACCACCTTCGGCGACCACTTGAGCCACATTGCGAAACTGTTCGCTGTTGCGACAATGATCGTTGACCAGCGCACACCGCTTCACATTCAGCTCCGCAAAGCTGGCCAATTCCGGATCCCATTGCAACGTTGCCATGCGCAAAGCTGGCTTAAAGTCCAACAGATCGCCCCGAGCAATGCGATTCCGATAATCGTTCAATGCATTGAGAATGAGCAAACGTCGCTCTGGCGTTATGCGCACCACATGCGCATCCGGACTGCAACTCTCCGCCAATTCCTATGAAGCACATATTTTCTTATAAAACAGTAATACTTCAAACTCTAACTTACACCAAAATTGTTGCATGCTATGTGTTTCTCGGGTCCCGGACAGAGCACAGGATCACAGTAGTCAAAGGCGTTTATCCTTACCCAAAGGCTGAGCTGTAAGACAACAGCCAGCAGCCAGTTAGTGCTCCACATTGCGTTTGCCCAGCTCTAACTTTAATGCACACTCTCTTATAGAGTTGGCATACAAATCGATTAGTCATCCCCGAACAATATCAATAAGAAATATCAACTTGGTCATCAATTTGCATTATTTATTGACGTTTCTTGCACCAAAGGGTTCCACATAGTTCGGATCGATTTCCTCATTCACATCGCATAGAAACTCAAAGTACGGATGTCGTCCGGTTTCACATTCCTGGCCAGGCACCAAGCCCACTTCATAGTGTGGCATATCATTGACATGGGCACGGGATAGATTGCAGATAACAACCAAACGATTTGCAAATCTATTTGCCGCAGCCACGGGTTCAGCAGCAACATCAAGACGCATAGCGCAACCCATTCGATTGCCTCTATCCTGAATGATTGGTATATAGTGTCCAAGACAAGAGCTACAAAAAAAGTGGATTGTGAAATGATGATGTTGAAGAATGAAAATCCAGCTCACCCTTCTTGTTCTGGCCGAGTAAATCCTTGCCGGATATTGATGTTACAACCATTTACATCACTTAACCATTCGGGCAAGATGATGTCAAGGAAATCATCGGTTACACTGTGCGTATTACGAACACCGCCGCTCATCTCCACCGTCGCCACATAGTTATACTTTGCTGAATTCGAACATATCTTGCGGTGATCACACTCCTGGATCAACACCTTGGCTGCATGCGCCAACTCTGGGTCCCACATCATCGTTGGCATCCGTGCCGCAGTCGATGAATTGAACAAACCACTTGCCAAGCGAGCACGCACCATATTCACATCGAATAGTATCTTTTCACGAACTCGACCATCCACGGGCACAAAGATATGATCAGATTCGCCACATTTATTCGAGAAATCCTATTTGATGTAATTATTTTATACTCTTAATTTGATTTAAAGTTAATATCAAGACTTACTGTTGGTCTGATACAGCCCACGGGTAACATGCCCTCGGCACAGTATTTGTAATCGCAGGGCGTACAATGTGAACAATTTTGTTCAGCCTGCGCACAACTCACGATTGCCACAAGCAACAAGAGCAACAGCAACAGTTGCATGTTGAAGTCTCTTTGTCTGCTTTGCATGTGAAGAAAAAGCAGACTACAGCCTACAAGCGTATTAAGGGCTTAATGCAGTTGATTAGCTTGGCATCAGCATGGCTAAAATAGGTGTTAATCAATTGGCTACAGTTGGCAGCATCTCACTTTGAATTTCACATTGCTCAACTATTAAACACAGATCAGTCTTGTCTCTTATATCAACATTTCAAGTTCTCCTTATTAGACTCTTTAGCTTCTATCTTACAACATTAAGTATATATAATATATCAAACTAACTTCGACTAACGAATTTTCTTATTTAAAATAATTGCTAGAGTGTTTAAGATTCCACACAATTTGTTTACGATCAAATAGAAATCTTAGAAGTTAGCCAAAAATGTCATATGGTAAACAAACAGACATGTCTTAATTGCGTTGACCAATTAAGTTTTGGTATATTTGCATTTCATATTAATTTGGTATACTTTAACGATAATACCGCATTGTTTTTGCTTTTATTATAAATGGCTTGCATTCTTAATTGATATTTTTAAAATAAATTTACTGCAAAATATGATTCTTATTGCCTTCTTTAAATAGTCATATTTATTCTATGTATATGTTTAGATTTCTCTACTATTTCAACTTATATTAAAAGTGGTAAGCTATACACTTGTTTTTATTATTAGAAATGATCTTCGAAAATGCAGCTTTATATAAAATTTATATTAAGAAAATACCACTAAAGCTGTCACCCATCCATTTCAAGCCCTTTTCCAAATGTATTTTTCGTTTTTAAGTTTGTTTGAATTCTTCACAATATTATGCCTAAAATAACATAATTTGTGACAATTCAAACGCGTTTATTAACAGTTCAATTTCATATTTTGTTCTTATGTTCATAATATAAATTAAAAAATAAGTCACTCTTAGCATATTTACATCACAAATATGTGTGAATTAATGAATACAGAAAAATGTTACACTTTTTTTTATCAGATAACAATGTATGGCTCTTCTTTTTTGGTTTTTTTCGTTGCCTGCAACACATATCGCATTCGTCTATACATATTCCATATATATATATTATATATTAGTTAATTGTGTTGGGCAACTCTGAAGCATTTAGTTTAGATGGTTTTGTTTGTTGTGCATTCTTTGTTTCGTTAAAAAAAAGTTGTGTTGTGAGACGCAATACTTGATGGAAATGCTGGATGAAATGAGGCATCTATTGAGGTACAGTTCAATCGATTTAATAGTTGGGATTGTAAGGCATTTGTTTCTCATAGCCGTGAGGCACAACAGTGGGACCCGGATTGGCCATCGCTGCATCGTAGGATGGCGGATTCACGTTTGCCGCACCGTCGCTAGGATATTGCTGCACAGGTGGATATGGTGCACCCTGTGGTTGTTGCACGCTGTAAATTGACATAGGGCAAAGCGGTAAGTAGTTGCTTTTGAGTTGTGGCTAATATCAATTAATCTTACCCAGGCATTAGTGTATGTGCTGTCGGCATCGGCATTGGCATCTGTACGGTGTGATTGGGCCTATAAAGCGAGAGAGTCGGATAGAGAGAGAAGGGAGATTAATACAAACACACTCATGACGTATTGATGCAGTCAAAGCTTACCCTGTGGTCTGGGCGGGATAGGGCGTAGCATAGGTATTCGTTTGGTAGGTTGTGGGTGGCAGCGTTGTCACTGGATAACCGCCAGGCGCGGTGTGTGTGGCCGATGTAACCACAACGGGAGCTGCAATTACAAAACGAATGCAAAATTGATTAATTTCCTGTTACTTTGTTAAGCCTATAAAACGATATCACATCTCTAATCTAGTCGATGAATCATCATTTACATTTCTATTATTAAAAATCCCAAATTTTTTATATATATGGTCACACTTTTAGCTCTTCTGTTTCCAATGAGTTGCTGTAAATATAAAATAGGTTGAAAATACAAACACAATCTACGGAATTTAATCTGAAATAATAACTAATTTAAATATAATTGAATCACATGCTATTAAATGATATAACATTTCCAATCTAATCTATGTATAATCGCAAATATAATATTATAAAAAATCCAAAATTTGAATATATGGTCACTTCTTTTATCTCTTCTTTTTCCAATGAGTTGCTACAAATTTGAAATACAATTCTAATAATACAACTCAATCTGCGGGGTTTTTTCTTTTTGTAATCTAAAATCATGACTAATTAAAATATAATTCAATCACATGCTATAATTTCATATAAATTTTACCATGATCACTTATTACATAGCCCAAATCGCGTTTAGCTTTTGCGCGTCGTATTAAACACACAACCGTTGTGATAATCACGAATAGCATGAATCCCAGGGATAAACCAATAATTAGTCCTGCCGCCATTATAAACTAGCGAATTTCACAATCTACAGCGACAATCAGCTGCCTTTGAGATGACAATGCAAACTGTCTGCTGAGCACACTCAGAGCCAAGTCTAATCATCACAATTATCGGGTGTGTGTGTATGGAAGTATTGCCTGATAAGCGCAAAATACGCTCTTTACTACGTATGTATATATAGTGTCATTCTTTATTTTCTGTTTTATCAAGAATTTCCCGCTTATAGTATATAGCAAATACTCTTGAAAGCAAGCGGACACTTGTAAAAGCTAAGAACAACAAGAAATCAAAGTTATTTCCCTTGAGCTTAGAGGAAATTGTTGTTTTATCAGAGAAAAAAGTACAGCTCATTTAAATTGCCTTGAACTTAAATCAATGAAGTTTATAAATAATAAAGTTTATAATCAAGAAGTTCAATAATATTAATATTAAATGAGTACTTTTTTAATAAAACTAAGCCTAATTTGTATTAAAGACAATCTGACTCCAGATTTCTTGCACTATTTATCGACAATACAATATTAAATTTATTATATTTAAATGTATTAAACTTTTTATATAAATTTTAAAACACTCCTCGCCGTTCTTCTGAACTGTCAATCAAAACAACCAAAACAAAACAAAAAACTTTAATTTCCAAAATGTTTTTTATATGTTATATGCCCAACAGCTCTATTTTTTTTTGTTTTGTGCATATTAAATCAACTTGATTTCACTCAATTGGGAAAATAAGTAAACAGTAACATGAATTTGTTGAATTGTTAGTTTCCAGAGTTTTGTCAGCAGTCGCCGAAGTGTGAACACAACTTAATTAATTATTAATTTGGTACAATCAACTACTGACAATATAATGTTGTATTCGAGTTTCGAGATTTGGTTAATTGTTTGAGTAAAATGCGCGTTTGACACACGTCAGCGAAGGTTAATTAAAAAAACAAAAAACAAAACTTTACCACTGCCTGCTGCAGACTTTGCTTGTTTTTTAGCTTCCATGTGAAATCCAATGCAACACAACGCACAATTAAATAGGACTATGGCAATAACACAACACAGCCAGATAAGAAACACTTCCATTGTAAGTCAAATATGGCACACGTAACGTTTACTCTCTAAGGGCACACAAAGTGAACTAAATGTTTATGAAAAGTTACGCCAAGCCAATTGAATTGTCAATTATTTGTGGAATTCCCCTAAAGGAAAAGATTACTATGCTATTATATTACCATATTCATTATTGATTCCCCTAAAGTAAAAGATTACAATTCAATTATTTGCCATATTCAGATCGATTTTGATTTCGAATTTGATTTCGGCATTTAATCAAATTGTAATTATGAACAGTTTAATAACAATAAGAACCATAGATCACTTCATTAAGTTAGTTGCAAACGCGCACTAAAGTCGAAATAAACTAAGATTGGAACTTAACAACAAATTGTCACAAAATACTCGAGGGAGCAGATAAGGTGTTACATGTGTGGAAAGCTAAAAATAGTAGGGAAATTTGTTATATAGCGACGTATATACATACAAGTATTTATCGCGCTTATCAAACTCTTATCGGCATTTACCGATTAGATACATAATTGAAATTGAAATGATTCAGTGAAGTTGAACAGACCTGCACCCTTCATTAAATCCGCTCGTCGATTGCGACCGCGTGTTAAAAATACCGCCATCGACGTCAGAAAGAAGACGGAAAATGTGAAAAACAATATCCATAACATGCCGGAATTATCCATAGCTATTAGAAGTCAGTCTTCGAATCGAGTAAAGAAAGTGTAACGAACAACTCAACATACGCGCAACGACTAAAGCCAACAAAATGCACAAACTACGACTAATTCAAAAAGATTACAACAATTGCACAAGTCATGCCGTGAATTTGCAACAATTGAAAAGGGCAATCTGAAGAATCATAAAGATAAGACAAAAAGCCAAGCCAAACAAATTAAGTTGATAGAGCTTTCACGCCTAATTTTAGCCATATCACAACTCACTCAGATCTCCCAAAGTTTCGACGCGTCGCTGCTGTCGCCTATAATGCAGAGCATAACTGATTGTGCCAAAGATCAGGCCATAGCTAAACACTTTCAGGATCAGCTTTAGTATATACATCAGTACCATCAGTTGAGGATTGTAAATGTATTCCGAAGTTGGATCTAGCGGCAGCGTTGAGTTCCGCATTTTCAGGCAGCTCAATAATAACTAAACTCTACTTTACCCGGATAAAAGAAGTACAACCTTGAAGGAAAACCGGTTGCTACATTTATTTAATGCTATTATTATGAACTAACGATAAACATTAAACTGGATGGACACTTAGTACACTTAATACCTTAATGGACACTTTGTACCTTAATATTCACTTAATTGTGATACAAAGACAAAACAAAAACACAACCGAAAACAAAAATGCAGCAGTCTGAATTGTGGTCGAGTTATATAGTACAAAAGTTATATATTTTCAAGTTTGTTTTGGCAAATAAGGGCACGAATGACTATCTTATCTAAGAGTTAATCAAAACTTGAGATAATTTCGATAAACTAGAAGCATACTAAAAACGATCGACAAAAATAAAAACCTAGTTTGTTTATCATTTGGCCTAATCGACCTTGAACTAGAAAAGTTTCACAACAATTGCCACTAAAAGCAAACACTATAAACTATCGAATTGTTATCAGAGTAAATACATAATAAGTCTCAATTTCACACTTTCATAAGATTAATGGCATTTAAATGGCATCTTATCTAAAGGATCGTATTCTGTTACAAACTTAATTATCGTACTTTTCTTATCTTTCAATTACGTTGCTATGATGTTGCTAGGGAACAAGTCAATAATAAATTCATAAAGTGGACTGCACTTTTATCAATTGCGCAAATTATATAGTTCAGGTAAATATTTTATAGTACTATTAATGAATTTATGATTTCACTTGCACTTCTCGCAATCTTCTCTACGTATTTTTATTCCTATATACTTTGTTTAAAAGCCACGCTTAGAACACATCCAGACTACATAGTAAGCTTAAATTTTCGAGTCGGTCATTAATGACCAAAATTGGAATTCACATACTGTTGATTGATTCGCTTCCTTAGCGTGTTAATAATAACTCAATTACCTCTTTGCGCTCTGACTTCATTTGTTTTACACAGTTTGCAACAACTTATAATACTGCAGCAAAGTTCAAAGCAATGGCAGCATAGATCTAAATTGTCACATGTATTATTCATCGCACTATTAATGCTTATGTGAGAGGCAAATGAATGAATATCCAACACGTATTGTGAAATGCCTTTTCGCAATTCAAGCGTCTGTTTTAATTCACCTAGCGATCAAAACTGACTGCGTCGCTTAAAGTTATGTATTCGGAAGAACAGAGATGAGAGAGTAACAAAGAGAGCATAACTAACATCAGTAGAGAGTTGTTAGACGGTCCGAGAGAGCGTCAAGCTTATAATGTGTATGTAGAGACACGCATCTTTCAGCCGGAACTGTACCAAACTTAACGCAGAATAAAGTCAATATTTGGTAGAGTTTCTCATTTTAAATCTGAAAAAAGCTTTCAAACATTTGGGTGATAGCATTGCGTAAATTCTTTCTACGTTCTCTCTAGCTTGAACGAAATTCAAGCTTGAGTCCAACAGCAAACATGCGTGGTCGAACGTGTTTGATCGTGTGGAGACAAAGTCCAACTTTGCGGGGGTTCGAGCAAGCACTTTGTGCTTTATTCCTTGTAGAATTATTTCACTCTTTTTCCTATATCACAAATTCGAATATCCAAATAAAATTGTCCATTTGTAAAGTAATCGTAATCATTGCTATTTCCTTAGTAACAATACCTGCAACCGTACCGCACGATGACAGCAATTATAATGAAATAAAATATAAAGTAAAGACCGGCATGTCTAGTATCAAGCATTTTTCCAAGACAGAACAATGAATGCAAAAGAATGAAGAATAAAGCGGACTTGAATTATCGCAATTACTTATAGAATATATGATACAAATAATCACGTCAACTGTGGCTACATATTTATTTATGGCGGCAGCGTATTGAATGACTTTGTTAAAATAAACTACATCAATTTCACAATGCAGCACACAAAGTGTTGCATATTTTTCGGTATCAACATTTGTGTCGATGCTCTCAAAAGAATAACACAAAACTAAACAATAAATAGTATATTAATTATATTAATGAAACATGACTAGGTACTTACTAAATAATTTAAGCAAATATATTTACTTTAACAAAATCTCTAACTCAGTTGGTTTTCTTTCAAAATACCGCTTTGTAAAGAAAACAAGAATCTTGGCTTGATCAAACATTTAAATTGACTAAACACTCATTCCATTGAGTTCAAACAGCGAATACAACAAATACTCAATACCAAATCTCACATAAGCTTAACAGTTAATATACATTTCTTCTTTTCTCTGCATTTGTTAACCTTGGATATCGAGATACATTCGATCGGTCATAAATGACCAAAATTGAAATTTAAATACTGTTGCGTTCATGTTGAAAGCTTAAATGAAACTCATTGTATATTTGGGATTAAATGGCAAGCACTACTTTTGATTGATTAGCGTTTTAATAAAAACTCTTTTACCTCTTTCCTCTCTGTCCTCATCAGTATCAAACAGTCCCAAACAATTTATAAAAAAGCAACAAATTTCCAAGCATTTGCAACAATGAACTAAGTTGTCATATGTATTACTCATCGCACTATTAATATTTATAAGAGAGGCAAATAGCCAGCACGTGTTGTAAAAAGCTTTTCGTAATTCAAGCGTCTGTTTTAATTGGCTCAGCGATCAAGACTGACTGCCTCGCATAAAATTGTGTATTCGCAAGAACAGAGATGAGAGAGTAACAAAGAGAGAGAACTAACATCAGAAGAGAGTTGTTAGACTGTCCGAGAGAGCGTAAAGCTTATAATGTGTGTGTGTAGGCACGCATCCTTCATTTGAAACTGTACCAAATTTAACGCAGAATAAAGTCAATATTTGGTAGAGTTTCTCATTGAACATTATTTCAAGTATACCATAAAATCTGAAAAAGCATTCAAACATTTGGGCGTTAGCATTGCAAAAATTCTTTTTGTGTTCTCTCAAGCTTGAGTGATATTCAACAACAGCAAACATGCGTGGTCGAACGTGTTTGATCGTGTAAAGGCAAAGTCCAACTTTTGCGGAAGCTTGTGCAAGCACTGTGTGCTTTATTCCTTATAGAATTAATTCACTCACTTCTTCCATCACAAATTGAATATCCAAATTGAATATCCATTTGAAATTAAATGTAATCAATTTTTCTTTCTTAACAACACTTGCAACCGTACTGCACGATGTCAGCAATTATAATGTAATAAAATATAAAGTAAATACCGGCATGTCTAGAATCAAGCATTATTCCAAGACAGAAAAATGATTGCAAAATAATGAAGAAGAATAAAGCAGACTTGGAGCTCACTTCAATTATCGCAATTACTTATAGAATGTATAGTATAAATAATCGCGTCAACTGTGGCTACATATTTATTTATGGGGGCAGCGTGTTGAATGACTTTGTTAAAATAAACAACTGCGATTTCATTATATAGAGCACAACGTGTTGCATATTTTTCGGTGGCAACTTTTGTGACGATGCTCGCAAAAGAATGCTACAAAAATAAATTCATTCCATACAAAAATTTCAACTAGCAAAACAACAAATAAATTATATTAACGAAACATGACTTACTAAATAAATAAAGCAAATATATTTACTATAGCAAAATCTCTAACTCAGTTGGTTTTCTTTTCGCTTAGTATAGAAAACATCAACCAATGTTTGATCAAACATTTCAATTGACGAAAGACTCATTGCAACTTGAGTTCAAACAGCGAATACAACAATCACTCTTTACCAAATCTCACTAGAAGCTTAACAGTAAATTTACATTTCTTAACAATACTTATTGCATCAACTAAAAATCGTTATTGAAATTTGAAATAAAAGTTTAGTTACCAGATAAGGATTGAGGATGCAGGAATTACAGTGTTACAAAATTTATAGGCTTTGTGAGTGAAGCTGATTATATTAATTACTATTAGAAAAATCAAAAAATACATTTTCTAAGGAATTGTTACAAAACTCCATACGAATAGAAATATGTCGCTGCGGGCTTGCACTTTGTATAATGGAAATGGATGACACACTAATCTGAAGATTAATAAGAACTTGAAAAAAGGGTATAGACAAATCCCGATAAACTAAAAACGTACGAAAAACGAACGCCAATAAAAAAAAAACATAGTTTGTTTATCATTAGGTCTAATCGACCTTGAACTAGAAAAGTTTCACACTAAATTGAACACTATCAGATGGTTATCAGAGTAAATACATAAAAAGTCACAATTTCACACTTTCCTAAGATTAAGAGCATTTAAATTGCACCTTATCTAAAGCACACGAATCATATTCTCTTACAAATTTAATTATAGTACTTTTCTTATCTCTCACTTACGTTGCTCTGATGTTGCTAGGGAACAAGTCAATTATAAATTCATAAAGAGGCCTGCACTTTTATCAATTGCACACATTCTAAAGTTAAAGTAAATATTTTATAGAACTATTAATGAATTTATGATTTCACTTTCACTTCTCGCAGTTTTCTCTGCGTTTTTATATTCTTATCTTCTTTGTTCAAAAGCCAAGCATAGAGCACAGCCAGACCACAAAGTATTGCCAATGAAAAGAATTCATATGTTAACCTTAGATTATCGAGATGCATTCGATCGGTCATAAATGACCAAAATTGGAATTCAAATACTGTTGCGTTCATGTTGAAGGCTTAAATGGAACTCTTTGCTTATTTGGGATTAAACAGCAAGCAACACTTTTGATTAATTTGCTACATTAGCATATTAATTGTCATTCATTTACCTCTTCGTTGATTATTAATAAGAGGTTCATCAGTCAAACTGTCAAAACATCTTAATAAGCCGCAAAAACATTCCAAGCAACACCAGCAAAGAATACAAGCCTCCAGTGTATCATCCATCGAACTATCAATATTTGTTACAAATTAATTAAGAATATTCATCCGAAACTGCACAAAACTCAACTTAGACTAAAGTCAATATATGCTTTAGTTTTGCATTTAAAGACATTAAAATTATTAAGTACACTTTAAAATCTGCAAAAGCTTTAAAACATGGGCGTTGGCATTAAGTTTATTTCGGATAATTTCTAATTACTCTCTCCATTATGAAGCACACACTTTAAAATTTGCAAAAGCTTTAAAACGTGGGCTTTGATATTAAGTTTATTTGGAATAATTACTAAATACTCTTTCAATTATAAAACTAAAAACTGAATTACCTAGTGCATGAATTGAACTGCACTTTTACATAACAATTAGTGTCATCAGTTTAAGTGGTTTATTTTCTATATCATTTAAACAAAAAAGTTTGTTTTTCCAGTTCATGTTTTTCTATTCTTTTTCAAGAACATCATCGCCTACTTAACCAACACACTTGGTTTGAGCTTGATTTCAACAGCGAACATCTGCGCGCAAACATGTTTGATCGTTTGAAGGCAAAGTCCAACTTATGCGGGTGTTTGAACAAGCACTCTCGTGCTTTTTTCTCTGAAGAAGTATTGTACTCACTTCTTTCATCAAGCATTTGAGTATCCGAATTACATTGGCCATTTGCAAAATAATCGTAATCATTGCTATTTCTTTCGTAACAACACTTGCAACCGTAGCGCACGATAACAGCAATTATAATAACGTAAAATATGAAATAAAGACCGGCATGTTTAGTATCAAGCATTATCAAGCGCGTATTATGCACTTCCAAGACAAAACAATGTGTGTAAACGAATAAAGAATAAAGCAGACTTGGAGTGCACTCGAATTATCGGAGTCACTTATAGAATGTATGGTATAAATAATCAGTGGTAGCACAACAACTACGACTACATATTTATTTATGGGGGCATAAACAACTTAGATTTCATAATAATACCAATAACAATGTGTTGCATATTTTTCGGTGGCAACGTTTGAGACTATGCTCGCAAAAGAATGCTACAAATATAAATTAATTCCATCATAAAAGTTTCATCAAGCAAAACAACAAATGGAATGTATATTATATGAATAAGAATAAGAATACAAAAGCTCTGACTCAGTTGGTTTTCTTCTCCAACATTTACGCTTTGTTTGAAGAACAGCAAACTTGGCTTGATCGAACATCTTAATGGACTCAGACCAAATCGCTGCGTATATGAGCTCAAACATCGAACCGAACAATCACTCATTTACCTCTCCGCTCACCATTAGTTGCAATTGTTCTTCCAGTTCTTTTTCGCGATGGACTCATATCACCACAACATCCTGCAATACTGCAACAATATTCCAAGCAATTGCAGCAAACAGTTGAGGGCTCCAAAGTATTTCCCATCTCAGAAAGAAGGTACACAAATTTCACATTCAATTAAGTCACCACTTTTTCCAAGAATTCATCCAAATTGAACAAAACTTAGCGTACACCAAATTCAACTGGTGCGTCAGTTTCAAGCCAACACATTATATGCGCATTTAAAACACGTTTGAACAACGCGACGCGTCAACAACAACTGAAAGCCAAATGCGACAAAGCTTAGCTCATTGCACCATGTATGAGCGCAACAAGTTGTTTTGCAACATAAATTACAGAGGGGGAAAACTTTAAGAATGGCTGAAAATACTAACTACAAAGTAATTATATAAAATCTTACAAGCTACATTATTTAATTATAAATAGCTAGATTAAAGAAATATTGTGCATGCACAAAATATAGTTACAATTGCAAATGCTCTGTTCTCTCTTCTGACGGCGCTTGAAGCAGACGCAGCAAATATTCAAGCAGCAAACAACAAAAATGAAGACCATCACAAAACATACGAATACACTAAAAAATCTATCGAAAGGATCAGAATTCTTCATTTGTTGAAACTTTTTGTGAAAATCCCCTTCATCGTAAACCGGAACTTGATCGAAGTGCCCTTGCATTTTGCGAGCGAATCACTTAAAAAAAACACGTTTGATTATTGCGACGCGATAACAGCAACTGACTGCAAAATGCAATTGAGCTTAGCTCATAGCACAAACACTGATCTAAGCGGGGAAAAATCGAGACAACCCAGCAGCAAAGTTGCTCAGGGGAAAATCTGGAAGAATGATTAGCAAATTCTAATTGAAAAATAATAAAATAAACAGAAGCTGACCAGTCAAGTGTTGAATGACTTTTATCAACATTTCCATTCCTTAAACAAAAAACAAGTTAGAAACCCATTTTCAATAGAAGAAAAACAGATAGTATGCATTTTAAAATATACCAAATTAATATATTGTCAAAATGCAAAATATTGAAATAAACGAATAAAATAAGGTCGATTCACAGAAACTAATCAATCAAGTGTTCAATAAATTTTTTGACATTTCGATTTCTTGAAATAAAAAAATAAGTAAAAAACCCATTTTCAATAGATAAAAAAACAGATAGTATTCATTATAAAATATACCAAAATGAATATACTGAAAAAATACTGAGAATATACCAACTGATATGTTTGGTATACTAGTACAGTACTACATTTAAAATATACCATAGAGTGCAAAATATACCAGATTGTCAGCCAAAGCGATTAAGACAGCCGGACATGGCTGATAAAGAATATACATATGTATATACTTTATAGGGTTGAAGATGCCTACTTTCTTTTGCCTGTTACATCCATTTTCTGCAGGCACATAGTTATACATCCTATGTATGGCGAGTATAAAATATAATCACAATGCTTCGAAGCACTAACTACAAAAACCTCACCATCATGCATAATTTAGTAATGATTTGCTAGTTTATAAGTAAAGTAAAGCATGCAAAAATAATATATTTACAATTGCAAAAGCTATGTCCACTCATTTGTTGCCTTCTCAGCTGTCGACGCTTGTAGCAGAGGCAGCAACAATTCAAGCAGCAAGCTCCGACGATGATGGCAAACACAAATAAGGCGAATGCACAAAAAAATCGATCGCCATTATCCCGCGGAAACGAATCAAAGAATTCATTCGAAGCCGTCGAATGCGGAGTAATTCTGCCATCATGGAAAATCGGAAAGTTGACTTGATCGTACAATTTGATAGACGTATGCATTATTGCACGGAAAACACGTTTGAATATCGCGACGCGGCAACAGCAACTGAGAGCAAAATGCAATTGAGCTTAGAGCACAGCACAAAGAATGTTTGCAACGGGGAAAATCCCAGATAACCCAGAGCGAGCAATGCGTCAGCGTCAGCAAGTTGTAGAGGCAGAAATCTCTAAGAACGTTTGGAAATTTTAATTATAATTGTGTAATCGACAAAATACATTAAAACGTTGAATCACAGACTCAAACAAAACAAGAAGCTAATCAGTCAAACAATCGCAATTTATTAATAATTAATACTAGAATAATCAGCAACAACAATATTTACACTTACTGGCCTGTCGAAAAAGCTGTGCATACATTTTCACCACAAAGCAACAGCGAATGAAATGAATCGTGGCCGCAATAAAGATGATAATCACCAGGAGCAAGGCCAGTGGCAGAAATGCCAGAAAATCCATTGCGAAGAAAACACACTTAATGAAAATTCATCATCCGTTCAGTTCACAATGAAATCACAATTGCAAATGATTCTTTGGCAAACAGGATTGTTCAAGAAATGCGAATAACAGTTGCACAAGCACCTGTTGCTGTCATCTCCTGCATGAAGAAAGCAACAAAACATAAAAAAAAACTATAGCACACTTTTCAGCTGCAATATATTACACAATTCTATGGCCTGAGACTGTCACTTGAAGTCCCTTCGTCTTGAAGCCTTGTCAGCGACAGCTGAACACTCACACAAAAGAACCGATTAGAGTGCTTTAATCAGTAATACCTGCCGCATGAATGAAAAGCATTATTCATTGCACAGCGGCAATTGTTAAGCAAACAGTTTAGTTGTGGACTGCAGCTCAAGTATTAGGCAAACAAAACGCCGCAGTAAATCTCATCGTAAAAAAAACGACTACAATCATTATCAAAATGCCATAAAATTAAATAATAAACCATAAAGTACGTAAATCAAAGGGACAATAAAATCGAAGTAAATAAAAATGGCTAAATACGCAATTCTTATATACCATATGAACATTGAATAAAAGAAAATATTCATAATATGATTATGATTTAAAATATTATAACAAGAATTATAATAAATCATTTTAAAGTTCGATGATCAATAAAGAAAGTCACAGTTAAGTGTCCTAAGTATTGCGATATTATTCTTAAGATATACCAAATGAAAATACCAAAAAAAATACTCAAATATTCCGATGGCTTTTTTTGGTATAACAATAAACTAAACTAAAAAAAAAGAATCATTATCAAAAAACACAATAAAATGAAATAATAAGCAATAAAGTACGTAAATCAAAATGATAATAAAATCAAAGTAAATAAAAATGGCTAAATACGCAATTTTTATAAACCATTAGGTAAAAGAACATATTCATAATATGATTATGATTTAAAATAGTATAACAAGAATTATAATAAATCATTTTAAGTGTTTTCAGTCGTGCAATATTTTTCTTAAGATATACCAAATGAAAATACCGGAAAAATACTTAAATTCTTCGAATACTATATTTGGTATAACAATAAACTAAACTAAAAAAAAGATAATCATTATCAAAATGCTATAAAATTAATTAATAAAATATAAAGTACCTAAATCATCGAGGTAAATAAAAATGCTTGAATACGCAATTTTTATTCACCATGTGAACATTGAGTAAAAGAAAATATTCATTATATTGTCATGATTTATAATAGTATAACAATAATAATAATAAATCATTTTAAAGTTCAAAGAAAGTTCACAGTCAAGTGTGCTAAGTAGTGCGATCTTATTCTTAAGATATACCAAATGAAAATACCAAAAAAAATACTCAAATATTTCAAATCCTATATTTGGTATTAAAATAGACAATGTCTACACATTTTTAAATGAAATTCATTTGAATCAATTACATAGTGAACACATTTATTTGTTTATATTATATAAGAATATCAATAATACAATAAGTTGTTAAACTCTAACATAGATTCAACATTAATTTATCATTATGAAGACAGTAAGAAGCTTTGTAAAAATTGTAAATTATTCCTGAGAGTTCTATTGTGTAAATAGTGCATTTTGGCTTCTTAAATACTAGAGTTTTTTATATTGAGTTATTGAGGTGAATAATTCTGCTTTTATTATAGTATAGATAAACAAGTTTATCAGTCTTCTATTGTTTTTGTTAATCGTTGAGGTAGTTTGTATATTTTATATAGCAGTTTTGGTTTATAACTTTGAATCCATCTTTCTAACTTTAAACTTGAGCTACCAGACATTTAAATTAATTTGTTTATCAACATCGAAAGCACTCTATCATTCCGTTTTTACTAAAGCGGCTATACATTCCAAACAGGATACACCAATTTCGATATCTGGAATAATTGTTAAACCATTAATGAAAAATCTCCAACAAGGAGTCGCAATAATAAAAGTATTTCTTTGGTTTCTCTTTGATTCACACTTTTCGTTATTAGTTCACAATTTGTTCGCACATTTATACATTGTTTATAAGAGTGAGATTAGCCGCGTTTTAGTTTAAAAAATATAAAATTATTTACTGTTTATATTTTCCTCTTGGGTCTTGTCGCCGCAACAAAAAGAACAACAAATGAAAATAAGTGAAGCAACAGCCACAAAGCCGCCAACTATAAGAATAATGGACATCGTTGCGGGATCCATTGCACAAATTAAAAATTTAAAAATTAAACACGTTCGTCAAATTCGAGCTTGCAAATGCAACTGACGAAATTCAGTATTCGATTCAGAATTCAAAAGAACTGGAATAAGTCAAGCCAACAAAAAAATTTGAAGCAGATGAAACTGGTTTTCCAAGTTAATTTGCAATTTTAATTTTCGCAACTACAAAAAAATGCAGCTTATTCAAAGAAATTAGACAATTAAATTTAAATCTCTTACGTTGTTCTCAAAAGTTCCACATGGAATTTTATATACAACTTTTTCTCTCTTTCTTGAAGTAAACTTAAATGAACTTTGATATTTAAGAGTATAGAAAAGTAGTAAATTCAGTTGCTATCGGTATTTTGCATTAATTTCTAAAACATTTTGTATTTAAGCCGAAGTATTATCAGAGCATACCAAATAATTTGTAAAATATACCGAAAATACTGAAATGTTTCGAAGGCTCTACATATTTGGTATATTTATATACTATTTGTTTATTGTTGAACATATATTTAAATGAAATTAATTTCAATTAATTACATAGTGAACACGTTTATTTGTTTGTATAATATAAAGAGGTTATTAAACATTTGTTAAACTCTAACATAGATTCAACATACATTTTTTTATTTATAACATTAATAACATGGTAAATAGTTCCTGAGAGTTCTCATTTCTTAAAATACTAGAACAAAGGCATATACTGAGGTTTGTTAGTTATTTGTTTGTTCATTATAATATAGATAAACAAGTTTATCAGTCTTCTATTGTTTTTGTTATTCAATGAGGTAATGTTGTATATTTTAAGTGGCATTATTCGAGTGTACCAAAAAGTTATCTTAAATATAAGTACACTTTTTGTAAATTCAAATCTATTTTTCTGTTTTGTGAACATCGAAAAAGGCCTCATATATAAGTCTAAGATTTCGAAATCTTTAGTAAAACGCTTATAAATTCCAGAAAGAATACGCCAGTTTCGATATCTGGAATAATTGTAAATGTATTAATGAAAATACCCCATAAAAGGAGTTTCAATATCAACGGCACTTAATGGTATTAATTCATTGGTTTCTCTTTGATTCACTTTATTTCTTGGCAGTAGTTTACAATGTTATTGTCCATTTCATTCATAGAGATCAGCCGCATTTTAAAAAATATATTTAGAAAATTATTTACTGTCATTATTTTGCTCTCTGGTCTTTTTCCTACAACAATAACAACAACAAAAAATGAGAATGAAACTAATTACAGCCAATATGCTGCCAACTATAATGTAAATCGTTGCCGGTTCCATTGAACAAAATAAAAATCGAACACGTTCGTCAAATTCGAGCTTGTGAATGCAACTGAAACAATTCAGTATTAGATCGCATTTTGTGAGAAACGAATTGGAATAAGCTAAGTCTAAATTGTAGCTAATCAAACCGGTTTTCCCAGTTAATTTGCAATGTTCATTTTCGTATAACGAAAGTAACAAAAAAAAAAACTGTCAAAGAAATTAGACAGTTGATATAAAATCAAAAAGTGCACATGGAATTTTATATAAAACTAGTTTTCCAAAACCTTTTTCTCTTTCTCTTTAAATAAACTCAAGTGAACTTTGATATAAAAGAGTATTGAAAATTTAGTGAACCTCAGCTTTTTGTATTAGTTTTCTAGCTAAACAGAAACATTATCTGGCCAGCCATGACCTCATATACATATGTACTATACATATATGAATATTATAAACTATTCAAATGATGCTTTCACATTAAAAACACATTTAACGCTTCACTTAATTAAACATAGTCAAAGCACAAAAGTTCACACATTTTAACATCAAATATTCAATACAATGTTTAATATTTCTTTTACTTTTAAGTGTTTCTAGTTTAATAGTATTGTCATTTTCATGTGAGTTAAGTATAACATCAGCACTGTATCAGCTATTCTTAAATGAGATCTTTGCTGTATAGTTATTTTGTACGTGTTTTATAGGTAAATTGTAAAATAATTATATAATTTGTTTTATGATATTTATCAAAAATGTTTGTCGGATTCAGCTGTATCTTCTATTATTGAAAGGGATCTTTGTTTGATAGTATATTAGTACTGTTGTATAGGTAAATTGTAAAAGAATTTATAATTATATAATTTCGAAAATATTCGATCGTAAATGAAATTCTACTTTCCTCTCTTGAAAGATAGTTTTGGCACATTATGTCATTATTAACAAAAGTTTCCTCTCAAATAATGCTTAAAAACAGCATAAATAAGAAAAATTACAAAATATTGTCTTTAATATTGTCGTGTAAATTTGTTGTCTTAGCTAATTCGTAGCTACGGAGCTCCATTGTTCTAAACTTTTTCCTCTAGAGGCAGCCGGTTTAACCTAATAAAACTCATTGTTAAGCGAAGCGAGAAGAAGAGAAAACAATATTGTAGAATCGATGAATGAAACTTCCATAATCCTAAACCTCATCATCTTCGGAGTTGCCACGAGCGGCGCGAACCAATCGCATCACAGTGAAGCCAGTGCGAATTGCTGCAAAAATGTTTTCAATTTTCAGTCGAAATCAACTTTGAATGCAAAAAAGTACGGCATGCAAAACATTCTATGAAAAAAAACTCATCTCTTCACTGCATGAATATGAATTATTACTGAATTATATTTAATATTATTGAATTAATTTGTATAGCAAAAAATCTTATGATGTCACTCGTTAAATAATAAAACTTATAAAATAACAAATTTACAATCGGCAGCAAAATATTTACGATAATAGCAAAACGTAATTTGTGATTGGAAAAATAAAGAAGTAAAAAGCAATGTCCATCGCTATAGGAATCAGGATTGTAGAAATCGTTAAGTAAAACATTTTAAACCCAACACGAAAAACTCAATACTGTAATTAACAGATAGAGAAAATCCCATAGAGAATAAATTCACATTTAATAAAATCACAATATTCACAATCATTCTATAAACAAGCATGCCAACAGATATTGACAATTAATCTCAAAATCAAGTGTCAAATTATCCTAATTTCAGTTCAATAGTTCAGACAACCGATTTGAATGCTGTAAAAATGTTAAGATCTTTAGTTGAAAGTGAAGTTAAATGACAAAGATTATAAAATAATAATTACAATGCTTACCGCCATCAGCAATATATTGGGCATCTTTAGCTTTTGCACACTGATAACAACATGTAATACACCAAACTATATATGCTATAAAAAAAATAAGCATGACTATGCCAAATGCAGACTCAAAGACTTCGATGTCCATTTTAAAACTACACTTCAAATCAAACGAATTCTTTTTAACTACGTTATCTCAGCACGAGGCACAAAATACAACTGTTGCAATCTCAAATTGCAATTCGTGTTGATCAATAGGGGAAAAATCCAAATAGATCAGCTATTCATAATGATCTCATCGTTGAGAACAAAACAACAATAGAGAGCGAGAGAGAAAGATAGAGAGCAAGATAGCAAGATTCTCAGAAGTCATTCAAACTTGTTTACAACAGACTCATTTTAGAAAATGCAGCTTAGAAAATAATTGATATATCGTTTTTTAACATGAAAATACATTTATTAAATAACATTACAATATCACTATTAATCTCTAACAAAACAGATATTGAAATATCCAAAATCACAGTTTAAATTCTTATTTTTAGCAATAGTTCAGACAACCGATTTGAATGCTGTAAAAATGTGAAGATCTTCAGTTGAAAGTGAAGTTAAACACATGACTTTAAAAGATCATATAAAAATATATAATAATTACAATGCTTACCGCCATCAGCAATATATCGGGCATCTTTAGCTTTTGCACACTGATAACAGCATGCAATACCCCAAACTATATGTGCTATAAGAAAAATAAGCATGACTATGCCAAATCCAGCCTCAAAGACTTCGATGTCCATTTTAAAACTGCACTTCAAATCAAACGAATTCTTTTTGGACAACGTTAGCTCAGCACGAGGAAACAAACACAACTGTTGCAATCTCAAATTGCAATTTGATCAATAGGGGGAAAAATCCAAACAGATCAATTAATCATAACGATCTCAAGTTAAGCTTAATGCATTTATAATGCTAATTTGTGCAGCAGCGTTGAGAACAAAACAACAACAGAGAAAGAGAGAGAGAGAGAGCAAAATAGCAAAAACTCAGAAGTCATTCAAACTGGTTTATTACAGACTCATTTTAGAAAATGCAGCTTAGAAAATAATTGATATATCTGCTTTTCACAGAATTAATAATAATAATAATTATAATAATTCTATCAATCGATGCATACTTAGGATTTACTTATAACTTTATATTACACATATGTAATATATAATTAAACATTTAATTTTATCAATCACGTAATATACAAAAGAATAAATTTATTTAAAATGCTTTAAATGCAATAATTACATATTAAGTAACACTGTTTAACTTTAACTTATAGCTTTTAATTATAAAACTTAAAAGTAACTTAAAAGTATGTAAAGGGAAAAAAACCTTTGATTCATTTAAAATTGTTGTAATAAGATCTGAGACTATTAAGAGTATTAGATGCTTTAAGCAAATCTAAAAGATTAATGTTTTTAAAGAAAATTAATCGACTTAGCGCTAATTCATTCGAATTTACAAATGCACTTTGCAGTCACGATCGAATCAAGCAAAGATTGAAAACAATACAAAACTTGCTATGCAAGCATTAAAATGAATAAAAAAGTGTACTAAAATTGTACTAAAATTTTACTAATTGAGAGGAATTGTCTACATTTTCAAAAACAAGTTTCAACGCATATTCTTTAAATTAAGCAGCACTAAAAAGATAACGACATAGCTGAAATGTTTTTGCCAACAATTTCAATAAAATATATAAATAGTTTTTGAGTGTCCATAGCACATGTTGACCAAATATGATTATGCCATTACAATCACTTTTGCTGAGCAACTTTTTAAGACTAAAATATTAATTTTAGATTAATTCATTATTTAAGATGATTGTAAAAGAATTCACGCTGTATCCAAATTACTTATATTATTTGTTCCTGAGCATTTACAATAAAAAGTATAACCTAATCAGTCTTCTGTTTATATGCATTAAAGCATTAAAGCATTGGCAGCTATTCGAGAGTGTTTACAAAATGCCTGAATTTTAATGTATGTTCTTAGCATATAATATTATGGCGATTCCCAAAGCTAAATACAATTGGAACCCATCGATGCACCATCACAGCCACAATCCGATGAAGCTGAGATAACTTCAGCTGCCACTTCTATAACAGAAAGGGCAAAATCAGCTTCAGCTTGATAGGAATCATTGTTGGAAGTATCAGCTGGCTCCAACACTGTGTCCGTTTCTGGAAGTATAATGACGATCTTAAGTGAAAACACTTCATAAAGAAGTTTAAAATTTCAAAAATGCATATCTACGGCATCGTGGAGTCTTCGCTTTTATTTCTCGACACTTGCACTTTAAAACACATTTAATTTGTGACCACAATTTTTTGTGACGTGACAATTTGTGTGAGATCAGCGGCAAACTGGTTTATTTAGAGCACAATAGATTTTTAATTATATTTATTTACTTTCGATTTGTGTTTCAGAGTCGTCATCACAATCTGCACAGCGATATACAAGGAATATTAACAGCCAAAACAATGAGAGAACCACAAAACATAGCAATATTGGGTCCATCGTTGGATAGTGTTAACAGATCTATTAAACACGTCCACTTAGCGCGAGCTCTCAGAAGCAACTGATCACATATCGAGTCTATATAATTCAATAAATCGCCTAAATTCGGTATACCGCTTTAAAAAAGTTTTTGGGAGAGAAATTTGAAATAATTTGCAAATTGCTACAAAAATAAATTAGAGCTTGAGTGGTTCTGATTTATTTGAGAATTTTGAGTACAACGAAATGTTCGCGTTGACCTTGAAAATCACTGATTTTTTAATGTTTTTATTGAAGAAGAGACAAAAAAAATATTAGAAAGGGCATAAAAATGCGCCACGTGCGTGAGAAAAAAATTCTGAGAATTTCACTCAGAAAAAGTAAAGAGCAATAAATGGCAGCCGACAAGTTCTCATTGAAATATGCACTGCTTGTTAACGCAAGCAGTGCAAAACGAATGCAAGAAGTGAAATTGGAAATTTTAAATGGTGCTTAAAGCTATCAGTTGTGAGCAGTTCATTATTTATATTGTTATTACTAAAACAAAAATTTATAATGAAAATAAGTTGGTATTATTAAAAAATGTGTTTAACTTAAGTTCTTTTCATGCACCTCTAATTTTATTAATATTGTAATATTGTCCTCACACACTCATTCAGTTTTTTCTTGTACTATTTTTTGTTTTACTACAATAACTATATTAAATATTAAAAACAATACATTTATAAAATTAATTCACTTAAGTAAAATAACAAGAAATCAACTTCAAATGCAATATTTGAAAATGACAATTTTTCAACCACAACATTTTTCTTTTCTTACATTACTAATAAAAAAGGACACTTTGTTGAACACATAAATATTTGGGTTGGATGTAAAATAGTGTTAATAATTCATTCAAAATTGTACCTAGCGTTCAAATTACTTAGACTTCCAGAATATTAATACATTCATTCATATGATATTCCTTAGAATACTTAATAAAAGTTTTATGATAAAACTAACAGAAACACGTATCCGATCCGATCGATGCCCCATCACAGCCACAATCCGAGGAATCAATGCTGGGAAGCGAATCATTATCAAGTGCCACTTCGGCAACAGTCAAGACAACATCAGCTGCCACATTTTGGGTCTCAGGAGTCGAATTTTCTGTGCCTATAAAAAGCGAGTCTTCAATGTTGAAGTATTTACTTCAAGAAGTAAGCAAGCGCTGGAGGTTGATTGTAAATCACTTTCATCACCTCTGGTATTTTAGAAGAATGCTAACTTGATGATTAACTCGATTTTGTGCGTTAGTAGTTCTAATGTCATAACACTGAAGCAGTTAAGTCTCTAGTAGTTATAGCTACTCCAATTATTTTGTTTATATTTTTTAATGTTAATAATAAAGAGCTTTCATTCGTATTCATTAGTGCGAAAGCTGAGAGCCGGCCGTCAAGAAGTTCACATTTAATTATGCACTGCTTGTCAATACAAGCGGTTTTATGCGAATGCAAGCAGTTAAATTGCCAATTCAAAATGGCATTAAAGGTTCTTCCCCGTGAATATCCGTTATCAAGAAGTTCATTATCTACATTGCAATAAGGCTATAAAGGTTATAGAAACTTGAAGCAACATAACAAGTCGTAAATATTAGTTTTTTAACAATAATTAATATTAAACATATATTGGAGTTAATAAAATAATGCATATTCATAAAACGAACCACTTCTTTCTTAAGTCCTTTACGTGTGTCTTTAATTTAATTTTTAGTTAATATTGTTTGTGGTTACCTAGCCATACTACTTTTGTAAGCGGTTGCTTTAATTTGGTACTCCCACTCATTTGGGTTTTTTCTTTCTAATATTTGATGTTTTGTTGCGATAATAAAACTAGGTACATATATAAATTAAATATTAAATATATTAAACTCAATGTTGAGTACTTTGGGGGATCAACTTTATATTCATAATTTGTGAATAAATTTTCATTCAATTCACACTTTTTGCATTTGCTCACCTCACAGGTAAACAAAGCAAAAAAATAGAAGATCCATTCATTGGAAAAAGCATTTGAATTATGGCCAATGATCATATTCATCACCACAATTTTTGCTATTATTTAAAAAGGCGAATCATGTATTTGAGCATTATAAGCAATAGCAAAAAACAATTTCTTTATCTATGCCATATTCTTAGATTAACTGTATGCCGATAATGTAATTACTTTCGGTGAAGTGATTGTGTGCATCCGGTTTTATTTTTGGGTCAGTGGCTACTTTCTAAGAACTCAACGCATTTAGGTTTGAATGTGAAATTCGATTTTTTATTAAAAATACTTTCAATTATTCAATTGTGCCCTACGCGCTATAAATACTTAAGACTATTAGAGTATTATTCAATAGAATACTATACAGAATTAGCAGCAACACGTATCCGAACTGATCGAGGCCCCATCACAGCCGCAATCCGAGGGATCAATGCTGGGAAGCGAATCATTATCAAGTGCCACATCGGCAACAGCCAAGACAACATCAGCAACCACATTTTGGGACTCAGGAGTCGGATTCTCTGGATCTATACAAAGTTGAAACTTCAATATCGAAGTATAAGAAGTGTGCGAGAGTAAATTATTTACCTCTGGTGGGTGATTGTGAATCACTTTCGTCACCACATTTTACACAAGAATAAGTGGAAAGTCCAACAGCGAATATTCCAATAAGAGAGCAAACAACAATCAATGCTGGTTCCATGCTTTGTTTTCTCTAACTGATCAATTCAATTTGTCGTAAACAACCGCACAACACGAGCGTGTTAAAGCAACTGGTACTTTAATAGAATTTCATTGAATCCCCTAACTCGATGACTAATAACCTATCACATAAAAGTTATACAACGATTATGTGCGATAGTAGTTTTAATGTCATAACATGGAAGCGGTTAAATCTGTAGTAGTAATTACTACAACTTATTTTATATTATTCTATTTATATTGTTTGTTTTTTTTGCATGACTATAACAGTTTTCATTGATATTCATTAATGCAAGAACCAACAACATAAAGATGTTCTGAATATTCCACAACAAGTATTTATAATAACGTCCAACTGATCGTTTGAACAGATGCAGCTTACAAAACTTGTAAATCAATGACTAATAGTGGACTGACACAAAATAAATACACATTTTGTATAGAAATGGTTTCAAGTGTTTTTCATAATAAATAAAAAAAGGTTTCATTCCTTCGTTATTTAAATTTAATTAAAAATTTAGCTTTTATTTAAGCACTTTTCTAGCTTTTTGTAGAAATTAGTTCAAGAAATCAAGAGAAACTTTAAGATCACAATTCTTATATAGTATTTTATATTACATAGTATACATAAATTATAATTTAATAATAATCATAAAGAAATAAATTACTGAGTACAGCTTTGATGCAACTTACACTTTTTGGTATTAGGTGCACATAAATATTTTTCACAACTAAAACAGATAACAACATTAATTATAAACAAAAATAGCACAACAAATATTTCGAATTCCATATTTCGAATACTATTTGAGATCTTTTCAAAGCCAAGGCACAGTATAAGCTTGAGAAAACAACTAAAAGATATAAATTAGCTTGTGAAAGCAATCAAAAATAAAATACAATCGCTTTTTAATGAGTCAAGAAATTATTCACCGCTTTAAGATCTTATTTATAAACATGTAAGAAAGCTTCATTTTGAATAAAAGCAAATATACCGAAATAATGTACCACAAAAAATACCGAAATACACAAAATTGTATATTTAGTATATTGATATGGTAAAATACTATAGTCAAAACAACTAAGACATATTACATTCACTTGAAGATCGTTCTCTTTGAGAGTGTTCAATGATGCATTCACAAAAACAGTCTCAACCTTTAAAATTGTTCATCCTTCGAGCTGCGAATCGGCAACTGACTTTCGCATCTATTCTTAAAAGAATAAATATAACTTTAGCATTTAATCTCTTTTAGCCAGCTTTGTATTAGTACGTTTTGCAATAGAGTCCGCAAGAAAGTTATTTCTGGACACATGTCCTCCAATTGATCGATCTATCACCAAACGTCAAAATGCTATGAGTTTAAAATAGCCACTGATATCGGGAGTCGTATTTATAGAATCAAACTATGACGACTTTTGCACTAATACTGCGTCATTGTTTCTTGTATTTAATCTTTAGCCTCTTTAAAAAGAAATGTAAGTTTCTCGAAAGCGAAATACGATCTAGCCATGTCCGTCCGCCTGTCTGTCTGTCCGTCTGTTTATATGAACACCTAGATATCAGAGACTTTAAGAGATAGAGCTATAATTTTTTTTGACAGCATTAGTTATGCTTGCATGCAGATCAAGTTTGTTTCAAATTTTTCTCACGCGCACTTTCGCCTCCGCAAATCGACAATAATCAAATAACAAAGGTAACTTTAAAGCTATAGAAAAAAACACCGCATTAGCTTTCTTACTTGTTAGATTCTGAATTCGGATTCTAGCGTAAGAAAATTGTTTAAATTTAAAAAACTCACAATAAAAAGAGCACTTCATACCACAAATAAGAATTTCATCACATACTCGTATATTCAAACTGTTGTAGAGATAGATTTTATTAAATTATACATATCTCTCATAAGTTGCAAATTTAACAGCGATACTTTGTTTAAAAGGGCCATATTTTGCGAGACTTTTCCTTTTGCACTATTTTGGCTCTTAGGACATCACCAATTGTAAAGCCTCTTGCCCGATCGCCAAATTCGCTGTCCATTTCTAAGAAATTTTGATTAGTAGTTAGGAAGTAGCTTAAATTGGCTGCTCATTCTATATTACCTATTGGTTCAGCTTGTGAAAGATAAATCGCACACATAGTAAATGCAAGCATTGCAACAAACTCCCACATTACAACACACAGCATTTTTAGTATATTGATCTGAACACTTCCAACTCTTAAAAGGAACTGAGAAAGGTGCATTGGTAGTAACATGATAAGAAGGCTATTTTACAAACTTAACTGCATTATTTACCGGATGCATTTCATATATGAATACAGTGCAATTTCTTATCTTCCTATATATAAGAAAATAATTTAATCAGAATTCTTTTTTTGGTACAAATTCGAGTAATCACACACCTTACTTACAATGTTTTATATTACATCCAGATGACCAACCAAGATAAGAGACAAATAATGATAAAAGCAAGGCACAATCAAGTAAGAAAGTGATCGACTGTGAAATACCCACAAGCTAAACTCAAAACAGTGTGGTATTATTATTAAAATTCACCAAACTAATATACCAAACAATAGAAAAACAGAAAAACAAAACTGTTATTCAGTATATCGATATACTATTATATTCAAAATATACCGAAATATACCAGATTGTCAACAAACGCATCTAAGACCCGAAACAAACTGTAAACTATAATTCTTATCTGATTGCACTACACATATTCTGTAGATTTCATTGAATGTCCCAAAAGCTAACTTTAAAATTACTCTTTGAATTAAATTCATTTGATTTGCAGGGGCTGCAGTTGGCTAGGTACATATATAACAAGAAAATTCGTTCTTTGTGGAAAATAACAAGTACTGGCGGAAAAATTATAGGTCTATCTATATCTATATGTCTATCTAATATAGACAGACAGATAAGTTATATAGTCATAAAGTTATAGTACTCTTCTATCTTTTGAGTAGCGGGTATAAAAAAATATTCTTGATTCCATTATATGTTACTATTTGATATAGTCCTATGAAATTATCAAAAATGGGTCAGTAAGTAAGGTTCGAAATTCATCATGAAATTCGTTCTCAATCTAATGCACTTTTAAACGAAAAAAAAACAAAAACAAAAGAAATGCGGTATAGAGATAATGATTTATTAACTGCATAAATCAACTAACAGTTTTCGAGAAAATAGATTTTTGGTCGTTGTCTTCGCTTTTCGAGGGCGTGGCGTATAAGCATCGTGATAATGCCAATGAGCACGATGACAAACAGACAGATCAGCACAATTGTCGAGATTTCCAGGTCCAGATCGGTGGGTTGATGTGCCATTTTTTTTGTGATTGTAATTGTTATTTATTATCTACGATTTAGTGTTGTTTACAAACTATAAATTCGAGCGAGATATTCATTTGATTAAGTAAAAATAATTCACTTTTTCCCGTGCGACTTTGCGATGTGCATTTCTTTGGCGTTGAGCGGTAAATGATTCGCAAAGGTGATCGATTTCTGGTTTTAAACTTATTTTCGGATGTGGCTTAAAAAAAAATACATAAATATGATAAGATATGAGAGAACGGGCCTTTAGCTGACGACGTCACTAAATCGAATGCTCGCCCTGATTATACAATTGCGAATTAACCCAATACGCAGTAGCCTTATAAAAAAATGGTCGCAAAGTGGACCCAAAATTTACAACTATGTTTGTGCGTCAATCGGTTTCAGATTTCTTGTGTTGCGGTCGGTTTCTTTAACTTTCGTTAACTTGTTGTTGGCCAATTAGGTTCCCTAATGGAATCTGCTTAAACCCCATTGAAACTGTCGAGTATCGCCAGTGATAATCTTTATGTGGCTCAATGTCTGCTGACGTCAACAATGATTAACGAGCACATTATTCAATTACACGTATCACGATCTTGTCCCCCTCCCCCAAATCAGTCTTTTTTGCCAAAAAACACAAACGTGTGATGATATTTTAATCAGCTTAAGGTAAGTTCCATTGAAACTCCAGCCACAAAACAAAAACAAACATAATCATATAAAAGCTCAAAATTTACAGTCGCCACAAGGAAATCAAAGTGAAAAGAGAAAATAAACAAAGAAAGAAATATGACAATATATCAAAGTCGAAATACCCTAGCAAAATTGTGCCTCCGAAATTAGGATTCGTTTAAATTTCCCCATTTGGGAAAGAAATCAAAGTGAAAGAGAAAATAAACAATAGAAAGAAATATGACATTATAACAAAGTCGAAATACCCAAGGAAAGTGAGGGAGAGTTTAGTCTCAAAAGTGAATATTCATTTAAGTTAAAAAAAAATTATAAGTATAAGTTCAATAAAATAAAAACCTAAGTTGATTAGGTTCTATCAAACATTCGCCTTACCAAATTTAAAAGACATAAAAGAGATTCTGAAAATTTCAAGTATATAACATAGAATTTCGCCATGTAACAAAAATTTCATTGAAAGCCTAAAGATGGAAATAAAAATAAATCTTAAATTAAAATTAAAATAAAAACATTCTTCATGTTTATGTGTACTGACATGTAAATAACAAAAAATGTGTTTAAAATATTATTTCCCTTTTAATGTTAATATTAAATGTCTGATATATAGTACAGGAGTTTAAAAATGTTAGAAGTATAAGAAAACCCAAATTTAATTATATTGGTAATCACTCAATTCATGTTAATGTAAAAGTAAAGAGTGTTTAAAATATTATTTCTTATTCATACAGTACAGGAGTTCAAAGACATCAGAAGTATAAGAAAATCTGAAATGAATTTGATTGTTAATCACTCAATTCAAACATTTCGCACATTTCGCAACAAGTTTATCACAAATTATATCAACTCGATCGAATTTCACAAATTTCCAACGAAAAAAAGCCAAATTTAAATGTACTTTTGTGAGTTATTATTTTGCATTTAATTTTATCTCTGTGCTAAACACTCGATCATAAGCGCCATTAATTTGAAAGAAATCTTCAAAATGTGCTTGACGTCAGTGCAAACAATCAAAAACGAAGTATGTCAAATTTCAATATGCGAACAAATTTGGACGAATTTCAATGGAAGCACTCACAATAAGTAATCATCAAATGCCCACCACAACAATGCCAATGCAAATGACACAAATAATTTATGCCACTTGAAATTGCATGTGATTAGATAGAAATACATAACAAATCGTCTACTCTATCTGAGGACATCTTATCAAGGGAAAGTTTGTAGTACAATTGTCCATTGATTAACCATTTTTTTTGTTTTTTTTTTTTTGTGTGTTTTTATAAAGATTCCACTCACTGCTGTTGATCACTGTTGTCGTCCGCAATCGCAGTCTACGCACTTGTAATACACGTAAAATCGTAATCAGCGCAATAACACAAAATATCACTAAGATCGGTATCCAAACAGCGCAATATAGATAAACCATATTGAAAGGAATTTCGCGTAAAGCTTCGGAAAGGTTCGAAAGTCTGATGTCTACTGAACATTGTTACACAAAAATAAGCTTAAATATTATATCGTTTTTGTTCTTTGATAATTATACCGAAATGCGCTATCTACAGCATGGCATATCGGCGTTCATATAAATCATAAAAGTACTCTTCAACTAAAAAAATTTGAAAATAATTTAAAACTGAATTTCTTACAAGTTTATAAGTTTTAATAATACAGAGATTTCTTAGTGTTTTTATTTTTTTATTATTATCGAGTTTTGCAGAATTTCGATCCCTGGGGACTACAAAATGAAATATATGTAAAATGCTAATCAGCGCACATAATAAAAAATTAATGATGTGGGATTTTCCAAACACATTACGTTCGGATCGCAAAATAAACCGGAAAAAAGAAAAAAATATATATTAATAGTGCTGCTGAATTACATTTAAATGTCCGATTCAATTTTAATGTAATTCTGTATCACTATAATATAAAATTAAGTATAATTCGACCAAATCCGTTAAAAGTTAAAAACAAAGTTATACATTTTCAGTACTCTGCTAATAACAATTATTGAAATATTTGTAGCATAAATCCAAAGGATTGTATTTTCGTTTTCCATTAAATTCTTTCTATTAACAAGTCATCTTATGATTAAAAAAGGATTTTCGCCCATTTCATAAAAACGTAAATTCTTTACGAAATAAAAATAATATATGAATATGATGAGTCTTAGCATGTTTCCTTTAATAGCCAGGAAAGATTAATATCTAGATTATTCTACATCGTTTTCACCACCAAAAGCATTTACTTAATCATATTACCAAAGTGTTTACTCATTTGCATTAAACTAAAATTTGTGTTTGTGAAATTTTCATACATGTATATTTTTTTCTTGACTTGACCTCTTATTGGAAATACCCATAAATTTGAGATTTAATATTATATAATGTTTGCCAAATCTCAGCGACCCTAGGCAAGAAAGGAGAATAATGAGGCGACTGCTTGACAACCGAATCGAAAATCGATGATAAGATAAAATGCGTTAATTCATTAATTATTAGTCATCCTACTGATGATAACAGACAATACATATGTATTTACTTGGACACCTAATTAAATAATGGATGTATATAAATAATGGTAAGATATACATGCATATAAAGAAGTCAAAAGAGTAATTCTGCTTTTGTTTACGAAAGAGAGTGCGTAGACAAAATATAATAAAAATAAACAACAAAGCATAAACTATACAAATGTGTTGAGGCTACAAAAAAAAAGTTGTCGCCTTACGAATTAATTTGTGAAATGGAAATCAAGTGACGCCAATGAAAGCGGTAAACGTTAATTGAAGTACAATATATATCAATAAAATAAAATATGTGTGTATGTGGATTAGTCATGAGATTATTACTGCAAACGTGCAACTTTTCAGTTGACGTCCTGCGTTATTATAATACTGTAGGCATATAACTTCTCAAGTACTACGCATGTGTGTTATTCCCCGACTTTATGTCTCTGGGGGCTGATGATGAGTCATCGTGGAATAAGATTAACTGGAATTCAACTTACTTGACAACACTGTGCCGCGGCGCTTGCTGGAACAGCAATAGCCACAGCAGCTCATGATTAGGAACGCAATCAGGAAGAACATGAAGATGCCCCAGAAATCCATGGTTAACTGTCCGTTGAGAGAGATAGGTTAGAAAATGCTATCAAAACAATTGCAGCTGTTTTGTACTCACGCTTTACAGGCAGCTGGTGGTCAACGTTTTGTTAATAATTAATGTGTAAATTCCACTTGTTGCAATACACTGCACTTGCCTTTTTTTTATTTTCTACCGAACGCGTTTACTTTTTTAAGGTTGCCACAGCGCAAGTCGAACTTAAGTTTGGCAAATTCAATTAATCAAATTCCACTTTATAATACGCGATATCTTATCAAGTTAGATTAGAGCGAGGGATTTACTAAATTTTAATCACCAACTTCTCGTTGGTTCCGGGGGCTGTGCGGCACTGCCCCAATGAAAACGAGCTTTCTGAAAGCTGCTTTACTTGAAACAGTGTGACCACAAGTCAGCTATCAATATGTACGTTTTATTGCCGATATAAATATCAAAATAATATTTTGTTAAACCTGCATAGATTGTACAAACGCAAGTCAAATTTCCGTTAAAATAATATTTTTTACATAAATGCTTTCATAAAAATAACAGCATTTATTTAATGGAATAATTTCACCAGAGTAAAACTCGAAAAATATTACAATAGCACTTCTACTAATAAGCTGAGTTTAATACTCAAAACAAATAAAATGAAGAATAGCAACGTTTATATATAATAGTTTAAGGGATACATTTTGAAGTATTTAGACCTTTTTTTAATAAAAAGAACGTGATCGAAATGGTAAAATATACCGTTTTCATATTTTTCTCATTCCACCGACTCTGGTCACACCAGTTTACCAATGCAAATTGAACAACACTCCACCGGTACGCTGTGTTTAGTCCATGCACATAAAACAGCTGTTGTATATCGATTGCTTACTACAGTATCGATTTAAAGTAAAATTAAATACAAATTTCAGTTGAACAGCAGAAAGTTCAAGGTAAATACATTATTAACAAATAAAAACAATTTGTAAATTTAATTTAATGGCAAAGTATAACAATAACAGAAGCTACACAATAAATCGATAAGTGACACGCGTTTTAGTGTTTGTTAGAAGTACTAAACACTTTATACATACTGCTTTGCCATTTTTATCATGGCGATTTCTTTTTGACATTTGACTACCACAAGGCGCACGTGTTTTTCGGGCTAGGAGCTCTGTGCTAAATTACAGTAAAATCAAAGTAATTTCCACATGAATTTTCAACAAAACTAGAAAAGAAAACTAACAAATCTATTTTTGTGTGCGCGCGTGTTTCGTGTGTTGCATTCCAAAAAAAAAAAAATTATTCCAGATGAATCCAGAGAAACTTAAGAAGTTGCAAGCACAGGTGCGCATTGGCGGCAAGGGAACCCCACGCCGCAAGAAGAAGATTGTGCACTCGACCCCGGCCACCGATGACAAGAAGTTGCAATCATCGCTGAAAAAACTATCGGTCAACACCATTCCCGGTATCGAGGAAGTGAACATCATCAAGAACGACGGCACCGTCATTCACTTCAACAACCCAAAGGCGCAGGCATCGCTGCCAACGAACACGTTCGCCATCACCGGTCATGGTGAGAACAAGACGATCTCGGAGATGCTTCCGGGCATTCTGACGCAATTGGGTCCCCAGGATATCAATCAGCTGAAGAAGATTGCTTCCGAGTTTGCCAATAAGAACAGCGCTGCTGGTGGCGCTGCCGCTGCTGCCGCCGGCGCTGCTGCTGCGGATGCTGGTGATGATGATGTCCCCGATCTGGTTGAGAACTTTGAGGAGGTTGCAATTGCTGGTGCAGCTGCTGGAGCCAAGAAAGCTGGTGAAGTTGCGGCGTCTGCCTAAACAACAATAACTACACTAGTTCAACAAACATCAACATACACACACACACATACATACATACAAAAACACACACACATACAAGCAGAGGTTGAAGCTAGTGGAGAACAGGAGAAGAGAGCCGACGACAAGCTTCGCTTCTGCTATTTTGGGGGTCATGTACAACAACAACAACAATACAAAATAAAGGCATCCAAGTGAGCGCTGAGAACAGAAAAACAACACACGTAAAATATAATAATTATATTAATATATTAAGGGTATTTTCAAACTTTAAACAAAATACTAAAAATAGTTATAGTTGGAAGCGCGCGCATTAAGCGATGGCAGAACAACAACAACAAATATGTACAAGAAAATTATGTATTTCCAAGCGATTAAAGCACGTTTCCACTACACACATACCACGTTTCCACTAACATTCTCTTTTGTTTTGCCTCCCACATAAACAACAACAAATCCCCATAGTTTATTTTACAGTTTTCAATTATATTTCCATTAATATTTATGACAGCAAAGAAAACACTCCAGTTAAAAGTCATTGCCAGTTGTGTGCGCGGGAGCAGCAGCAACCGAAGAAGTCGAAGAGAAACAAAGAGAGAGAGAGCGATTATATTTTTAGCATTAGAATTTACTTTCTCCATCTCCTTTAGAAAGCCAATGCTGAAATAGTGAAGCACCCCCCGTGTTTTTAGTGAACACCCAAACTGACAACTGCACCGCTCCTTGCTCCAGTTTCGACCCCTGCCCGCCTCCACAAAACCGAACTTTGATTTTGAATGTTCATATAACAACACGATAGTAAGAACAAAGTTGAAAGAATTGTGAATCAAAATCACACGAAATTGTACCAAAATTTGTTAAAAACACTTTTTTATAATTTGTAAACATATTTTTTTAGACTATCATACATACATCAAAACACAAAAAGAACTGTAAAAATAAAACTCATTCATATTGTAAGCATTTATTTCTGGCTTGCATAACTCATACACAACCACACAACAAACACATACGAACGCATGCTTACATGCGTGTGTTAGCCTGCGTGGTGTGTGTGTGCCCGTTTTACCATTATGCCTAGCAACGCCTTTTAGGCGTGAAAGAGTGAGAGAGGCGAGCAGTGTATGGAAGAAGCAGAAAAGCACGCGGCAGACAAAAACGAACAAAAAAAAAACTTGTTGACATTGAAATTTGGCTTTTAAGCTCGTGCAGCTGTTTGAGAAGTTTAAAGAACTTTTGTGTTAAAAAGGCAGTGAAAAGAATTAAATATTGCGTCGATTTGCATTCAATAATGTACAACTCAAGTGTACTAATGGGGGCATCGCATGGAAACGATTGCAGGCTATCAGGAAAATGTGTATATAATATAATTATAACATTTCAAAGGTGAAAAGTGTGCACATACAAATACACACACTTACATATGTATATGTATATGTTTGAATGTGGGGCTGGTTTTGTTATTTTATAATATTTGCCATGAGTCACAGTCACGCTCTTGGTGTATTTGCTAAATAAAGCCATTTTAAATGTGCGATGTGATGTTTCGCGAAATTTCTGCGGCTAGTGCTTATCAATTTTGTGCAAGGCCATAAAAATTCCACAATAACTACTGCAATAATTGCTTGAACTAATTGTATATGTATGATATGATTGGCAAACATGTGCAACCACATGTTTTATGAGATATATATTTATAGTTTCATACATTCTTGGAGCACATTTTGCGGTTTTCTTTTTGTAAACAAAGGCCACTTCCCCTTTTAATGAAATCGAAAGTTGGCGCTTGTTTTCTGACCAACGAATGTTATCGATTAGTGCCTGACAACGTTGCCACCTTGTCCCGTTGCGGTATATAATACAAAATCATTGCTAAGTACGTTATTTTATAGCGTTTGCTTAAAGATTATTTAGTAAACAACTGCATATTAAATCAAAACAAAAGTGTCGTTAAATAGCTTTTATTTAGCGCTTTTGCGTTTTGATATAGAGCGTACATTTATTTTATAATAAAGCTTGTGACTGCAGCTGAGTCTTAGTAAGGGTGTTAAAAATACTGAAATTCTTATAGCAAACAGTCTGTGCTCATATTTAATAATGAGTAAGAAAAGAGTATTGTGCAAAAATAATAATTGCTCACTTTTTAAATATTTGTATTTCAAAAAGTTGCACAAACATTGATACATCGATAAAGCAATCGATATTTATCCACCTCTATTGGACAACACTGTCCAAAACAGACAGAAAAACAAAAATTTTTACGTGGCTTGCTTGGGAACAGACGAGCATTTTAACTAATTATCCACATTTAATGTGATTTTTGGTGAATGCACCTGTGGCAAAATTCATTGTGAATAGTACAACACATAACACATAAACGCCAATAGACACCAAGAGCCAAATGAACTGTAAGTAGCAGCAAATATTGTAACTTCGGCGGGATTTTTATGCAGTTTCCCAGCAACAAAAAAAAAAAAGCTTTGCGCCTGCAACAGGAGTCACTTTGATCAAAACATCCCTTTCACTTTTAATTGCAAAGCAATTGCAAAACTCCCACGTAGCTGCTTTTCAAGTGTATGTACAATATAATTTCGAAGTGCACAAATTGCTCTCGCAGCTGATTTGCAGTTTTGTTATTCAATGGTCAACGGAAAAAGCAAAATACAAGAAAACAAAACAAAAAGCAAAAGGCGCAACATAATAAAAGAGCTGTTTGCCATAATACCCAAACACACAGACCACCATGAACATTAATAGGTATGTGTGAGTAAGTGAGTGTGTGGGCGCTAAAAATAAACAATAGAGCGAATACAGTGCAAAAACAATTTACTTTGTGTATCATTTTGTATACGTCAACAAAAAACCAAAAACAAAAAATTTGCTTACATAAACAGCCAACAAACGTAAACAATCGAAAGCGTCTCTCGTTTGACAACAAATCTTACGCACACACACACGTATGCAGAAACATATAAGCACACACACACATGCACACTGTAAGCCCCCGCTGGGCTTCCATCTTCGCTATCAGCTGTTTTTTTCTTGTTGGCCATAGAACAGCGAGCAGCGGCTACTTCCTCTTCTTCAACGGCTTCGCTGCCGACTTCGCAGTTGGCGTCGCCCGGTCTGCGTCGACTGTAACGGTTATTTCAGATTCTTTTGAAATTGCGGAGTACCCGTCCTCTTACGCTCTCTCTCTCTCTCTCTCTCTCTGTCTCTGTCGCATAATGAACTGGAACTCTCTTTTTGCTTGCGAATTTCATGCTTCACATTGCGTCAATTGCTAGCGAGTATTTCGTCAGCCAATTTCGTATAAAAGCAGTGCGCCAAGCAGCGCATCTTTTATTACACCAGAGAAATGCAAACAAACCGCATGACGATCAAGACTCAACTGCGGCTTCTAGGCATAGGATAGGTTAGGATGAAACATCTTTTGCGGTAAACACACAATTATGCTAATTATGTATGTATGTTTTGTTTTTGCTTCTATTTCGATTTAAAGAATCATCCTGCAGCATCACTCATTACACAGTCGGGAAATGATTCCAAGGATATAAAAGTCACAAACAAATTCAATTTAGTTAGACACAAACACACACACACACTCCCAATTATGAACAATATACGGAGGTCATCACCACCGCCCCCCACAAACTCGCAAGTGGGCGTGGGCGTTGGCATTAAGAGTGCACGCAGCAACATCTTCAACGTGGATGGATTGCCAACGTTGATGCAGCAGCAACTGAACATCGACTACTCCAGCATCAGGGGCAAAGATGTTCTCGTCCAGCCAACAGAGGCGCAGCTGGAGCTGCTCAAGCGGCGTCTCCTCGATCGCATCGCGGACAGCTGTGGCGAAACCATCTACGAGATTGGAGTGGGCGAAGGTGAGTTGCAGTTCATATAAAATTTTCGATTAACCCTTTAACCCTTAAAATTTAGGATAGTTGTGGAAAGTGTTTTTGCATTTTATGAAAGTTGGCTAAAAAAAAAAATTATGTATTGCATTCTTAAAAATCCTTAAATCATTGTGAAATAGACACTTAAAGCTACGTTTGGAATAGTTCACTTAAGCGATCGATAGGGAAATTTGAACATTTTTGGGAAGGGTTAATATAATTTAAATGTTTCATCATTTTTGCACTTTTCTGAATCTAAATTCCAAAGAAAACTTATTTTTCTTTGTACTCTTTTTTATTTTGAGCATATTGAATTCATTTTAAAAAAAAAAAAGTGGTTTTAATGATCTTATTTTAATATTTTGAAAAGTATTTATTTTTAAAGTAAATACATTTCTTATCTTAAATGATGTTCCAAATAAACAGGTTTATCAGAAATTTATAAGTTTTACTTAGATTGAATGCATTTTAAAGAGATTTCTTTACAAAAAAAATATGATTTTTTTTATACATTTCAAGAATTAAATACATTTTTAAATTCTTACAATCTAGAAATAAATTGTTTCGGCAATGTTTTTTTCGATCAATTGCTTTGAAAAAATAAGCCTTTAAAGAAGAAATTTAAATTAGCATATATTAATCAATTATTAATACATTTGTAATTTTATGCATTTACGCAATAATTTTTATTTCTTTTTTTATTTGCTATGATATCACTATGCAATAAAGTGACTCACAAATGCTACGAACAGGTTTTCACAAATATATTAAATTGAGTTATTTGAAAAGAAATTTTTAGATTGATTTCCTGGAAATTAATGAAATTAAGTAACAAGAATTTCGATTTAAATATTAAAATTTTGTTGGTGCTCTTTTATAAATGTTTAACATTCCTTTTATTGAATGTAAAATATCAATTAAAATAAAAGAAGGTATTTTAAATGTAGATTCTGGCAGACCTTTTAAACCGAAATTAACTTACCCAGCTATAAAGAGATCTTATCTATTTCTCTTTGAAACTTTACTTTTTAACCCAATTTCATTTATTTAACTTTAACAAGATCTTATTTATTTCTCTTTGAGTCTCTTAACTATTAAAACTTCCTTCATTATATTCAACTATTTTTAGAGAACAACATAGTGAAAATGTATAACTAAATAAAATAATAATAATAAGTAATGCATATATATAGGGAACCCTTTGAACCCAAATTTATTTTCTAACTATAACAAGATTCTATCTATTTCTCTAAGACTCTACTATTCAAACTTCCTTCATTATATTCAACTAATTTTTTTTAACCCAATTTCATTTATTTAACTATAACAAGATCTTATTTATTTCTCTATGTGACTCTTTGCTAAAAAAAAAAACTTCCTTCATTATGTTCACTTATTTCATGAATAAATAATATCTAAATGCCATCCAAGCTCTTACAAACTTTTTCGGGGAAAAACATAAATGTATTTTAAATGTAGATGCTAGAAAACCATTTTATAACAATATATAATCTATTCCTTTTTGTGACTCTTTAGTATTTAAACTTCTTTTATAATTTATTTATATATATATTTATTTATATTTAATTTTTTCTTTTCTATTTATAAAAACTAACGCTTTAATACCATTTAATCTCTAACAAACTTCTTTAGAGGAAAACATAGTGAAAATATACAATTTTATAATAAAAACTAAATTTAAATTTTAAATTCTCCTTCTAGATGGCAGCGACTGCGGACTGAATGCCGAGCAATTTGAGGCTTCTGTGGAGACGCTGCGTCAGCTGGCGAATGCCATTGATGCTGACATGGTAAAGCTACGCGAGCGACCCTCGGAGAAGGGCAAAATCGGACAGTTTCTGCTGCGCAAGCACATCGAGACCACCGACTTCATGGAGATAAGGTAAGCGAGTCAACACCAACTCTATTTAGAGTAATATTTAATAAAAAGGTGACTCGCCTTTAGGGTTGCTGTGGTGGGCAATGTGGATGCGGGCAAGTCGACGCTGCTGGGCGTGCTTACGCATGGAGAACTGGACAATGGACGCGGTCATGCAAGGCAGCGATTATTCCGGCACAAGCATGAGATTGAGAGCGGACGCACCAGCTCGGTGGGCAACGATATACTCGGCTTCGATGGCATTGGCAATGTGGTGAATAAACCCGATCATGGCCATCTCGACTGGGTGAAGATCTGCGAGAAGTCGTCCAAGGTGATCACGTTCATCGATTTGGCCGGCCACGAGCGCTACCTGAAGACCACAGTGTTTGGCATGACGGGACACGCGCCAGACTTTGGCATGCTGATGGTAAAAACAGTCGGAAAGAACTCTTAAAAGTATTTTACTTAAGAGTGAATCTCTTATAGATTGGCGCCAATGCTGGCATCATAGGCATGACCAAAGAGCATCTGGGACTCGCCTTGGCACTGGCTGTGCCCGTCTTTGTGGTCGTCACCAAGATCGACATGTGTCCCCCGAATGTGCTGCAGGATAATATGAAGCTGCTCTTCAAGATGCTCAAATCGCAGGGATGCCGCAAAGTGCCGGTTGTGGTGCGCAGCCAGGACGATGTGGTGCTAAGTGCAACGAATTTCGTTAGCGAACGCTTGTGTCCCATCTTCCAGGTCTCGAATGTGAATGGTGATAATCTGGAGCTGCTCAAAATGTTCCTCAATCTGTTGAGTACACGCATGGCCGGCTCCGAACATTTACCGGCCGAGTTTCAAATCGATGATGTGTACTCGGTGCCCGGCGTCGGGACCGTTGTCTCTGGCACCTGTCTGCAGGGCACGATCAAGCTGAACGACAACCTCATGCTGGGGCCGAATGCTGTGGGCAGTTTTGTGCCCATCACCATCAAGAGCATTCATCGCAAACGCATGAATGTGGAGCGTGTGCGTTGCGGCCAAACGGCGAGCTTTGCGCTCAAGAAGATCAAACGCACCTACCTCCGCAAAGGCATGGTGATGGTGTCGCCAGAGCTAAAGCCACAGGCATGCTGGGAATTCGAAGGCGAGATCCTAGTACTGCATCATCCCACAACGATCTCCGCGCGCTACCAAGCGATGGTGCACTGCGGCAGCATCCGTCAGACCGCCTCCATTGTGCACATGTCACGCGATTGTTTGCGCACCGGCGACAAAGCCCATGTGAAGTTCCGTTTCATCAAGCAGCCGGAGTACATACGCGCCGGTCAGCGTTTGGTGTTTCGGGAGGGACGCACCAAGGCGGTGGGCAACATATTGCGACCGATGCCGCATGCGGCAGCTTCGCCGTATCGCCCCAAGCCCGCTAAGATGCAGTCGCGTGCCCACAATGGCAACAACAGCGGCAGCAACAGCGCCAGCAATCAGCAGCGTCACAACGGACAGGGCTCGTCATCCTCTGCAGGAGCAGTATCCTCAGCTGTAGCTGGTGGCAGCAAGGAGGGCAGCGAGGAGAAGCCACAGAATGGAGACAGACGCGAGGGCACGCGACGGGGCGGCAAACGGAAACGCAACAATCGCAGCGGTGCAACAACAACAACTTCATCAGCTGCCGTCGCAGGAGGAGGAGCATCCATTAATGGCAATGGCATTGGCATTGGTCTGAGCAGTTCCTCCAATTCCAATCCTGTGGAGACGGCGACGACGGAGCCAATACAGAACTAACTCTGCATTAGTTGTTAAGGCGTTGAGGTTGTGTGAGGTTAGAAAAACACGTTTTTAGCAAGTATAAACTAACTTTTTAAAGAAAACTATTTTGCTACGGATAAAGAGAGACCCCAAAAATAACAACAACAACTGCAACATTTGGCTCGGAATTGTGTCGTGTAAATTTGCTTATAGTGAATAAATGTGTTTTTTGTTTTTCGTCCATGTAAAAAGCAAGAGAATGAGAGATATACTATACTATATATAAGAAGAGAAAAGAGAATTTTTCGGTAAGATCTATTTAAGCATATTGAAAATGCCAAATTAATTATGATTTTTTTGCACCTTTCATTTCACTTTCACTTTACTTTCTTTTTCATCAGAAAATTTCTAATTTTCAAATATCTAAAGTTATTACGTTGAAACGTATTTAAATTACACAATAAATTCAAAGTTTGACAAACTCTAAACCTATTTGTACTTTATGTGGAATGTTTAAATTAAAAATACATTCGATTTGCCGTGAAAATTTGTTTTTATATATATATTCCTACAGCTATTTAGTCATCATGCTATTAACAAATAATTTAGTTTTTCTTCTGATTCTTCAGCTGCTGCTTCACACCTTCAATCTCCTGTCTCACATTGTTCTTAAACATATTCACGAATGATCTGTAAAAAGGAATTTTGATTTAATATATTGAAGGTTGTAAATTTTAAATCAGAGCTGCAAATTGATGGGAATTCTTTTAGAGATTTTAATGAATTTAAATTGAATAGATTAATAAAATAAGTATTTCGAAAGTGAACTTTAGGAATAGTTATTGAAATGAATTAAAGAGTATGGAAACTGAACTAAAAAAGATAGATAACAGGAAAAAGGATAAACGTAAAGAAATGTGAACCAAATTGTTAAAAAAATAAGTATTTATTTGTAAGTGAAATAAGAGTATGAAACTATAAGGATTAAAAACTGAATCGTTTCATTATTAAAAAACTTATCAGGAAAAAGGATAGATAAGACCTGAACGATGGAAGTTAATTTTTCTAGAGCTCCCTCTTGGTTCACTTCATGTTTACTATTACAAATGGAAAGTAAATTAGATTCACTAACCATATAGTATATATATACTCCACATCTTAAAGCGAAGTTATATCACTTTTTACTATCTACACGCTTAGTGTTAAGATAGATCTTTAAAATAACATATTAGCTAAGGAACCGGTTCACTGAATCAAAACAGTTCATAGTTCCCATACAAACACAGTCTAAAAGTTCTCTCATAGTTTTGCAGCCCTGATTTAAAACACTTTGTCGCACTCACTTGAATCGCTCGGGCGTCATCTCGTGTAATCCCTGCTCTCTGGCCAAGCTCTTGGTGCGATACATGAGGGAGACAACCACTTGGGCAGCTCGGCGCATGGGATAGCTGTCGGCCATGCGCTGGATGAGCTGCTCATTGTTGGCCAGATAGCGCATCAGCAGACGAAACACCATCTTCACAAGAACGACCACAACAACTATTGGCACACGAAATCGGTTAGAACTCGGTGTCCTTGTATTTGCGTATCAGTTGCTGTTTAAGTTTCAGTTGATTGCGCAACAGTTCCAGGCGCTGCAGTTGCTCCTCCTTGTTGTAATCGATGCCAGGCAGCTGCTTGATTTGTTCACGCGCTGACTCGAAACGCTTCTGCAGCTCAAAGATCTACGTAGGCAAAATAATGAGCGTTATTTTCATCTCTACATTGTTGAAAGCAATGCCTACCTTGTGATTGCAGTCTTGGGATTCGCGTAGCTTCACTGCGTTCTCGAGGGGATCCTTTTCCACACTGCGAAAATGAATTGCGAGATTATATAAGTGTTGGTGTTGGCCAATTGGATTTTTTCACTAAATTAATTTCGTATGCTGCGCAAATTGTCGACGAAAACAAAAACACAAAGAGCGACAGGAGTTTGTTGCACTCACACTCATATGACTTGCATCTCTTTCGCCCACCTGTCGACAACAAATGGCAATCGACGACCAAACAATAACAACAAAAAACTCACCAGCGCACAATGTCGTAGATGAGCGGCAAAATTTCGATATCAAGTTGATCGACTGTCAAGGGGCCGGCGGCGCCGTTACCGTTTGATGTTTGTGTCTCTTGGGAGACGGTTGTTGTTGCTGTTGCGTTTGGTTCGAAGGGAGAATTTGATGTTTGCACTAAACCGTCAGCAGTCAGTGTGGGTTTTCTGTCCTCAATTTGATTATTTGGCGATAATTCCATTATATTTATGTGTTTTTTTTTTGCAAATTCGCTGCTTGTTCTCTTTTTTGGTTTTAGAGAGCGGAGCAGCGTGACCATATGTTGTATTTAAAAATATACTATTTGCCTCTACAAAAATTATACCATTCTTAACATTATTTGCGTGTTGAAAGTCTCTTTACAAATTCGACCCTTTTAAGAAAATTCCTTTCCTTTTATCTTGCTTTTATTAAACCAATTTTGTAATTTGTATTTATAAAAACAAATATTGGATTTTAAGTGAATATGTTACAATATTTGTGATAAATGGTCACTTCCTGAGTAACCTTTGATTGCGTTATCGATATGTTTTATCAATACATTTATAAGTAGTGTTGTAAAATTGCCATTTATTTAACTGACATTCAAGTTTAGCGCGCCGTGAAAATTTCAATTAGAGGTCGACCTTAATTGTCCGAGCAAAAACTATGCGCTAATTTTGATTTATTTCCGAAACGGGTCTTTTTATTTATCTCATCGTTTATCATATTCATTTGGCATTTTCACGTTTCATTCAGTCAAGCCTTTCTTACACACGAGTCCCAGGTTCTTACGTCTCGCAATTTATTTATTTAATTGACACAATAAAATTGATGAATGACTGTTAAAAGAATAAAACTCTCAATATTGTGTTAATTATTATAAATTAGCAAACGGCATTTTTCGACAATCGCTAATGAACTCCACTAAAAATTGTTCATGGCAAATTAATTTAGACCAAAAACGAAAATGCCATAAAAGTATGCAAGTTAAGAGAGGGGCATGTAACAAAAGAAAAAAAAAACAACACAAATTGTACAATTTGATTGCAACGAATGGCGTCGTCTTTGACTTTCGTTGTGCAAAATAAATTAATTTCACTTGAAACCTTGCTATTGATGGCAATTTAAAAACAATTGAGACATATTTAATTCGTCTTCTCTCTCATTGCCATCAATTGAAGAAATGTACAACGAAAGCATTAAAAACCTAACTTCAAGCCTTTTAAAACAATGTATATATTTTTTACATTTTTTTTTTGTCGTCGCATTTATTGATTGAATGCCATTTTTTGAGTCAAAGTCAGACCAGCGAATTCTTCCGAAAATTGCCTTTGTCAATTAAACTTTCAATTAACAACTTGAACGCGAGCGGCTTATGAATGAAAACCATATACAAAATACAATACCACACAAAAAAAAATGTCAAAGCTAGCTAATAATTAATGTGAATTAAATTGTCGCACAATTTTGTGAAGAACATTAGCAAATTTTCAGCATTCTATAAAATTTTTAATTTTATTACAGTTTTTAATTAGTCTCGGTCTAGTTAAGTAGAGTTGGCAACTTAAGAAGCACTTGCGCATCCCAAGACATTTGGCCCTCAAATGCCATTTGACATACAATAATATAAATAACAATATTTTCGGTTGCAGAGAGAGCAAAAAACGTCAATGGCTCCCACGCAAACGAAGCCCAGGACAGGTGCAGAGGTCGCTCTTTAAGTTGTTGCTCTTAAACATGGCGATTAAACGCAACAGCTGCTACTCAACTGTTGCGCCTCTTTGTTTACTGCTGGTAGATGCAAGTCAGAGTGCAATAAATCGAGTTTGTTTATACCACCGAGCGAGAGGGACAGAGATAGACAGAGGAGCTTTGATAACTTGCAAGTGCGTAGCATATAAATTCTTCTACTGCATTCCACTATCATTTACATACAATATGCATTGACATGTATGCGTGTGCGTGAGCGTGTATAAAGAGCGCCAACTAGAGCCCCAATGCTCTTTAGCGTTGCAAGAGCGAGAGAGTTAGAGAGAGAGTATCAAACGTCAGTCAGCTGGTAAAACGCAGAGCATGAGCTAAAATTTATATTAGCGTGTGACGTGCGCTCACCAAAATCAGTACGTTTGCTTCCATCGGCTAAAACACAAGTTTTGTGCGAGTCTAAACAACCATAACAACTACAACTACAACAAGTTATTAAGCGGTCAACATCAATAACAACAACAAAATCAGCAATAACACGTCGGCGATTCTTTTGTTTATCAAGAGCAAAAAAAAAAGTGGAAAAGTTTAATTAGCGCGCTAAGCGACAACGACGCCGCCGCGGCCTAAAAAGCTTCTTGTAACGTCTCAGTCAGCAAATCGAAGGCTCTCCCAGTTTTCCTTCTTTTTATTACGTGTGCGTGTGCCAAAATACGTCATCGACGCGCGCAGCGAAAAGTGCGAAGCAACAACAACAACAACAATAACAACAGTGGCAAACGGCAGCCATTGAAAGCTTCTGAGTGGGGAGCTCACACACACACACACACACACACGCAGATAAATGTATTAAAGCATAGAAACATTTATTGTACATAAAGAGCTATTGAATTGAATTCAATTGCAACTACAAACGCGCGAGCAATCAACATAAATCGAGGAAAATTTCGCTCTGTTTGAAATAATTAATTTGTTATTGTCAACGACGACGGCGACGTCGACGACATTCACAGTGAAACGCAACAAAAGCCAAGTCAGGCGCGCAACACGTGTGTGTGAGTGAGACGACAGCAGTGGTATACACCTTACCCAGCGAGTGCAAGTGAAATACGCGTTTAATACGTAAAAAAAATACCCAACGTAGAGCACAGAAGAAAGAGAAAAACAAAAGAAGACAGAGGCAGTAATCAAAATAGCAGCAGATAAGAAAACGTGCAAAAACAGCTGAGCAGCAAAAGCAAAGTGCATCAACAATAAGAAAATAAAGCCCTTATAAATGGACACAAAGCAGCAACGGCAGCAACTATATCAACGATAGCAACAGCAATCAAAATTCAAACGCAGCGCGCGCACTTTGTTGTCAATTAGGGAAGCAGCATAACGTCAGCGTAAGCAGAAGCAGCAACGTCGCGGTCGCAGACACAGCATCCCATCAGCAACAGACAGCAGGCAATCAGCTTGATCAGCAGCAGTCGCAGCAGCGCAGTAGCAGTCGCAGTCGCAATCGCATCGTTGTTGTTCGACGTCGTCGTCGTCGTCGTTGTCCCGTTCGTTCGTAATCAGCACAGTTCAGTGTGTTGTTGTTTCGACTCGTCTCGTCTCGTTTGTAGTCGTCGTCGGCTCGATAGCTCGGCTCGGTCTTGCGTTTTGGGGCTGCTCTGCTGCTCTGTGTGTGTGTGTTTAATTCGGAAACTGAATCTGAAACTGTATCTGTAGTTTCCCGCTAACGGCGAATATTCTCACAACTCATTGATATTTTAACCTCGTGTCGTCCGTGTTGGTTGCTGCCGCTCGACCAAGGTTCTGGCCACACAAAATGCTCGTCTCTTTGGGCTTTTCGAAGCCTCGCTTCGTCGGATTAAAAGTGCTCCTATAGCGCGAAGTTAAAAACCCGGCGCAAACAACCAACAAAAAGAAAACAAACTAAGGAAACCAACAAGAATTGGCAAACAAGAGAAAAAAAATATATTAAACGATATTAAAATCAATGAACCAAAGTTAACAAACGAAATAAAAATAATATTGAATCGAGTAAATCAAACATTGCGCGCAAACAAACAACAAGAAATAAATCGACTAAACAAATAAAGCAGATCATTTTCATTTCGTGGTTGTTAATTTGATTAAACCGATAATATTATACAAAATTTGTGCAATTAGCATTATAACTCGAAAACTCGTTTTCGAAATCCAAGAAAAAAAGCAAAAAAAAAAGTTTAAACGCTACCACCAATCTCTAATAAAAACTTTATTATATTATTATTGTAGCCAACTGACCAACACGCACAAATACACTAACTTAACAACAGCAGAGATAACACAGGCAAATACTCTCTTTCGAAATTTTATCAGTTCTGTGTTGTGTTGTGTTGTGTTCACACTAATACCAATGCACCAAAGACCGAACGGCTTCTATAAATAACACGCATACAGTGACAAAAACAACAGCTGCTCTTCTCTCTTTCGTCCATGTGAGCGCGCAGCGATTAAACTTAAAGCAAAAACAGCAAAAAGCAGCAGCAGCAGCAACGAAAAATTATTAGCAAAGCTTTGCAGTGATTTTCACACTCGGCGGGGAAACAGAATAAAACAGAAACGCGTCTGGAATAGTTGTGTCTACGGTGTCTCTTGCCAAACTCGTCATTTATATATATACATATCGAGAAAAAATAATTCTTATATATTTGCGCATTAGTGTGACGAAAAAGTGTTAACAACAAGCAAAAGAGCGAGTGCGAAAGATTGTGAAAAACGCAACAGCAATATAGCAAACAAATGAACATTTTGTTTGTTAACATTTTATTAGCCATCGAGAACTCTGTGTCTTTATCATAATGTCTGCCTTGTGACAGTGCCTGAACTATCAACAACATCAACAACATAATCATCGTGTATACCGTCTATATATACACATAAATAAATATTCTATATACATATAGCGTGGAAGTCGTACAAGTGCCAAAACTATTTGGTTACCAACTAATTAGAATGTCAAATATCTGACAGCGTGCCACATACAAATAAATCATACAACAAAAAAACATTGAAATAACAACAAGAACTTTCAAGTCGTGCTTTTCAAGGAGCTTTTCCCTCAATTGATTAAAAAAAAAATTATTTCTCGCAACGGTTTCAAACATAAGTGCGCTAGAATGTTTGCATCAATCTGACAGCGGTTTAAAAGCCCCAAAAGCAAAAAACCAGATCCAGATCAACACATCCAAGGATTAATCCAATCAAGTGCTCGATCGTATCGTTCCTGTGCTCTCAAGAAAGGAGACAGTAACGAAGCAGCAGCAGCAGCGACAGCCGCGAAAAAAGGCAAAGAAAAAGACGAAAGCTTTTGAAAACTTTCAAATTTTGTGCATCCCCCAAAGTACAGAAACTTAACGATAAATGGAGAAATCTGAAATACGACTGCAACGCATGTCAAATGAATATCAATCGCAATCGAGCTATATGTATCTGCGGAACAAAATGCTGTTAAAAATTGAAAACACTCTACTTCGAAGCCATCGTCAGCGTGAGACCACTGGGATCAAGAAACTATACAATTCGTTTTTTGTGCTCTTTTAATTTTGCACGCGTTTTCCGCCCCCCTGAAGACAACGCACAACGAATTTCTTATCAATTCAAAGCAGTAATAGTTACAAAACGAAAAGATTCAAGTTGTAAAAAAAGAGAGCAAAACTCTAGATATTATTTGGTTGTTAGTTGTATCCAAAATCAAAGTGCTGTGCTAAGAACAAACAAAAAAAATATATAAAAAAAATCAAACAAAAAACAAAAAAAAAAAACAAAACTAGTGTCATTACATCTTCTTTGTTGTCATAAACAATTCTAAATAAAAATATATAAATAAATAAATAAATATATATACAAAATGTTGACCTACATAACTATAAATATATATCAAATTTAAATTACTTTATATTAACTATTTTCTACTTCGAATAATACATATTATTACCATTAATTGTTAACAACAACAACATCCATTGGAGAATCCAATTAAAAAAAATCACAATTATTAAGGGGAAAGAAGCTGCAAAAACTTGACAAAATTGCAGGCGAAAGCTGGAAGGATACACCCTAAAGACCCCGTGTTTCTTTTGATCCGGTGCGTATACGTAACGGGAATTGTGGTCGGGATACCAGCCCGAAAAAAATTTAGCAAATCGACAATTTCAATAATTTCGGTATTCAAAAATAAAGAAGTGTTTTTGGTTTTTGTGTTGTGTTCTCTGAAAAAGAAAAAAAAAGACGAATTCTAAACGTAAATTGTTTTCGTACCGAATGGCGCTTTCTTTTCTTTCGCAAAATTCCGGCCTCTTGGATTTACAAAGCATATTTGATCCACAATATTCATTGCAACAACATCAACAACAACAACAACAGCAGCAGCAGCAGCAGCAGCTACATTTAACATCACAACAACAACTACAACAATCATCACAACAACGCACTTCAACGAAATTCGATTTAAGCATCTTCAACGATTTTGACCAAATGGAATTCAACAACAATTTGAGTCGAAACCATAATCAATTTCAAAATAATAATAATAATAATAATAGTATAAATAATAATAACAGTAACCACAATTCAACTACCGCCAACAACAACAATAACAACACCATACATACGCACCAGACCAACGGTGAAAATCTGAATCAGGTAAGTTATTTGATGTAGATATCTTTAAAAAGTGTGGTAGTACCTGAGAGGGCTGTGGATATTAAGTGCAGCAGACTTTCTTTTGATATATACATATATTTAAAGTAGGTTGACGTATTTTTAAATATAAAATGCGATAGTAAATTGTGTTGCAAAATATATTTTTAAGAGAAGTTGACATACTAAAACAAATGTGGTAGTACCTCAGAGGGCTGCAAATTTGAAATGCTAAACCTTTTCATGAAAGAATGTATTTTTAATGTACATAGGCTGATATATTTTTAAATATAAAGTGCGGAAGTTAACTCTTTTGACAAAATGTAATTTTTAAGTAGGTTGGAATATTTAAAAACAATGTGGTAGTACCTTAGAGGGCTGTGAATTTTAACTGCAGCAGACAACATTTTCAATTCTTGCGAACTACATTTTTGATAATGGTTCACTTCCATTTTTAATATATACTTTTGTATTTTGAATTGCTACAGCTATACAAATTCAATTTAATTTTAATCTCGTGTTTATTTTTATCTTGATCTGAGATATGAATAGAACTCTAATCATAGCATTCATTAATCTTGCGGTGAACCTGAAAGATTGTAAAGATTGTTAAACTGATAGATATATTTTTAGCTTCCCCTAGAAATATGAATTTGGTTTTTCTTGAATTACTTTTCATGCCAGTTTAGCAATGTTTTATTGGTTTAATAGGATTCTAGTTTCAGGAGAGTTTTTTTTCTTAGTTTATAATATGATTTTGATTCAGTGCTTAATTGGAACGAAACTACATTGTGTATTTACAACAAATTAGAATAGGATATCGTATAACAAATTGACTGGCACAGACAGGTAAATAAACAAGCGAATATTACGTAAATAAATAGACTTGACAGACATTAGATAGCCACTACTTACAAACTATATCTAGACTCCTAGAATCTAGATGGGCTCTTCAAACATACTTGTGTTTGTTCGTACTTACTATATAAATAGCTTCAGACTGTCGGCTTCCATTCTCTCTCTTTCTCTCTCTCGTTTTGAGGGCTATCTTGAAAAAAAAAAAAACAATAGGTCGTCCTATTGTATGGTTTATTATTTACACTCTCTCCCGGTGCTTATCTTTCTCCGAAGCCAATAAAATGAAATCAAATATTTGAACGCACATGCGGCGTAAACAAAATATAATAAATCTCAATCTATATATGCGAAGCGAAATGCAATGAATCGATTCCGATTCGAATTTTCTTAACTCTCACCCAGAAAGCTGAGCCTTGATAGGCTCGATTCTCTCAAATGTGCGCTTAGTCTGGCGCTTCTGTATTATCAGCAAGGTTTCGGACCCCTATACCACAATTTTTTTAATGTAGACAGAAGCGATAATGTAGTCGAGACAGTGTAGACATTTTTAATTGAATAACGTGCGCTATACATTTCGAAAATGTTCAGTTTTGGAAAGTTTTCCTCAGACAATCGTCTAAAATGTTGTGTAGTTTTTAGTCGACTTACGTTTTCCGTGAATATTCGTGTGAAAATTCATGTGTATTGTGGTTTCCGTTCTAGGTCCAAAATCGTCATTTTATCAGCGGCTATCATCATCAGCATATTGGATCGGATTATGAGCAAGTGATTAACTTTGTTGACTCACCACCGAATTCTGAGGAATCTTGGACAGGTAAGGCACAGATTTCGTTTCCCCCCCGAAGTAATCCCATCGGCATCAAAAGCTAATATGTAAATGGTTAACGTTTTGATTCGGTTATTCTGCTGCAGACGCACAGTCCAAGGAATCGCCAGGACCCCAAATAATCGACGTTAGAACAATTTACTCCAACAGCGGTTCACGCAAAAGACGAATGGATTGGGACTCATTAGATATCGGTCAAAGTGAAAATTCGCCGACAACGCAAACTGGCGATTTACCCAATAAGGGGCAACAGCACGAGAAGGATAAACACAAGAGAGAGAAGCATTCAGGTAACGACGATACTATCTTTGATCTATTATCTATTACGCATGAAAACATTTTTCAAGAGTTTTGTGCCAAATTCGGCATTTATCTTATCTGTCTGACAGCTTGAAGAGTTTCAGCTTAATCGAAGTAATTTTTTGTTGTTTATCAACTGGAAGTCACTTTTCGTTTTCTATTGTGCGTAGTAAATAGTAAGATGTTTACTAGATGTGGAAAACTATCGATAGTCGGCGCCAGCGATATACGACGATAGTCAATTTTGAGCCATCGATAGTGCCATCGATTGTTCTCCACCTCTAATGTTTACTATTGTTTCCAATTTGATTTTCATTTATATTTAAAAATAAAAACACAATTATATAAAATGATGTAATAGGATTAAAATCCAAACTTTTTCCAATTTGTTAATATTCACTCTTTAATAATCTTGCAAGTTAACAATTAATCAAAAAATACATTTAAAAGCTAAGATTAGATATGAGTAATCACAGAAAATTGTGATCTACATAGAAACCAAACTTTTCATACTAAAGCGAAACTACAAAGCATGATATTTAATAATTATATAGAACAATGAATGAACTGCTTACAGAAAATAAAAGAAACAAAAAATGGAATGCTTAAGTAATGATTATAAACAATTCGAAGAGAAATGTATTTTTAACATATTGGAAAAAACTTGACTGACAGTTGCGTATTTTGACGCCATCAAAATGATGGTCAACAAAATGAGAGACACAAAAAGAGACGCAGGCAGAAAGAGAGAGAGATTGAGAGAGCTTATACTATAGTTTAGTTGAAAAAGAAGAAAATTAACAACAATTTGATAACCGGTTTTTAGGTATTTTGCGTCTGCGCAATGTGTAATTTGAAGCCGCGTTTAATTAGCGGGAGGATCTATCAATGTATCTGTTTCTGTTATCTCGATTTGTATCTGTATCTCAAGCTGTATCTCTGCATTAGATAGAGTCCAATATTGTAGTTCTGTCTGCCTTTTACAGGGCTCAAATGCACCCGATTTGTTTTTTTTTGCTCTAGTCTTGATCTTATTTTAATGTGCTAAGTGTTTCATAAAACAAAAATGAATCTGCTAATTGATTGATATCCAAGTGTGCAGCTCATAAAATTGATTTTTATTGAGCATTTCGTGATTTAACATTTAAATTTTAATTAAATAGTCGTCATACGGCCAACAAATGTGTTAGATACAAAACATTTTTTTTACTCTGTTTTTGGCTTAAAACATAGCTTAGAAATAAATGAGGAAATATAATTTGCTTGAATGAAATGTGCTTTAAAATTGTATTTATACTTTTTTTTTATAACTCTTCAACTGCAGTTCTTGTTTAGACCACGTTTTGATTCAAAGCGAACTTTGCTCTTCCAACTTGTTGTATTTATTAGCTTTGCTTTGAGGCATGTAATTAAGTTAACACATATGTGCAAGACACGGTGTTAATTAACAAGCTGCGTTTATGGGCTTTTATGATTGTAAGAAATATATAACAAAAAGAAGCTCTGGGAATTTTCCAATGCAACACGCCCCCTTCTAAGATGAAAGATCTTTCGTTTAGATACTTGACTGTACGAGTACTTGAATATTGGGTTAAAATCACGCAAAGGTCAAACAGAGTTTTGTCATTGGCCTAATTACAGTCGCAACAGTTGAGCTCAACAAATGCTGATACAGATATATGTACTATATACTAGTATATGCCTAGCCATATAATTTCAGCTCTTTACATGTAAAGCGTGTGCCATACTCACAGAAAGAGAGAGAGAGATGTAAGCTAGAGAAAAAGAGAGAGAGAGAGTCAGAGTCGGGGCCTATCGAAATGCTCGTGATGATGGCTTATCAACAAATATGAAATCAACAACGACAAATGCCCGCAGATAAGACCGCTAAATTGTCGACGTTTTGTAGAACCCGTAATTAAAGCAATTTCGTTTTTACTTCAAAACCCACTGAAAACAAAACGAAACGAAACGAAACACTCACGAAAATTGTCCGATTGTTTAATTAGTTTTTGTTTTATGTACTTTTTTCCATCCCACAATTAGTCTCTCAACTATTCAATTAATTTTTTTTAACAGCAAATAATAATTGGGCTTTAGAAATTGGGGCATACAAAAGTGCAAAAATCATTTATTTTGCTTTCTATGGTTTATATAAATTCAAATCGAAACTGAGCTAAAGCGAGGCGAGCCTATCCTCAATTTGGCATTATATTTTCTGTCGGGGTTGTGCTCTTGAAATTGAAAATCGATTGACATTTGAGCAATTACTTGAAACAATTTCCTCCTTTATTGTTGACAAATTAGCGAGCCGTGTGAACAGTCCTCCAAATTTCTAAAGTTTAACTAAAGCGTATTGAAAAATGTAAAAATTATGTGATTTTTAAAGTACCTGAAAAAATTTAAAACATATTTTATTAAGGAAATTGAATTTAAGCTTCATTCGTTTAAGAGTAAGAAAGATTTGTATTTCAAATTGTCTTTTATATAATGTTTATAGGAAATATATCTGAAAAGTCTTATTTATTAAATTATTATACTATGATAAACTGCACTTTTGCCTTTTCCTTTACTATAGATTGTTCTTAACACGTATTTTTTTTTAAAATATATATATTCAAAATTCTTCTGCCATTATATGTTTATCTAAGTTCAACATGCCCATCCTCATACACTTTACAGGGTATAAAAATAGTAACTACCGATTGTATCTGAATGAAGCGTGCTTCAGTCGAAATTATTTAATCGTCATCATTTGCGTCATCAGGCTCGCGATATGTCTGTATGAATTAATTGCCATAAATTTAAAATTTTCAATTCAATTTTCGTTTGATATATGCATGCATTCAGATCTAAGAATTGCGAATAGTTATTACAGGCAGATGTATCTTTATTAATTACTCAACAGATCATTACTCATTCGCTTTAATTAAGTTTTATTTTGTATGCTGAGAATATTTAAAAAGAAAAAATGAAAATTAAATAATCTTATGGCTATAGGGGCGTATTAGTAATATTATTTGATACGATACTATAATTAGCTGTATATACGATTTATTTATTTATTTCGTATTTAGTTATTTCTGATAAAAGAAGAGTTTGGCATTGCTGTAGTAAATGAAATGTGTAATTTCTTTTTAAACCCCAAAGATTTTCAATTTATTGAATAAGTCTAGTTTCTGAATCGCAAATGGAATTATTATTCCTTATCTTGGCGCTACATAATAGGCCGTAGTGCTGACACAAGTTCATTGTGAATAAGTAAGAAAGCTACAGTCGAGTACGTTCGATTGTGAGTTACCCGGTACCCTTAACAATAAAACCATATTTAAAAAATATACCACGAAAATACTAAAGAACTCCGAATAATATATTGGGTATATTGTTATTGTACTAAATGCAAAATATATCATAAAGTACGAAATATACTGAAGGCTATATTTGGTATATCGATATTACATTCACAATAAACATAATCAAGTTCAAACTATATCGGTATATTAATATTGTACTATATTAAAAATATACCCAAAGTACAAAAAAATATCGTTGGTATATCTGTATTATACTGCATTCAAAATATACTACATATAAAATATACCGAGGGCTATGCTTGGTATATCGATAGTGAAGTACATTCAAAATATACTAAATATAAAATATACCGAGACTAGTTTTAGTATATTGATATTGTACTACATTAAAAAATATACCATAAAAACATACCGCAGGCTATATTTGATATATTGTATTATATATATTTAATATATTATACTACATTCAGATATACCATCGAAGCAACTAAGACCTGATTATTTGGCTTAGAAAACTATCTCTTTAATAACTTTATGATTTTGAGACATATCACTTCTCTCATTTTCAGCAGGCACAAAATTATAACACCCTTTAACTCTTTGGGTAGAGGGTATACAAATATTATTATAGACTTGACTCATTCGAATACATCTTTTTCTATTGACAGTCTGAAGCTTTAGTATAAATTTTTGTTGATTTCAAAAATGTAATCGACTCAATTTTGTTGTTGTTGTTTTACAGGTCGCAGCAGCTGGAGCGACGACATAGGCTTCGATTTGAACGCAGAGTTTAATAGCAACTCATATTTGAACAAGTGAGTGCTGTGAAATATCAACAAAGAAGAAAACCGGTTATTAATATCGTTATTGCTATTATCGTTGCAGTGAGAACTTTTTATCGTTCTCCCCGAGCCTGACAGTTCTCAAACAGGAGCCGCAAACGGAGCAGCTCAAATCAAGTGGCAAGGATCAAAGCACTGCCGCTGCTTCCGCTGTGGTCAACATTGGCAAGATCGATAAATCGCCATTGGGTGATGCCAATCATTCGCCACAGCGTGTTCAGGACACGGCGACGGCTGCAACGGGCAAACATGAGTTGAACTCGGTCAACATTTGTGGCTGTGGCTCGCCGCAGGGTTCGCCAGCCGCAACGGACTTTGAACTGAATTGCAATGCCAATGGAAGTGGAAGTGGAAGTGGCGCCGAGAAAGCCAAATCGCCAGCTGGCATTGAGGTCTATGCACAGGCGTGTAAGTAAATGGATGATGAGATGCATTTCTATCTTTAAGGAATGGAATGTATTTAAATTGATTCAATTGCAGCTCGTTCGGGATTGCAGCAGCAACTGAGCGTTGTCGAGGAGGCCAAGATAGAACCATCCTCATCAAGCGGTGCCACACGTGCAGAGGATAACAAGTAAGAGATGAGCAACTAACTAGATCAGATAACTAGATAAAACAGTGACAAAATTGTGACTCACTATAGGAAAATGTGTAGGGAAATAAGTGTAGATAAATAGTACTTTGAGTAAGGCTAATGGTGTGTATAATAAGGGAATAGAATAGGGGAAAATGGAAATGCTATCGAAAATATTGTAATGTTAGATGAAACTGAAGGAAAAGTTAGCTACACTTCCTAATAGTATTAAGTGATTGCCAAATTTACTTTGTTTAAGTTTTTTCGATGGAAAGATTTAAATGTAAAGATCTTCAAACTAAAGATTTTCAACATGTTTGCTTAGCTCTTGAATTTGATTTTTATATCTTAAATAATTACATCGAGTAACTATTGTATATTATATTTATCTTCTTTAAATAAAGTAGAAAATAAAAGTACTAAGAATGAAGTTCAGTTTAAGAAGAGTAGAATTTAAATATTTCGAGCACTTTTCTCAAGGAAGATTTGTAGCGAAATTCCAAGTAGTCTTTTATATTTATTAATACGAAATATAACTGAAAAGTTGTACTTATTATACACTATATTTAACTGAACTTTTGTCTCCTTCTTTTGCTATAGATTCCAAATTGTCTTTTATATGTAGAAGAAATATATCTGGATAGTTTTAACTATTATATACTAATTAAACTGAACTTTTGTCTTATTTTGCTATAGATTCTATATATAGTATATTTGAAAAGTCTTACTTATTATATACTATATTTAACTGAACTTTTGTCTCCTCCCTTTGCTATAGATTCCAGTACATTTTGGCAGCGGCCACTTCGATTGCAACAAAGAACAATGAGGAGACTTTGACCTATCTGAATCAGGGTCAAAGCTATGAGATCAAATTGAAGAAAATTGGAGATTTATCGTTCTATCGTGATAAGATTTTGAAGGTGAGTGAAATGTCGAGCAAGAAGGAGCAAAGTTTTGGAAATGATAATAATCTGTACAAAAGTATAAATCATAACGTGTCTCAACTCGAGATTTAAATGCCTTTTATATCGTTGCTTTCTCAGTCATGTGCTGAGTTCAAACTAATTTGCGAAAAAGCGCAAGAGAAAAATTTGTGTAAATTGACTGAGTTATTGTTATGGTTGTTTCTATTAAGACTCGTTGACTGTGCAGCAGACGAGCTAGATAGGCATATAGTAATAATTATTGTGCGATGACAGCAGCGCAGTTAACGCAGACGGCGACGCAGGAAGCGACTGCGACAGCGACGGAGACAGCGACTGAGGGCAGTTATGTGCTTGACTATATTGAAATATTAAAGTTATGAGTGTGTGTGTGGATGTTAATTGATTTTAATATGCCCCAATTAAACTTAATTTGTACGCAAAACAACTTGAGGCATGCGCATCCACAGTTGACAGTTGTTTGAAAAGTATCTTGAAGAAAGCTCAAAGTGTATATTGTAAATTGTAAACTGAACTTTGTACCTTTGTGTGTTTGTTTACTGTTTTTGCAGAGCGTTATCAAAATCTGTTTCCATGAGCGTCGATTGCAGTTCATGGAACGTGAGCAGATGCAACAATGGCAACAATCACGTCCTGGCGATCGCATCATTGAAGTGGATGTTCCGCTCTCCTATGGTTTGTGTCATGTATCGCAGCCATTGAGCTCGAATTCATTGAATACGGTGGAGATCTTTTGGGATCCATTGAAGGAGGTCGGTGTTTACATCAAGGTCAATTGCATATCAACTGAATTTACACCAAAGAAGCACGGCGGCGAAAAGGGTGTTCCATTTCGATTACAAATTGAAACTTACATAGAAAATTCAACGGCAAACAACACAAACAACAGCAGCAGCAGCTCGAGCAGCAGCAGCAGCACCAGCAGCAATAGCAACAGCAGCAGCAGCAACCAACAATAACAACAATGGCAGTACAACAACTAGCAATAACAACAACAACAACACTAACAACTTAGCTATCACTTCACCCAGCACATCCGACAATCGTGCGGGAAATGGAGGCAATGGAGGCAGCAGCGGCAACATTGCCGCACTTGCCGCACTCAACGGCAAACAGGCGGTGCATGCAGCTGCCTGTCAGATTAAGGTAAGCAGCAGCAGCCGTCTTAGATTTTCACTCCTCTCGAATATTCATTCCAAAACCCATTTCGATCAACAGGTATTCAAGCTGAAGGGCGCCGATCGCAAGCATAAGCAAGATCGCGAGAAGATCCAAAAGCGTCCGCAGACCGAGCAGGAGAAATTCCAGCCCAGCTACGAGTGCACCATCATGAATGATATATCATTGGATCTGGTTGCGCCAGCGACCACAACAACCGGCTGCTACAGTCCCGAATAGTGAGTATCGATCAATTGCCTTTAATTAATTACAATCATTCTGTTGTTCGACGCTTCGCCATCAATCCCAAATCCAATCCAGCAATTGCTTTAAATTATTTTGTTATATATACATACAATAGATATAGTCAAGTATATTTAGGGACACGTTTCTCAGCTAAATAGTAAATTACAAGGCAAATTGTAGCTTCAAACTCTTTGCATAACACGAGGCGAGTTTCAAGTGCACTCCCCCTCGTATACGTAATGCATTTTGAATTCCCAATTTCTATGCCCCATTTCAACAAACATATAATATATGTATATGTATGTTAGTAGTTGTATTATTGTTTGCTTAATTCAATGCGCACTCGAACTATATATGTTAATGGAATTCTCCCGAAATGTTATGGGAAATCAAACAAATCAAAAATGAAATCACTTCGCTTTATTTGTTTTTTCTTTTCATTCGTAAATCGGTCGATGCGTTGAAAAAGAGAGCGCAAATAGACCGGAATTTTCTTTGTTTACTCTCACTGAGATTTCAGGATCTTTGCTCTCTTATCGTTTGTGAAGAGAGAGAGAGAGCGTGAGAGAGAGAGAGAGAGAGAGAGAGAAAGAGATAGTCTGGCAATGAGTTTCCCCCTCTTGTAATTTGTTTAGCTCTTGAACCGGTCTCGTTTTATATTTTTTTTGTTGCGCTGCAAAATCAATAACATACAAGACAAATTCGTAGTTATTTTTAGTACGGCTTTTAACCGGTTTTTACTACCCTGTTGTCTGTGCATTTAAATGAGGGGCTTTGAAAGTATTTATACAATATATACTTATTTCTATTAGAGATAAACTTTTGATAGTGCGCCATTGAATTTGCTATTGCTATTGTACATGAATAATACTAAGATTATTTATAGTAGATACTAATAAATAGTTAAGAAAAAGGAGTTTTGATATTATATTTTTTTATGAGATTCTTTTAAGAGTACAAATTTTATAAAAATCCATATTGTTTTAAAAGCAAAGATGTCAAAATTAAATATTATATATATAAAAAATACAACAAATTATGATTCATATTTATGGCTCAAAACAGGGTAACTTTTAGTCGTGCATTGCTTTGAATTTATCGTTTATTTGCGAAAAATTCTTTGCCTAATCAATTAGCAATATTTAAGAGCTTCGAAGGGTTGCGTTTTAACGCATACATACTAAAAGAAATTGAATTTATTATTGTAAAGCCAAAATTTGAAACCACGTGAAGCAAATGTAAAAAGCGATTTATTTGTAGCGATAGCTAATTGAATTTTGAAGGATTTTGCAGCGTCTGCCAAATTGTTTTGCTGAAGGTTAGATAACAAAAAAAAATTACCAATGACTGACTGAACAGATTTATATAAAGTTTAATCAACCGCAACAATGGATATCAAATGACAAGCTTATTGCCATATAAGCCATAAAAATCAGAGCGTAATTGAAAGAGAGAGAGAGAGAAAGGCAAGAGAGTGAAGTGAGCGCAAGTGTGTGTGAGAGTGTGTGTGTGAGAGTGTGTATGTGTGTGTGTGTATCTATATCTTGTTGACTTGATTTTGTTGGCCTTTGGAGCATTCGTGAACATGCGCTTGTATCTAAAGGATCACGCCTGTCGTTGCCACAACAAATACTATCACACAATACTGCAACGAATTTGTAATACTAAAAATAATTGCACTTTTTAGAATATTTGCATTAAATTCGTTCTCTTTTTTGCTATTTGCAGTATGAAATTGTGGCCAAATTCGCCGGTTCATATACCAAAATATGATGGAATGCTGCCATTTGCGAGCAGCGCATCACCGGCGACCAGCAGCAGTCCAATTGCCATCAATTCAGTGACATCAACAAATTCGCCAACATTGAAACTAATGGATGCCACAAATATGGTATCGCCGCAGCATGTGCCAGCGGAAATGGATGATTATGTATGTATAGACAAACACATACACACAAAGTATATGCACTAATTGGATTTTGAATTTGCTATATAGAATCAGAACATAATGCCAGAATCGATGCCAGCACAAGTGACACAATGGCTGACCCAACATCGTTTGACGGCCTATCTCAACACTTTTGCCCACTTCTCGGGCGCCGATATTTTGCGGTAAGTGAGCTTTTGTCTTAATTCCTCCAAACATAAAACTTATGCTCTCTACCTTTTTGCAGCATGTCCAAGGAGGATCTGATACAAATCTGTGGACTAGCCGATGGCATACGCATGTATAATATTCTGCGCGCTAAGTAAGTGACTGGAGTATATCAGGAAAAGAAACTTTTGCGAGGATTGCGTTTATGCAAACTTTGGCGAAAGCTCTTTAAGTTATAAAGTAGCTTTCAAAGTTCTTGTCTATGCTTTAATAAGCTTTGTTAGTATGAAACGATGTAGCCATGCGTTTATGATGTTGCAAGCTGATAGCGATAAAGCCATCAAATTTGTTACAAATACTTCTAGTTGCTTAACGCACATCAAGTTTTGTTTATGATGTATGGATTGAGTGTGATTCTGAATATTGAAACCTTCTTCTAAGAGACTGTTTTCCTTTTGATCAACTAATTAACTTTTTCTTAAGATTTATTAGCTGCTTTACGCAGATCAATTACTGGTTACTGAAACCTTCTTCTAAACGCCTGTTTTCCTTTTGATCAACTAATTAACTTTTCCTTAAGATTTGTTAGAACTACTTTCTAGCTGCTTAACGCAGATTAAGTTTAGTTTATGCTACACAGATTGAGTGGAATTCTGATTATTGAAACTTTCTTTTAAATGACTTTTGCTTTCTCAATTGTTTTCCTGTGGACCAGCTAATTACTTTTCCTTAATTTTATTATAGAAATACTTCCATTTGCTTCACGCAGAACAAGTTTTCTTTATGCTGCACAAATTGACTGCGATTCTGCCTATGAAAACCATTCGTCTAAACGATTGTTTTCCTTTTGATCAACTAATTAACTTTTCCTTAAGATTTATTAGCTGCTTTATGCAAATCAAGTTTTGTGTGTGCTACACAAATTGAGTGCGATTCTGAATATTTAATCAACTAGTTAACTTTACCTTAAGATTTGTTAGAAATACTTCTGCTGCTACTTCACGCAGGTAAAGAAATGTTGATGCAGTCCAAATTGAGTGCGTTTCTGATTATTGAAACCTTCTAAAAGACTTTTAATCAACTTATTAACTTTTCCTTAAGATTTGTTAGATATAGCTCTAGTTGCGTTACGCAGTTTTGTTTATGCTACACATCTTAAGTGTGCTTCTAATTATTGAAACTTTCATTGAACTTTGAAGTTTGCTCAATTAATTAACTTTTCCCCACTTGCTTGCAGAACAATTGCACCACGTCTGACTCTCTATGCCAGCATGGATGGCTGCAGCTTCAATGCCATCTATTTGCTCTCCAACACGGCCAAGGAGCTGCAGCAGAAGCTGTACAAGTTACCTGGTTTCTACGAGTTCATGGCCAAGGGCGGTTCAGCTGGCGCTTTGGAGAATGGGGGCAATGTGGCAGCTGCCGCAGCGCTCTACAACAATTGGGGCATGCATTCAAAGTTCTCCGGCAGCGGATCGAACATCTTCAACGAGGTGAACAAGAGTTGTGTGTACATTTCGGGACCGTCTGGCGTTCATGTCAGCGTCACCGATGAGGTGCTCAACAATGAGATCAAGGATGGCAGCCTCTATGCATTGGATGTGCAGGCCGGCAAAGTTGTATTGAAACTGATCAATAAGCAGGATAATAATTGAATGTTAACAAAACTGGTTTAGTTGTAGAAATTGCCTTTGTTAAAGTTTGCCTAGAGAATGTGAATGAATGAAAAGAGAAATCAAATGAAAAGTATAGTTTATAGCATTTAAATCACTAAACTAACTATTCAATTTATTTTACGAATAACACACACGTATTACAATTACACATCAGATATATACAAACATATACTTAGATCATATATGACGATATCATTTTCTATGTAAGTTTCAATTTGTATGAGATTTCGCGCAGCAATTTTGAGCAAGTTATAACAGAACAGAAAATCCCCTTCCCACCCCCTAAATAATATGATTTCGATATTGGAAATGCTTTTATTTAATTTTCCCCCCGTTTTTTAATTTGCTATTTTCACCCATTATTTCCCATTTCCATTCCCATTCCATTTTTCCTTTGCATAGCATTTTGTTCTTAATTTTTTTGTTTGTTTTTTTACCTAATGCTGCATATTTTATGTATTTAAGTTCTTATTATTTTATTTTCTAACATCATGCACCTACGTAAATAACGTTTATATATTTGTTTCAACTTATATATGTTATCACATAAACACCGCAACACACGATATCCGTATAAAACAGTTGCAAAACATTTGAAGTAGAAAAAAAAAAAACATAAAATACCACAAAAAAACAAAAAAAATATTAAAAACGCTAAAAAATATATATATTAATTTAGCATATGTATATATAATATAAAGCACACAACAAAAAGAAATTATGATTACCACATTCAAAGTACAGTACCACGATAAATCGAACAACAACAACAACAAACAACGAATGTCGGATGAGAGTTCAGCTAACAACCAAACAACATCTATTGTTTTTTAACTTATCCAGCTTGTCTATTGTATGTGATAGAAGCAATAAAGTGTTATCCAAGAGTGGACTGTCAAAAAAAACAGATACTGTGTTTTTATGCCAAAATGTGAAATCGAAACCAGAGTTATCGATAACGATTATTGTTCATTAGCAACTCTGACTCAATTTGGGTTTTTCCCCCTGGGGAGCTTAATCAAATTTTGTTGTACAACTTTTTTTTTCGGCAACCTTCTGTTCAAAATTAACAAGTCTAAATTAATTATGAAGATTCTTTTTGTAGTAAAAATTATAGTTTTGCTGCTGATTTGCGCACTAGGTAAAACCCATTGAAATGCAATAAGATGAGATAAAGAATAATTTTCAATTGAATGCAGGCGTCAAAGGGGATTGTCAAATTCATTCGCATATGGTTGAGGGCACAAATCGTATATTTACATATCGTGATGACAAGGGTGCTTTTCAATTGCTGCGCACAGAAACTGTGCCCAGCGGATTGACCCTTCACATGTTTTGCCAGGGCGGAGATGTGATTGAGACCCAATGTCAGGATAATGGCCAATTTACAGCACCGTTTCCCATGCGATGCTCCAATCCAATGGTGGCAACTGTGGCAGCTGTGCGGGACAATGAATGTGCCGGCCAAATGTATTCGATTGGTCATCAGATCAATGGCGTCCACTTGGAACTCTTTCGATCCTGCTACGATGCTAGAAACGGACGCGTTTTGTACGCCGAAAGCAATGTCTATTACAAGTCCTATTGTAAGCGTGAGTAGCTGATTCAATTTTCTTTACTGATTCGACTTCGATGCAGTTCCGCGTCGTCCAGGATTTGTGGACGTTACCACGGATGAGATTGTGACACCAGCCGAAGGCACATCCTATATAAAGAGCAATATTTATCATGTCTTCTGCTCCACCTTTGGCAACAATCAAAATTACTGGCCCAGTCCTTATAATTTGATCATCAATCGTGGCCATTTGGTTGCATCAGCGGATTTTCTATTTGTCGATCAAATGTCGAGCACCTTTCGTTACATCAACTTTGTGCCACAGTGTAAATCGATCAACGATGGCAACTGGGAGAAGATTGAGCGCTGGGTGCGCAGTCAAGTCCCCCGATCATCTCCATTTCGTATTAAAACTGGTGGCATCGATGTGTTAAACTTAGCCGATGTGCATGGCAACGATCGCCCAGTTTATTTGTACAACTCAAAGGTGCCAGTTCCACAATGGATCTATAAAGTGGTCAAAGATGGCGCAAGTGGCAAGACAATCTACATATTTCTTTCCTTCAACAGCGTCTTCCACACGAATCCTCCAAGTGCGCCTGACTTTTGTCAGGCTGTCTCTTGTCCATTTTATTTATGGCAAGATTCCAAAAGTGGATATATATTTTGCTGCAATCCTCAAAAATTTCCATTTTAAATCGAACAAGTGAGTAATAGTATTTTTATTTTTCATTAAAATTGATAATCATAAATTATTCACATTTATTGCTTGTCGCAAATTTGTTGAATTTGTGTTTTTATTCGGGATTTAATTGGCCGCCTCCCTAATACAAATTGTTCTTTGCATAATTTAGTATTTTTATTTAACGTTCACATGCGCATTAGGCAATCGATTAGCTTGCAAACACTATGAAAAATAGTCGATCTAGTTTGCCCAATTAATAAATAAGTTAAATGTAAAAAAAGATTATTAAATTTTTAATTCAAAATTAAAAACTTTCGTATACATTAAATGAATTTTAACTGCAAATTTAATATTTTTCGGGATGAACAGAATTCCGTATTTTCAAAATAAACCGAAATAATATACCGAAAAGATACTGAAATTTACCGAAGGTTATGTTTTCTGAAAGCAACCAAAATTTCAGCAATTATAATAATTGAAATGAACTGAAAAATATAATGTATTCTGGGATATAAATATCATATTCAGCATAACTTAAAATTTTATAGTACTATTCTCATAATTACGGGGTTTACAATGATAATATAATCAAATTCAGTGTTTACAAGGATAATGCTAACAATTTCAATTAAAATCAATGAAATATAGTCATTCAATTTATCTCTTACAAAACCAGAAATATTATTTCGAAAAATACGAAAATTTACCAAAGGCTTTGTTTTATCTAAATGCAGCCAAATTTTCAGGAACGTTAAATTCTGTTTGTTATTATTGTATCTGCCAATAACTGAAACATATTTTATATTCATGACAAATAAATATCATATTTAGATTCACCAACTTAAAATTTCTTAGTGGAGTCCTTTGTGATTCAAGGTTTGCAAGGATAGTATAACCCAAAATCAAATTCAAATAACAATAGTCATCTCAATTCTAGAATTATCATTACTTGAAGTAGTGTTATATTAATAAATAAAATTCTAACCAGAGGTAACTAACGAAATTTTATGACTTTGTTTACACAAATTCATTATTTTGATAGCTAAGACTGACTAAGACTAATACTAATAAATGATAATTGATTACTGCAAATTTCAGCTCAATTAGCTTAACGACTTTTTAATCATTTACGCAATGCGCTTTAAAAGCCTTTGGGCACCTCAAGACCCGCAACAGTCGTAACTCAGAAACTCTAACGTAATGCCGCTGAATTTCAATGGCGAAGTGGAAGTTTTTTATAAAGGACAAAAAAGGATTTTAAACTTTTACTCGATATGGCCGCAGGAAACGAGATGGCAACGTCTAATGCATAGCATACATTTCTGGCACGTTTTCAGTTTCTGGATAATGCTATTCAATCTGATATTGATGCTTCACATTGTCATTAACATTGGCAACATGAATGAGATCGTTAAGGGCTTCTTTGTGCTGGCCACTTGCATGGCTTACACCCACAAGGTGAGTTAACTTGGAGGAGATTCTTTTACTGATAAAAAAGTTCTACAATTAAGAACTAGAACCAAGAATTTTGGTATAGAAGAGTGCTGTAAAGAACATGAAAATCGTAATCTTAGAACGCAAAACTTTCGCATATTAGACCAAAGTTCTTATTAATAGAAGAAAATCTTAAAGTTTCAAGATCAAAATACTTATTGTGAGATCAGAAAAATATAACATATTTAATTGCTTTTCTTTACTATTTATTAATTTTGTTAAGATCAAAAAAACATATTCATATTTTATTGTTATTTTTATTTACTATTTATTAATTATCTTTTTATTATTAGCCGCATTCAGTTATTCAATTGTACGTTATGTTAATCATTCTACTTAATTACTTTTAACCAAGGTTTGAAACAGATCAGATCAACTCAAAGCTTCCCAAATCATATTTTCCATATTTGTTTCAGGTTTATTCCGTCAAGGTGAACAATGTGGCTTTGTTGCAACTCTTCCAGGATCTTCATGCCGCACACTTTCGACCCAAGGATGCCGAGGAGCAATCGATTTTTGTGACAGCCCGAAAACTCAGCTATGCTCTGTATAAATATTATGGCATCATTTCGGTGACGGCTTTGACAATGCTGCTGATCACTCAATATGCCATCGATAATACGCAATTGCCGTTGGCAACTTATCATCCATTTAGTGCTGAACGGGGCACTTTTGGCTACTTCTTCATGTATTGGTATCAATGCGTGGCTTTATCGTTGTCCTGCTTCATGAACATATGCTATGATTCGCTCTGCTGCTCCATGTTCATCTTCATCAAATGCCAATTGGATATTTTGGCATTGCGACTCCAGAGATTGGGCCACGATTGCGATGAGATCGTTGAGTTGCAGCTGCGAGATCAGCTCAAGCATTGCATCGAGCATTACATGAGAATTGTGGAGCTATCTGCCGATATCGAGACACTCATCTACAAGCCCATATCGTCGCAGATATTCTGCTCGGTTCTGGTGTTAACAGCCAACTTCTATGCCATGTCCTTGGTGAGTCAAGAGTGTTGTCTAAGATTTGCTCAAAGAGCATAGAAACTATTGAGTGTGGTCTATGATTTGTTTATAGAGCGTAAAAACTATTGAGTTAGCAGATTAAAATTAATTAAACTTGAAATCCATGAAATTTGGGTAGCAAAGATTAGCATCAATTTGTGATTGCATTTATATTGAAATAAATATTATTTACTGCCATATACGAAAATACTTTTTATTCTCTAACAAATATATTTTTTTTAGTGTCAAAACGTTATTCATATTTACTTTTTATATATTTCTGAAATAATATCATAATTTATAGGCTTGAAAGCAATCTTTTGTTAACGATTAAGCAATCTTTTACTTTAATCAAAAATTTAAGTGTAATTTAAAATTCATTTGAAAAGTATGCAAACATATTTCATAAAAAAATGTATCCGAACATTAAACAAAGAAATACATGTGTTGAAGAAAATCAAGAGCTGCTATTTTAGTGTGTAGTCAAAACGTTGTACGAACGAAATAGAAAAACAGAAATCTTTTAACGGAGTGTTTTGCTATGCTCTATTTTACAAAAACAATGTGCAAGCGTACAACTTACAAAAATGGAATATGCAAAAAGAAAGTATAGTAATGTATGATAGTTTTGTTTCTTTCGCTTTTTTGTTTCGGTTCTGCTATTTTAAAGTTCACAAAGCACTTAGAGATTACCGAGAGTTTTTACAAGCATCAGATGCGAAATTTTAAAGTATTTGGGCATGTGGCAACAGCGTAAAGATTCCACAATATGTTTAGAATAGTTTAACAAAGGTAGAAACAAATTTGCTCCTTAATTTTATTACTTTCTAAACTTTAAATTCTAAGCAGAAAGCAAAACGCAAAAAAGCCTTTATTTGCTCATTATCTAAGTCAAATCGTATACTTAATATTTATTTTCTTTGCTAATTTTAAATTCCAGAAAAACTTGTAGCAAAAAAGTTTATTATACATAAATTTAATTAAAACGTAAACATTTATTTTCTTTTAACTATATTTAGGAAAGTTAGGTAATTCTAAATAAATCAATTTCATATTCATTTCTAAATAAGTGTACATTTAAGTATAAATATAAGAGTATAAGTGTTCTATTAAGTGTGTATTGATTTCTCTTGCAGTTATCCGATGACAAGTTGGTTTTTCTCAAGTTTTTCATCTACCAAAGCTGCATGCTGATTCAGGTCTTCATACTCTGCTACTTTGCCGGGTAAGTTTTAAGGCAATAAACTCGTATTTATATGTTCTTGATCTATATGCAATTGTCAGTGAGATTGTGCAGCGTAGCACTGAGTTGCCCCATGAGCTTTACAAGAGCAACTGGGTGCACTGGTCGCGCTTCAATCGACGCCTGATGCTGATGTTCATGCAACGTTTGGACACCGCAATTCGCATAAGAACCTTTAATGCGAGTCACGCCTTTGACTTGGCGTTGTTCAGTTCGGTGAGTCGATAATTTTTTGCACTGTACTGCACTTTATTTACCCATAATGAGGGCGCCTCATTAGAGCTCATTATCCTGCGTTGTCCTTGCGTAGGTTGCGCCTATAAAAGCAGCCAAGCTAAAAGCTTCATCATTGAATAGTTTTTGGACTGTGTGAAGCGAAGATGAACCGCGCTGAGCACCGAGAGATAACCGCAAGTTTTTACAAGTATCAAGTGCGATATTTTGAGATTTTGGGCTTGTGGCAACTGCGTCGAGATGCCACAAAGCGTCAGCAGTTGTTGCATCAATTGCGCTATTGGCTCTTCTTGAGCATTGTGTCGATCATGTTGCTCTTTTTCGCCATACGCGTGTTGGCCAACATCGATCAGCTGGCAGTGTTAATGCAAGTGTTCTTCATGTTTGCCACCGAAATGTCTTGCATGGTCAAGTTGCTCAGCATACGATTGAGGCGCCAGCAACATGCCCAACTGCTGGATGAGATGCATTCCAGTGCATTTAGGCCAAAAACTGAAGAGGAAACGTTGGCTTTCAAGGGTGCCGCCCAGATGGCCATCAATATGCGCAATTACTATGGTGCCATGTCGCTTCTGGCAGCTGCATTGCTTTTGGTGATGCAATGTTTTGTGGACAGCAGCGCCTTGCCGCTGGTTATGTATGAGCCTTGTGATTTGGCCAATTCGAGTTGTTTCTACGCTCTCTACACGTATCTTGTGTTGTCACTGCTGCCCACTTGCTGGCTGAACATCGCCTTCGATTCCATATCACAGGCTTTCCTGAGCTTTTTGCGTGCACAGTTGGTGATGCTATCGATGCGACTGGAGAATTTGGGTGCTGCTTTAACCCCGTTGGACGATCATCGCATAGCGATCGAATTGCGGGAGTGTTGCGTTTACTATGCTCGCATTGAGCGACTCAGGGATATGGTGGATGGTTTCATTAAAATTCCCGGTTCGGTGCAATTGTTTTGCACCATTCTGGTGCTCGTTTCGAACTTCTATGAAATGTCGACGCATGCGGGCGAAACGGCTTTCATCATGAAGATTGTAACGTATCAGTTTGCAATGCTGCTGCAAATCTTCATTGTTTGCTATGCGGCCAACGAGGTCACCTATCAGAGCTCGCTTTTGGGTCATGCTCTTTACAATTCGGAGTGGACCACTTGGAACAAGGACAATCGCAAGATGTGTCTGCTGATGATGCTGCGCTTTGATGATCCGCTGTGGGTGCGCACCATAAATCATACGCAGAGTTTTAGTTTGCCTACCTTTTCATCTGTATGATTTGCAGTTGTTTTTGGCTTTATTTAATTATTAACAAATTTCATTTATTTTGCAGATTGTGAACTGTTCGTACAGTTACTTTGCATTGCTCAAGAGGGTCAACAGTTAAATGTGGCGGCTTAAACATTTTTGACAATTTCGCACGCGTTGGCAGCACTGCTTATCGAATAACGATTACTTATCGTTTTTAGTATATGATTATTTTCAGCACATTTTCAATGATTTGTAATAAATGATACAAATAAATACCACTGCACATATCATAGCGTTCAGCTCATGTTCGTTGTTCGTGTAAAATGTTTAAACGTTGCATTCACTATACTATTATTATATGGTGAGTGGTTGCAATCGATATTCGAAAGGAAACTTAAAAAATTAGTTTACATTTAAATTAATTAATCATTTTATACTCTAAATACCTTATTATTTTATTTAAATATTTAAAATAAATATTTTATTTATTTGTACATTAATTTAATGTCAATGAGAAGCATTGATGCAAAGATTACATATGTAAATGCTCATTAGCTTACATTTGCTGCATATCAACGTAGATAACATTTAATTAAATTTACAGAATTGCCAGACGTACGATTTGTTAAATAAAGAATGCAAATTGGTTTTATTTTTATTGTTAATTTAAAAAATAGTTTAAATATGAAACAGTTAAATATTTGATGTGTTGTAATTTTCAGTATTTTTTGTGGTTTCACTAATAATGCTAAATATACCAGATTCAACTTATCGATAAGACGAGTGCGCATTTTGCTACACTAAACATATCATATCGTTCAGCTGACGCTCGTTTTCGCTTTAGCGTTCGTGCTTCGTGTTAAAAGTTAAAATGTCGAAAGAAAATTCCGAAAGCAGCCCTAGCTGCCTGCATTGCAGAGTGCACGATTCAAAACAGACATTTCATGAGATCTTCGACGATGTGGGCATTGATATCGAATTGCCAAATTTACTGGCCAAGTATTTTCAATTGAGTGTCAAACCCGATCCAAAAAAACAGCAGTTGTTGTGCCTAGAGTGTGTGAATACGCTAATTCGATTCTTCGACATCGACGAACTGCAAAGAGAACAGGATGCGGCAAACGCTGCCAAGAAGGATAAGACAGTCGGTAAAAATGAAGCCAAGACCGCAAGTGAGACATCAACGCCAACTCCCGCCAGGGTTGAAGCGAAGCCTGCAAAAAAACAGACGCCACCAGCGGCTAAAGCCAAAATTGAGCCCAAAAAGGAAGTCGCTAAGTTGCCGGTCAAGCCAAAGCCTGCTCCGCCTTCGGCACTGGCTCCGACTGCAGCGCCTGCAGCTGTAACTCCTCCACAGTCAGAGGAGTCCGTTGCTGTGCGCATTAGCAAAGGAAAAACATTGACTGTGACACCAAAACGTATAGAGATCAAGCCCAAATCGAAGGCCAGTCTAGAGAAACCAGTGGGCAAGCGAGGCAGCTCCAAAGAAGCTGATGCAGGGGAACAGGAGCAGATAGGCGCACTGCTACGCGACATTTTCGGAGAGGAGAAATTGGTGGCCAAAGAAAAACTCATTGAAATAGCAGAAGCAGTGCAGCGGTCGGAGAGCATCGACAACGATGAGCAGAAACAGTTGGAGGAAAAGGTACAAGAGGAGGAGCAGCTGCTCAAGGAACCGGACAATCCAGATGCAGACGAGCTGGAGTTTCTGCTTGAGGGTAAGCCTAAATGGCCACTCACATGATTCAAGTAATATCTTAATCTATTTGTAGGTGACTCCTCGGATTTGGATGTGCCGCAATTGAAGACAGAGAAGCGCTCTTCACAAGATACAACACAATCCCAAAACGAAAGCGAAAGCGAGAATGAAACCCACAAAGTTGAGCCCTTCAACTTTGTCTTAATCAGGGAATGTGCGTAGAATTAGATATTAAATTGAAGCACAGTTCATAATAATTGATTTACCATTGCAGCCGACGACGTTGGAGATCTCTATGAATACCTTTCGACTGTGGTGAAGACCTGCTTTGAGACCTTGTCCTTTGACTGGGCCACCGTCTGTCAGCATTGCTCGCTGAAGTGCAGCAAATTTGAAACTCTGTTGAACCACATGCTGAAGTCTCATCAGCTGTCTGGGCAGCAGTTCAAGTGTCCCATTGGTGGCTGCGACAAGCAGCTGCGTGGACGCAAATTCCTGGCCATGCACTTGGTTGTAATGCACGCTCCAGTAGCTGAGTAAGTAACTACACTAATTACAGTACGATAAGACTTTCTATTTAAGTTTATTGCAATTAATACTATCGTTAATTTCGTCAAGCATCTGGTTAATAAATCTTAATAGAGTATAACTTTTTATAGTTATAAAATACAGATATAGTAGAATTTACTAATCGATATGAATGTATTTCTTTTAGAATACCAATTTATGGCAGCTGTCCGGAGTGCAACCTGACTTTCTCGAATATTTTGCAGTACAACAAACACTCTTGCGCCCATGTGATCAAAAAGCGTCGTGGCATTCGCTTGTATTGCGAAATGTGCGGCCTGGAGTTTCCCTCCTGGAAACGGTAATTTGCCTCATCATTTTGTTAGTGAACCTTACTTATTGTTAATACCTTTGCAGCTTCAACTTTCACAATCAATTCCATTTGGAGCGACATCGACCACGCGCCTGCTTTGTGTGCGATTATGCGGACAACAACATCGATGAGCTCTTTCAGCATTTGCACTACTCCCATGAACCGGAGGGTTCACTCTTTTGCGATCTGTAAGCAAGTTCGGTCAGCTCATTTAGTTCACTTTTAAACATCTTCTTCCCTTATAGCTGTGATCGCACTTTCCGTGATGCTACCATCTTTGCAGATCACAACAAATCCCATACGAATGCTACCACCAACACGTACACCTGCGGCGAGTGCAACGCTAACTTTGATACACGCGGTCGTCTCAATGGTCACATGGTAATTTATAGCTATTAAACTATATTTAGATCGTTTAGTTATGAGGTTTAAGACCAGTTGGATTTTGTTAGAATCTAAATTCGCATAAAAGGTTAAGGAAAGGCAAAATTGAGGGATCAATAGCCAAGTTTCCTCTATTCGTCTGTCTGTCAGTCCGTCTAAATAGTATTTAGTAAATACCTAAGCAATTCTGAATGTTCGTTGTTAATTATTATTCACTAGCAAATTTACATACGAGTATATTACAATAATATAATCTTATAATTTTAAAGGCACACTTGTAAATTTTAATCTTGTTTGTTAAGATTATCTTAATTTTGTATTGAAATGTGTCCGATAATATCAATATCTATATTCTATTTTATTGGACTCTCCAATCTAAACGATAAAATAGAATAGTAAAATAGCATGTTACATAACTGGTTCTATCTTTTATTACTTCCCTGCAGCGCATCACGCATGGCACTGTCATCAGTTGTGAGATGTGCAATCGCGAATTTGCCACCGAAGCCAGTTACAACGTTCACATGAAGAAACATTTGATCATCGAACGCGAAGTGCATGTATGCAACAATTGTGGTTTGCTTAGCGAGAGCAATGATAAGATGACGGTAAGTAAAAAATAACTATTCTATTACTTTTGCATTTCTAAAAGTGTTTTATTTGCAGGCTCATATCGAGAATGAGGATTCGGTTTGCTTTGGCGCCGATATCTATGTGGAACTTCTAAGAGATGCCTTCGTCTGCGAATACTGTTCCACTTACTACAAGACAAAGTCGGATTTGCGTGCTCATCGCGAATCGGGTGTGCACAAGGATGGTGTCTTCAGTTGTCAGCCGTGTGGCAAGGAGTTTAACGACATGAAATTGTATCGTCATCACATGCGCACTTATCAATTGCAGCGCGCAGATGTGGCACATCGCAAACTAGAGATTTGCCTGTACTTTATGTGTGACTATGAGGTAAACTAGTTGTTGTTTTTTATAGTTTAACAATATGTATATATTGTTGTTGCTTGCAGGATTGCATTGAGTCGTACATCAGTTGGAATTCATTGTATACACACAAGCGACGCACTCACGATCTGGCCGAGAAGCTGGATGCCAAGCCAAAGGCCGATGAATGGATCTGTCAATTTTGCCAGAAGCAGTGTCGCTCCAAAATGTCACTCTCGGTGCATGTGGCACGCAGTCACAACAACAGTGAGTTGCTGAAAGTTAGCTACAAAAAAGTTCACAGTTTAATGTTTAATTTGCTTTGCAGACAACGTTGCTTGCAAGCTGTGCAGAGCTTCTTATAAAGATGACGAGGCTTTGAAGAAGCATCATGCTTACTGGCACGAACCCGTCGAGTGTTCGTTGTGCTTCAAGGTTGTGAAGAATCGACGCAACTTTGACACACACATGAATGTGGTGCACTCGGATAACAAGCGTTATTCTTGCAGTGTTTGCCAAAAGGGTTTCTATCACAAGAGCGAAATGGAAGCGCACAAGCGAGTGAGTTAAAGATCTCTTCAAAATGTAGAAAGAACTAAATCGAATTCAATTAATTTGCAGCTGCATAATCAATCGTATAGCTGCGAGAAATGCAGCTTCATTACAAGGAGTAAGAAATCGCTGGCTGTTCATGTGCTTGGTCAGCATTTCAGACGCTTTGCCTTCGAGTGCAAGCAGTGCACTAAACGCTTTGGCCGTCAACAGGGCTTAACCAATCACATTTTGCGAGTGCATGCCACGAAATTCACATGTCGCGATTACCTCGAAGGCGGCTGCAGCAGAGCCTTCAACACATCGGCACATCTGACGGTGCATGTGCGCAAGGTGCACAACAGCAGCATTAGTGTGAGTGACGATGTTGAGGATGAGGCCGTGGATTTGCAGCCAGAGGAGGAAGTGCAGCAGGAGGAGCAAGAGCAGCAATCAACAAGAAAATCAAAGCGACAGAGAACAACACCATCTTCTCCATTGCAAAAGAAGCGTTGCGTACGTTTGAGTAACGACACTCTGATCGAATTTATAAATGCCGAATCGAAGGAGGAGGATCAGAAAAACGCTACAGACTCGGAGATCTTCGAAGAGTTGCAGGAGAGCAAAGCCAACATCTTGCCACCGAAGCGAAGGAAAAGACAGTTGTAAATTTTGCTAAAGCAGTTTATTTAGCTGTTTCTTTATTTCCGATTTGTTTTAAGTAGTTGCTACCCATAAATTGAACACAAAACTCATGTCGGTAAATGGACACACACACACATGCTCCCAAATGCCATGTCATATTTTTGATTTAATTTGTATTAATTCAAAATTTAAATATTACTTCTTTTAAATAAGTTAATTTCATTCCTATCACTTTTTCTTCTATGCGTCAACTGTCTCTGCCAACCATTTCGATTTTGTCTTTTTTTTCACTTTTGCCATTCATTTTATTTACATTTGTAATTTGTCAGTGACGCTGTTTGTTCATCCAAACTATAAAAGCTAATGCTACCAAATGTTGGGTGTATCATCCACCCTTATACATATATGTTATCATCTCTCACATAGTTGAGCTAAATTATTAGCTAAAAAAAAGAATTTAATTTGTTTTGCAAGCAATTGAAATGTTTCGTGTTAAAGCCTGTTACAGGGTATCTGCAAGTCTTGCTCTATTCAATATGTACATATTACACTAGTATTTTGTATTACGGCAGCAATTTTGATTTGATTTGATTTGATTTATTTAAGCAATTATGCATTTTGCAGTTTCTAGTTTTGGTCATTAAAACGTTCGATGAAAAAGTGCATTGAAATCAAAAAAGTTTTTACGAATGTCTCATGGATTTATGATATAACACTATAACTTGGTACATCAGAGTGTGCACTCAATGTTGAGTGCGCGCTCGTCTTACAGATATTATTATTGTAGCTATCATCATAATAATTATTATTATTATTAATATAATAGATATTACATATCGACTAACTTCAATTGCATTTTAACTAACCAGAATCTGGCGGAAGCAAATTTGATTTATTAAGCGTTGTTGTTTGGTCATTCAAACTTTGAAGATTGAGTGCGGAGCTTACCTGCAAGTAAATTAAATATTTTTTATAAACTTGTAAAGATTATACTGTAGGGGCTAATTACTTACTGGGCTAATTGGTGTTATAACAATGGCGGTGCGCGTGGCGCATTGCAGGAGAGCCGTGTCCTCAGTGGACTCATCACAGTCACCATCCGGATCGACATCAATGCCATCGGCGCCAATGTCGCTGTCAATCTCCCACGATGGGAAATGCTCCATCTCGCCTTCGCAGTTCAGATCTTCCTCCTCGAAATCCTCGTACTCATCGATAAGGATAACTAAACGAACAAATTTGTACATCATTATCATTATTTGGCATCAAATCACGATTTCACATTTTCAACTTTCAACAAAATGCAAAAAAAGTTGATGGCAAAAAAAAGATCAAAAAGGGTATTGAGAATTTTGATATAATAAATGTTGTGCTTTATTGAGAGGGGGATAACAAATGAATCTTTGGTGTGGCAAAGTGTGGCAAGTAGCATATATATACATGTATATATAGAATGTGGTATGTGGCATGTGAAGATTGTTCAAAGTTCAGGCTCGGCCTGGCTTACTTGAACTATCTGGCGGCGTTGGTTTCGCACTGGAATCCAAGGATTGTGCGCCCTCATCTGGCATATTGATGCGCTGCTCGTGTTTGCTATATGGCTCCGATGTGGATCTATGCAGGCTATATACAGGTATTTTTATTACATATATAATATGTAGAAATAAATATGAACTTACCTTAAAGTAACGCGTTTTTTAGTTCTATTCTCTAAATCAGTCATAAATACATCATTGTGCTGTTGCTTCTCAGGCGGTAGCTGATATGAGTTAAGCACGGAAGACTAGAAGACGAAGAGATAAAAGAATAATAGACAAAGAAATTTTATAAGTAAAAAACTAAATTCCTATCTTCTACTTTAATTAAATTTGAGAAAATAAAAGTTCATGAACAATAAAATAAAAATTTGTATAAATTAAAGTTAAAAATTATTTAATTCACGGAAAGTAACATACCAATTTTTATAGAAATAAAACATAATTAAAAACAAACTTTTTGTGTAAATTATACAAATTTAAAAATTAAATAGGTATTAAATTAAAATATTAATTTTTTAGGTATGTAGATGGCTGGCAGATTTTTACTGCAGCTCTTTAGCAGAGGGTTTTTTCAATGGTTTGGCATTTAAACATAGCGTACAAAAGCTAACAGCTACAACATTGTAAACTTTAATTAATAGTTTAATATAACTAAAGTAAAAATCCACTGTATGCCTATTTTTATAGAAATGAAAGTTAATAATATAAAAAATATATAATTTTTTTTAATTAAATAATTTCTAACTGAGAATATTAATTTTTGTTAAGGCTATGCTAGTGGCTGGAAGAGTTTGAGTAAAGTTTTGTAGCAGTAAGATTTTTCAATGCTTTAGCCTTAAACCACTGCATACAAAAGCTAAGAGCTACAAGTCTAAGTTTTTATATGTCAAGGGTTTGCAAAGCAAACTTGAATTAATAGTTAATTATAAATAAAGTAAGGTTTTATAAAATTTCAGTTTTAAAGAATGATTATAACTATTTAAGAAATTAGACTTTCCTAGCATTTACAATTTAGGTTGTGCCTTTAATAGCTCAGTCAGTTAATGAATAGAATTCTCTTGCTGCTTTTGAACTCACCTTAGTATTGGTCGCTGTATGCTGTGTATGCGGCATTGGTGTTTGTGTGGCAATCGCATCCGTTGTTATGGTTGCCGTCTGCGTGGAGGTCAGCGCCGTCTCATTGCTGTCCAGGCGCTCCACCGAGGAGGCCGCCGACGAGGATGCGCCGGTCGTCACCAGCTCGGGATGAACGCTGAGCGTCGCCGTTCGCTTCCACACATCGATCATGTTTTGATTGTGTGCGCTGTGATGCAGCTGGTGACTGTGACTAGGGCTAATGGAATGTATTTTGGGTTTCGGATTTGCGGGCAACGGAAGCGCTAAGAATCTATCACGATCCTCCATATAGGCCTTGATAAGAATATCCAGTTTCTCCTCAATGTCCACCACCTGCAAAGTATACCAAACTATTTATATGCGGTGGGCGTGACTTTTTAATAAATGGGTATTACTCACCTGACGCTCGACCTTAACCACACGCGAGGCTAAACTGATCTTCGAGGCATACACGTCCTTCGCCTTGGAGCCTTGTTTGCCCAGTATTTGGTCAAGTCTGTGGGGGTAAGCAGAAAATTGCAGAAAATGTATTATAAATACGCGGAAGCTCTATAAATATTATAGACTATTCAAAATCGAAATCTAAATAAACTTATAATTACTTAAAATAAATAAAACAGTATATTACCATATACCAATATAAGATACTAAAAGTGTATCCCACGCACACTCAATTGAAATATGATAATTTTTACTGCTTGGAAATGCATTTTAGAATGTCAACTGCTTATATAAATATAAAGGGATAAGAAATAATTGTTAGCTCTATAAGACATTAAGAAATAAACTTTGCGCCCATTTAATGACTTTAACTATTTGGACTTTCATTAAATATAAAACTGATGGTCAGTCTTTTTAATCTATCTTCCTTTAATGTACTGTTTATCTTCATTAAATAGACAAATATGAATATTCTTCTCGTTATTGAAGTACTTCAACAAATTAGCACTCAGTTGAAATATAAATCGATCTTCTTATTATTTTGCCAACGCTACATTTAATCCTAATAGATCATTTTGCATTCTTGTTAATTTTAAATAAATACATAAAGAACTAAACGTAACACGATTTTCTAATAGCTTCTCTTCATTTTAATATGACGTATACGCAGGGTAAACGTAATGTATTTTTTTTTTTCAGTATTATAATTTTCAAATAAAAAATATGTCCCATGATTTTCAGTACATTAACTCCTTTTCATATAAATATTGCGTATACGCAGCGTAGTCTTGATAACTAGTACTTAAGTCAAGCATTACTAATATTGCGCATACGCCACGTGAGCCTAATGTATTGCGCATAAATTAAAATAAATAAGTAAATAAGATCACTTTAAAAGCTATACTTGCTAAACCATTTAAATTTAGTATGAAAAATTACGTATACGCACCGCAAGTGCAGCATTTTGACGCGACCCAGCAGATCCACATGACCTGTAAAGGAATTAAGTTGGCAATAAATAGTATAAAAAGTTTGCTAAACTTGCGACAAATAAATTGAACGAACCCGCGGCATATTGCTCCATGACATCTTTGACATCGTACGGCTTCAAAGCCTCCTTGAACTTGCGGCGTGCAACAAAGTACTTGAGCTGCAAACGAATGAATGAATTGCTTGTAATTATAGATAGCTAAACAGATAGATGCAATTTACCTTGCGTATAAAGCGTATGGCGATCTTGTGACGATTTGTCAGCTGCGTGCAACGCGGCTCCTCATCCTCATCTGCGGGCAATTTGTGAATCAGAGAGATTGACTTGTGCGTTAGGTTTTGGTTGCTTGCTTCGCGCGGTTGTTTTGTTTTTAATTTTATTTTTAGCAGCAATTTGTTTTTGATATTTGTGTTTATTTTTTTTTTTTTCGTTTTTAGTTACATGAATGCAAGTCAAGTCAAGTCCAAAACAAATCCAACAACACACAATTAACACATTACAAGTAGCGGTTATACACACACACATACATATACAAATAAGTATATATATATATATAAATATGGAACGTACAATAAGATATTACAGATATATTAGGTTAGTCAAATGCAGTTACAGATACATTTAAATATAAGTTCACAATTTGATAATATATCAATGATGGACAGGGGCTTCAATGGGATATTTGGATTAATTGAGCATAGTTTAAGCAAGCGTTTTGTGATTGTGTGTGTGTTTAGCAGTGTGTGTGTGTGTGTGTGTGAGTGTGTGTGTGTGGGCGTTAGTGATGCAGAAACTCACTCACACGTGTCAGATGCAGTTAGAAAGACAGATTGACAGAATAAGAGATAGAGAGAGAGAGAAACTACAAAATGCAAAAAAAAAAAACATTACGTTACTAAATGCTAACAACTATGCAGTAGTTTTTTCATTTATGTACAATTCGAGCGCATGCTAATCGATGACCTGGCCTACAGCAACAGCACAGCATAACAGCTCAACAGTTGAGTTTCAAATTCCGCGCCACACGCACTTGCCACATAAAATGCGCCATGCGGCTCCGTGTCGCCGCCTCGGGGGCCTTGCAATGAGCCCGTCTCCAGAAAATGCGAGGCAGCCGCAAAAAATCGACCCGTGCGTCCCGTGCTCGGACTTCGACTCGGACTCGGACTTGGCTGTGGCTTTATCTCCGCGCCCTCCTCCTCCGGCTGCTGCTGCTGGATGTGGCCCGCCTCCAGATCGGGCGATGGCGTGACACGTGGATTACGCAGCGAGAATGTGGAGCCAAAGAAGTCGCCGTGCAGAAAACCGCAGAGCACAACGGGTATGGTCAATGTATTTGAGCTAGCCACAGCCTTGGGCTTAGCTTGTGGTTCAGCTGCAGTCGAAGTTGTTGTTGTTGTCGCAGTTGTTGTTGTTGTTGGCACTGTGCCCAAACTGGAGCTGTGCTTGCAATTGGCCAAATCAGAAGGCAACGGCGTGGACTTTGCTGTTGTCGTTGTCGTTATGTGTGAGTTAGTGAGTGAGTGCGTGTGTGTGTGTGAGAAAGCGTATTAGTCTCGGCCTGTTTTGTCCCGTAGAGAGAGAGAGAGAGTGAGGGCGGGCGGGGATAAAACGGGTGGGCCAAAAATCATATAGAGTTTCGATTTTGTTTCTGTTTTCAACCAATAACAACATCAATTCAATTCAAGTCAATTCAAGTCAATTCAATTTTAAAATGCAACCACAACATTGACACAACCACAACACTCAATATAAGGAAAATTGTTTGTCTTAAGGTGTAAAATAGTGTTTGATTTTGTTTGTTTGGAACCTCGGGCGGGACCTTGTAGACTTACCGTCTGAATTTTTAATATTTTTTAAGCAAGTGGTTTCAGCAACTGAATCTTCGCTAAAACTTGGATTCATGGATTTGCCATTTTGTACTACCTCTGAAAATGTCAAACCAGATGTTAAAGTTTTTTTTCTCTCGTTTTCTTTTTTTGTTTGTTTTTGTTTTATCTTCTCGTTAACGATTTCAATAATTTTTGTATTAAGTGCCAATCAATCAATCAATCAATCAAAGAGACACGGTAGTCTATATGGGTCGCACATAACGGTTACAATAATTTGAACAAAATTTCAAAAATAATACAAAAGAATATAAAAAGTTGAACAGCAACAACAACACACACCAGAAATTGAAAGAAAAAATTGTACTGTGTCTTGACAATCCTTTAACAAATCATATAACTACGATTATTTATTTATTTTTCTGCAACACATTCCTTCATTAAGTCAAAACTAGTAATTTATTTATATTGCATTTTGCATTTAAATATTTGGTTTATATTCTTGGGTTTAACTCTTTTTGGGGGGGAATATTTGGCAAGTGCATTGAGGGGCAAAAAACATTTAGAGTTGGATCTATGAAGGATTTCATGTATGAAAATGAGAAGGGCAAGCAATGATGTTCAACTGAAATTGGTTAATTCTATATTCATGTTAAAAATGTTTTTATTGATGTATTTTGAATGAAAGTTAAACAGGCAAATATATAGATTGATATGATGATGATCTTAAATAGATGCAAATCTCTTTGTCAAGCTTTTCTTATTACTTTTCTTTATCTCAATCAATTAACAATTTGTTTTCATTAGCTTTTCTTATATAAAAATGATTACATGCTCGCTGTTGATTACATCTTTGTTTTTTGTATCAATCTCTCAATAAAATTGTGCAATTAGTTTGCTATAGCAATTGTCATATTGCTTTAATTTATTGGCATATCTATTAATAAATTGATATTTATTGTTATTAAATTGAATGCTTTTCACTAAGGGTAGCATATAACTGACAGACAGTGACTTGCATTGAAAGGGGGTGGAATTTAAGAGATTGTTATACCATATGCTTTCAATAAATTAAGAATTCGAGTTTCTCGACATCTTTTGCATAAAAATACTATATACCTATATAAAAATATATATATATATATATTGAAAACGTATTAGTTAATTAACTAATTTTAAGAAATTGTACAAAATGTAAACACAAATATCATTATATGTTACCTGATACTTTATTTTAACTTTGTCTCTCCTATAAAGTATAGGCAAAAAAGCCTGTCAATCTGGTACATTGTGATCTCTTTGGTATTATTTTTAGTATTTTATTTCGGTAGAAATTCAAAATGGTTAGCGGAGGATATCTCAAAGTCGAGCACACTTGCCTGTAGCTTTCTTACTTGATAAGATTTCAATTATTTTCTATATGCAAAATACTTTATAATCGAGGGCTAATAAATCTTTAAATTTTATTTTCGTTAAATATATTGTAGCATAAATTTTAAATTGGTCCTATAACATTAACAATTATTTGCTTATTGTTAGTCTTTGAAATAACATAAATATCCCAATTAAGTAATATTCGTTTTCTTCTCAAATTTTATGTACTTTAAGTACATAATTTCATACATAATTTCATAGATTTCAATATCTTCATGTTTATTTCCATTTCTAATTAGCAAGCAGTGTGAATGAAATTGAATGATTAAAAAATGATTCAGTCGCGCATTTGATTGACAGCGCGAATTGTTAGAAAAATGCCTTAAAGAATTTTCGACAGATGCTTCGATGATGAAGAAGAAATGAAGAGAGAGACAGATAAAACATGCTTGGGTTAAAAGGCAAACAGGAAACGAAAAAACTTGTTATTGTCTTTTGCTTGGTTGATTTTCTCAGAAATATATTTATATGTATATTTTTTTTTTCTTTGCTCGTTATTATTTGCAGTGCGTAGTGAGATAGTAATATAGATGGCGAGAGCGAGAGAGAGAGAGAGAAAGAGTGTGTGTGCGTGTGTTTTTTTTGAGTGCAAACAGAAATTGAAAAAAGTGAAACTGTATAGGAACATTTTTGTTTTTTTTTGTGGAACATTTGCTGATTGAATTTTCAAACAAAAGTCAGCCGAAAATATAACAATAAACGAATTGGAATCAAAACGAGTAAATGAGAAAATTTGTTTGGCAATCTTTTTTGTTGTTTTTTTTTTTGTTTGCGCATTTGCAATTCAATTGCAACTCACCCAAATTCTCCACAGATGCGTTGATGTCGCGGATGGTGCGAGTGTAGCGAGTGGAGGCACGGGATGAGCCGGGTGGCTTGGACAGCGTTGAGCCATCGCCACCAGGCGTCTGGATTGTCTGGCTCTTGTGACGCCTTATCGTCGGCAGGCGGGCGACGAAGGATGTGTTGTGCTTAAAACTGGATGAGGCCCGTCTGTGGAGTATTCAATAGATATTGACGAAGAAACAAAAAAAAAAAACAAAAACAAATATTTGAACAATCAGTAAACATAAATGAGCCAAAGTAGAGCAAAATATTAAAAGATTGAAGACAAAAGAGAGAGAGATAGATAAAAGAGCGAGGGGGGTTTATTTTGTATATTTTTAATAAACAGGAGACAGTGGAGCGCAGTAAATAGAACTATGTCAGTGTGTGAGTGTGTAAGTGTGTATGTGTGTGTGTGTGTGTGTTTGTAAGTGTGCGCAGTTGTGCTTTGGGCTAGACGTGTTTTGCTTTAGAACAAATTACTTGTGACAGGTGCTGACTTAGGGGGAGGAAAAAGCTGCAATGACACCAGCTGCAAGTATGTAAGACTTAAGGAGCTTTCAGCTGCAAAAGTTGTTAAAAGCTTTGCTTAATATTTCATTTGATTTCAGTTGCTTCATTCCTAAAGCTTTCATCACTTGCTGTAAGCAACTAAAAAGTTGTCGTTTAAAGCTTTAATGTGCTTTTGCAAGTTGCTTTAAATGTGCTAACAAGTGCTGTACTATTATTAGCTCTGTTTTCATAGCTGATTAACCTTGGTATTTACAAGCACAAATAATAGTTATTCACTCGTTAAGTAAAGTAAAGTAATTACACAAAATTTTTAACTGCTGTCAGCTGGCGTCATTGTGAACTTGAGTATTTGTAAACCCACAAAAAAACAACGCTAATAATTGCATAGGACTATTACAGAAATGTGCTTTTTGCTTCAAAGTTGGTGTAATCGGTAAATAATTAGATACAAAATGGAATAAAATGGTAATTGAAAAAAAAATGCATTTAATTGTTTGATTGAACTCACATGTTAATTATTATAGTACACGTATTGAATGGTTTTTTTTTTTATATGTTTATTGTTTTTGTTTGTTTTAATTTTTTCGGGGTTTGTATTTTTGTAAACCACACAGCGGCAGCACAATGAGAATCAATTTGTATCACATTGATTAATTTAATTAATATCATTAATGCGACACACAAATTAAACAATTGGCAAAATATAGAATTTAGCATAGTTTTTTTCTTTTTGTTTCATTTTTTGGAATGGAAAATTAGCCACAGAATGGAGAGATAGATTTAGAGACACGGATAGTATGTGGACAGATAGAAATGGATGGATAGTCTGATATATATAGGGTGCATTTTGATAAGCTGCGAATTACAATCTCGATTAATGTGTGTGTTTGTTTAAATTTTTATTTTTAATGTGATTCTTTGATTTTTTTTTTGTTGGTTTTGAATGTACTTAGGAGCATTTATGCGTTTATGGCTTGGTGCTTGATAAGCAAATACCCTAGAAAAACAATAACATGAATAGCATTTGCAATTTGCATTTGAAATCAGAATACTTTTAATCTTATGTATTTTTGTTTTTTTTTTTGTTTTTAAGTTTGTATCTTATTATTTTCGTTATGAACTTTTACCTATATTCGGTTATGTTTTTTAATAATCGCTCCCAGTTTTCAGAACTGAAAAGTTTATAAAAATTATTATGAAAGAAAATGAAAGAGGTACGTAAAAAATGTACGAGTATTTTTTCAAACAAATTAAATACGCTGAAACTGAAATTGTTAATCGAGAGACGAGAGTTCTTGTGGATTATATATGTATATGTGTAAATATATAGAGTACAGGGTATATTATATATATTTTTATAGATATATTGATTAGTATGTACAGACTACTTGCTGTAGTGTATTGTACAAAACTAATTCGCTAGTTCGCTCGACATGCGCCTTTTTTTATTCGCCGTGATTAATTTTTAATTTGCAGCTGCATCTACAGCACACGTCTCTCTTTTTAACACTCATGTCTTTCTCATGTGTGTGTGTGTTTGTGTGAGTGGGTATGTATGTGTGGGAGTGTAACATTTCTACAACTAAGGAAGCTCACATGAAATAACTCCTAAAGATATTGGCAGCAATCATTTAAATTTATTTTTATAATAATAATGAAATAAAAACAATGAAATATATATTGAAATAAAAACTAAAAAAATAATCTACTTCGTAAGATTTCGAATAAGAATAAAATAAGAATTTTTTAGGTAGTATAAAACAAATATTAAAAGCAATTATAACTTTGGCATAAAATTATCTTTGGAAATCTTATTGTCTTTTAAAATAAATTTTGAATTGCTTCATTTTCTAAACTTTGTTCTAACATACTTATGTATAAAAATAAACTAAAATAGGTAAAAACAAAAATCAAATAAGAAAGCCAAAGTCTATTATGCTCGCCTGTAAAATACCCGCAACCAATTTTTAATACAACCATATTCAACAAATTTATCAATATTTTAAGCAAAATATACCGAGGCATATAATTGGTATATCGGAATTGTACCGCATTCAAAATATACCATAGAGTGCGAAATATACCAGCTTGTCAGCCAAAGAAACTAAGATTGCTGTAGGTGTTTTTGCCATACAAAAGTAAATTTTAAATAACTTTTAAAATTTTTATCTGATCGCAACCACATTTTGAAGGAATTATAAATACTTTAATTATTATTGTTAGTAGCAGAAAATGCGACTTTTTTTCAATGTTGTAAACTTTAACTAAAACAAAAAAAATTAAATAAATTACAAAGGCTTAACTGCTCAATACTAAATAAAAAGCTTAATAAAAAATAACAATTGACCAAATTTAATAAGAAGCGTAAAAGAAAATTAAATGTTTTCTCTTGTTAAATGGAGTATATTCAAATTTTAAATTTAACTAAAATCACAAATATATGAAAATATTTGATTGAAATGGAGAATTGAGCAATCTTGCTTTGCTTTAGTTGAGAGTTATTTCATGTTGTTCCACTAAATGTTATTGTTACACTCATTTTTTTCTTTTGCTGCATATCCTCGCATAAATATTTTATATACTTGTGTGTGTGCTTATTTGTGTGTGTGTGTGTGTGTGTGTGTGTGCGTGGTGATTACTTACGAGGCGGGCGGACTTGGTAGTGCCACCTGATGTATCTTCCAGGTGGCAATTGAAACGGAATGCTCATCGGCCGCATAGCAACGCCAGACGGCCTGAATGAGTGTTGCCGCCGGCTGACGACGCCGTATCATGTGCTTTTGCCGCTGCTGTTGTTGCACCTTCAACGCAAAGCCGCTGCCCAGAATGCCCTGCGGAGAAACCGAGAAACCGAGAATGATCAATGACGAGTGGCTTCCCATCCGGTTTGTGCCATCCGGATGCGGCATATTTTAACTATGCAGTAGCAGTGGCAACAGTGACTGCGCCGCAGCTGTGCAATTGCCGTTGCACTTACCGCAGGCAGCGCAAAGAAGGATATGCCCAATAGAGCACAGCAGGAGGCTATCAATTTGCCCTGCCAGGTGATGGGCACCATGTCGCCATAGCCAACGGTGCAGAGCGTAATCTGGGTCACGATTAAATAATTGAATACACAGTCAAGTTTTGTGCAGCAAAGTGTGTGTGTGGCACACAAGTTATCATATTGTACATACCACGCCCCACCAAAGCGCCTGGGCGAAATTGTTGAACTTATCGTTGACGTCCTTCTCCCACATGTAAACTAGGAATGATGCAAAGATTAGGCCTAAGAATCCAATATACATAGTAGTGATGAGCTCCTACAAAAGGAAGACAAATACATTAGATAAAAAAGTAAGAAAGATTCAGAAGAGTGTGCTTGACTGTAATACGAGATATCTGCGATACATTTTAAATAGAAGCAGAACAGTGCGAAATAAATGGTGACTAAAATAAAACTAGCGCCATCTATGTGTTGGGACCGGGACTTTTCAGCCTTTGTATTATTCTAAAACTATACCAAAATAATACAACGCAAATATACTTGAATATACCGAAGGCCATGCTTGGTATATCGATGCAACAATACATTCAAAATATACCACAGAGATCAAAATATACCAGATTTTCAGCCAAAGCAGCTAAGACCCCATTGCAATAGGCGTAATATATGTACCTATAAACGTTTTTCTTAAATAGCTTCTACTATTTCTTTCAAATTCTCAGGAATCCTCAATACTGTTGTTATTATTGTCTATACCAGAGTAGTAGCTAGCATTCCCTTCCTTTAGTTATTATATTATTTTTGTATAATATTTAAACACGTAAATAAATAAATATTGTCTATACCAATATTCGTGACTCTAGCTTTCAAATTAGGTTTGCTTTTCGATTTTTATCGATTTTCGAGGGCGTAAGTAGGCGTGGCAAAAGAATTTAATGTAAACTTGATTCTTTTGCAAACATTACAAGTGCTGTCAAAAAAATTGATTATTCTATCTCTTATAGTCACTGAGGTTTAGTTGCTTAAACGGACAGACGGACAGACAGACGGAGATTAAGAATATATAAATACTTTATGGGGATGGTGATGTTTCCTTTTGTCTTTTACAAACATTCATTTACTGCCTGCACAAAGTTCTTATAGTCTTCTACCCAATGGGTGGCGTGTATAATAAAAAGTATATATAAAATATATAGTTGATACCTGTCTATGTGCGTATACAACCGAGCCGAGCAGCTTCCAGGTGCCGCCACGTCGATCCATGCGCACCATGCGAAGTATCTGAAAGAATCGCAGGCCACGCAACGCACTTGTGGCAAACACCTGGCCAGAGGTGCCCATGCCTAATACTACAATTGAGGCTAATATGGTGATAATATCTGTAAAGTATATGTATTTAGTATGTATATTTATAATATATCTTCAATTATTCCCACCTATAATACAAAATGGTTGCTTGATGAACTTGAGTCGCCCCAGTGTTCCTTGATAGCGGGAGCGACAGCCCGAAGACCAAAGTCTCGCTCCGAACTCCATGGTGAACCAGATGACGACTATGATCTCCATGCGAAATAATATATACACAGCGTCCTCCTCGTACTCCTTGATGGTGGAAAACACGCTCAGTGCGAGGCATGTAAACACCATCAGAAAACTGCAATAGATTAAAAGAATTAAAATAGAACATGAAATATCTTAGGAATCATGAAAAGATCAAACAGACATCGATTTGATGGATAATTTATCAACAATGTTATTCGAGTTTCTAATATGATCTCAAATGCACAGCAATTCTCTCATAAACTTAAAATTATAAACTAACTATGGCGTATTACTTGGAAACTTTAGATTGACACAAATTAGGTAAATAATAATAAAATCTTATTCAATTGATTAAAATTTGGATATATTTGTACATTAAATTGTATAAAATGAATAATAATTTGTAGGAATATGTTGATGTTACTATCACAATAGTTCAAAAGTATTATACTTGTATGATTTTGGAATTAAAATCAACTAAAAAGGAAATAAATAAATAATATTGTTGTAGACAGAAAATGTACTTACTCTCTGTGAGTTAGAAAGATAAGAACAAGACGAGATTTATAGAAAGTAAATTTTGTTTAAGGAAGAGGCAATTTAGACGATCAGAAATTTGCTTCACTTTTTATTTAAATAAAATAAAATAATAGATTTTTTTAGATTTGTGATTGTTGATCTAATGATTTTTCACGCACATGAGAAGGAGTTCAAATAAAATAACAAATCAAAATTAGAAATAAAGTTATATTATTACATGATGTCATTTTTTAGTTTCTCAGCATTACAACTTAAAAACGTTTAACAAAAATTAGCTCTCAAGCTCTCAGATGACATACAATATGTAAATAAAAATGTAAATTAAATAAATACTTTTACTATGCCTTATTTTGAGTAGAATTAATAAAATTTCTTAAGAAACACAATTTTGTTGAATTTGAATATAATATTTGAGGTATCTTTAAATCTTTTCAATCATCATTGAAATAATACATTTTACCAATTTTAATGCTGGTAAACGTCAATCGAACTTAAGATCAATATTGTTTAATAGATAAACTTTTTTTTGGATCATATCACAAACTATGATAGCCAGCAATTTACAGTTTTATAAATGTTGATTTGATGGTACTATAACTTAAAGAACAACAAAAATAAAAGATACCGAGCTGTCACACTGTCAAGTGATTATAGATCAACTTATTTCTCGCAGACATCAAATCAATCAAACTGGGCGTTGATATATTAATAAATCAAAAAGTTTACATAAGAAGAAAATATTAAAGCCAGCTGACAAACTGTCGTTTATAATATGTAATTATAGATCAAATGATTTGTCATAGATATCAAATGAAACTAACTAGAAAAGAGGTGCGACAACTAGAGAATGATAGTTTTATAATAGGTAAGTCTGACAAGTACTGCAACTTAAAAAAAAACTTAAAAAAAAAGATAACAAAAGTAGCTGACAAATTGTCAAATACATTTACGTTTTTAGTAATTGCAATGTAATGAGGTAGGCTTAATGTTTGTTTTCTTACTGCAATAATAGATAGATAGTTGGTTTACTTACACCATCACATGATAGAAGATGGCATGCAGGCCCCGCGGTCGCTCCAGGAAATTGTAGAGTCGACTTTGCATCCGCCGGTAGCGCGCATCGCGGCGATGTGTGCCGCGATTATAATTGAGCGGCTTCCCTAGGAGTGACATTCGCGGTTGCAGAAATTGTTGCGATTTTGTTGGTCCCGCCGGTCTACATTTCCTACAAACAAACAAACACACACACAGACAAGATTTTAATATATGTAGATGAAAGAGGCCGAATAATAAACAAGTTCAACAAGTTGTTCTATATTGTATGTACCCCTTGAAACCTCTAATATCGTAGAATGCGTAAACATCGTTTTCGGGATCCATTGAGAATGCATTCCCCGATAACACACACTTAACTTAAACCGAACTGATAATTCAATATAGAGAGACTTTTTGTGTTTTCGGGATTTACCGACTAAGCAAAGACGTGTGTTGCGTTTGGCGTTCAAATCACAACTCGATCGACTCGTTGTGCGATTCGTATGTTAAAACCTTTTCAGCCTAGAGACTTTCCAAAAACCTCCATGTGTAAATTTGTTATTAATTATATACATAAACTGTTTTATTTCGTTTTTTTTTTTATTTTTATTTTTCTACACACCTTGCATATTTATTATGAGCGCAGACCTTTATTTGATTTGATTTTATTTCGCATTTTATTTCATTTATGTTGTTGTTGTTATTGTTTTTGATTTTTTAGTTGCACCTGACACTCGGCTAAGTCATAAAATTTTGCGACGACTTCAATTTTCGCACAATTTGTTGTTGACTTCGTTCGGCTTTCGGTTGGGAGCGTGTCATCGTGTGGGCGGGCAGCTCCTTAGTTTAGTCACGATCTCTGGAGGTTTTCGATTTTGTTGCTTTCTCGTTGCTCCAAACGTGTCAAAAGTTCTTCGTACGTCATTAACATTACGTTGAACCCGCCCCAGCCCCGACAGCAGTGATAGATAATGCAAACATAGGTGTATTACTTACCACCGAGGGGTGCGGTTGTTTTAATTGGAAAAATTGTTTTTGACAATGGAAAACTTTTAAGAGTGCTTAAAGGCTAATAAATTACATTTAGTTAGAGATAAGCAATGCTTTAAAGCCTTAGGCAGGCACTTGACCTAGTTTAAACTCATTTGCATAGCATGTGATTATCGCAGAGATCAGCTATCTCTGTTCTCAATGTGAGCTTGTCGAATCGCATACAAAATGCAGGCAATATGTTTGTCTTATCATTACAAAGCTTATATCTATAAAAAAAAACTTTTAAGCTCTTCTTTGGGTGTGCAAAGTTTTGAGTGCAGATTTTATAATAGATACCTCAAGCTATTCAAAATGCTTACAAAAATCAAAGATCTATAGAAATGCAAGCTTAATGCATCGTTCATTGAATTAAAAAGCTTTTAAGCTCTTTGTTCATTGATGAAAGCTTTAAGTGCACTGTTGAGTCCCTTTATTGTATATTATACAATTATACAATGTATTACCAGTGCGGATTAAATATATTTTAAAAACGTTTAAAATGTTAATCAATTTAACAAAAATATGTATTTCTTTAATGACAATATTTGAAAAAATTGCTGATATAGTTAATTTTAGCACTTAGAAGTTACAATTAATTAAAAAGTTAATTATTACATTTGAAATAGTCTGCGAAATATGAAACCGAATATCTTTATAGTAATGAATATTTATTAAAATTGTGGGCAATCTTATTGCCATTTAAAAGCTTAAAAGCTATTTGGCTTGCACATGGGAAAAGTGCACAATTGTGCAGTTATTACGTTAAAAGCTCTCCAGGCATGCTTAAAGCACTTTGTGTTAGCTGCGTGACGTGAAGAGTATTTTGCAGTCGCACAATTGTCATTAAGCAATCCAATTCAATTGCACAATTTCCATTGGCGATCCATTGTTTAGTAATTGTTAAAGAATGATTCAATTTTGCATTTTTATGGCACACCATTAAATTGCAATAATTTGCTAGTTTTTGCATTTATTGTTTAGCTACAAAAATTTTTGCAATAAAACTCCCCCACATGGAACTCGAAGCGCATATTGGCAATGCTAATTGTGTGTGGGATCTGAGCAAAACAAGTCTCTGGCCATCTTTCAACCAAATGACGACAGCTTTTTTCCTCGCTAACAACATTGGCAATACATCAAACGGATTGCTGCGGTCTCCTCTTTGTGTCTAATGCGAAAGCTCAATCGCTCTCTCTCTCTCTCTTTGTTTCTTTCTCTCTTTCAATGTGTTTTCTTGTTTTCACTCAGCTGTGACACGAACCGCGCGAATTCAGCTTGCCACAGAACTAAAACAAGCTCACAGATACATTTCATGAGTCACAGATATTGTATCTTATCTGCTAGTGTTTTGTTGTTATTTTGTTATTTTTTTTTTGGCATGGCGCAAAACAATTTCGTTTGTTCACAAAAAAACAAGTGTAGCAATATTTTGTTTTGTTTTTGTTTAAGTTTAATGTAATGCTTTTTTTTTTAGTCTGTAGCCTGGCTTAGGTTAAGTGGTAATTAAAATATACTTGCATATGTATGTATGTATGTGTGGGTTGTATCTGTGTTTTGGCCGTTTTTTTTAAATTTATGTACAGTAATTGGTTTTCGGAAGGCGGTAAATAATGATAATCATAAAAAGTATTTAAATGTGTGTATTATAGAGATATATTTACGAGTACTCGTATGTACTTTATATATTTATTTTTGTCTCTCTCTGTGTCTGTCTGTGTGTGTATATCCATATATGTATGTAGTTGTATATATCGGGTTTGTATCCGTCAGCTTGATACAAGATCACAAGTTGTTGTTACTGTTAGCACCCCGCTCGCTCCTGCCGCAGCTGCTGCTGCTGCTGGAGAATCGTCTTCCTCACTTCTTGGCATCGATGATGATCTCATCGCCCGACTGCAAATTGTAGCTGTACAGTCGCTTGTTGGGGAACCTCATCTCCTCCGGCCCGTGCTCTTTGTAGTCCTGATCCAGATAGTAGAGACGCATCTTATTTGGCGCCAAATTGGTGAGCTTCTCCAGCTTGATCTTCAGATCGTTGACCGTCAAATAGACGTCGACAAAGCGACTCTCGCTCACATCGTTGTACGTGAAGACGACTTTGACCCGTTTATCGGGCTTCAGATTGACATTGACCAGCGGATCGAGTTTGCCATGCACCGCCAGCAGTTCCTCATAGCGTGCAGGTCGCTCACTCTCCGGTTTGTCCATGTAGTGACGCACAAAGGCACGTTCCGCATCCACGCGTTCATCCACACTGATCTTCCCCCCGCCATTCAACATCGAAACATTCGGCAAGCGGGCAATTAACAGCTGACGACGTTCATGCTCTGTGCACTCGAGGGTCTCCCACAGGGGCCAATGCTTGACGCGCAGATTCTGCAGCTGCTCGTATTTGGCCAGCTCATCGATGTCCGCCCAGCTGTTCAGCTGAGCGCAACTCAGATTGAGCAGCTTGAGGCGTGGGAAATACTTGTGACTCTCGCTGCCGCTGGCCGAGTCCAGTTCGGCGGCCGAGTTCGCTGGATTGCTGGATTGCAGGGATTTGATGGGACATTCGGCGAGAACGAGCGACTCGAGGCTGGGAAAGAGGCGACCCAAGCGGCAAATCTCTTGCCAATGCTCGATGGGATTGCCGGTAAAGTGCAGTGTCTTAAGCTCCGGATGCGCTTGTGTTAACTTGCGACTGGCTTGGCATAGATTGCAACACGATCCCCGACTCCGTTTCCGCTTCCGTTTCGGCGGCACTTGCTTCGGTCTGTGGCACACATTGGCAGTGATTGCAGTTCTGTGACTCCAGCTCCTCCTGAGCAGCATCGAGTAGCACGGCACGATAGTTATTGAGACTGAGATGCAGCTCTTGCAACACGGGCAGATTCTGCAACAGGGCATCCACACACATCCAGTCCAGATAGGTGCCATTCAGCACCAGACTCTTGAGATTGATCGTCGGCGCCGCCTGCAGCGCACTTGCCGGACTCATCAGCTGGTTCTTGCTGAGGTTCAAGAACTCAATGCGCGGCATATGCTTGAGTATGTTGAAGACCTCCTGCCAGTCGCACAGTTTGTTCTGCGCCAAATCCAATTCCCGAACTCGCTGACATTTCTCGCGAATGCTGTCGAAATCGCCGGCGCAATCGATATCGCAATCGTTGAGCACCAGCAGCTCCGGAACACTGGTCAGCGGGGAGAGGCGGGGTATGAAGATGGCGAACTCCATGCGACCGCCGCATTTGGTAACCGTAAAGTCATTGGGCAGATCGGAACGCTTATGCAGCTCCGGCTGATTGGCGTTCTCGAATTCGCATTCGGCAAAATATTTGCGCTCGAGCGCCTCGAGCAATGAGGGCATCTTGCTTGCTCTCTCACTCTCTCGTTCTCGCTCTCTCAATTAAACGGTGTCTGTGTCGACAAATTATGTAAATTTTGTTTGTGTTTTTGTTTTTGCGTTTCACTTTTGTTTTTGTTGCTGTCTTCTCTTCGTTGCGCTTTGTTGTTGTTGCTGTTGTTGTTGGTGCTTTAGTTTGCGCGCTGACTGCGTTTGCTGCTGCGCTTTGAGCTTCGACTTTAGCAGCCAAAAAAAAAAAAGAAAAAAGCTTTTTGCTTCCAGTTGCTGTTCCTGCTGTCGTAGTTGTTGTTGTTATTGCTGTAGTTGCTGCAGTTTAAGTGGTCGCAGCTTCTGGTCGTCGCGTCTGTTACTTGCTGCTTGTACTGCAGTTACTGCGCTGCTGCTGCGCTGCTTATTGATTTTTGGAGAACTTTAGTTGCGTTTTTATTAAAAAACTTTTGTTGTAGCAACTTTTGTTGTTGTTGCGTGATGCAATTGTTTTGTGCTTATTTTGCGCAGTTTATTGCATTTGTCGATTTAAACAAATTTGCTGCGCACGTTGTCTGCGTTGCCTTTTTGTTGTTGTTGTTGCTGTTGTTGTAATTGCGCACTAATTTAACAAAATTTCGTTGTGGTTTGTTGTTGTTGTTGTCGAAACAAAGAAACACAACAAATGCGTGTGTGGGGGCCACTTGCCAGTCAGTCTACCTGCTTGCCCCTCTTTGTTTCACCTTCTCCTCCTTCTCTTTTTAATATTCCAGTCAATGGCGTTTACTACGACAAAACTGAATTGTTGAGGTTTTTTTTTTCTCTTTTCGTTGTTATTGTTTAGGTTTTTTCTAATCGTTATTGCTGCTACTGTTGCTGATGGTGATGGTGCTTTAGATTTTCGCTGTTGGTGTCTCTCCGTCCGTTCGCAACGCCACCAAACGCTCAACTAAACCACAACACAAGAACGAATTCGCCTCCGTCGTGAGTTGTTGTGTGTTGTATGTATTCTTCTGGCCCGTTTTGCCAGTCGTCGTGCTGCGCTGCGCTGCCTGCTTCGCTCTGCGCTTTTTTCTTTTTTTTTCGTTTTTGTGTGTAGGTCGACGTCGCGTGCACAGGGGCGGATTCAGTGGTACCTTCTCTCCTACTTACACTTTAACGCTTCCGTTTGATTTTGCTGCGCTAGTTCCAAAATTACACTATGCGGATAAGTTCTCATCTGATTTGACCTGAAAACGCTTTTCCGCCCCTGCATTGAAAATCAGATAAGAACCTATCACGAAAATTTTAATTGTCACAAAAATAAGCGCTTCGTTTTGATTCCATTATTCGTATTTACATGGATTGCTAAGTTTCGATTTACATATTTACACGAAAGTGGGTGGCGCCCATTCTGGGCGCTCTGAACGGGCCCGTTGTAAGTTGAAAATTTTGACGGCGACCTTGCGACGTAAATAAATATACGATGCTCAATTACGAAATTGTTTTAGCTCGAGCTAACAGCAAATATTGGTGTTCTGCTTTCGCTTTTAGTTGTGTTTTTTTTTGCTATGGTTTTTGGGGCAAGCTAAAATAGAATATTTGAAATTATAAAAACACACATTTACAATGACCTTGTGCGTTGTGCACTTGGCAGCGGCCCTACAACAACAAAGCATTTTGAATTGGGCGCCCTGATGCTGACTAAATGCGCCACCGTTGCGTACGCCTGGAAAACCAGTTATAAAGTCAACGGTCATGTCACAGTAAACATACGCTATAGCAAACAACTCTCTTGTAACAAAGATAGCGCAGTTTTTATTGTGATTGACGGCATTAAGTTGTGTGTCAGGGGATGCATATAAAAGTTGCAGTCGAATTAAATATTTCCATAACCTCGTCCGGAATATGATATTACTAACGAAATATATTGTGCGCCGTAGTTGTCGTAACAACTCAGTGGGGTTCACTTTGCTGACAGCTTAAAAAGGTGCGCAATAAGTGAGCGCGTTTTGACAATTGCTGGATGGAGGGAGGGAATTGGGGCAATCGTGAACCAGAGAGACAAAGCGAGAGAGCGAGCGCGCGTGAGTGTGAACTGTGAGAGAGAGCACTGGCAGAAGGAAGTGAGAGCACGCGTCGTGAGCACAAAGCTCTTGCATTTAAGCGCTCAGCTGTGCTTTGTTGTCGTTACTCATACACAAAACACAAACATATGTTTGTTTGCATTTGAGTTTTTGAACGAAACTGCGCAGCATGTTGAAAAGCTTTACTGGCCAGCTGATTGCGTTTGCATTGCATGTTGCGTGGAGCGTGAGCTTTTTACTCATTCTCCCTCCAGCTCGCAGCTTTTACAAGTGTGTGTAAAATAACAACAACAACACAAAGCCAAACGAAAACAGATGGCAGCCCTGTGTGACAATGGAGCACGTCGACGCCGCTGTTGTAGCTGTTGCTGTTGTTGGCGTCGTTGTTTGGGGGGCGTTACAAATTTGATTTGCAGAAAGCATCAGCATTTGACGCCTTCGCGTCTTCATTTTTCGTTTTTTCAGTTTTTACGAGTCAAAAGTCAATTTGCCACTGCGAATGTTCAACGATGTCAGATTGGAATACGAATATCTAGCATATCTAGAGTATTTTAACATGCAAGGCAAAAGTACGTGCAACTTGAAATATTTGTAGCAGCAACTGAGTTGACTGACTGGCAGCAGCAGCAGCGTGTGTGTGTTGCACTTGGTCAACTGTCTGACAAGGGTACCAATCAATTTGCATATGTAGATTTCATTATTGCTGTCATATCTTCGTCTTTGCGCTTCACGGAACTTTTAAATCAACCTGCTGTGCCATATATGATATTATGTCTTATTTGTGCGCTATTATTGCCGCTTGTTGAATCAATATTTCGTTTGGCAAATTATTCTTAAATATGTTATAGTAGTTGCTAATTTATTTGTTTTATTTGTGCAATCTAAAATAAATGTCTATACATTTGCATTTTGTTTTTTGCATGCAATCATTTCGAATATTTTTCAGTTTATTTTCTTTAATTGTTCATCCATTACGTTTTGAAATGCATTTGCATTTTGGGGTTAATTATATCGTTAACCATGACGATATTATAAATATACACGTAGCAAATGAACGAAATGAGTAATGTTATTGTATATTAGACTGTGCTATGCTTTTAGAGACTTTTCTTTCAAATCTAACGCAGCTGTTTATCTTCAATTATAGCGTACGATTTAATGATCAGATTAAATAAAAACATAGCAAATAGAATTAATATTAAATTACAACAAAATATTTAAAATTATAAGAAGAATATAAGAATTTCTGTAAAATCTTTCAGATCACAAAGATAATATTAAAAAATAAATTGAGAGTTACAAAATTGAGAATAACCAAAATTATATTCTAACCTAAGCATTAAAAATGAATTAAGATTTGAGTTGAGTTTACTTTAATTTATAGAAATTATGTAATATTCTATTAACGATATCAGATTGGAATATCAATATCTAGAACAATATCATTAATTTCAGAACAATTCAGCAATAAGGGTTTAAAGGCAATACAAAAAAAAAACTATTTCTTCAAATTGCCAAAATTGATTTAAGGTATAAACATTATAAGAAATCTATAAAATATCTAAATTTTCTATTACCTTAACAAGATGTCTATCAAATATCTAAACTTTCTATTAACTTGAGAGGAGTTGTATAAAATATCTGAACTTTCTATTAACTTGAGAAGAGTTTTATGCAAAATAGAAACTTTCAGAACTATAATTATATGAATTGATGCGACTTTACTTAAATGTATTTACCAAAGTTTAATGGCCTTTAAAAGAGACTTTTTAAACATATGATTAACGACAATTTGTTTCATATTATTCATTCAAAAATAAAATATAATCATAGCAATAATATTTCTTAAAGATCTTCAAATTTATTGATAATGACATCTATAAAATATCTCAACTTTTAGAACTACAATTATATTATTTGTGAAACTTTAAAGTAGCTCAAGAATTAATGTGACTTTCTTTGAATATTTGATAAAGTTTAATGGCCTTTTAAAAAGAAGACTGCTTAATCATTAGCTTAAGGACAATCCCCTTGCCAAAGTCAGCAGAAAAGAAAAAATGTTGAAAACAATTTGGGCTCATTGTAGACATTAATTATGTGTTTGTCGTTATTAGTGTCGTAGTCTCTTTTTTTTTTTGCATTGTTGTTGTTGTTATTGTTTTTATTGTTGCTGTCGTCGACCCGAAATGTTGTTGTTGTTGTTATTATTGTTGTCTGAGCCATCTTGTGGCATCACACACTCATTTAGTCATTCCATCGATTTAAATGGTTGTCTACAAGTATGCATATAAGATATACAATATATATATATATTCTGCTCGTATATATAGTCTATAATTATCTGGCAAAGACGCAACACTTTGTGTATTATTCCAAATGCGATTTGTGTGACGGTTTAACCGGCATTTCTTTTGTTGCAGAAAATGTGAGCGAAACACAAGCAAATAAGCCCATTTGTCAATAGGCCAACAATAAATGGGGGCTCTGACATAATTTTATTAGCACTCGTATATCATTATTTTGTGTTATTCCCAAAGATCGATTGGGTCAGGTCTTTATGGTCGTGCCTCGAAACAATTTGTAATTAGAAATTGTACAAAACACATACGTTAATACTTTTGTATGGTTGTATTTTCATTTTTGCTTGGGATTTATTTAATGAAGGCGATTTTATTGCTTGATTTGTGTTTACAAAATTTATATGCAAATATGTGCAGATATGTATATATAAATATATATTCGTAGTTATATTGTATGGTCAAATATTTACATACCTACGCACATACATATATTTATATCAAAGAGAACAAAATAAACCAGACGAAAAATCGTTCAAATCAATTGCGTCAATAAATGTGCCTAAGAAGCTGACTGCATAGTTGATATTCTCATTGCTGTTGTTGTTGTTGTTGCTCGTAAAGTTCTATAAATTGTCGGGGTGTAAAATGGAAATTTTGACTTTTTGGACCGGCGGCATTTAACGACTTAAATGGAATGGCACAAGTAAAACGCCACACGTAAACAAAGTGCATGAAAAGCAATTTTCTTGTCTCAAAAATGTTCTCTAGTTCAGTCTAGACAGCATTTTTTTCCATATTGTTATTTTTTTCTCGACTTATTACATCGTTTTTTTTGTTAATGCTTCATTTTTTTTTTAAGCAGCATCTGCGTTGTCTTTGTCTAGCCACAAACAAGTGGTTAACCTTGCGTATGAGTAATGTTATTGTGTGTCTATTAAGCCACAGTTTCACATAGCATTGAAGTTGATATATTACAATGTATACAATTAAGGGGAGGGGGGACATTTCTTTGACCTACTATGAGTATTTGCCAGAGAGTTCAAAAAAATAACTGAAAGGATAAATATTATTCACATGCCCATAAATTGCGCAACCAATAAATATATGTTCAATGCAATCAGAATCGAGTTCTGCTGTTTTCTGCAACAAATTGGCAAAATTGACAAATTGAATAAATGACACAATAACGTCACGTTATGCCTGGCTGACTCAACGATTGATTGATTGATTGACTGAGTGACTGTCTGACTTATTGGCCAGTGCAGTTGATAGTTGATAGTGCTGCTGTCGCTGACAGCTCTCATTAGTTTTCCACAATATTTACACGCGGCGAGATAAAGATTTTCACAATTTTAATGACACTTGGTCATACCCTGTAACCATAGCAACAGTTGCGCAAGGGGTATAATAGGTTTGCTTAAACAGTTGGTACATTCAAAGAAATTATGAGTACAACTTGAATTAATTTACAGAGAAATGGGAAAGTTTTTTTTAAGAAATTCTTGCGATCTTAATTTGGCGTCGGGAATCAATCTGTATTAATAATATTTTAAATGCAATTTGACAAATATTTAAAATTGCACTGTTGCCATTTTTTTTTTGTTAAAATAATCACATTGAAGACAATTTCCCAGCTGAGTTTGCTCACCTACTTCATAACTATAAAGTAGTTTTATAATTTTTACTTGATGAACATTTTGTTTGCTTATTTATTTGCTTAAAGAATAAAGCAATTATTCCTTGTTTGGCTCATTTAGTTCATTGTCTTAAGCTTTTATCTGTACTAACAATAATTGAAATAGAATTTCATAAAAATATTCAGTGTTATGATTTTTTTCCAAGACTTTAGTCTATATTAAAAATATTTTAATCTTAGTTTAAAATGAGGTTCAGCTTGACTTTTTTATAGCAGGTTCTTAACTGCACTAAAAGTGTTGTATTTCGTTTAAACAAAGGAGTTTAGTTTTCCGTTTTTGGATCGGATTTTAATCTGCATAAAAAGTATTTTTAATTGAATTAAATACAACTGTTAACTATGACTTTTTGTGGCAGGTTTTTAGCTGAACAAAAAATTATGTAATTCAGTTTATCAAAGAATTAAATTTTACGTTTGTGTCGCGTTTTAATCTGGGTGAAAAATATTTGAAAATTTAGCAAGTATTTATTTGATGGTATATATTTTTTTATAAAAAATATATAAATTATAGAACGCACGAATTTTGAAGTCTATTTTTTAGCTAAACGAACTCATCTGCTGCATAACTATAGAAATAATTTTTTTGCATAATGTTTTTTTTTTCGCTTTTTTCACGCCTCACATAAATTGGTTGTTGGCTGTTGTTCATTTCGCTGCCAAGGGCTAACGTTAATTTAATATGCGACATTTGCACTTTTTCGGTCAGAGAGGCAACGACATCCGATGCAACCCCAAACGAGAGTGGTTGTTGGTTGTTTGAGGGGTGGAAAAGGGAAAGGGGAAGGGAAAGGTGCGAGGTTATTGCTGGTGTCACTATCATCTGGATTGCTATCGCTGTTGGCTCTTGACTGACTTTAGCCAGCGGTTGCGCTTATTATTTCATGTTTTTTTTTTTGTATTTTACTATTTTTATTATTATTATTTCTGCAGCGAATGTTCAATTAAATTGCACTGCACTTGGCGCTTCACTCGTAAAAGTGAAAATTGCTTTATGCTTCATGAAGTTTAACACTTTGGCAGCTGTCTTTTTATAACCACCATCCATAAGGTGGAAGAGAATTATAACTTTGTGCTTAATAAAAAATCGTACTTTTAAAGCTAGGTAAGCAAATTTTGATATCAGTTGCTTTGGTTGACAATTTGGTATATTTTGAATATTACATTTAGGATATCGATGTACTAAAGGCAATTTTCAGTATTTTTGTGAATTCCTTGGTTATATTTATTTTGTTTATCGATTCTTAGTACACACAATAACAACTACATTATTTATGATTCTTTGCGATCATGAATTGGTTGCTGAAGTTATTCAAGAAATTTTGTTGTGTGGGGAAACCCTCTCGTTACCTTGGTTAACAGTCTGATATTTTTGAAGGTAGTACTTTATAAATATACCAAGCACACCCTTTTGGTATATTGTTAGAAATTTTAACGGTATATTAATTCTGTATATTTTCAAAATAACTTATCATACTTATTCTTTGGAATACTATAATATCGCATATTATATCAGATGAATACTACCTATTATTTAGGCATATTTAAAGAATAATATTGCATATTAAATTGAACTATATTTAAAGAATAATCCCGCACCGTTTTTGCTTGTATTTAAAATGATAAAAAATCTCACAGTCAAGCACACTCAACTGAAGCTTTATTACTTGGCTTTTAATGCTCATAAAAATAGACACGGAAAAATAAGTTTGATTTAAATTTTTCCCATAAATTGTAAGTTAATTTACAATCGCTTTAATTGAAAATGAATGAATTTTTCAAGCAATAAAGCTAGTGTCATTTTGACAAGGCTGTAAATATTTCATAACAGTTGTCAGTTGTCTATTTGCGGCCTTGAGCATTTGTATCTCGAGTTAAACTGAACTAGTTATAAACTAGCATTAACAAGCAGTTGAATCATTTGATTGCCACGCTGATAAGTCTTATCGTGTTTGCCTAAAAAAAGAATATGATTTTTTTTTTTTTTTGGCAGACGGTCGAGATAATGTTTTATGCTTTAGCATTTTGTATTTTGTATTTTGTAGTTCGTAATTCGTAATTCGTGTTGTCGTGCTCGTAAGTGGGCAATAATCGAGTTGATTGAGCACACAAAGTGCTTGAATCTGAATCATCAGCTGTTGCATTATTAAATGAGCTCACTGAGACTACCATCGAGACCTTCATTTCCACTGCACTTTCTCAAACATTCTGCAGTCTACAGTTTGCTGTTTGCCGTTTGCCGTTTGCAATGCATTTCAACTCATTATATGCAATTAGTGGTTCCCTTTCAGTTGGCCACGGCATAAAGCAATAAATGGGCCGGTCAAGTCAACTAGCTAACTGAATTATTCATAACCAAGTCTCTCTCTCGCTCTCTGTCTCTCTCTGTCTCTGTCTCTGGCATGAAAGAAACGTTCTTCTCCAACTCTCATTCACTCCACACACTTATATATATAGTACAATATATATTTACTTGTACAGTACATGAATATGCTGTATTGCAGTCAGTTGGAAGTGAAGCTCTCAGGGCGCAATTAATTTGCTGGCAATAATGAAATCTAGGACAAAATTTGTGCAAAGGAAAATCGTTGACAGTTGGCATACAAGCACAACTTGAGACTTTGTTCATGCTTTCTGCATAGAGAATGAGCGCTGTAGCGTAACCGACTAAGAGATACCCTGTCTATAGCTTTTAAAGTCAATTGATCATTATTATTTATTCATCTTTAAATGAACAATGAAGCTTTCAAAATATCGAATTAGCGCTGTAGAATAATCGACTAACAAGTACCCTAGCAATGGCTTTAAACAGCAATATACAAATATTACTTATGCTTCTTAAAATGATCAATGAAGTTTTCAAAGTATAGAATGAGAGCTGTAGAGTATCCGACTAAGAAATACCCTAGCAATGGCTTTAAACAGCAATATACAAATATTATTTTTAAATCTTTAAATGAGCAATGAAGTTTTCAAAATATAAATATTGTTTAAATTTATTTCTTTTTTTTAAAAGACAAAGTATTTTTTTTTTTGAGAAATATAATTTTTATTTTTACTTTGAGGTGGGACAGTTATCGTTAAAGGTTTTTATTATTTTATTTACTCTTTTGTATATGTTTATTTAAAGAAACCTTTATGTATATCTTAAAATATGTCTCTTGAAAAAAAACTTTATGAAAATCTTAAAGAGCATATTTAAAATAAAAAATATATATAAGAAGCATTGTAACTAAGTATTGTTATTGTTTTCAATTGTAATTCATTTTTATTAATTTTATTTATTATTATTATTTTTATTACTTTAAAAATCACATTTTCATTTAAGAAAGATTGTTTGAATAAACTTTTTAATATTTTAAAATGTAATACATTTTGTTATTATAATCAAAACCGCACTTCACGCCAAAGATGTGGTTACATACATGGATCAAATTTTAGATTATGCATGCTACACAGCTCGTAGAAAACTATTTCTTTGTTCCATAAAAAGTCCTTACACAAAATATGATAGTTATTTAATTTAACAAAATTATATTACACTATCATTTATATAATTGAATATAATAAGTAAACGTAAGAACTGTTCACTATGTGAACACCTAACTACCCGCTAGCCACTGCCAGGATTACAGGGTACAAGGCGTATTCAGTGCATTGTACACCTTGCACTGTTCTGTAGTTGCCAGATTGGAAATGAAATCATTTGTCAGCTACAGATTGCAGTTACCCGTATGCAGACTGTTGTTTTTTTTTCCCTCTCCCTCCTCTCTCCTCTCTTCCCACTTCCATCGCCAGCCAGTTTTTGGCCTACATGGCTTAAGGTTCTGCTGCTGCCAGTTGGCAAGCACAAAAGAATAGAATAGGCAACTATATACATATGTGTGTGTGTGTGTGTTTAAGGTATCTGCATATCAATTGTTGGCATTCACACTTGCGCAGACTGTTTGCTTTTTTGGGCCATGTTTTAATCAAACTAAAATGTCTGGCAAACTAAAGCGTCTTTTTTTTACCTCTCCTGAAGACAATTGAGTGTGCATTGGGAGCACAGCAATTGAGAAGGTGTGTGTGTGTGTGATTTACGATTAAGCAACGTGCTAACCGTGAAAACTTCGTTAAGTTGACTGTCACACACAGACAAAGATGTGCTAAAATCAAGAATAAATGCGAAAAACTCTAGTTGAAATCGTCTTCAAATTTAGATTCGTTTTTTTTTCTTGCTGTTGGCTTTAAGCCAGTTGCTGATTGAATTTAAGCCGCGTCTAAATTGTGGTCGAGTTAGATTTCGACAATTGCATTGCCAAGTTGGCAAAGCGTCTTTGCGTGAAATTAATTGTGCGGAAAAAATGCGTTCACAAGCAAGTTGGTATTAGATTGTGAATTGGTCGCATTTGGAGCTTTAAGAAAGTGAAGTGAAATTGAAAAATGCTTATACATTACAGTTATGAATAAGAAATTCTATATAATATATACCTTTAATAAGCATTAGCCAAATTCTATAGAATATAGATTTTCCCATTTTATTGAAATGTTTATTAGCTCAGCGCGCTTGTCACAATTGTAAATTGTAAATTGTAAATTCTTTTCTCGCCTGGCCATTTGCTCGATGGTCCGTTTAATGGTTGGCAATTTTACATTTGGTGGCACGCTGATTAGGCATCAGTTGCCATTGCCACTGATGATGGCGTGCCACAATGTTATCAATGCCGCTTGAATGAATCACTTTAAGTGCGCTAATTTCACTGTCTATCCATTCTATCATATCTTTCTGTTTTGGTTCGAAAAACTTTTGTACAATTTGCATATTCTTAGCTGCTTTTCGCCGCCGGACAATTTGTTTATTCAAATTGTTAAGATCTGTGAGCACTCGTCTCTCTTGTTTGTGGTTTTACGTGATGCTCTTCATCAATCAAATGTTTGTTCTCTTGGCGGTTGCAGGGGGGTGTTGATGTTGAACCGACCGATTGGTGGCACAAAACAATCGCAAATTCATTGTAATTTGTTTGAACAGCTGTCGGGCAAAAGTAAAATGCAAACAGCAAAGCGAAGAAGATGTCTTTTCACTTTTTTCGGAGGGGGAGAATAAGGAGGAGCGGGGTCGGTGTGCTTTGTTTGCAGACAGATTATTTGGATGTTGCTTTGCGACTTTAAAGCGTCGCCTACGTGCAGACACGCAAATGTGCAATGACAGCCTAATGATAATTACGTAAGTGGCTGGTGAGTGGCTGAGGTGACGGCTCAGCGTGTCGCAATGGCGAGCGACAAATTAATGTGCGGCATGTGCCAATGACACCAGCTTAATCTGCAAGTCGAGCTCAGTTCAAAGCTGCTTGCTAAGCTTTCACTTAATCTTGTATTTGTAATTTAGATAGCAAACTTTATATTTTCTTTTTATTGAATATTTGATTACAATCTGAGCGTTTTAATGAAGTTTAAAAAGCCATCGATTTCATATCAAAGTTGCTCAGAAAGCTTTATCTTAATCTTGTATTTGTAATTGAGATAGCTAATTTTATATTTTCTTTCAACTTAATGTTTGATCACAATCTGATCAATAAAGAAATCAGTAACTTTAATTGCCTTTAAAAAGCTACCGATATCAAATAAAAAAGCTGCTTGCTAAACTTTTACTTAATCATGTAGGTACAATTGAAAGAGCTGGTGTTATTATTGTTGGATTTTTGAGATTTGTTTAATAACTAATCTTTTAAATTCTAAGCAATCACATAATTTTGTATTTGTAATTGAGATAGCTAACTTAAATTTTTTTTTTCAATTTAATAATTAAGCACAATCTTAGATTTTAAATGAACTTTTAAAGCTATCGATATCAGATCAAAGCTGTCAGATAAGCTTTCACTTAATCTTGTATTTATAATTGAGATAGAAAACTTTATATATTTTGTCACAATCTGAGCTTTTTAGTGAACTTTAACAAGCTATCGATATCAGATCAAAACTACTTGCAAAGCATTCACTTAAACTTGATGGTAGAATAGAGATCGCAGCCGCTAGTATCGTTGAAAATTAGAGATTTGTTTAATAACTGAACTATTCAATGCTAAACTTTCACTTAATTTTGTAATTGTAATTGAAATAACAAACTTCGTAGTTTCTTTCAATTTAAAGTTTGGTTACAAACTGAATGCTATAAAAAAGCAATTGCCGAAGCTGCTTAATTGGTTTTTGCATAAGTGAAATTTAATTGAACCGTTTTTCTTATCATGTAAAGCTCTAATAAAATTGATTCGAAAACTTAAGTATAGTAGTGAGAACTTTTTAGTGTACTTGAGATAGCGAACTTTCTAGTTTCTTAAGGTTTAATCACAAATGGAGTTTTTAAATGCAATTTCAAAAGCTGCTTAATTTTTGATCGAAATTCAATTGAAAAAATCCTTTTATGTCACTTTAAGCTCAAATAAAACTTTTTCAAAAATTTTAGAGAACGTTTTTTTTATATGTTTTTGCATGTCAACATTTTCTAATACTTAAATATTCATTAATATTTTCTGTACTAAAACGCTTTCTTTTATTCAATACTCCTTATTTTTTATTTTCCCATACTCAAACACCTACCGATACTTTTAATGCACTTTTTAAAATACCAAAAATAATGTTTATTACTTCAATGAATTTTTCATTTTTAACTCCCATAAAAATGTTTTTCTTGTTGATTCAATGACAATCATAAATTTTTATGTATTTTGCAAGCTTTTAAGTTTGCCAAAAGTTTAATCTCTCGATTTTTTGTATATTCTTTAAATATGTTTAAATAAATTCGTCTTCAAGTAAAAAAAATCTATTAAGCTAATTTATATTTTCCCTTATTGCCTCTTTTAGTTACGCTTTAAGTTGCTTAGCAAATAAATTGTTTTTTATATAAGACCACTATAATGTGCGGCACATCAAATGTTTAATTGCCGTTTTTAGCTGGTGTCATTGGTGTTTTGTATTAGCTGGACTTAATCCGCATTTAACGCCAGATGCGCAACATGAAGGTGGCCTCATCATAAAGTGGCACACATCAACGCACACACACACACACACACACAGTGACAAGTAGACCACAGAAATAACGCAGCGGCAGGCTGAATTATAATTATCACGAAATTGAGTTAGGTTGTCAGCGTTGGCATGGCCAACGCTCCACGGGGCGTATGAGTAATGACACGAACCAGATATAAATACACACACGCATATGTAAACTGTTTTCGCTAGATATGCATGCACATTTACTATTATTATTATTATTATTATTATAATTATGATGGCATAAAATATTGTTAATTATAATTGCATTTTGCATTAGCAGCAGCTCAACCGAAAAGCTACTCTACAATATTTGAATTATGGCGCCTTTGTGGAGGCCCAACAAAACAATTGCAATTAAATAGTTTGCACAAAGTTCGTCATAGCTAGCAAAGTTATTTCACTATTCTTATTCATTTTCATCATCCACTTCCCTTTTGTTCTTGAGAACTTCTTGAGTAGTCAAATTCTTGTGGAAAGAAAGAAAGAATCTCTCATCCCCTTGAGAGAGAATTGTTGAAAAGATTTCATTAAATTCCATGTCGGAACATATGAGTTAGCTCCAATTAAAAAGTTTATCTAACATTTGCTGATCAAATTAGTAATTGATTGGGACACAAGCACACAAATTTAAGTTTCATTCGCCCCATTTTGGGGTGAAGTTTAAAATTCATGAAAAAGCGTAGCATACTTTTTGGGGCATGAGATTGCAGTTTTAATATTGTATATGAAAAGTATGAACAAACATAAAATATAATAACGAAAAATGCATATAAATAAATTATACAAAAACGAGAAATTCTTTGCATAGTTGGAACAATTTTGGTTAGTTCCATTCTATACTTAAACTATAGTGAACTCTAAATGATGCAGAAAATTCAACTCAGGCCATATACTTGGGCATTTTTTGGCTGGCTTTATTTTATATTTGATTATAGTAAATTTTATATTTTTAGTTTATTTCGTATTTATGGCTGCTAATTATTTAGTTTGCGAAATGCGAAATGTTTTTCTTGAACACAAAATCAATTTTTTTGTTAGTTCGTTTTATAAATATAGAAAATTCGTAATTTTGTTTGCAGAGTGTGTGCAAACAACTGTTAGTTTTCCATTCCACCCCGCTCCGAGTTGCTTCGCTTCTTTTGCGCGCATTTAGCCCGCACAATTGACCAACATTTGGCATTTGGCTGAGGCGACATTTGCATGTCGTTCTTTTTCGCTCGCTCTGTTTGCCAAATGCAAACAGTTGTCGAAGGGTAGGAAATGGAAAAAGAGGGAGGAGGGAGGGCACACAAATTTGAGGACGTGTAAGCGGTAATTAATTGGGAAATGTCAAGTCAGCGTGGAGAGACAAATGCGATTGCCAACCTGTTATCAGTCAGTCAAGTCTGAGTCGCTTTTGTTGAAGCGCCAAATGTTGTCAATCAACTTGAGCGTTTTCTATTTATTTTTTAATGTGCAACGCAGGCGAGGATTAAATGCCACTTGCCACAGGCATTTGGACATCAAGCGCTGGCGTGCAACATGTTGCAAAGACGCGGCAACAATTATGCAGGTGCTTATACGTCTTCTTCTTCTGCGTCTTGGTCTAATCCTTGAAATTGGATACCGCGCGCGCTAAGTAAGCACTTGCTTTAAGCCAAGGAAGCGTTTGTCATTTGCGTGCCATTCAAATAAATTGCACAGGTGTGTGTGCCTCTGTCTCTGTCTCTGTCTGTGTGTGTGTGGAGATATTCTGGCGCAACGTTGCGTATGAGCAACTTTTGAATAATTAACTCACTTCAATGGCACTCGGGCTCTTTTGTCTCGCTCTATCTCTCTCTCTTTCTCTCTCTGTGTGTCTGTCGTCTCTTTCTCTGTCTGTCGCTCGTATCTTTGTGGCACTTTCTCGCCCTGTCTCTGCTTGCCACTTGATGTGGAACGTTATAAAGTAAAAGTGCGCTGCAAGAACATTTGATATGCATAAATTAAAATGCAACCACAGCACAACCACACACACACACACACACACACACACACACTCGCAACCACCCTTTGCATCCCTTGTGTGGCATTTTGCAATGTTCTTAATGGAGGCTACCGTGCATGTCTGTGCATGTTTGTGTGTGTATGCTCTGAATATTATAAAATATTCGCTGACTTCATAGCATCCATATATTATTGCATTTTTGGTCTCTGACACTTTATCAATAACTTTGGCAACAAAGTTACATTTTCATTAACAGGCACACACACACACACACACACACAGTCACACACACACTTATACAGCACCCACACATTTTCATTGCCTTTCCCTAGTTCCGTTTTTGGTAACTACATTGTTGAAAATTTACCAACTAAATTACATAAACAACGTTGCAGTGGCTAAAAGTGATATTCGGAACTTTGATTTTCTATTATTCAGCATGTTAGTTTTACAGATTTTTATAGAGACGAGATTTTTCACAATTGTGAATTTGGTATAAAATCGAATCAGGAAATTCAATCTTTTCTTTAGCATATTTTAAAATATTTGCTGGGAAATTGAGGTGCAATCAATAGAAAATAGTGCTGGAAAATAAATCAATTTTGCACGAAATCAAAATGCGTGCAATTGAGTTGAAAAAATACGTAATATATTTATTTTAAAATTCATTTCAGGTGAATTTAACAGAATATTGCGAAACAAGTGAAATTAAGCTGCATGATTTGGAAAAAAAGTGTAAATAAATACAGGCAATAATTTGCACAAAATTAAGTTGTGAAATGGAGTTGAAAATTATGTAATGTACTAATTTAAAATTGCATTGCAGCTTTTTACAAAACTTGTCACGTTGCATTGAATATTTTACGACTAGAGAATTTTGTAGTTTTATTAATTGCAAAATGGGAATAAACTGAATTTATGAAATTTATTGAGTGCTGAATTGTAGAACTAAATAAATTAAAATTATTGAGTGATTCTTTAAAGTATTTGCAGTGGAATTGAGCCGCAGGTAATAAAAAAAGTGCCTGTAAATAAATCTGTAAATATGTTATGTGCAGTCAATATATTGCACCAAATAAAGCATTGAAGGTAGGAGTTGTAAAATTTGTTATGATTACTTTATGTACCAGAGTTTCAAACATAATTTAATGTTTTCAGAGCTCGTTTGATATCGCTCTTCTTAATTTTGAAAGGCGGAGCACATCGATTTAGGAAATTTGTTCTCTTTGTTGAAATATAGTGAAAAATATTATTTCGAAATTAAGGTAGAAAAATTAGTAAAATGTTTTATGAAAACTTCTAGAAAATAATATGTCAATATTACGTATACGTCATACAGCAAAGCTTTAAACATTTGGAGTGGAATTTGAATTTATTTTAAATAATACCTTCTGTTTAGGTTTACTCATTATTGTAAAATCAATTTGTGAAATTAAATCTTTCCTTAAGAATATTTTATATCTTATTACAATAATAAGGAATAGAACGAAAACTTTAAAAATTTGTCAATTTTCCGTATACGTTATGTATCAGAGCTTTAAGCAGGTTAAGTGCAATTTAATTCAAAACTTGTTTGTGGCTGCATTTAATCAAATAAGAAATTGAATTAAAATTAATTTATGAAATTAAATCTTTTCTTTTGAATGTCTTCGAATATTTTTGTATTGGAATTCAACTGTATGAATTTAATAAACAATTATTCAAAAATGTATAAATAAATGCAATCACTTAACAAAAAATTGGAAGTAGAAAATTTGTAATGTATTTATCGTCAACTTTACTTCGAGTCATTGATATATTTGTCAACGTTACGTTTACGTTATGCAGCAGAGATTAAAGCAGTTGAAATGCAATTTAAATGGCTCTGGTTTAGTTTTGTTCGACATTCTCAAAACTTGAGGCATTTAATAATTTAGAAATATAAGTACAATTGACGAAATTTAATCTTTTCTTTTGAATAGTTCATAATATTTTTGTGGTACAAATCAAGTTCATAAATTTAAAGAATAATTTTCCATAAATGTATAAACACTTAACAGAAAAATGGAGGTAGAAAATGTGTAAAATATTTATTGACAACTTTAATTCGAAAACTTTAATCCAAAAATATGTCAACATTACGTATACGTTATATAGCTGAGCTTAAAGCAGTTGAAGTACAATTTAAATGGCACTGGCTTAGTTTTGTTCGTAATTCTCAAAACTTGAGAATTGAAGTACAATCAATTAACGAAATTGAATCTTTTCTTTTGAATAGTTCATAATATTTTTGTGGTAGAATTCAAGGGCATGAATTTAAGGATGAATTTTCCATAAATGTATAAACACTTAACAGAAAAATGGAGGTAGAAAATGTGTAAAATATTTATTGACAACTTTAATTCGACAACTTTAATCCAAAAATATGTCAACATTACGTATACGTTATATAGCTGAGCTTAAAGCAGTTGAAGTGCAATTTAAATGGCTGTGGTTTAGCTTCGCTCGTAAATTGTCAAAACCCGCTTGATGTCGCATTGAAGGTTGCTTTGATAAAGTTGTGGACGATAACTTGCAATATTTACAACGAGTTTTGCTTGCTGGTGCTTTGGGGCACCATCACATGCAACAGCTGCTGCCTCTAAGCACTTGCCCCAAAGTGCTGCTGCTGTTGCAAGTTTGATGAACCCCCTTCAGCAACACACGCCCCCTCTTTCTCACCCCACTTCCGCTTGCAGAAAAGATTGCATTTGAAATGCGTCCCGCTGCGACTTTGCCGCATTGCTGACCCATTGACATTGGCGTTGTGATTTTTGCTTGTTGCACTTGTTTGTCAATAGCACTGGAATCGCATATCGCATATTGTACATATATAAATGGTCTTCTATAGATATATGTATATGCATTAGGGTTGGAGGGGGCAAAAGTCCAAGTACTTAGTACGTTTGAATATGGCAAAACTGTAATCGATATTATTGATTTGCAGATGGTCGGTTGAATGGTTTTGGCCTTACGTATTGCCAATCGCCTTACACATATTTCTCTGTATGTGCCCAGCTTTTGTCATTACAACTGATTGGCCAATCGGATTTTGCAATCGTGCAATTCGTGCCATGTAAATATTTGCAATTACTCAGACACAGCGCACAATGATTGCAATGAATGAATGAATGAGTGTGAGGATATGAAGTATGATTAAAATAGAGAATATACTCATCACACTTTGATGGCGAGTCATTAAAGCTGCAAAGAACACAATCTGGCTACACTTTGTTACATCTCTGGGCTCAAAGTGTTTGGCTTTGTTTTGTGGGCCAAAGTTAGTTGGCGTGAATAATTTCCACTAAATACAATAAAACCATTTAGCTGCAGGCATTAAAAATTTGCATAGAAATGAAAGCACCGCAACCGGAACTGTGCCACAAAAATAATACAGAAAAAAAACACAAAAAAATAAAACAAAAACCAGTAAGAAAGCTACAGTTGAGTGTTGCTCGACTGTGAGATACCCGCTAATGGATTTTAATGAAAGCAAAAGAGTGGAGTACAAATTTTAAAATATATTAAATGTAATATGCCGCAAATATACTGAAATATGTTGAGGGCGATAATTGGTATATCAATATATCAAATATACCATATTTTCAGCGAAAGCAGCTAAAACCTGATTGCAGAAGCCGTTTTTTTTTACCATACAAAAGTATTTATTAAATAAGTTGAACAGTTTTTATCCGATCATAATCAATTTCTTATTATTTTTACTATAGATGTTATAAATACTATAGATGTTATTCAAAATATCGCTGGATTTTTATCTATTTTCGGGGCGGAAGTGGAAGTGTCTAAAATTGGAAACAAACTTGATCTACGACAAAATATCACAAGTGCTGACGAAAAAGAAATTATAGCTCTATCTCTTATGGCGTCTGAAATCTAGCTGTTCAAACGGATGGACAGAAAAACAGACGGATGGACATATTTCGGATCGGTTGACTCTGATAAAGAATTTATATACTTTATAGGGCCAGAGGTGACTTTTTTTTGCCTGTTACATACAGTTTATACTACTCTTCTACTCTATGGGTGACGGGTATAAAAATATAACGAAGGGAAACAGTTGATGAGCTTGTGTTTTGTGGGCTCTTCTGCTCAGTACTTCTCTGAGGGGGTTTTTTTTTCCCGCCCGCGGATGTAAATAATAAAAAGCACATTAAACAGCATTTTCTTTCATTTCGAAACGAAAACGAAACGAAAGCGAAACACAACAATTCCCAGTTTCACTTCGGACTAGGGCTCACTCACACACACAGACACACACACACAGACACACAAACACACACACTTGTAACAGAGCCGAAAAGTATGCTATAGTTGCGGTTACTGCAGCAAAAGTGACGTCGTCGTCGTCATCGTCGACGCTTTGACACTTGGGCAGCTGCACTACTTAGAGGGCTGCGGCCACACGGCCCACTTAGAGTGAAATGCACTTTGCACTTAAATGGTCATTAGATTTTCCCATGCAGTTTATTATGGTCTAAGCACTACTTTGTCGCCACGAAGTATGCACAAATTTTCACAATAGCGAAGCGCGGAATGCTGGCTAAAGAGATTTTAATGCGAAAATGAGCAAATCGAGAGGAGCAAAGTCAGCAATGCCATAAACAATGGAACAAATTAAATATAAAGACAGGCTAAATAGATTTTGATGAGATTTGTTAAGAAATTGAAAGAGATTTCGAATAGATTTGAAAAGCATTTCAGGGACTTAAACGGAATTCGTATTGTTTTCTTCTTTGAATGTAAAATTTGTATTTTTAAAGCAGCAATTTAATTTACAGAGAATTCAGCTAGTTTTTTAGTTCAACAAAAAACAAAATTACAGATACTTGACTAAATTTGTATTATAACTTTTGGATTAACTGAGAATTGATTACATTAATGTAATCATAAGAGATTGCAAGCATTTAATAGAATTTGAATTTTTTTTTTCTTTTAAATTACAGAGATTTAATATAGTTTTAAGCTTAAAAGTGAAAATTTTTATACATGTTTGAATGTTTTTCTTAAAATTTGCTGATTATAGCAATTGAAAAATCATATTAAAGAGATTGCAGCAATCCTATACAAATTTCATTTTTATTTTAAAGATATTTCTTAATCGAATTTGATATTTGATTTCATTTTGTTCGTCATAACTTTTCGACAAGCTTTAAAACATTTTTGTTTATATGTATTTATAGATTTTACTTAATAAAATTTGATGTTCGAATTCATTATGTGTTTAATACATTTTCAAAGTGCTTCGAATTGAATATAATATTTACCCATTTCAATTAGTAATTCATAAAGTTGGAATTGGAAAAACCACTAAAAACAGAAAATTCCCAGCAGATTTAATGAAGATTTCCTTGTGGACTTTGCATATGCCGAAACCCAACAAAAAAAGAAGCGTATTGTGGATTTTAATCTAGAGTTAAGTTGTCATTTAGTTATTTATAAAGTTCAAATTGTAAATGTTGCGTCAATGTGCGATACGAAAATGAAAAGCAGAACATGCTCAAGAGCATAAAATGTTCGTTATTGCTCAATTACTTTGGGGGTTTCTCATGTTTTTGTTTTGTTTTGTTTTGTTCTTGTACTTGTTTCTTGTTTGTTGTTGTCTTCCGATGTCTGAATGTCTGTTGTGGGTCTGTGTGCTTGTGTGTGTTTGTGTGTGTTTCGTGTTTTGCGGCCGGAACATAACATCTCTGCCTCTTGCCTCTCCGCTCCGGCTTTGTTGTGGCAAATTGTGGCAGCTGCTACTTGGGGGCCACTTGCAACACGGCCTGCCACGTTTTTTTATGCCTTTCATTTTCATGTCCAATTTCGCATTTGGCGCACGCTGAGCCTAAAAGACTGCACTTGAAAATTTAATAGGCGCTGCAGTAGTTTTACTCTCTCTCTCTCTCTCTCTCTCTCTGTTGTTCTCTGTTCCTGCCTGGGAGTCCTGGGCCCAGGCTTCGCTGTGGCTTTTATGATGACCAATTTTATGATGAGTTTGGTGTGTGTGTGGCCTGTCTGGGCCCGTCTCTGTCTCTGTGCCTCGTGTCGCTGGCCTGCTCTGAGTGACTCAAATGAAATGTGAAATGTAATCCGGTGGCCTGGCATGTGCCATGTTTATTTGCCTGCCAGCCAGCCAGAGCAGCCAAGCCGGGCCAATGTGCCAATTGAGTTTAATTTGTTGAATGCCTTTTGACAGATTTCAAAATTAACTGGTCGCACACTTGACTGCACCACCAAAAGCAAAAGCAAATGATTCGTTGCCTCACTCACTCACTCACTCACGCTCACACTCAGTGTTTGTTTCTTGCACGACAATAATCACAACAGAGCATAAGCATCTCTATTCGCCCGTATGTGAATGCGAAATTCACATTCACAGTCATATGTGTGTGATTGAAGGCACATTTCCTAAACCCAATGACATTAGCTCAAAGTCTCAATTGAGCAGTGGCAGCTATCCATTAGCTTTGGCTAACGAGAGAATATCAAATCGATGCAGGGCAAAGCTTTTGGCAATTGCTTTCGAGCGCATTTACTGATTGAGCTGTGTTCAAATGGTTTATCCATCACCATTACTTTAAAGTCTTTAGTGCTTTCTTTAGTTACTATTTAGTTTTATGTGATTGCATTCTAAACCTTAATGATCGTAGAAAGTATCAAGAATTTTATGAAATTGATACTTTCGAATTATTTCAAATATTTCATATTTGAATTTCTCTGCTAAAATTAGAAGCAGTTTATTCCTACCGATATTGTAGAACATATTTTCTTAATTCATCTTTAATTATATTTTTATTTAATTAGTTTTTCTTAACTTTTATTCAATTGCTTCTAGCTTGATTCAATGCCATATTAATATTCACTTTTATTGCATTATAATTATTGCATTCTAAGCAAGAAATTATTAATCCATCTGTATATTATTTTATGATATATTCTTGGTCAAAAGTATATAATTCTTTTTATTAAATTTACTTAATATTTATGCATTTATTTATATTTACTTCATTTATCTTCTAATATATTTTGATTTAATAAGTTTTAGCTAATCTCAATATTCATTTAATCACTTCAAGCTTGCTTCAACGCCTGATTAATTTCAAATCCTATGAATCTTGTCACTGTATAATAGAATGACTTAAAAAATGATCTAAAAACCCATTGAACTTATTTCTTTAATTATACAGAATATTTAGAAGGTATTCGTGACATTTTTAAACCAATTTTCTTAATCGTTTCTTACTATATTTTCACTTAATTGTTAAATTAGATTTTCGTTGTTGGTTGATTTGAAAATTAATCTTAACTTTTGTTGCAATATTATTAAAAGTAAAAGCCAACAATATTTTTAACTTTTAGTGTGCAGAATATGTTTAAGTTATTTTTAATAGCAACCTTACTCTATTTTCACTTAATCCGTTTATCAATCTCACTGATTTCATTTTATTGTTTTAAACTTGCTTCAGTGCCTAAAAAATCCTTGAATATATATCTTTGAATATATAAAGATCTTTAAAAGTGTTTGTATCATTTTTAAGCCAATTCTTTCAAGCAATTTCTTACTATATTTTCATTTTATTTATTTCATGATTAATCTTAACTTTTTTTACAATATTATTGAAAGCTAAAAATAACATTCTTTCTCTCACTATATATTTTTAATCACTATCTCTTTGTATTTTAACTTAATCTGTTTGCCAATCTCTGTGTTTTCATTCAATTGATTCAAGCTCTGCTTTAATGCATGATTAATCTTAGTTCTTGTCGCATTACTCAGCTATTCTCATTGCTACTTTATCCTTGGCCAGCTTGATTGTTTGCTCGTGCAGATGAGAGGATTTTATTGCACGAATTCATTTGTGAAATTTGATTATGCACACTTAAATATATTTATGGAAGAGCGAGAGAGAGAAATGTCAAGGAGAAGCACTTGGCAAACGTAACTCAACTCTCATGACGAAATTTGTTAGAGCCTGTGGCCCTATAAATTTTTAAACAACCCGGTTAGTTGGCAATCATTGATTTGCCGCACAAAGTTTCGGGGCACAGAACTTAACCTAATCCGATTAAAGTCAACATTCTGCTGGTTATTTCTATTAAACTGGTTTCCTATGCAAAACAGCTGCTGAATACGGCTTATGCGCCTCAGTTTCCTAAGCTCTTTTTCCAAAGAAGCAAGGCCCAGGTAAGTCACTTAATGCATTTTCATGCCAGGAAAGGCAAACACTATCGATAACAGAAGGCGCCTTCCTTTTTTTTTTTTGTTTTGGTGTGCTCGACAATCTTGCTTGCTCAAATGCAACTTTTGCATGCTATTAGCAATTCTAACTGAGTTGGTCTTAAGCCAGACTCTTTAAGGGTCTTACACAAAATTACCATTTTACGAGGCACATTTGACGACATTTTAATGAGCTTGCATTTCATTTTAATTTCACAATTACTATCAACAATTAATGATGGATTTACCAACAACGAACAATTCAATTTTCATTTCGTTAGTTTTAATCAACCTTAATTACATTTAGATACCATGTGAATTTTAGCAATGAAATTCTGGCATTGTTATTGATTACAATACAGAAATAAGTAATGTGTCTCTTCTGCGTATACTTAATTTGTTTTGCTTTGCGAAACTATTCAATAAATCTTGCTCAGCTTATTGGGCCAATATATATTCGAGTTGCTGGCCAGCAAATTCGACAATAGATTTCCAGCAAGTGCAATTGCTATTCATTGGTAATTTATTGTAGCAAGTTGGCAACGAGGCAACAACTGCGAGAGAGAGAGCAATTATTCTCGTTGTCAACACGAGTTGGCAGCGATTAAATATTTACGTTTACCATTTAAGTATTTATAAACAGTGTAATAAATGCCTACACATGATATTTAACACATACTACAAATAAATATAAATATTTTCCAAACATTTTCTAACACACACAAAGACCAATAAAACAAGGAAAATTTTCACAAAACGTGTTTCCTTTTTTCTCTTTTATTGTTTTCTTGTGCAGACTTTTTGATAGCAAACAGACATCAAATAAAATATTTTTTACGGTTTGCTTTTCGCACACATTTTTTATTGTTTTGATAAAAAAAAGAAAGAGTTTTCATTTGATACATTTTCATTTTCGTATACGTTTACGTTTATTTCATTTGTTTTCTTTGGGTCGTTTCGTCGTCAAAGGTTAAAGCACTCAAAAGCAGAATTGTTGCACTGACGAATCTTAATTCGATTTGAGTTTTCATTTCATTTCACCCACAAAAATGTCCCTTTCCAATGCTCAACTTTAAGAGCTTAAGTCACGAGTGCGATTTCCGATTCGAATTCAATTAACCAACTTATCTTTAAGGACATCATATCATTGTTGTTGATGTTGCTGCATGGCAGCAGTGCATGATTAGGGCCAAAACATTGCACAATTTGAGCCGAAAACAGTCGTTGTGGTCTCAACATTACCATAATCCGCTGACTTATGTGTTAGCTGACCATTTGCATAAGCTTCTCACACTCTCTCTTTCCACAACTGTTTCGTCGATTGTCGCATGCAACAAAATGACCTACAAAGTGCAGCACAGCTGCTTTTAAAGCCCGTAAACAGGGCGAAGAATAGAGTCGAGTAAAAATATATGTGTGTTGAGGGAGCGTAATCAAAATTTGTACAGAGTAAAGTTAGCTGCTAAGCAGCTGCCAAAAATTGCTTGAAATAAAAGTTAAAACGCAGCTGGACACAGAAAATATCAAGTATACGCAGACTTATTTTCATTTATGTTTGGCAAATTAAAAACAACACAAATTAAAGCATATAAAGTATTTTTGCTGTGCTATATATAAAACACAGCTGATAATAGAATATACATATAAAGTATATGAAGTCATAATTGAATGTCAAATTAATAAAAGCTCAAAGCAAGTGCATTGTGCAATTATTATTAAATATTTGGAAAAATAATAAAACAGTATTCCATTAGCATGATTGCCAAATACATTTTGAAATAAAATATCAAACTGAGAGCAGAATATATAAAGTAAACTACAACATAATTTAATGTTTAGCAAATTAATAAAAGCAAAAATTTCAGCATTCCTTGTTGCCATTCTTAGATAATATTTAAAATGAAATAAAACAATTTTGCAGTGCTGCTAAAAAATTCCTTTTAACTAAAGATAATACAACTGACAAAGAAGACTTGAAGTATGCGAGAATTTAAATCAATTTGTTACAAGAGCACAAATTAAACATTCTTTCTGCTAACATTTTTAAAAGAGCCTTAAAGTTAAAGCTAAAACTCAAATGTGAATAGAAAATATAAAGAAAATGTAAATATATGTAAAGCAATTAATTTTTGTATTGCAAATTAACAAGAACATAAATTTGAACATACTTTTTGCTATCAGCAGAGAAGAAAAGATATTATTATCAATTGGTAATAAAATCACAAATTTTTTATATTTATTGTTATCATTTTTAAAAGACTTTTTAAATAAAAGATAAAACATAATATATAAAGTATACGTAAATTTCAATGACAGTATGTTTTACAAAATAATAAGAGAACAAATTAAAAAAGTTTGTGTGTGCTTTAAAATAAAATCTCCTTAAAAAAGGTAAAAAATAGCTGAGAAGAAAAAATATCAAGTATACGTAGACTTACATCAGTCAGTTTGTAATAAAAACGCAAATTAAAGCAATCTTTTTAATATGATTTTTATGCTTAAAGCATAATAAAATTGAAAGTCATATTACTTTGAATTAACGTAAGGTATTTAAAAGTCGTTCTGGCCTACTTAATTTGTCGGATATTGGCCCAAAAGGCAAAGGCGAAACAAAGTCAAGTGCAGATACTCGCATGCGCTTATTGCGATATCCGACAATGAATTTTAATGAGTGTTGCAGTTGCAGTTGCAAGTTTGGCCGCGTTGCAGCAACGTTTTTGCGGCCAAAAATAACAAGTGCGGTTGAACAGCTGCAGGAAGCGGCAGCGGTAAAAACAAGAAAGCCGCATTTTCAATGACTTACTAAATATGTAAATTAATGAAACCAAGCCAAAAAAAAAAACGTAGAAGAAAACGTACGATTGCCAGAGGGAGAAAACAACTTGGGTGAAAGAGAAGAAACTATTCCTTTGAACTATTTTGGGGTGCTGTGTATTGAGTGCAGTTGTTGCGCTTTGTGTGTGTTTGCATTTTGGAATGCACTAACAAATGGCATTGCCGAAGTGCCTCCAACACGCTTCCCCCCTCTCCCCTTGCCATTATCGTTAGGTGAAACAAGTGCAGCTAACAATGCACTCGAGCCTTGTCGCTGACACTTGACACAGCCGCAACAATAACGGCAGCCGCAACTAATAACTAACAGCGTGCTGTTCCTCAAAATAGTATAACAAACAACACTCGAATGTGTGTGTTGTGTTGTGTTCTGTTGTGTATTGTATTGTACTACCACCAACAACTACAACCACAATAACAATAACAATATAACAATAAGGACAGCTGCAATAACTGTGACCGCGTTGCGTATACGTCATGTGGCGCCGCAGTCAAACACAGCCAAAGTGAACTTTTTAATTTCCTGTGTAAATTTATTTTAATTGCTCACCAACTAGCAACTCTCTCTCTCTCTTTCATTCTCTCTCTCTCACTCACACATGTTGCGCCCTCTTACATTGATTTAATTTCTGTGTCATTTTTAATTAATTGTTAATGCATTTTGATGTAAATTAAATGAAACGCAGCTCATTAAAATTGTATATTGCTGCGCCAGCAATTGCAATCGCTATGCAATGCAAATGAATACCCTGTAAAAGTAAACAATTCAATTAAATTAAATAAATATGTTTTATATTTAACGACTTTTTTAATAGGACATTTCAAAGTTGCCTCTTCAGTTGTTTGATGGGTTTTTTTTTATTGTTTGCTGTTGCACTTAATATGTTTGCCTTGCAATTTGCATTATTTAATTGCATTGTGACGAATAATATTAGAAAATTCATGGAGAATTGCAAAATTAGCTGTTAAATGAGCGTGGCTAATGGCGCAGCACTTGAAGCATTACATAAATCTTCTTAAAATATGAAAATAGACAGGCGTTTAAGGCAATAAGCTGTTGAGACACTTAGAAACTTTTTGTGAGCTTAAATAAATGCGCAGACTTTATGATTAGGCGGACTACAAAAAAACAAATGTACGTTAAAGTGTGCTCGACTGTGAGATACTCGCTATTCACTCGCGGAAAGTTGAAGAGTGCGTTATTTTTCTTAAAGTATACCAAATTAAAATTCCACAAATATACTAAAATATACTAAAGGATATTATTTAGATACTTGAAACGCATTTTTAATAAAAGGTAATATATATATATATATAATATACTAAAGGATATTATTTAGATACTCAAAACGCATTTTTAATAAAAGGTAATCAGTGTCGGAATTATTCTTAAATATACTAAATAGTATTCCGCATAAAGAGTAAAATATACCAGTGACTGTATTCGGTATATGTATATAATACTACATTCAAAATATACGTTTTTCCTATATTTTTTATCTGATCACAATAAAATTAGAAATCTTAGATACTGTAGTTATTATTGTATATTTAAGCAAACTTGATCTGCGTACAAACATAAAGAATACTTTAAAAAAAAAGATATCTCTATCTCTTATCCCTGAGATATAGGTGTTCATACGGACGGACAGACAGGCGGACATCGTTATATAGTCCTAGCTGTTGACGCTGAACAAAAATATAGATATATATTTTATTAGGGGCGGAGATACCTTCTCTTGACTGTTAAATGCATTTCACAATTATTATAATACCCTTCTACCCTATGGGTGGCGAGTATGAAAAGACTTTTCGCAAGTACTTTTGAGCTTAAGCTTTTTCTATTTTTGTTATTTATTTATTTACAAAATTTCGTTTGTTTGTTTATTTATGTTATTATTTCATATTGTTGCTGCAAGCGCAATGTTTACAGATTGTATCACAATTGCAGTTGTAGTTTATATTTTGGTAAATGGGAATGAGTTGCATTGATTTATTAAGTTGCATAAATTTAAAAGTTGAAAAGATTTCTTAAAGCATGTTTGTTCTGTGTGTCAAATTAATTCATAATCAATTTGATTGCAGTTAGCAGGGGAATCTTTTGTTTCGCCACCTATGTTATTTAAGGAACTTCCCACGCTTTATTTTTATGACTATTCTGTTGTGTTCATAAATGCGTTGAAATGTGTTCATTATTTGTTTTATCTGATTGTCATTTATATTTATAAGGGAGACAGTGCTATCGGTGCCATCGCGCCTTCATAATACATATATCATATATCGCATTAAGACCCCCGACGGTAATAAAATAAATATCGTGCCAGACTAACAACAATACGCATAAATCACTTAACACTCGCCTCTTAATCGAATGTAGAATAGAGTACACAGCAAATAAATGTAACGCCCACGTCAATTATTTTTGATGCGTGATGTGTGTGTGTGTGTGTGTGTGTGGAAGAGGGAAAGGGAAATTAGATGAAAGTTTGAATTTAATTTAGTTTTTAGACCGTGTGGTCGGCTAATTAACTAATATGCTCGGAGGGTGGCAAAAAATGTTAAATAAACAAGTTTTTCGTTTTAATTACATTTGTTGGACTCTAATTGCCTGTGGCAGGCTCTCGCTCTCTCTGTGTGTGTGTGTGTGCGTTATATGGGTGTGAGTCTCCAGGGCAATTGTCCGAAATTGATGGGATATTCGTTTGGGCCCAGTTATCTACGACGGTTTGGCTTTATAGTGTGTGTGTGTGCGCTCCAAAAAGGCTAAAGAACGTAAATTTTCGCTCAGTTGACGGTCGATCGATTCGGCCTATAACAAGAAGAAAAAAAGAAGAACAAGAACAAGAACAAGTGGAAGAAAGGGAGAAATATATACATATATAAGTATATATATATATAGTATATATAAGTACTCTATAGTATATACGACAGCTCGACACTGATTTGGCTTAAGCGATAAAAAGGGGAAAGGTCTTTTGTGTGTGTGTGGCGCCAGGCCAAGCATAACAGTTTAAATGCGAGGAGGGTCTATTAAAAAGCAAAATGGAGTACATGCCAGTACACACACCACACACACACCACACACACACAACTACACACACAACTACACACACACATCAGCGCACAAAAGCCAACATGCAATTTATGAACAGCTTGTTGTTTTTTTTTTGCTAGCGGGGCCAAAATGCTCGTTTGAAGCTAACGAAATGTTCCAAGCCCAAAAACCGAAGCCAAAACCTGCCACGTTCAGTTTTCTGTTGCTGACAAACGCAAGAAAACTCACAGCAAAAAACAAAGACAAACCAGGCTACGTGGCAGGAGGTACTGAACACAAAAAAGTACTCTTAATACTCTAGCATAGGAAGCAGAAAAAAAAAAATAAAGAAATGGTTGAAACAAAAAAGAAAGCGGAGCTCAGGTGCGAGTAGCCAAGTCAAGTTCTAGTTAAGGGATTTCTATGTCTAAGTAGAAGAGAAGGTGTGCGTCTGTGTATGTGTGTGTGTATTTGTGTGTGGATGGGCAGCAAATTGCAAAGACTTCTCAAGGGAGCCAGCGAAGTTGCACTGCCAATGGTAGTTGGCATACCCTATACTAGTTAAGTAAAAGGGTTGAATGAGAAAGAGTAGAGTGAAGAAGATAGAATGCAGGCAAAGAGGTTACAGATCAATACCATATTTCATGCTATTTATTTAGTTAATATATTGTAGAAACAATTATTCCAAATACTCTAAGGCATTCCAAAATTATTATATATTATATTTTAACAAAGCAACAAAAGGAAAATATGAAATTATTTGAACTATGAATCAAATAAAAGTTTCTTAATTTATTCCGGAGCTTAAATTATATTTTTGATTGGATCAATTATATTAATTCAAGTTTGGAAATACTAAAGTTTTGCAAAAATTGCAATTATCCTAAATAGTAGTAGATACCCTTGACATTATGTGTATTCGTAAAGTTTTGATTACTACACCGAGAGAACAAACTCTTAATTGATCTACTTTAGAAAATGATATTAGGAATATTTCAATTACCCATTTTTTTTGCCTAATATTACAAAAGCTTCTTCCAAATATTTTCCCCAGTTAACCAACTTTAAATTACAGAGACATAAATTTACAAATATTTCTAAAACATTTCTTGCCCAATGTTTCAGGAGCTCCTTCCAAATATTTTGCCAAGTTAGACAACTTTGATGATCACAAGATAACTTCATTATGTTTATTTGCACTTAGAAATATTTAAATTAAATTTATAGCTTAAGATTTCTCTCTTTCTCTTTCCGAAGTAAGCCAACTTTACATAGGTCATCGTCTAGTCGGGCAAACTCTTCGGAGCTGTCAAGTTTACAGCGCTTGTTGCTGTTGTTTGCTATGGATTAAATTTATAAAAATTGAAAGTAGTCTAACGGAGTCGGGCGTCGTTTGTTTGCAGCTTGGAGAAGTGGGCAACATTCGTGTAGAGTGGAGTGGAGCATGGACAGTGAGTGAACGAAGTATACGGCCAATGCGCACAATGAAACTTTTTACATTGCATTCGTGCGCCATAAGCCGTGAAAGTTTTATGCAAATGTTTTATGCTAAAATATGTGCCAGGTCGCCACTTGCGATGGGATGCGATGGGACGAAGCTTGCTTGGACAGCACAGGACGCCGCTTTTGCCGCATGCTACATGCCACATGCCACAAGCCACCTGCCATATGCCCCACACCCTTCTGATAGAAGCGAGCGAAGTCGAGGTCAGCGCGGCTAACGGCATTTGCTGATATATATGTACTATATGTATTGGCGCATGAGGCGTCGAGTGCAATTTGCAGCGTAACATTTATTAGAGTTGCAGCTCCTACAACAGCAACATCCACTCTTTCTACTCCCCACCCTCACTCTTCTCTACCCTTTGAACAATACCCTTTGCCCTGCGTCCAATCAAGCCCGTAAAAACCTATGAAACCTGACGGTAAAAACCAGCGAAAGTTATTTTGTGCAATTTTTCGCTCGCTACTTTCATTTTTTTTTGTTGGTTCGTCCAGCATTTTCAGATTTTATGGTCGCAGGCACAACAAAAGCCTCGTGTGTGTTATTTTAAAGGCACATTTTGTGTGCAGGTTTTTGTAGCATTTTCATTTTGTATTCCAATTATGAAGTCTGGGGCTAAAAATGTAATTACTAAAGTGTTGCACATTTGAACAAATAGTAGAGGAGCACACTTCAACTTTTTCAATTCCATCACGAAATAGAAAAGCGCACTTTTCTCTCAGCATTTTCCACTCTTTCTCTCTCTCTCTCTCTTTCTCGGACCTGCATGAGTCACAATTTTGAGTAATAAGTAAAAGTGAAAAGTTTGCTACAGCATTTATTCTATGTCATTCAGATAATTACGGTTTTGTATTTCAGATTGAAATTAAACATAAAGCTTTCGTTTTGCATATGATTAATTTATGATTTATGATTTATATTTATTTTTTTTGTTTTCTTTCTGGGTCTAAGGTGGAGTCAACAATGTTGTCAATGAAGTTTTTATTTATCTATTCTTTAGCTTACAGGAATTTTAAATATAATTACTATTATGTAGTCATATTATTTAATTTAATTAATTTGAATTTGAACTTTTTAAAATGTTGTATATAAATTATATTTCCAATGTTATATAAATTTAGAATTCTTAAATTGCTTCAAATTCATTTCGGATGAATTTAATTTTTGCAATATTTGCTGTCTGCAAAAATAGATACTTTAATTTGCAAAGCACTCAATTGCTTCAATTCGAGTAAATATTATTCATATTATTTATTTTCGAATTTCCGGCAATTGCTTTTAAGTAAACATATAGACATATAAAATCAAATTCATTCATGGATTGTTGCACTACGTTTTTCACTTTTAAAATGTATATTTCCAAATTTAAAGTGTTTTTTGATCGCAACACCACATCACATTCACATTGAGATGAAGAACAAAAAGCAAAGAAGAATTGCTAGTATTAAATTTATCGATATATGAAATATTATTTATTATTGTTAGAATAAGAATATTCCAGCATGGATAAATTTAGTTCTTGAATAAAAATAAATTCTAAAATTTATAATTTGTCTAAATTCAAAGTTTACAAGGAAGTGAGAAAGCTAATATACTAAAGAATACTAAAATATACCATAGACTGTTTTTGGTATATTAATATGGTACTACATCTTAAATAAACTAAGGAGAACAAAATATACTAGATTGCTTGCTCAAGCAATTGCGTATTTCATTAATAACTTCAACAACTTCGGTCATAAGAATTTTCAGAAATCAGAAATATTGTAGTTATTATTGTATGTGCCAAAAAGTTTGACGATTGTTATTCGATTTGCGGGAAGAGAAGTTGAGACAAACATTAAAAGTATTGTCAAAAAATATTTGTCTCCATCTCTGAGATTTAGGAGGACATCTCCTATATCAGCTAGATATATCAAGAATGTATACATCTTCTGTCCTTTGTGCATTTAAATCTAATTTAAAAAATATATACTTTTATTTTGCAACACTTCAATTACTTCAGTTTAGATATGCTAATTGCTCTTAATGATTTATTTGTTAAAGTGCATTTTAAATGATGCTGGACTGTCAATCACTCATAAATATGTTAAAACGATATCGATTAGCTTAAGAAGTATTTCATTATGTCAAACAAATGCATTATCTAAACATGATTGCTGCAATTTAATTCCATGAATTTCTTTCTAAATCTGTTGTGAATTGTATCGAATTTGTCAACAAATTTTCCTTCCTCTTACTTTCTCTTTCATTTTCGTCGCCTCAACTCAATCAAACGAAATGAGTTCATATTCGCAGTTATGAGTTAGTAGCAAGAAAACTGTTTGCCATTCAGAAGCAAAGTTGTTGGCTGGCCTTGATACAAAAAAATTTGCTGTTGGGCCTATTGGGAGTCTGATTTATAGGCGTTGACTAACGGTGAGTAACATGAGTGTAATGTAATGTGTGTGTTGTGTGTTTGTGTGTGTGGGGCCCAAAGGGGTTTTTCCCGTAATGGAGAAACGCAATCAAATGCCATGTGTCAACTGCTATTGAGTGTTACTCGACGTACAATGTCAACTGGCTGCCGCCCACGCTCCACGCCTCCCCCTCTCCCCTTCTCCTCATCCTCCTCCTCTAGCCAACATTTGCCCGCGACCTACAGCGGCAAATAATTTGTCGTGTACTTTATACATTTCGTTTGTTTTTTTGCCTTATACTTGTGCCTCGTAAAGTCAACAAGAACAGAGAACAGAAAAAAAAAAAAAATAATAAATATCAAAAACAAAAAAATAGGAGCAAGCAGCGTCATTTCATGCTACAGGCCAATAAAAAGGTCGCCGGAGTTTTTTTTTTTTTGGGGAGCTGACGACCCAATTCCAGACGTGCCTTATCGCTGGGGTCTAGCTTCGGAATACCTATGCAAAGTTTGTGTGTGTTGAAAAGGGGGCAAAAAGGAGAACATCATAATTATGCACACTAATTTAATAATAATATTGCCAAAGCAAAGGAATATTGTTGTTGTTTTTACGGGGGTATGAGCATATTAATTGCAGGTTGTATTTTTGCCCTTTTTGGTGGGTGTGTGTGTGTTGTGCGGGGATAGTCAAGGATTTTTGGTGTTCAGTGCGCGATTTCCGGCACGCATATTTAATCAATTATACAAATTGCCCCAGCACCTAAATTGTACTACACTAAATTTGCAGATATTTATCGGCAGCACGAGATGAAGCGTGGTGGGGGGGAAGAGAGGGAATGGTGTCTGCAAAGTTGCGCTGCAAATGTGCCAAAAGTTTGAGCTTGTTTTCAGCTGGGCGTCAATCTGATTAAATACAACATAAATTGTGTTTTGCGCTTATCAAGACGAACGTATCACAAATGTGCGCAAATTTTTACCAACATGCCAAAGACACACACACATACACTTACACACTCACACACTTACGACCTTTAATGGCACACAACGTTTTGCAACGTAAATTAAAAATGAAAGCAGGCGCGCATAATTTTCAATTTTCATACAACGTTAAAAGCGCTGAAAAATGATATTGAAAAACGAAACTTAACGATGGCCCCAAAACGATATCAGGCAGCAGCTGCCTCAACCTGAGCAGAGAACTCTATATAAGGGAGGGAAGGTAAACGTAAATGGAAAGAGGCAGACGAAGGGGGGCAGAAATATGTATTGCAAGTTGAAAATTTTAGTCGCTACACACTTGGCTAATATTGTGTAATATTGAGTTTGCCAAACGCAAACGCTAGAGGGCGCCAGCTCAACTTCTTGCTCTTCAGGAAGAATTTCGTTTAACAAAATAACTTTGGTGTGTGTTTTTAAACGTGATCACAATGAAATTTTCAGAATTTTTTCATGGAACAACAAGGTTTAGCTTTTTTTTTTGTTGATATTGTTGAAGAGTGAATATGAACATTAAATCCTTCCTTATAAAAGGACTCCTGGTAAATGGATTCTAACATATTTGAAGGACTTTTTCAAGGAACAACAACACATTTTTTTTGTTGATCACTGAAAATGAAATAATTTGAAAATGAATATGAATTGAAAATATCTTAGCCTTTTAGTTTTTGAAAGATTAAATATTATTTTATATAATGTTTTTCTAAAAAATTCTATTCTATTCTATTCTATGATTTCTAAGAACAATAAGAATATGGATTTTTGGTTGAAATATTATAAATTAAATACGAATAAATTTTATATTTTTAACTAGTAAAAGGCCGTCTTATAAAGGTCGTATAACAAGTTAATAGAACACTATTTAAGAAAAGAAAAATAAATCTCCTTAAATATTATAAAATGATAAATTGCCTTCTTATAGCTAGTAGAATACTATTTAAGATATTATTGCGGAAAGATTAAAATCTATTTCATAATTTAATGCCTTTTCCAAGAGAATCTTTAAGATACTTTCTAAGAAGACAAACATCATACATTTTTTGTTTATATGATTAAAGATTGAATATGAAAACATTTCATAATTTTATAGCGTCAAAAGCCTTCTTATAAAGGTCTCCCCACAAATGTTTAGAATACTTTGGTAGAACAACAAGATTATGCATTTCTTGTTTATATTATTAAAGTTTGAATATGAATACATTTCATAGTTTATCAACTTGAAATGTAAATTGTCTTCTTACAATATTTTGTGCTGGGACGAAACAATATCAAAGACAGCCTCATAAATATTCCGAATTCTTCATTTTATTTCTGTTTTTTTTTTGTTGTTGTTTGCAGCGTTTAGTCTTTAGCTAGATGTATTTATGCAGAGTTGCCGCAGTGAGCGTTCAGCACGGGGCAGAGTTGCAACCACCACAACCAAAAAAAAGGGGTTTGGCCGCAAAAGCCACAGGCCACAGGCCACGACGTTGGGGGATTCCTGCAGCGGCGTCTTCAAAAGTTTTCGCTTTGAAGTTGCGGCCCCAAGTTGAACTAAACTAATAACTTGAGACAAATTAACTTATAGACACACACACACCAACACACACAAGGAGAGTCTTTCGCTCTTTCTTTCGCTTTGAGTTGGCATGCAAATTGTTAAAATACCAAAGTGTTATTTGCTTAAGTGCCAACAGTGTTGTCGGCGTCGTCGTGACGTCATTGTCATTGGATTTATTACGCATGCGCCGCATGTGCACCAACAATTTAGTTGGCCTCATTTACAGGCAACGTTTTTTTTTCACTCTCTCTCTCTCTCTCTCTCTTTCGCCTTCTCCCTCGTCATCTCTATTTTATTTTGTACTCTTTTCCCCCAGCTGCTGTCAACGGAAAACAGAAAACTTTACATAGACGCTGGCTGGTTCAATTTGGCGTTCAGTTGTTGCGTTGAATGTCATAAAAATGTGTTTGAGGTAAGGTAACAATAACAAATAAACACGCGCCCGCCTCCCACTGCCATTCATGTGTGTGTGTCTGTTTGTGTGTGTTTATTGAGAGACGCTTCACATGGCCACACATGCTAATGCCAAGACGCAGCACAAAAGCCAGACAGAACTGTGTGAAATAGTTTCAACTATGTGATACCATAACTTAAATCGAAGGGATTTCAAAAAGAAATTATCAAATATATACAACTTTTCTTCTTTGCCACAATTGATGAACAACATGATTAATATATTTCATAGTTTTTAAATATAGTTTTGAAATATAATACTTCTTAAATACTATAAATTGAATACCAATAAATTGGCTATATTATTAATGTAAAATTTCACACTCTAAATAAAAACAAGTACGTGTTAATCTCTCACTTGGCTGCGCAATGCAGTTAATAAAAAGAATGGCTAATAGAATTTAATTTCATTTACAGTTCATCGCTTCCATTAAAATATAAACAATATTCTTAATGGCATAATTATGCAAAATATGTGCTATCAAATTGACAAAAGAGGATTCAAATAATTATACAATTATTAAATGATTTCATTAAACGCAACTGTTTTTTGCAAACATATAAAAAAGGTAGCTTATTTAAAAATACACTTGCATTGCAAAAATACAAAATGAAATTATGAAAAAAACAATGTACTTTTATTTTCAGTTGATATGTAATTAATATTTTAATGAATCAACAGTTTAGAAAAAATGATTATTTTCAATACTTTGTATTTATGCAAAGATCATAATTATGCAAAATATGTTGAATTAATTTGTTTTAAAAGGAATTAAATAATCATTAGATTTATTTCATGACTTAATTTAGGTTACGTGTCAAAAAATAACTAATTAATTTCATACAATTTAGTTAATGATAAAATTTACGTGGCTTTAAAATATCTTATTAAATCTTAATTCTTAATTGAACCGTGAAATATAATAATATACTTGAAATTTCAGTTGATTGGTTCAATAAATATTTAAATAAACCATTTACAAAAGAAGTTATTTAAAATGCTTGTAATTCAATTCCAAAGTAAAAGATTTAAATAATCACACAATTTGTTGGCGTCAACTGCTTTGGCAATCAAACGAATTCAAACTAAATACAGCACATAAATTGAGGCAGCTTATTAAATACAAGGCGAAAGCAGCGAGTTTTCATCCTTGTTTTAAGTAATTGACAAGTTAATTGCAACAATAATTAATATGATTCCCGAACAATTCATTCCACTTGCCGAGCAGCTGAGCTAAAAAAAAAAGAAGGGTTCGCAACCCGAGATAAAACTGTTGATGCCCCTTGGCGCTACGAATGGGGTTCGGGTATCTGAATGAGTATGGCAAAAAAAGTAAACAAATATAAAGTGTTGTATCTGTGTATGTGTGTGTGCGGGTGTAAGCGAGTAGGTGTGAATGTGTGTGTGAGTGTGCTTTTCAGTGCTATTCATTTACGAAAAGCTGGCAAAAAGTTGTGGCAATAAGCTGTGGCAACAGACACAGCGCAACAGCAGACGCTGTGTAGGCGTTGGTTCGGATAAGTAAACCAAGGAGGCGATATCAAACCGAAGCTGCCGCAAAGCAGCTGAGGGGAGGGGAGGTGGGGGGGGGGGGTAGAGAGGAGGGGGAGTGCCTGCTGTCGACGTCAGGAGACGACAATGCTGGCAGCGATTTTTAAAGTCTAACGCGCTTATTTACACATTGTGCCATATGTGGCACTGCACAATTTGCATACGTATGTATTCGTAAGCCCAGACATTCTCATATGTCTGTGGTGTGTGTGTGTGTGTGTGTATGGTGTATGGTGTGTGTTGCGTTATTGTGTCACTGCCTTAACAATTTTGTAAAATTTCAAGTTGCTACGTTTAATACTTTGGCTCTGACGCCATTTTGTACACTTGGCTGCGTGGCACACATCCTGAAAGCCAACAACAACAGCATCAGCAACAGCAACAGCATCAGCAACAGCAACAACAATTAAAAAGAACTCTTCCTGCTCACTCCTTGCTCCTTGAAGCAGTAGCAAGAGCACAATAAGAGCCAGCGGCTTAGCACCGTTCCGACTCGCCAGTTTGCTCGAGACGAAAATGAAAGAAAGCAAAAGAAATCATCATAATACCCTCACATCTGAGTTTTCTGTGCTTGTATTGCTTATAAGTCGCTACACACACACATACACACACACACACAGACTTACACGTGGCCTCCATCATTCATACACACACACAAAAGGACGACAAGTCTATTTGTCATGTGCAATTTTGCTGCTCACTCCGCAATCTGCTCTGCTCTGAGTTGCTCTGCTCTGCTTAGTTATATACTTGCCTATGAGTATATTTTTGTATAATTGACAGCAGCGCTGCTAAATGCTCTAACTTCTACTTTAAGCACCCTGCAAGTGTGAACAACGTGCAGTGGGGTATCAGCATTGCAAACGTGCTTTAAGTCTCACCAAATTTAATTGCTAGTTAACAATGTTTTCCAGTCAACGAAAAAATGTTTATGTAAATCTCTCGAAATTAATTTCAAATGAACAATATTTTTTAATAAGTAAAAAAATTTTTATGTACAAACTTAGGTTCAATTGTTTTTTGGTGATTACTATATTTATAAATAAAAACTATTGATTGTTAATTATAGCTTACCAAAAATTGTTTTAACTAATTTTCGAATAATCTAAGTTGTCACATTAATCAAACGCCTAGTATTCTTTTCTTTAATTAATTACGATTGTAACTGCCTAATTCTGTTTCTATTTTCATAACTTCAAAAATAAGTAAATAATTTTCAAATAACTGCAAATGATTGGCGATTAAAGCTTACCCAAATTTGTTTTTTACACAAATTTCTTGTAAGCTTAATTAGCTTAATTAGCTTCGTTAAATTTTTTTTTGATTAACTTTCATCGAAATATATTCGTCGCATTACTCATCCGCCTAGTATAACATACAATTGTTATTAAATTAAAATAGTTTTGGTCCTAATATGGTTATCGTTTCTATAACTTCATTATAACTTAATGACTTTTAAAAATAATAGTTTTTTCTACATCTTATGAATTGTGGCATTACTCATCCGCCTAGTTGAATGCATTTTCACATTAATACACATATATACAAATGTTCGTAAATTGTAAGTTTCGTTGAACAATGTTAGTGTTTAACTTTTTTCTATATTGAAACGCCGCATTACTCATCCGCCCAGTATACCATATTTTTTAATAAATACATTTGCAATTGCAGCTTACATACAAATATTTTGTGCCTAATGTTTTTTCGTTTCTTTCACTTAAAAAATAAGTAAATTACTTAAAAATAATAAAAGTTTTCTGCCTAATTTTATTCTAATCAGCATTGCCACATTACTCATCCGCCTTGTATACATTATATTTTTAAATAATTACTATATATTATAATCGCAGCTTAGATAAAAATGTGTTCTGCCTAATTTTGTTGTTTTGCTTTCCATAACTTACATTCTAAACACAGTTAGTCAAATGTTAACCAAGTGAAAATTTTATTACTTCATATTCCGCATACGCCTAGTTAACAATTTGCTTAATTCATTTCTAGATAAGTGTTGGGTTAAATTAAAAATTTTACGACTAACATGAAGTCTTTAAATGTAAAACACGCACATTTAAATAACAGCGAAAAATTCACTTCTGACTTTGTTGTATTCTATGTAGAAAGCGGCTGAATTTTTGGCACTGTTTACTGAGTATCTAATAGTCAAAAAGTCGTTTTCTATTGCGTGGCCACTTGTTTTCTTTGCTCTGCGGCATATTTCACTTTAAAAAGGCCCCAAAAAACATTTGGTTTCAAACTCGGGGCCGCCCCCTGTTAAATGGCGCGTAAAATTTCACACTCAATTTGTGAGTGTGTGTGTGTGTGTGTGTGTGTGGGAGAGTGTACAAGTGTGTGTGTGAAGGGTCTGGTTTTTTGGTTTTTTTTTGTTTAATATGCTCGTGGCTTAATAATATGGAATTTATGTGCATTATTTTGCCCCATCTTTGTTGTTGCTAGCATTTTAAATTTATTGCTCGGCTCATTGATTTGTGGCCTTTGAAATTATTTCAAAATTATCAAATATGCTTGTTGAAATCGAGTTGTTTAAAAGCAAATAAATTGAATTTGTATTAAACGAGATTTCAATTTAAAGCTCACAGCTCAGATTTTCATTTTGAGTTGCACAAATAAAAACGAAAGCGACACAAAAGGCTAAACAATTCTTCCAGAATAAATAACAGAATACGTAAAAGTCAACTACTTTTGACTGATTGACTGACTGACTGACTGTCTGACTGAGTGCACAAAAGCATACCCTGTGAAGTGGAAGAAATTTACGTAAAGTGTGCAATTGTCTGATGAAATGTCAAGTTGATGGACAGATGAAGTCAAGTGCTTGATAGATTTTTGTTTTAATAACAAAAATATTGTTGAATGGCTTAAAGATTGTAACTATTTATATAGAAGGCACTATCAAAGGGTATCTTAACGTCGAGCACTGTCTGTGCTCGCTTTGTTGTTTGGTTTTCCTCATTTTCGAGTTGTTTATTTAGTTACAGAAAAGGATAAGTTGCATGGTTTCCTTGGTACAAAGGACAAATGCGGCACAAAGTTGCGAAACACAATTGAAATAGTCGTAATACTCGTTTAAGCTTTAATTAAATCATTTCACTGGCAGTTGAAAAATTCATTTTAATGTTTCTAATTTGGCATAAAAATACAAATGAAACGCACTTAATTAAAAGCATGTTTTTGCTGACTTTGACTAATTGGTTTGCTTAATACGAACTTTAATTGGAAACTATTTTAAAAGGTCACGTTTAATAAATATTAAATCATATTTTAATCTCGTATAACTCCAAATATAATTGAGAAGCAAACCATATAAATCATATACAATTTAAAAGCAAACTATATAAATCAGTTTTTTTTACTTTAGAAAGTAATCTCTTATAACTCTAAATATAATTGAGATGCGAACTATATAAATCATATTTTTTTCTTAGACAGTAATCTGTTTTTACTCCAAATGTAATTGAGAAGCAAGCCTTATAAAGTATTCTTGTATAATTCCAAAATAATTTAGAAGCAAACTATATGAATCTTGTATTTTGTTTTTTGCTTTCAAAGATATTTCATATAACACCAAATATAATTGAGAAGTCAACTATTTAAATCATATTTTTCTTCATTAGAAAGTTATCTCTTATAACTCAAAATAAAATTGGGAGCCAACTTTGCAAATCATATTTTTATTCATAATAAAGTAATCTTATATAACTCTAAATATAATTGAGAAGATCTAGAAAGTAATCACGTATAATTCAAAGACAATTTAGAAGCAAACTATGCAAATCATATTTTTTTTTCTCTAGAAAGTAATTTCTTTATAACACCAATCATAATTTAGATGCCAACTATATAAATCATGTCTTTTTTAAAGTAATCTCTTCTAACTCCAAATATAATTGAGAAGCGAACTTTATAACTATCTGGTCAACCGATTGATGTTGATTAAATTGCAAATCCTTGAAGTAATTTCAAGTGGCAGCAACTGGCGAATGTTGTCGTGGCAACAAATCTTTAAGCGCGCTGCATTTGAATTCCATTTGTAATGTCAAATGTCATTTTGAGGAAAACGCGCTGTGAAAATTGTGAACTGAGTGGAAATAAGCAGAGATTATTTGAATTGTACTAACGTCTGTTCAGACACTGAGGTGGCAATGGCAAATGCCAATGGCTTCTGCTTAGGCTGCTTTAGCTGCTGCTCCTGAGGTGATAGCAATTTGTTGTGGGATTAGCCCATTGTTTGCACACGGGCACTCAGTTTCGCAGAGAGAGAGCTTCTAAACTCAATTTAACAGATCCGAATGTGCCATCAAACACAGCTGGAACTCGAATAAGGTGCAAATACGTAAAAAAAAAGCAACGAGAGAAAACTTTTCTGACCAGACCGAAAATGTTGTAATTGATTTACAAATGCAAATGTCTTTTGCCTCACGTGTGTTCCCTGCCCCGTCTCCCTTTTTAACCTCCCCCACCCCCACCATCTCGGGAGAATAGTGGAGCACAACACAATTTCAGGCACGTACCGAATTTGTCGCTTATCTTTGTTGCCTGTTCCCACACCCTTTATCAGGTAGAAGTGGGTGGCTTTAAAATTGCTTTTGTTTTCCCCTCATTGTTGTTGCTGTTGTTGTTGTTGTTGTTATGACAGATGGCTAGGGGAGAGCTGAGATGAAAGGGAGGAGGGAGCCACTTCCACTGATGTTGTAATTGCTGTTTATGCTCTTTAAGGCAGTCAACAACTGAAGCATACACAATTCGTATTTGTGTTTGTAACAGGCGCTCTCAACTTGAAGGCTAATTGAAGGCTTGAATTTTGATGCTTGCTGCGAAAATTGTGTATCACGTTATGATTGATTACAGTTTTGTTCTTCTCCTGTGTATACCTAATTACGGCTTAGAAAATCTTAACAAAATGCACAACTTTTTTGGTGCCTTAAAATCAAAAAGTTTGATGAACTTTTCTCCTTTTTTTTTTTGGTATTTAATCGCAAGGGAGCTAAAATTCATTTCATTATGTGGAAATTTTATTTTAGTAATATTAATCTTATACATTTGAATAATTAATAATGAAAGTTTTACTTAAGAAAGCTTAGATGAACATTCGAAAATGATTTCTTCATATTTTGAAGCTTTAACAAATATATATGAAAAATGGTTTGCAAAAGTCAAGATGAAATCTAGCATACTTCTTTGCTGTCAATTTTTTAGTTAATATTTTTTCGACAATTTCGGAAAGAAAATTTGAATAAGTTGGCAGCACTTTGTCAGCAAGTTGGCAGCACATTCTTAGCAAGTTGGCAGCACATTCTTAGCAAGTTGGCAGTGCTTAGCAGTAATCGAATAGTAAAATAACTCCTTGTTGCAGTTGCAACTCAAAAATGTACTTTACAGATTAATCAGATTACAACCAAGTGAAAAATTTGAAACATTATTAAATTACAAACAGAATATTAGCTCACATTTCATATGATGTTTTAAGTGCTTGCTACATACGGGAATTATGCCACTATCGCCGCTTGTTAGGGAAGATTCATGAGCTCCACATTCGTCTCACACAATTTCACAGTAGTTTCAAGTGCCAGCTGTAAATTGGTTTGTCAGCAGTCGCTGATGGATATGAACCCGGGGAACCTTGGGGCGTGCCTGGGCTATAAACTCAGCGTCGTAGCTCATACGGGTTCTCTTCTCAGCCAGTTCCGAGTTTTCAGCCCCAGCACGTAGTATTGCAAATGGAAATGGAGCGAGCGAGAAAGAGAGAGAGCGAGAGAGAGATGGCAGACAGGAAAAAGCCATAACCGGCTGTCGAGTGACTTGATATCGTCGTAGTGTGGTAGTTGGTACTTCTAAGTACTCCATCCAGAGCAATCTACTGGTCTAAACTCGCATTACGCTCTGCATCATTCTCACGTTTTTCGTCGGTTTATCAGCTGGTGTTAACACAATTTTTTTTTTTAAGAACTCGCTATTGTCGTGTCTTTTGTTTGATTTGTCTGGCGTGTTTTTTGTTTGTTTGGCATCAACTCGCGAATTCTTAAGAATTTTTAATGATTTCTGCTTAGTCTCTTGTGCTCATTTCTATTAGGTATTCATTTTGATACATATATATTTTAAAAGATTGTTATTGTTGCCGTGGAACATATGCTTTTTTATCTGCTACGCCTGCAGTTGGCTTTAACGAGCCGCTAACAAGTGAAATATATTTAAATAAAATATAGAAATACAATTCGTAGCTGCGCAGCTATATAGATAAAAACGTATAAAAAAAAAGTATAAACATATATCTCAATGGCGCTGACTGTCTATAGACACTAGACAGCAAAAAAACAAATTGCTCAAGCTCAAATATTGAAAGAGCACATTTATGGCACCCGTAAAATCGAATTTAAACAATTTCATTCGCTCTCTGATGTAAAGAGTATTTTTATACCGTGTAAATGTTTTACAATCTATTGAAAATCAATTTTGGTAATTTTATAAACTTTTGTTCTGGATTCATCTAATTAAATTTATTAATTATCACTTTTCACACTTCACAATTTATTGTTAATTCAGTTAGTTCAAGATAAAAAAAAGGTTTCATAATAATTTCTTAAAGAAAATGCTTTAAGCATCTAAACAACGACAAATTGACATTTAGTTTATAAATACTACAAATGAAATTTAATGACAATTTCATGCAAATTTTTTCGTGTTCTTTAGTGTCGATGTCTGCGAATATATCCAATATAAAATCGGACGATTATTTCCGCCGCCTATGTGAAATATATTTCACACAGCGAGAGAGAGTTGTTCTAATTGTTGTTATTGTGCTTTTTGGTCTAGTCAAATATTTTGCAACCAATTTCTGCCAATTTTTATTAAACAATTTTCTTGCAATGTTTGCAATTAACTTAACTTAAAACTGGGCTGATAGCAACACAAGTAGAAGAAGAAGAAGAGTGGTGCAGAGAAGGGGGGAAGAATAGAAGAATAAAAAGATGGTAAATTAAATTGTACTTACTTTTGTTTAATATGATTAAACTCGCACCTTTTTGCTGAACTGCTTGCAATATCAGCAAAAATCTATATTTGTATTTGTTGTTGTTGTTTTTCTTTTTTTTATGATGATTATTAATTTTGTATTGTTGTTGTTGTTGTTGAGATTTGTTGAGTTGTTGCTTTAGCGTCTTTTGCGCCGGTTTTTTTTGGGAATATTTTTTGTTGCTTGTGCAATTGTTGTTTGTTGTTGTTGATTTGGTTAAAGCCGAAATAAGCCTTAAATCAGCACGTTTTTTTTTTTTGTTGTTTTGTCGCACTCACTCACAGACACAGTTACACATACTAATGCACTCGTAAAAACTCACACACGCGTCGCAATTTGCATTTGTTTTGTATTTATTGCTCAATTTGTTGGTGGCTGTTTGCCTTTCGCGCCTTCGTTTCTTCTTAACGCATGCCGAAAATACTTGTATTGAACTTGAGAATATTATCACGCGCGCGGCCGCCTTGCACGTTGCTGCGATTGCGAATAAACTGGCAAACGCAACAGAACACAGAACACCGAACAGAGGCAAGGCAACAACAGCGAACACAGAGCAGAGCAGAGCAGAGAGCACCCGTTGCCCGAACAGAGCGTGTGAACAGAGCAGCGTCGTCTGTGATACTTGTGCGAAAAAATTTTGCTACAAAAGATGCCGCCAATACTTGACGTTTGCGCTCAAACACAATCGCACTCAACGTGTGTGCGCTTCGTTGGTGTGAGTGGCTTTGTCATTCATTTCATTTCGGTTGTTGTTGTTGTTGTTGCTATCGTTCGGTTGGGTGGGTGGTTGGACCTGTCGCGTTGGTGGGCCCACATGCTGTGCGCATACGTCATCGTTGTGGTTCGCTGCCAAACATGTTGCATGTTCGATGCGCGTGTGCTTTGCACTCAAACATGTCGTTGAGCACGCGCTTACTCTCACTCTCACTCTCATTGGTTGGGCAGGCAGCACTCTCGTCGCACTCGTCGCTAACTGTTGCCGTTCTCAAGCATGTCTGTGCGAGGCGGCATGCGTTTATTTGCCTTGGTTTCAGTTTTCGTGCATGGCATGCCAAATTGCTTGAGTAGGTTGGTAGGTCACTGCCTTGTATTGATGTGTGCGTCTGTGTGTGTGTGTGGCGCTCCTTTAACCATACATATGTATGTGTGAGGGTGGGTGTGTATGCTGCGGGTTCGGTTCGTTTCGTTTCGTTTCGTTTCGTCTATGTCTGTGCTTAAGTTCATTAACGGCGACCGCGCAACAGTTCACGGCATGTGCTGGCGCTTTTCTCTGCAACTTATAACGGTGCTTTACATACTTACACATGTTGTGTGTTGCGAGTGTGTGTATTTGCACACACATACACAAATATAGAAGCCTGTTAGTTAGTCGTAAGAGATACTCAAATTTTTGGGACTGATTGCTTCGCCTATTTACCCGTAGTAAGTAGTAGGAAAACCAGCAGCTGAATGAATGGCAACTGAAATTGTGCAAATGTTGTTTTTCCTCTTTTTCTTCCCATCCTCGATGTCTTCTTCGTTTTGGTTTTGGTTTTTGCCTCTGGGTGCGGTCCCCATTCAAATCTGCGGCTATACAGTTGATAGATATTATTTGCACGTGCTTGTCTAGATTGTATTTGATGAGAAATGATATAAATAAAACCGGCGTTAACCAAAAGAGAAAAGGGTTTACGGCCCCAGTTTTTATTTGGCTCCTACGTGAATGCCAAAGTAAATGAAAAAAGGGTTCGACTTTGAACTTTTATTACACAATAAAATCAATGTTCGAACTAATGCAATTCAATAATTGCGCCAGTTCCAGATGTTTTCCAGGACTTTAACATTCTTCCACAGATCATTTGCTTCAATCTGAATAAGTTTTGTTAAGTTTACGAAGATCTATTTAAAAAAAGTTTTGCTTAGTTTTCCAAATATATAAAACAAATTTGAATAAAATTAGTATATTTATTTAAATATTTAATATAACTATTTTAAGGGTGACACACAGCAAGTAAAGGATTATTTTACAGATCATTTGCTACAATTGTCAACAAGCTTCGTTAAGTTTGCGAGCTTGCGTTTAATAAAAGTTTCGTTTAGTTATCTAAGACTTTTTCTAAGTAAATAAAACCAATATTAATAAGGTTAGCATATTTATTTAAATATTTAATTCAACTATTTTAAGGTTCTCATACGGCAAAAACAAGATTATTCTACAGATCATTTGCATTAATGTCTACAAGTTTCGTTAAAAGCTTCGATAAGTATGCTCAGACTTCTGCCAAGTAAATAAAATAAATTTTAATAAAATAAGCATTTGTAATTTATATATTTCATCAACTATTTAGGGTTCGCACTCGTCAAAAGAAGGAATTATTATTTCGTTAAGTTTACGAGCTTCCATTCAATAAATAGTTTCGTTCAGTTTGCTAAGCCTAAGCAATAAAATATATTACAATAAAATTTAACATTTTCTACTCTAACTTTGTATTTTCTTTAAATTTCCCTAACATTTAATCTCTTTTAATATTTAAATTTTTATACGCTTTGGTAATTTTGATGAAATTTTGTAAAAACTGAATTGAGCATTTGCTGCTAATTTTGTGGTAAACCAGAAGTGTAATTATAATATTTCGAAAATGTCGATAAACAATTATTAATATGTGTGGCAGATGCCAGTAATTATTTCTGGCTGTGTGGTTACATATACACACATGTGTGTGTGTGTGTGTGTGTGTGTATTCGTCTGGCTATTTGCTAGGTATTTTTATTGGCGTCTGTCCGTTAGTCTATTGGCCGTTTGGCGCTAATTAAGTGCATTTTCTAACTGCCCACACACGCACATTTCGCTGGCCAGAGTTGCCAACTTGCTTGGGGGACTCATTAAGAGCAAATCCCAAATTAATTGGGTATTAGACACAATGCATTACGGGCTAAGCGAAAAGTGTTGCTTGCCTGTCTCTACTATATATTGGCCTGTTGGCCTAGGCTCACTCAGCTATAAAATGGGCGCAAATGGGCGTGGCATGAATAGCCATACCATAAAAGAGAGCAAATAATAAAAACCAAGCACACAAAAAAAAATTGTTTGTCAGCCGCTTATTGATTCTCAGGCAGCAGTGTAAAAGCAAACCAACTCCTGCAAATTCCCAGACCAGAGGCCATTTGGGTCGTAAAAACAGTAATAATTCATATATATATACTATGGCATGCATAAAAGATATACTGTTTCCTATCATATCTACTACAATATATTCTGTAGTAGTATAACATACAATTTAAGAATGTGCAGACGGCGCTTTGTTTACTGTTGTTGTTGTTGTTCTCTTCCTTAAATTATGCACAAAAGTCAGCAAATTCGAGTTTTGACCAATTTTCTGTTTGTATTTCAAAACTGCAGACAACAAAACAAACAAAGGAACTAAAGCACACACTCACACACATTGAAGAGATACTCAAACACACACACACACACATACACATACATTTGCAGGCTCAGAGAGATTCACACATAAATTGGCATTTTGCTGGGCAGCAGCAGCAATGGAAAATGTTTGGTTTATTATGGGGTCGGATCTCTCTTTCTCTCTCTCGCTATTTGTCTAGGCACAAAAGCAGACTCCGAGTATTTTCGTACAGCAAATTTTGTGTGCTTTTATTAAACGAAAATTTGCATAAATATGCCGTGCATATTTGTCGACTATAACATGATCTTTAAGTTAGACTTTATTCAAATCGCAACGATTTCGGATTTAATTGCTGCCCATGACAGTGATTTCCAATTAGAGTTGGTTTTTTATTAAATCAATACCCAAGTAAATAAACTATATACGAATAGGGGTCAGGGGCTTGGCTTCTTTTTTTTATGACTTTTTGGGCAGTTAACGTTATAGCTGGGAATAAAACAGCTGAAGCGACAGTTCGTTAGCATGGCCAAGGAAGTTGGTTAACCCTTTTTTTGTGGCTATAAGCTAAGAAATACAAAAAGTGTAAGAAAATTGTAGTGAAGTTAGTGATAATAAAGAAAAGGAAAGTAGTTTGAGGCTAGAATGTTGCGAGTCTTCTGCCAAAAGCTTACTTCACTGAACTATTAGTCATCGAAGTTTCAAAGGAATTTTTTAAAATGAAATAATAATGATTAGTACTTTTTATACTTTTCATACTTTTCTTTAAATTCTGTGCTTTCAATGAAAATCACAATGCATCCGTATTATTATTATCAATTTTTGCTGAAATATTGAATTACCAAAAATTATAAAAATGGTTGAATTATTTAGAAATAAATACAATATAAGATATAAATAAAAATTTTGTTTCGAAGTTGCGTTTGTAATAGTATTTTTAAAATTTAAATGCGTAGTTGGTAAGCATTGTTATTTTAATGTTCACAGCTGTATTGTAAACCTGCCCCAAAAATATTCATTTAATGTACGCAACTATATAGAAATGATTCCATAATTACTCTAAATGCATTTGCCAAAAGCATGCAACTCTATTCTATTAAACTAAAGTGCCAGCCTTAAGCTAACGAAACTCCGAAATTTCATTCCATTTGCCTGAGCTGAGCTATGTTAATACGAGTATGCCTTCAATTGAAAGTGCCTGTACATAAGTTTTATTTGAATATCCCACATGCTTATGGGCTAAACAATAAGTTGACGTCGTCAGTAGTTTATCTAAGGGGGGTTAGCTACTTGTTTGTTCCTTCTCCTTTTCACCCCTCACTGTCCTGCCCTCTCACAATCTGTTACAATCTATGCTCCTGCTGTGCTCTCCTATTGTTATGCGTGCTATGCGCATTTTTGTGTACAAGTAAATGTACTTACGACATGCCTGCGATTTATTTGACTTTGCCACAGCACAACTACACACTCACACACATACGTAGACTTAGTCAAGTGTGTGTGTGTGTGTGTGTAAATTAACCCAGTCACGTAGCTCGCTTAGGCGGGCCTAATCAAATAAACGCACCAAATTAAACAACAGCCGCAAAAACAACAACAACAACAGCAACAACGACAGCAAAAACTAACAAGCGACAAGTAAATATATGAGTTTGACACCTCGACAACAGATTTTGTCGACAGAGACGAAGCGCGAGCAACAAAAACGACGAACGGTGGAAGAGAGAGAGGAGAGAGAAAGAACAAGATCGAGTTAAGTACATGTGTAGAAAAACTACTTCAGGCGGCGCTGCAAAGTATGCTATGATTTTTTTTCCTTCTTTATACCCTGTATATGAAAGTGATTGCGTGTTCATACTATTTGTTTTATTTAAAGAAAATTTGAGAATTTTAATAGGCAATCGCACAGAATTTCTTTAGCAAAAGCAAAATTAAATGATTTAATGCCTTTATTTCCTTATGTATGCTAAAATATCATAATAGTTGCACTTTTTATAATAGTAAAATGCAAAACAATTTCAGTTTTATATAATTTTTATAGAAACATTAAGAAGCAATGCATATGCAATTGCAAAGATTTTTACTGGCTTTCAGATAAAACTGGAACTCATATATTTAATGCTTAAATTGTTTTGATGATTCATAGAAAAGTTTTGAATTTTAATAGTCAAAGTTACAAAATTTCTAAGCAAAAGCAAAACTACTTTTATTTATAAGCAATAAAATTTGTTTTTTGTTGCTTTATTTAACACTTTGATTAGTAGCTAAGCACATATAAATATAAAAGATAATGGGCGTCAATAATATAATTTGAAACATATACATTTTGAAGAGTTAATATGTGTGTTCGTATAAAACGTTTCTCAGACTTAAAGTTAAAATTGAAACTATTTTATTTAAAACTTGAACTTTTTAAAGTAGCTAAAATATCTATAACATAACTGCATTTGTTATCATTTTCTAAAGTGGTAAGTAGCATAAAAATATATAATTGAGTGCATGTTAATTATATTTATAGAAAAATAGAAACCATTTTATTTAAATCTATAATTATTTATCTTAATGGCATATTCAAATATATTTAGAGAGATCTGCATTAGCAAAAATGAATTAAATTGCATATAAAATATATATTTACAGTTGCGTTAGTTAGCACTTTGTATGGTAGTTAAATACTACTATCGAATAGCTATATTTTATATGAGCTATAAGTAGTTATGCCGTATTTTAGTTCACAATAAAATAATTCAATAAAAAGTGCTACAGTTTCGCACACGAAATACATAACACAAGTTTTTATTTCTCAAATATTATAGTGGCAGATATTTCTGAGGATGTTTACTGCTTGCATGGCAGACTTTTCTGTCGCTTGGGGCTACTTAACTTCAACTATTACAATTTGCCGCTATATTAAGTATGCGCAGCGTTGGGCAACCTTCGAATCATTTTTGCCATAGGGTATGTTGCGTAGTCCTGCTAGCTTTTAGTCTCATTAGCAGCTCATTTACTAGCTGGATTTTTCTTCGTGTTGTGCTCTAATAAGTTGTTGCAGCTGACGTCATATTAATTATACGCCAAGTTGTGCGAGGAAGAGACGCACAAAAGGGATAAGGAAAAACAAAAAGAAGAAGAAGGAGAAGGAGAAATAAGCGATTGGCTCTCAACGCAAAGATTCAATCGGAACTCAAAATTGAGTGGCACTGCTTGAGTGCGTTTTTGTCTGGTGGCACTTGAGTGCGTCTGCCCAAATGAGCCATCAAACTGCCTGCTGCCTGCTGCCTGCCACATGGTTGTGGCACTCACGATGCCACTGCCGCCCAGAGCAACGTTGCCAACGTTGTTTACATTTTGTTGTTGTTGATTGTGTGCTCGCTTTTTTCTCTCGTCTTTCGCATTTGTGTGCTGCTCGGTTGTTCGGTTGTGTTTACTAGACGGGGCAGCACGTGCTGACAGAGAACACCATCCGTTGACCCCCAAAAGCCCAATCCCTTGGCTTCTGCCTCTGTGTGTGTGTCATGGATGTTTTTATTGTTGTAATTGCTGTTGTTGCTGTTGGTGCTTTGGGTTATGCGCCTGTTCCTGAGGCATGCATATTTCATATGGCCATAAGCTGAAGAAGATGTTGTTGCTGCTGCTGCTGCTGCCGTTTGCTTTAGTTGCTGCTGCTGCTGTCTCAGCCGTGTCTCAGGTCGCCACTAATCGCAATTGTTGAAAGGGGGCAGCACGTTGCACGAAAACAGCAACAGCTACGCAGGCACATCATTATTTTTAGCATCTTCGGTTTCCGTTTTTTATCGGTCGTTGTTCTTTCCCTTCTTCACTTGACATTGTTTGTTACTTATTTATTTATTTATGTGCTTTAGCTTATTCCCTAACTGCTGCACGTTAATTTCAATTGTTGCAAAGCCCAAATACTTCAAGATTTGCAATTTTCAATTTGTGCCGCATGACTGTGGCAGTGGCATAATCAACAAGTCTGTTTATCACTCTACAAAGAGCTATAAGCAGACCAGCTTAGCCTTTTCCTTTCAACCAGCAGCAGCAGCTGCTGCCGCCTGTCCGCATTTGACTTTCGCTTTCTGTGGCTTTCGATTTGTTCCAAATGGCAGCAGGGCTGCGTTTCACTTTTGCCACTGTTGCATGCAACACAAAGCCGACAAAGAGCGTTGCCAAATTGAGTTGGAAATTGAGTGCGAATGATGTAGAATAAGTAAGATCTACATAAAGTATATTCGGTATATTTAGTGTATATGGTATATATGGTTTGTGTGGTGTATATGGTATATATGGTATATATGGTATATATGATATATATGGTATATATGGTATATATGGTATATATCTATATATGGTATATATGGTATATATATATATATATATCTATATCTATATCTATATCTATATCTATATCTATATCTATATCTATATCTATATCTATATCTATATCTATATCTATATCTATATCTATATCTATATCTATATCTATATCTATATCTATATCTATATCTATATCTATATCTATATCTATATCTATATCTATATCTATATCTATATCTATATCTATATCTATATCTATATCTATATCTATATCTATATCTATATCTATATCTATATCTATATCTATATCTATATCTATATCTATATCTATATCTATATCTATATCTATATCTATATCTATATCTATATCTATATCTATATCTATATCTATATCTATATCTATATCTATATCTATATCTATATCTATATCTATATCTATATCTATATCTATATCTATATCTATATCTATATCTATATCTATATCTATATCTATATCTATATCTATATCTATATCTATATCTATATCTATATCTATATCTATATCTATATCTATATCTATATCTATATCTATATCTATATCTATATCTATATCTATATCTATATCTATATCTATATCTATATCTATATCTATATCTATATCTATATCTATATCTATATCTATATCTATATCTTATCTATTTATCTACATCCAAAATGTTTTCCACTTTATTATTTCGACTTTAAAATCAATATAGAAAGGGCTGAGCGTAACCCACAATGATAATATGCAACTGTCTTAATTGAAACTGACATCGCAGACAGACCATTTTCTGCTTTGTTAACTTTGAAGACAAAGTGACGAAATGGGTCCAACTCAATAATGAGATTGAGGGATTGCGACATAGAGAGAGGGAACGACTTCAAGTTGACTTTAAGTTGTGCTTAAATTTAAGATTTATTTCGTTTATTTGTTTATTTATTGCACAGAAAATGTTACGCTTACAGTCTAAACAGTGACAAATCACACCCAGATTTTGTGAGTTTCGTCATACGATTTGATCATTATTTTGGTTTATATGTTGCTTAAGATGTGTGTTGATGTTTGCTTTTTCCTGTTGCTGTGTGCATGTGTGAGTGTGTGTCACGACACGCCCACAATTTAGCCACGCCCAAAGGTCCAAGTCTTAGACAAAAGGATGCCGCGTACGCCGCTTGGCCTTGATGGGATACTCGTAACCCTCGAAGTCATCATCGAGCTCGTCCTGCTCGTGATAATGATGACTGTGACTGCTGCGATGATGCTTCTTGGGCTCCTTGTGCTCCTTGACCGGCACCGGGATGGGTAACGGCACTTTCTTTATGACCGTCTTGGTGTGCACATGCGTGTGATGCTTCACCGGCACGTGGATGCGTATCCTGTCAAAATGAGGATGCCAATGTGAATGTGAATGTGAATGTGGGGATTGTCAATGCGAATAGTCATTATTCGGGTGTGAGTGTGTGATTCGATATGTATGTGAGTGGCTGCTGTGCTTGTGTGTGTGTGTGTGAGGTAGGTGGACATGTCGTTAAAGGCGTGGCCGTTACACTTACTTAAGCTTGTCGTTTGATGGATGGCCGCTTGTCAGGACAAACATCATGCAAGTGATAAACAGCAAACTTAATGCCTGCAAATATAAAAAGCAAACAAGTCAGTACGAAGTGCGCTCGACTTCCTGATATGCTGTAAGCCTCTCAAGTCTTTACAAATTTGAACTAAGAAGCAAATGCAGAGGTAAAAAAACAAATGCTGCTTAATTGAATTGAAAAAATTTAATTAAAACGTTTTCATTCTTTTTTTTAAAGCAACTAAAATGACCTTAACCTAAACTATACTTCAATCTCATTACTCCAGTCTCATCATCTTGTTTTATTCAGCTATTTGCAATGTTAAGGCAACAAAAAAAAAATCGGGAATATTTAAGAGCACACGAGCTTTCTGGGACCTGCCTTAATCTTGAAGACGCGTTGCCAACGCGGCGTATGCGCGATAAAAAATTTTAGCGGCTATAAACAGCACAATATAATTAGCATAATGTCTATTTAGCCGCTATTTGGTTGTTTATGCCGTATTAGTAGGACAGCAAATCTGATTTTGATTGTAGGCGTGGCACAAAATCCTTAAACTCCAGGCTAAGGTCAAAGGTTTCGTTGGTCTATCGATTTTCTTGAGAAGATTTTGCAGTGTTTTTGGGCAATATTCCACTCGAGGCGTATTCAATTAACAGTTTTGTTATGAAATTGAAAATTTGAAAACAGCAAATTGCTCTGCTCATCACTTTCCAACTCATTAAATAACACATTGAACAGTTCTCGGCCATGTGGCCTAAAAGTTTTTATATCAATAGGGCCAGAATAGCAGCAACAAAACGAAGCAAAAGCAAAAGTAGCAGCAACAGCAGCTGCCTTAAGTAATTTGTTTAATAGATGAACCAAGTGCGAGTATTATGATTACATTAGCTTGAGTATTTCACTCAAGACTTTTGCGCTGCAAAATTTAAATAGATATTCAAATAGCAAGTGAGATTCAAAATAATTAAGTTATGCGAGAGTTGTGTGGCAAAAAGAATACTTTAAGTAGAGCAATTAAATAGAAAATATGGAAGCTATTATAATATAATATTATAGTTGAGTGATGGAAGTTATTGAGTTGTTTTGTTTGTGAAGATTGTGAAAAATTTGTTATCAACCAAAAATGATTTAATCGTTATTGACACACTTGAAAAGTGTTTAAATATCTGAATTTTTGAAGTATAATTGCAGAGACACATTTTGTATAGCATAAAGAATAATTTAAGTAGAGCAATTAAATGGAAGCTCTCGAAATTATCATGGGAATTTGTTATTAATGAAATGCAGAAAATATTATAGTTGAGTGATGGAAAATATGAATAAATTGAGTCGTTCTGTTTGTGAAGTTTGTGAAGAATTCATTGTGGCTAATTTTGAAATTATTTGATTGTTATTGACTCACTTTAAAAAGTGTTTTAATATCTGAATTTAAATGACATAGATAAATTTTGAGTAGCAGAAAGAATAATTAAACAAGAGCCATTAAATAGAAACTACCGAAGTTATTATAGAAAATTGTTATTAATGAAATGCAGCAAAAAGTTGAGTAATGGTAATTATTAAAAAATTGAGTCATTCTGGTTGGGAAGTTAAAAATTATAAAAAATATGTTGTTTTTAATTAATGAAATAGAATTGTAATGTTAAATTTAGCTCATCATAAATTGGAATTTAGGTAGAAATAGTTCGGACACAAATTGTCATTAAAAATTTAAATTGATAAAAATACAGCAAAGATTATAATTGAGTGAGGGAATTTATAAATAATTGATGTTTTAACAGATGATAACATGTGTCGGCAAATATGGCTAAAGAAGATCAAATCATGTGAATAAACTTTATGAAGTTTAAGCTCATGTGTCATAAAAACAATGACCAAAATATCGAGACGATTAAAGTAATAATGCAAGGTTAAATGCATTAAATTTACATATGACGAGGAAAAATTTTCAATATAAAAATTTATAATTTTACTCTTCAAATGCTCAAATGCAATAAAATTTTAACAAGTGTTTGTTGCAAGTCGGAAGAGAACACTTGACCAACATTTGCAACATGGTCTAATGAAGTGCCAGTTATGCAAATCACTTTGGAGAGTGAACTTTACAGGGAGTTAACGCTGGATTGAATGCGTATACAAATTGCAGACACTGTAATAAATAACTTGTAAATCATCGTATTGATTACACGCTCGATTAAAGTCAATGAATTTGCTTTGCGACACAACAACACAAAAAAAAGTACGACAACATTTGCAATATTTCAATTTGTTTTGCATTTTTTTTCTTTGTTTGTTATTGCGGTTTTACAATTGGTTGAATGAGTGTGAGCGAGTGTGTGTGTGTGTTTGTCTCTGTGTGTGTGTGTGTGTATTACTGTGTGTACTTTCTAAGCTGGTTTGTGGCTGCTTTTAAGCTCTTTTTCATCTCATTTCTGTGCTGTGCTGCTCAATAATGTTTTTCCCATAATTTATGAGTCCAAAACGCGTTCGACGAACTCTGCAGTCGATTTTTTTGTTGTTGTTGTTTTTATTGTTGTCGATTTAAATTAAAATAATGCCAAAGGGAGTAAATGTTGTTTTAATTGCCACAGGCTTTCGTCGAAAAAAAGGATAATTGTGCATTAACTTTTTTTTTTTGTTGTTTTGTTTTACATTTTTTCCATTATACATTTTGTTGTTGCACACTTTAGCGATGTTCTTGGTATTGTAATTAACACTTACTCCTTGGGGTAATTGCATTTTGAACACGTTGTCGATTCTTAACACGTTGTCGCCAAAACTTTAATTTGTTTATTTTGTTCTTGCTGTGTTTTGTTTGTTTTTTTTTATTGTCTTGCTTCCTTTTGGATTATTGCGTTTTATTTGTAGTATTTGTTTTGGTTTGATTTCGGTTTTCGGTTTTTTTCGTTTTTTGTGTTTTATATATGCTTTTCTTGTGGCAGCTCCAGCTGCGGCAAACGTAGCAAATGGAATTGCATTGGGACCTCGCTGTGTTCGCCGTTTAAATATCAACAAAAAATCGAAGAAAAAAAAACAACAGCTTGGGGTACAGTGAAACGTGCCGCAGCTCCAAATGAAAACTTTAGCAACAAGTGAGAGTGCAACGGAGCGAGAGACAGCTGCCACACAGCTGCGTGAGTGAGAGCGAGAGAGCTGGAGAGCTGGAGAGAGTGTGAGAGAGAGAGGTAGCAATAGCAGCAGCTATAATGACATGTAGTTGTAGTAAGTAAAACAAAAACATAATCAACACACACCGGCTGCAAAACTTGACCAGGTTTTTTTCCGTTTTTTGTTTTTTGCTTAGCCTCAGCTGCGGCTGAGAGGTGGAGGTAAGGAGTGAGGGGCAGGGGGGATTGGCTTTGTATTTGCAGAGTGCGACAACAAGTGCTGCAAAGCGTGGCAGCAATGAAAAAAAAAAGTAAATTGTTGAGGCAACCAAGTGTCTAGGCGACGCATGAAGACGCTGCAAACACGAGAGCTTAGTTTTTGCTTAGATTTTAGATAGTGAAATGGAACAATTGAATTAATTAAGTTAAGTTTATCTGCTCTTATATAAATTCCAAAACAGTAAATTACAAAATTTGTTTATTAAACGTTGTATAAGATTATTACCTATATCTCGCATCAATTTTAAGTTAAGCTCAACTTGATTAAATTAATTAAATCTATCAGAAGAAAATCTACTTTTACAAATTATCATTTACATATATAATAACATATCATATTAATAGTAAATTTTGTAAAAAGAAAACTTACTTTTACATTTTATTATTTGCATATGTGGAATATTATAATAATAAAATGAAAAATGTAGTTTAGACATACAAAATTAATCAAATTTGAATCGTTTCTTAATTGCTTTTTATTTTGAATTCTTCTGTGTATTAATTTTTGAATATCTTTCTCCATATGAAACATAATATTCATCTTATGAATGAAACATAATATTCATCTTCTATAATTATATTTTGAAGCTTAAAACTTAAGCTTTTTATATATTGGGTAACTTGTTGTACACATATTAATTGAAATTTCTATAAAGTAAATGTATTTGGATTGCTTCCAACAAACAAATATATTAAAAGTAAATTGAAGCGCCAAGTTAAGTTATTCAATAAACACAAAATTCTACTTGTATTTATTATAAAGGTAAGACAATTCGTAATATACATTTTAAGCATTATTTCAACAAATTAAATGTATCTAAATTGTTTTGCTTTTCATATTCATATTTTGAAGAGCTTTCGAAGTATACACATTTTAAGCTATTTATTGAAAATCTTTTCCCCTAATCTTTAATACTACTTGAAACTAAGCCCAAGAATCTTAAGAAATAATTGCAATGTAAGAAGATGACTAATGAATAAATTATTGATTTTTTAAGCTTGTTATTAAGGCTTTTACATTGGTTGTGGTATCAAAAGGAGGAGTTTGTTAAATTCAATAAAATTCAATATTGTAAATAATAAAAAAAGCTTGTTGATTTCTTAAGTTTTAGACGTTACGCTTTTACATTAAATGTGATATTAAAGGGAGGAGTTTGTTAAATTCAATAATTTAAATTCAATAAAATTCAATACTATAAATACTAATAAATGTTTGTTGATTTCTTAAGCTTGTCATTTATTGTGATATCAAAGGGAGTTTCACATAATTGAAATTGAATAAAATTCAATATTTCGCAAAAAGTTTTCAATAAGCCTCATCGCATACCCTGCAGCGCATAAAAAGTTGTGACTGATAGTGAAAATACGACTAGTATTACAACAACGATGGCAACAGCAACAGCAACAGCAATAGTAGTGGCAGCAATAATTTCAGACGCACAACGGCGTCGGCAATCACATTAGCAGGCACAATCTCGAAAATGTTTAGACAATGAGTACGAATGAGAGTAAGTGGCATGCCTCAAAGGCGAAGCGTGGCAAGAGCAATGGGAACCGCCTCGAATACATGCCAACCACATTGTGAAAAGCCGCCAAACGTGTAGCAACAACAAGCGTTAGAGGGGGGCAAGAGGTGAAAGGGGAGGAGGGACAAGCGCCAGAGCCAAAGTCAAAAGCGTAATTGAAGCTTGTGCCTCAGTTAAACGCAGGTTGATTATGTCTACTGGCTTTTCATGGTAAGCCGCGACGGCCGCAGACAACGAGCAGCAGCAACAGCAACAAGCAGCAACAACAACAACGATAACAAACAACGAGTTGGCAGCAGGTTCAACTTGCCACAAGGATTATGCAGCCTGTAGCTGCTTCCTGGTTGCCTAAAAGCCCGCAACCGAAACTGTAACCGTAACGTACAACGTACAACGTGCAACACAAAACAAAAACAAGCAAAACAAAAATACTAAAAACTGAAACCGAAACCGAACAAATCATTTGATTTTCAGCCGTATTCCATTTGCCCTCCCTTCCTCCCTCCCTTCCTTCCACAAAGTCAACGCAAATTGCGAGCTCTATGGCACGTTGAAATATGTCGCCGTTTGTGGCAACATTGCTGCCGCTGTTGCTGTTGCTGCCACATAGCTGTGACTATGAAGTACTCTCCTGCCCCCGTCGCCTCGTTCTCCTCTTGGTTAGCAGGTTGTCCGCCCTCTGGAATTGACAGTTTTTGACTGTGGCAATTTAAATGTGCAACGAGGCTGCAATAACAACATCATCGTCGTGATATGGCAATTGAGTTGATTGGTATTGCAATTCTGGCCAACGGCGCATTTCATTTAATGGCTAATCCATCTAATACAGGAAGCGCAGCGAATTGTATTTGCATGCCTAATGAGACGAGTCGTCGCGGCGTCAACTGACACTTAATCATGTGATTAATCTAGTAGCGGTAATCGCTTAGTATTTTGTACATTGTTGAATGTAGTTGATAAGCAATTAACAAAATAAAGCACATGAAATCGACTAAACAGCTAAAATTTACTACTCGAATCATGAAATTAAGTCTTGAAAATTGTTTTTTATTAGGCACAATAAAGCTTCTCAATGGAAAATCTTTAAAAGCTACATCTTCATCATTATAACCTGATGTTGACATTATTATGCTATGATAAACTGCATATTAACTTTGCTCAATGTAAACTTGATTTTTCTTTGATTAATTTACAATATGAAAAAACTATTTGAAAAGCATATAAAATCTCTTAAGTGAAAAAGCATTAAAAGTTAAAGATTATATTTAATTTCTTCATTAAGATTGTATACTTAAACTTCGATTATCAATTGTAATAATCAGTAACAATGTTATGATGGACATTCATTTAGTTACAATTAAAAAATCTATTTTTAAAACCATTTAAACTCCAAAATAAGAAAGATTTCAATGCTTTATACTATTAGTAATTAGTTTATTACAATTATAAAACATAAATGGTGATCAAGCTTTTTACTCTTAAATTAATTTACCATAAAGAAATAAGTTTTTAAAACATAATCTTTTAAATCTTGAATAAAAAATAAATCTAAATTTGATGTTAAAAAGCAAATTATCGCTTTAAGTTAAGAAAGCTTTAACAACTTACTTTTATAAGTTTAATGTTTTCACAATTATAAACCTAAATTGTGACCATTAATATCAATATTAATAAATAATAATAATAAATAAATTGATGACAAGAAAATACTGTTTAAAAAAGCATATTACAGCTTCAATATCATTAAGCTTTGAAAGTTAAAGTTCATTTACAACTTGATTATTACAATAATAAACTGAAATTTGACTTATCAAGATAAATTTAATAATGTATTGAGTTTTTCTGCATCAATGAAAAATAAATAAACACTTTATGTAACAAAGCTTAAGATGCAATAAAGCTTAATTTTAATCAAATAGAAATTTAGCTAAATAAATTGGTGCAATATCTAAAAATAAAGTATTTTAGCTCTCCATTAAAATAGAAAATATTGCTGTTACAACTTGTTTAGCGGGTCATTTTATTGAGTGCCTTGAATGCACACGAAAGCAGAGTTTCAGGAAGCTAAAGATCGATTAAAAAACATATAATTGATGAGTGTTGGCGTAAAAGTTGCATTTAATCAAATATTAAAAATTTTTACGTATTCCTATTCATTTAAAAATAAAAATCTTCAAACTAGTATGCTCAATGATTAAAGTGAGTAATCTGGGTGTAATCAATAAATTATCTAAGCTAATTACATGATTAATTAGCGCTTTGCTTTGTGACAAGTTGTTCACGTAGTTTACTTTACAACTCAATTTGTGAGCTCAGCTCGCCTTAATCCCATTTTTTTTGCTTGTTTGTTGTTGTCATGCATAGTTTAGGCCATAAACTGCGACTTGTTAACTGGTTTTAGACCCATTTTTTGTCTTTTGCTTATGTCGAGCACTTCAATTGCATAATGTCCACACAACAACAATGGCCAAAAACGACACTTTGAGTCGGTCAGCAGCTCATCCGCTGCGATAATAATTCAACTGCAACGTGAATTTTCCGCACAAATTAGCAGGTGAAAATAAAAGTACGAGTGTGTTGCGTTTTCTCCACAAAATGATATAACGAGTGAAAAATGTTATAATTATATGTGTGTGTTGTTAGAAATGAGTATTATTATTATTATTGTAGCATATAGTATAGCAATAATAATTGTGTATATATTTGATATGATTTATTGGCCAAATGAAAGTGCTGTGTGCTGTTTGTTTTGGTCATTCGGGTAATTTTCAGATTTTCGTATTTTCGTATTTTTCGTATTTTTGGTTGGCAATTAAATTTTGATGATATAATCGAAGACCACCGATTCATAACAAAGTCAAAATCCCAATGCTTGAGTAAACAAATTGCGACCGGTTACCGGTAACCGGTTGCAATCGACTCGACTCGACTCGTTACTCGTTAATCGTTACTCTTAGCTGGTTACCGGGTCCGAGATGCAGATATGGATATAGTGACCGCTGCCGTAGTTCCAGTCCGGGTGCAAAATCTATAGCTCTGGATCCGGTTATGCGGCGTATACATAATGGACACATTGCCAAAGTGTCAAAATAAAAATACAATATTATTAATTGAATGTCGCTGAGCTGCAAAGTTTTAGCTTTGGCTTTGACTTCGGGCCAGGTCATTAGTAGCAAATTAAGTGAATGTGACAACGACAGCAACAATAATAACAACAACAGACAACAGCAACTGCGGAAACAACAACAAAAGAAAACCACAAAGAGCAGCGACTGAAAGCCTTTCAATCAATCGCTCGCTTGCCCGTCAATATTTGTGCAATAAAAAACTGGCACAAGGCCAAAAGGGATTCGCTCGTTCAATCAATTGGGCCCCCCAAATCGCTGAGGCCACATTTGGCTAACCTGTTGGCCAAGCGGCGCCACAAAGAAACTCATGAATCGTAACGACAAGAAAGCCTTTCGCTTTTCTGCGTGGGTGGCTTCACAAGTCTTGTGATTTGTGAAGAGTTCAAATGTCAAATTGCTTGACAAATTAATTTAAGCAATAGTAGCAATATTACACTAACTATTATTCATAAATTTACAAATATAATAACAGATCACAGTGGGAAACAATTTTGTAGTTATCATTTATTTTAACGCTTTATTGATGAATTTATATCTAATAATTTGAAACTTAGATAAATATTATATATATTATAACTATAACCATAGGGTAAATGGGTATTATAACTTTATGCCTCCAGGAAATGTATATAACAGGTATATGGAGACATTTTTGACCCCATAAAGTATATATTATTCTTGATCAGCGTCAACAACAAAGACGGTGAAGCCATGTCCGTCTGTCTGTCAGTCCGTATGAATAGCTAGATCTCATAGACTATAAGAGATAGATAGAGCTTTACATATCTTTGCAACATTTGTTATTGTTGCACACAGATAAATTTTGTTTAAAGTTTTTGACACGCCCCACTTCTGCCCTTGCAAATCGAATATTTTGTCATACATGAAGTGGCAACTACAATATTTAGGATTTCTGAAAATTTGGTTGCGATCAGTAACAAATTGTAAGAGTTATTTAAGAAGAACTTTTGTATGTTAAAAAACGTTAACCAGGTCTCAGCTGATATAATTGACAATCTAGTATTTTTTGTAAACTTTCTAATATTTTGTATGTAGTAGTATTTCAATATAGTATAGCATTCGCTATAGCTTAGTATTTTTCCGGCATACTTTATACTCCATGGTATATTTTATTTCAATATTCCAAATATATCATTCACTATAAATTTTGTGGTTTAAAAAGTTGGTATATCTTAAGAATAATACCGCACTACTGTAAAATCATATATTTTGTCTATAGTACTTTTCAATAGACCAAATATAGTACTCATTATAATTTAGTGTCTTTGTGGTATATAAATTCGGTGTATTTTAATAATAATACTCCACTGCTTGATAAAATTAAATATGATAATATTTATTGCATATTTTGGTTATAGTACTATCTCAGTATACCAAATATAGCAGTCAGTATATTTTAGTATTTTTTATGGTATATAAAGTTGGTATTTTTAAATGTAAAATGTAAAAAATAAATTATTTGAATATACAAGGCTCAACCACTGCTGCAATGTTGATCGTGAGAGCTCGTTAAAAAGCAATAAAGAAAGATAAAACAAATTGGCCACTGTAATTATGTTGTTGAGAGTGTGTTTATTACCGCCGCCACAGTTATTGAAAGCTGAAAACGAAACTCATCAGGCGCCACTCGCCATCGTCCAGCAGCACTTGGAGCGTAGCGAAAAAGGATTATCGAATTGTAAGTCCCGGAAACCAATACATCAGCCAGTCTGTAGTCTGTAGTTGCTGTTGTTGTTGTCTTTATTTCCTTTACAAATAAATTTTCACTTAACTATGTCGGTCGTGTGGCATGCAACATTCAATAAGTTGCATGGGGCAGCAGCAGCCTGTTGAAAATCATACAGCATCGCATCGCATCGAAGTTGAAACCGGGGGCATTGTTTGCCGTGGCTCTCTTGTTTGTGACACAATTTTCCCGTTTGGCTCGTAAATTCAATTGACGGAAGCGCGCTAAAGTTGCAACAGCAGCGGCAACGGCAACAGCAGCTGTGGCTTCTCGCAAATGGTTGCATGGTCCACAAATTTGTTGTCAATTTATACATAATGCATTTGGCATTGCGAACTGTGAGTCAATAAAGCTGTTCATACGCTCATTTGTTTATTTGTTTATTTGTTTGCCTGCTTGTTGCTATTATTTTTTGATTGTGCACTGTAATTTATGAGCGTGTTAAGGACACCATCATGTCCTGCTTCGAACTCTTTGCTGACAAGGCCATTGGCTAAGCGGCAACTGGTTTTATATCTGCGTTTTGCTGAGCCAAGTGCCAACTGACTTATTTGGCAAGTTCAGCAAACTTTTGCTATTGCCAAACCCAACACACAAGACTAGAAAGCAGAGCAGAGCGGTGAGGCACTTGCCTTGAATGGCCATAAATTCAAAGCGCTCTCTTGGCCATAAAAACGTAGCCGAAAAACTTCAATCGCCCTCACCCTCTGCCTCACCCTTTGTCATTGTCGACACCTGCAAACTGCGACTAAACTTATTTTTGTGTGTGTGTCTGAAATAAACACCAATACTATAATGTACTTACACACACACACACACAGTCACACACATATACTAGCATTCGCATTCTTGGCCACAAATGAACTCAATGCCACTTAGATTTATGGCCAGTCTCCGGTTGTTGTGGCTCTGTTCGCTTATGACCATTTGTGGTAGTTTTTGTATACACATGGCAGACTGTGGCATGTGCCTCAGTCTGTGTTGCAAGGTCACTCTGATGAAGTCAGCTGCTAGTGATAGTCTTTGGCACTAATGTTTACCTTTAAACCTCAACGCAAAACCAAAATTGTAAGATAAACTTTGCATTTGCCTTTTGTTTTTGTTTATTACTTGTTTGTTTGTGTGTGTGTGGCACCTACTTACTTACACACAAGTAACTGGGGCAAGGGACACACACAAGCCACACACTTGCAGCAGTTGAGCAAGCACAAAAGCATGTATTTAACTTGCCTCAAAGCAAAATTGACTTTCTGGCGCTTCGGCAGCAGCTTAAATTAGTAGCTTAATGTAACGGCTTTAAATGAGATATCGAAATTATTGCAAGAAATTTAATTGATTGACAAATATAATGTAAAAATTTGGCAATACAAAAATGTAGTTTCGAAATTTTCGTTCAATATTGATTGTATCAATGTGATTTTACTAAAAATAAATACGAAGAGTTCTACAAAAGAATTATTTTAATTTGTTTACTATCATCAGATATTATACCTGAAAAAAAAGAAACTAACAATATTGATATCTTTCTCGAACAACTTTTAATAAAATTGATATTAATAAAAGCATTTTATCACCTGTACATTTTCTAGATAAAATATCTATATAATTTCGAATTCATTAATAAGCTTAGTTTAAAATTTTCAAAAATGCAAACAGTTGATTTTCAAATTAAGTTCTTGCAAAAAATGTAATTTTGCTTGGTTGTCCATGACATTTCCTGCTGTCACAAAGTTATAAAACCCTTCAATCCTACGGGTATATGGTATAAAAATGTGAAATGAATTAAATAGCATAAGAAATTGAATTTGGGAATCATTAATCCTTTAGTTGCTAAATGTTGTTTGGTGAAATTTGAAAATAAATTGGAAGAAAAACTATTGATAAATATGAAACTATCTAGAACTTTTTTAAAAAAAAAAAAGTTCAACTTATTATTCGAACCAGATTTTTATATTAGAAACCAGTGTGAGGACATTTTTATGAAAAAAAAATGTACGCCGTGAAAAACATTTTTAAACGAAAAACTTTTCTGAAACATTCTGCTAATGCACTTGAAACTTTTCTTTGGTATATACTGTATATCTCTTTATATACCATAAGCCATAAAACGCATAATAATAAGTGAATGCATTTATTAACAGCTTCTTACTTAAACTTGGTTTCTTTTGAAATTAGAAAATGCAGACAAACTTTAGTTTTTTAGAATTTGAATACGAGGCAATTTTAAATCCTTTTCCATTCAAGGTAAATCTAGTATATTGAGATGTCCTGTTGCAATCAGCTTCCCAGTCTATTCATATATGTCAATGCTAATTAATTTGTGCTATTCGATGACTCTTTTTCATTTCCTTGTGTCAATCAATCAATCGAAATCAGTTGGAGCAAAATGCAAAAACGGTTGCAGTTAATACAACGTTTCATTATTTTTCCTATTAAAGAGGCGGTATAATGAACAATGCCGTTGTCGTGTTTCGGTTTTTTCTTGTATTTTCTGATTGTCCAGTTCAGTGGCAGCAAATAAACAAACGGACAAATTGAAAATGCCATTAAGTACTTAGTTGATAATTGAAAATGCGAAACAAAAGCAAAAGAGCGGACTTATTCCATCCACCGCTTTTAATACTCACCTAACGACAAGCTGGAAAAACTGCATAATTAAAAGGAGTGCAGAGCGAGAGAGAGCGAGTGTGTGAGAGAGAGAGAGAGAGAGAGGGAGAGTGAAAGAGCGAGCGAGATATTTGAATCTTTTCATTGTTTTGTTTTTCTTTTTTGTATAATTCAGATTACACTTTATTGTTAAGAATGAATTGAATTATTTAGTTTGTTTGTTTGTTTTTTTCTTTTCATTTTTGCATTTTCATTTTAGTTGAAAGTTTCATACAAAACTCTCTACGAATTGTTTTGTTTCTTTTTGTGTTGTGATTGGGTTTCTTGTTCTTTTCATTCATTTAATCATAATAATAATCATAATAATGCAGTATGACATAATATATATATATGTGTGTGTGTGTTGTTGTTGTTGTTCTCAGGGTTTCTATATATTTCTGAAGTATATATAGAGACACAGCTTATGTAGATATATATATATATAATTCGATTTACCTAGAAAACAATTTACAAATATATAAAAAACGAATTCATCTAGTTAAACTAAGCATATAAAAAACGATCTATATGCATTGTATATATATATATTCTTATATATACTATATATATATACTAATGCATCCTTTTTAGACTTCTTTTTCTTAAACGTTCTCTTCATTTATTGTTTTTTTATCTGCTTTGCTTTCATTTTTGTCCAGCTTGTTTTTGTTTCAAATATTCTTTTTCCACCTTCGGCTTTTATCCAGGAAAAAAATTGTGTATACAACTGAGCCATAAATATTATATGGTATTTATGTGCTGTGTTCTTTTTTCTTCGTGTTGTGTGTGTGTGTTTTTTTTTATTTATGTTCGCGTTTAAAAGCATTTAAAAAACCATTAAACAAAATACACAGGTGAATAGCAAAATAATAGTACGAGAAATGCGGCGAAAAGCGAAACAAACCGGAAAACTGAAATAATAATTCCAAATATTGCGTATACGTATCGTACGCCAGCGGCAGCCAGAGTAAAATTCCACAAAAAGGTTCCGGCGCTACAGTACAGTGTGAACTCGCTGTGATGACCAGCAGAACTGTTATTACATATTTTGAGGAGGTTTTTTGAAACACAAAAATGGAAAGGGAAAAAAACTTAACCGAAAATCATTTGTAACTGTCAGTGGCAGGGTTGGGCCTATATTTGCATATGTATGCGTGTGTGTGTGTGTGTGTGTGTCTCGAATGTGTGTGTGTGTGTGTATCGAATATGTGTGTGTGTGTGTGTCTGCAATGTGCAACAGTCGTACTATGGCTACGCTTAATCATACATCATGAATAAATGAAGTTATTCAGCTGCGTTTTTTTCTTTTCTGTTTTCTTCTTTTGTATATAATTAATTTCAGTTTTTCATCATTTGCTTTTTCTTTTTTTTTTACTTTTATTTAAAGTCATTTTGTGTGTGTGTGTTTGTTTTTTTGTTTTTGTTTATAGAGGGACTTGGTTGTTGTTGTAAATATTGTAACATAATTCATATGCCATTATATGCTAAATTTAAATGTAGATTTTTTTTTTTGTTTTACTCGTGTGTGTTTCAATCATTATCATAATAATTATTATTATTTTTATTATTATTATTAAAAATTTAACCATTTTTGTCTGTTTTCTTCATTTCTTTTTTCTGTTTTGCTCATTTTGCACTAAAAACTTAGCATAAAAATTTAACAATATATATATTTTTATTTCTTGTATATATATTATATATAGATACTTTTCTTTGTTTTTCTTTCATTCTTTCTTGCATGTTGTCAACTGCTTTTAACTTTTCAACTTTTCCACTCCGCAAATTTTGCATTGATCTCATTTTTCCTATTCCCATTCTTCTTCTATGTTTTATGTATGTTTTTTATTTTACTATGTTTTCTATGTTTTCTGTTTTTTTTTTGCTGGTTTGAAAGCTGCTCCCTTGCTTTGTATAAATTAGAACTAATTCATTATTCGCTATATATATATATATATAATATATATGTATATATATACATATGTGTATATATGCATGTATATGTGTGTTGTATATATATAAAGTATTTACTATCATTTATTTTCTTCTCTTTTTTTTTTCTTTTAATTCTTAAGGCCAAAAATGTCCGAACGTAAAGTGTGTGTGTGTTTGTGTGTGTTTAGCTGTAAATGTTTTAAGGCCCAAAAACGAAACTGGCTACGAAAAATTTGAATTAAATTAACAATGATGATGGAATTGCAATTGGTAATTTATTGTTGTTACTGTTCTTGTTGTTGTTGTTGTTGTTTATAAATTGTTTATATATTTATACGTGTATATTTAGTTTATTTAATAATATGCCTGCCTGTTGAAGAGGAGCAGAGTTGGAGAGGAGTTTGTTGGCCAAACACAAATCGATTTGGCTAATTGAAATTTAATCTAAACAAAAAAATTAATGTAAATGATGACGTGTCTTGAGCGACGGGGGGCGGCGGTAAAGGGGGCGTGGCGAGGGGGGGGAGGAGCGAGGGGCGATTAAGACACACCAATTATCACCTACAAAGCAAAAGTTTTGTGGTCACTTTACTTTAACTAATGTATGTATATGTGTGTGTATGAAGGGGTGTGTGTGTGTATGGGGGGGAAAGGGGGGAGTGTGTGCAAGTGTGTGTAACGTCTTTGTGTGTGTGTAGTCAGTCATTTTATTTGATAAATCAAATCGAGAAACTAATGCAATTATGAGATGACATCCAATTTGTATTTCTTGTCTTTAAATGTAGAAGAGAGGGGATAGAGGAGGAGGAGAGAGACAAAAAGGGGGCGTGGCTAGGGGGGACTGTCCGGGCTTTGTTTGTGGCGTTGCGGTCCATCAGTCTGTTTGTTTATTTGTTTGTTTTTCATCTCTTTCATTCTTCTTGCTTATATATTTCTTCTTTTTTTTTTGCTGTTGTTGGTTTTTTTTCTGTTTTTTGTTTTTTTTTTATTTCTTATAAGTTTCGCTTAAAACAATAAACTTGTAACTTGATAATTACGATATAATTTTCATCATTTTGAATTTTTTTTTTTGTTTTCCATTCTCAATTATTAACTGTATCATTTAGTACAATTTATTTATGTATCATTTATTGTATTTGTATATCAAAAGTGTTTCTGTTCATTTTTCATCTTCTGTTTTTTGTTGTTGTTGTTGTTGCTGTGTTTTTTAGCTAAACTATTAAAGTCTGTTAATGCTTTTTTATTTAAATTGTGTTTTTTTTTTGTTTGTTTTCTTCTTTTTTATTTTATTTATTTAAATCTAATAAACCTTGGAACCGGAATTTTTTGGGGGAAAAATGCTATAAAATAGTTAAACGAAAATGATAAAGGTTTTTTGTGTTTTTGTTTTTGTTTTTGCTCCTAAATGTGTTTGCAACTTGCTTTTGTTTTATGTTTTTAAAGTGTTAAACGTAATTGTAATTGTAATTATTTAAACATTAAACATTAATCATAATTATATAAGAACACATTTTTCCGAGATATTCGATTTTGTTTTTTGCATGGTTTTTTTTTTTGTTTTCTTCAATTTTTTCGTTTTTTCGCTTTCTTGTTTACAAAAATTGTATTTGCATTAGGTATAAAAAATGATAATATATATATAAATGATTATATTTATATTTATATGTACGTAATGTAATTTTATATTTTTATATATATAAATTGGTTTTATATATATATATTGTATATATAATACACATGTTTTTTTTTAGTTTACAACAAAAGGCAGAGACAACCTAGAGGGTTAGAGCGGTGTTTAATATATTTGTGTTTTCTCATTATTTTTTTTTTTCTTTTTCTTTCTTAAAGGACTTTGAACCGAGGAGGAGGAGCAAGAGGAGGAGGAGAAGGGGAGCATATCATGTATCAAGCTGAGCTCAGTTTTGAAATAAAAAAAATGAAATGAAAATTTTCAAATTGCTTGTTCATTAAGTACTTGGCTAGAGGGCGTGAGGGGGCGTGGCTATGTTTTTCTTACATGTTTTTGTTTTTTGTTTATTTGCTTTGCATAACTGAAAACTATTTGTTTGCGTTTTTTTTTCGGTTTTGTTTAGTTTTGTTTTGCTAAAATGCATTTTGACTTTTTTGTTTTGTTTTTTGTATATATATTTTTTGTTTTGTTTTTTGTTGTCTATGAAGCGAAATATTAACTGAGTTACGTTTTAAATTTATTAAATTGTATTTGCTTTTGTTTTCTCTTTTGTTTTTGATGTAATTAGCCTGTGTGTGTGTTTTCATCATCGTTTTTGTGTTTGTTTTTTTCTAGAAAAAAGTATATATAATATTGTTGAAATATTTTTGCTTTGTTTTCTTGTTTTTTGTTTGTAGCTTTTAAGTGAGTCCTTGGCCAGGATCCACATCCTTGGTTGTATGCTAGCTTAAATGATGATAAAGTTTATTTTTTTGTTTTTGTATTGATGTTGCTTGCTTTCTTTCTTTTTGTTGCTGTTGTTGATTATTGTTGTTGCTGTTGGTGTTGTTGTTGCTGTTGTTGTTATGCCGCCTCAGTCCTCCAGCTGCAGTGGCTGCTCCGGTGATGTTGCCGTTGCCGTCGCTGTTGCTGTTGCAAGTATCTGCAGCGGGCAACCGGCTGCAACATCGGCCACAGAGCCGGCTGATGTGTCCATAAAGATCGGCTCTGGTTATGTCAGATCCTGTTGCGAATCTATTGAGAATAGCTCCTTGTACAGCGCTGGGAACACAACATTCGGATGTTGTTGCTTAAATTTGCTCAGCGCTTCCATGTGCAAAATCGAAATATCGCTGTAAAGTGAAGTGAACAACAATATATATAGAGTTTGTTTTTAGAAAATTATTAATTCAGTGAACTTACCGGAAATTGGGTATGTTATTGAGGAGCGTGTCCAGCACGGTAACATCGCCCTTGAGCGGCGCATGATTCGTTTCCAGCTCCTGCCGTATTGCATTCATGCTCAGATTGAAAAGCCTCTGTATTTCCGTATTGCCGCGCACTCCATTGCGTTCTACAAAAGCAAAAAGAAATATTTGTTTAATATAATGAAGGAATTGCATTTAAATGTGTACGATTTTAAAATATCCACTACCCCTTTAAATAAAAAAAATACGGTTTTCTTATATAAATTTACCAAATAAATATACCAAAACATACTCAAATATGCCAACAATTTTATTTATTAGTATACACTTTTAGTATATAAAAATGCCAAAGATATACACAATTATATAAAAGATTATATTTGGTAAATTTATGAGAATACCGTTTTAGTATATAGTTATACTTAATATAACAAAGTCTACAATTGGTTTATTGATATACTGTTAATTTTAGAATATACCATTGATACCAAAATATACCAGATTGTCAACCAAAGCAGCTAAGTCCCTAAAACATCAAACATTTTTCGAATATAACATAATTTCCTAAATATACCAAACACTATATGTAGTGTATTGAAATACTTATGCATTCGGTATATACCATATAGCTAAAGCAATAGGGACCTGACAGCATCAGACTCCTTTTCCTATATCCAATTATTTCTTCAATAACTTTTGCAAATTTTATCTGATCGCAACTTAATTAACAGAAATAATAAACACTGAAGTTATTATTGTAAGCTTTAAAAATCGAGTATCAAAGTAAATATATCGAAAAAGAAAAAAATTTACCTAAGAATGTTTTGGTACATCAAAATACTATTACGTTAAAAATATTTGGTAGTATTTAAAATATACCAGATTGCCAAAGAAAACAATTGATATTCGACAGCACCGATTTTCTTCAAAGGAAATATGTTTCTTAAATAACTTTAACAGTTCTTATTTGTTGGCTTCCAAATTTTCAAGAATAATAATAATGCTCTAGCTCTATTATAAGTACTAAAAATCGATTACCAGAATAAATAAATTGATAAAAAATACTAAGATAGACCAGAAGGCTGTATTTGGTATATCGATATACTACTACGTATTTTCTAGAGCTCAAAACAATCTCGTGACATCTTTTCACTATATAATATTATTTCTTTATTAGCTTTTACAGATCTTATCAGATCACATTCAAATTTTCAAGAATTATCTTGTTGCTACTATTTTAAGTACTACAAATTTAATAAATAATTAATAATATTTATAAAAATATCACGAAAATTACAACAAAAAAAAACCGAATGCTGTATTTGGTATATCGATATACCAGATTGTCAACCATAGCAATTGAAACCCGCCAGCAGTTATTTCTTAAATACTTTTATCTACTCCCTACCAAATGTTGGCTGTTGTCAGTGATACATAAATATTCTGTGGTAACTAAGTTATAAAATATTTCTACTTTATGAACAGCAGATATAAAAAAAATGTGATCTCACCTGGCCAGAGCAGCACTAAGCTCTGATATAGCGCCAGTTCGGTTTCAGTCAGTTTGAGTTCGGCTATCGATTTAGCCGTTTGGAAAATGCGTGACACCAGACGCATCTCCTCCGAATCGGATGTATAGAATGCCTCCTGTGGCAGCATCACATCGCCATAGAGCACAGCATTCTGTGAGAGATCTAGCAATCTGGACATGCGAACAATCGCCAGCTCAAATGAGCCCGTCTTCAGCAACAATATCTTTGAAAGGGGGGAATTAAAGCACATTTAGTAATACTTCATTATAGTTTAAGATATATTCTATTCACTCACCTGATCATCTTGACTGAGTCGCATAAAGCCCGGTATTAGCTTTGCAAATTCGATAATATTCTGTATCATTTGTGTCAGCTTCTCGGCACAGTCCAGCCAGAGCTCCTCTTGGCCCAGATTTTTGTAATAGAGTATGCGCGATAGATCCTAGTTAAAGGAAAGTTGGTATTTATTATTACAATTGTTCCGTTTATGAGAATTTGCAATTTACAAAGTTGTATTAATCTTTTCTACAATAACTTTCCAAGGTTACAAGTTGGTTAAACAAAAAAAAATCCACTTAAAAGAAAGCCACAATATTCACTCCATCTTTTTCAACTTATAAACTAAACTTTGCATAAAATCGTAACACATTTAAAATCTATTTCTATAATTCTATTAATGGTATTCATATAGAAACTATTTGAACTATAGACTTCCGTGATTTATCAGCATATGAATTTAAACACGTAAAAGTTTCAAAGATTTTATGCTGATGCTTTATTGAAAATGAAGATAAATATCCTCTTATATTCGTTTATGTTTTGTTTTAAAATAATTTTTTGAGTGATGAGCCTAAACTGTATAATAAGTAGCTTAACAATACAGGAATATTATATGAAAACTAAACAAAACATCAATACAAAGTATGAAGATTACATTGCTGGCCATAAGTAGCTCTTTTTTTTTTACGTAGTCTGTTGATTTTAGCTCAGATCTGGCTAGCAACGACAAAATGAATCTTGAATGCGTTAATTAAGAAATCTAGTTGATCTGCATTATTTGCTTTAAAAGCCATAGTTTCCTATTCAACAATTTTTATTTTCGAATTTACCATCAATTAACCAAATTCAGATATAACTTCTTTATATTTGATTAGCATTTTTATAAGTTACTTTCCACTATTTTATCGGTTTTTTTATTGTATTGTCGAAAATAAATAAATACATTAAAATTAATATGAATAGTGCTTACAAATCTCAATAATTCTATGCTTAAAAGAAATATCCTAATATCTTATATTTGTAACAAATTTCTATATAACGTTTTCTACTCATCGATTTCTACTTGAATTCGCTCTTTATTTGCAATAAAGTTTTGTATCAGAAGTCCATGGCAAACTTTATACTCCAATCCCTTCTTTAGTTATAGAGTTCATAACTCGATTTTCTGTTCGTAATATCAGTAAGTTAATAAAATATTTGTATCAGTAGTTCATACTTTAGACTCTAATCCCATATTTAATGTGCTATAGAATACTGGTAGATTTCTACCCAAAGACTTCTATTCGAATTTGCACTTCATTTGTAATTAAATTTTATATCAGTAGTCCATGGCAAACTTCATACTCCAATTCCTACTTTAGTTATACAGTTCATAGCTCGATTTTCTATCAGTAGCCCATACTTAAGACTCTAATACCTAATTTAATGTGCTATGCTGATAGATTTTTACTTATCGATTTCTACTCGAATTCGCACTTCATTTGTAATAAAACATGGCACACTTTATGCTCTACTCCGTAACTTTAGTTATACAGTTCATAAATCGAATTTCTATTCTTCTTCTCAGTTAGTTCTCCCTTCTCTCATCTCACCTGTGGCTTTCGGAACATGTCATGCACAGATTCCAGTTTGGTATTTGTATTTGCATGCGCCTCGGCCAGAGTTTTGATCAGCACATCATTGATATCGCCGTCCGCTGCAAAAAGTGAGATTAAAGATTAGGCGATACTCTTAATCGAAATGCATTAACAAGAATTCATTTGGCATACCATGACTAATAAATTCGGGATCGATCATTGTACTGCGCGGCTCGTATGTGGTGCTATCCACATAATCGGCCGATATATCATATTGCATCGTCTGTTGCGGGGTCACCGATGCCGAATAGCCATAAGGGCTGCCATAGCCGACCTCGTTGTTCGAGTAGCCGCCGCTGTAGCTGAAGATTGATTCAAAAGTTATAACAGAGTGCAATTGATAGACAACATTTCCCTTACCTGTTGTAGTTGTTGTGCTGCAGCTGATCGCTGCTTGAGGGCGTCTGTGTATCGTACACTGAGCTATCAGGAGCGGCATCGCTTTGGGCACGCATCTGGGCGCGATGGAAACGCACCTCGTCCTCCACTTTCTCGCGCTGTTTCTTGGACATTCTGCCGAATTTTACAGCTGCAAAGACGGTGGATATTAATTGATTATGATACTGACTGGATTGCATTATTAGAATAATATGAAAATACAGTTTACAAGTATTTTCTAGTGCAAAACAAAAACGATGAAGGAATACGCTTGACAAAAAGATAGCGGCTAAGCATTTTTGAAATAAACGCTAATAACGTTAAATATACTAAAATACCCCAATAACAACTATCCGTTATATACTATCATATTAAAGTATACCATTTATTGAACATATTGCCAACAAAATCTACACAGGTATATTGTCATATAGAATAATTTATTAATCATTGAAAAAAGACTATCATTAATCTATAACTACATACAAACGGATTTAAACGTATAAAACCATTTCTTGACTAACTTCAAAAAATCTGCATTTCACCCAAATACAAAGTATCATTAATATATTACTACATTTAAAATATTCCATATATTTAACATATTGCCAACAAAAAATCTACTGAGGGATTTTGCTGTATAGAAAGACAAAACATCATACTTAAAAATATACCATATTACCAAACAAATCTACAGATGGATTTTGCCGTATAGAACAAATCTACAGATGGATTTTGCCGTAAGGAATAATTTCTAATAACCTTCATTTCACGTAAAAATAAACTATCATTATATCAAAATATACCATATATTTAAAAATATACCATATCTTTAAAAATATACCTTATATTAAAAATATACCATGATTTAAAAATATACCATATATTTAAAAATGTACCATATTAGTAACCAAATCTACACACGGATTTTGCCGTAAAGAATAATTTCTTGAATAATTTCTAAATTTAGCATTTCAACGAAAAACATTCAAAATACACCAAAGATTTAAAAATATACCATATTAGCAACTAAAACACTACATTTGATAGTATTTTATACTACATTTAATAGAAAAGAGAGTAATGAATGCTGAGGCCTTTGACACAAAAAAATGCTTTATAAATATATATATAGATAAATATTGTAATATCTATTTGAATGTGTTTTTTAAATGAACTTCATACCATCACGACTCATTCCCAGTTTTAGGCACTTTTGCAGTCTACAGTATTGACAGCGATTCCGATTAACGCGATCCACGACGCATTGCTTATTGCGGGGACACTGATAGTTCACAACGGAGCTCTGCGATCGCCGGAAGAAACCTTTGCAGCCCTCGCAGGTGATGACGCCGTAATGCACGCCCGATGATTTATCGCCACAGACTTTGCATGGAATTATTTCAATTTGAGCTGCAAGTAAATAATTAAACAAATTCTTTAATTAGTTTCTTTGTTTTTTAAACGAATATAAAAACGAGTGTTACTTAAATCAAAAAAGTTAATTGTAATGTCTTTTTTATTATTGAAAAATATATCAAACTATATTATTATTAAATTTGAACAATATATTAAACTATATTATTATTAAATTTATAGTCAATGCAAATTTAATTAAAATTGAATCAATTTCTTAGCTCAAGATTCAGTTGCGTACAGTTGAGTTCTGAGCACAGTAGTTAATTGTAAAGTGGCAACCAAGTGTAACTGATGACTATATTACACGGTAAATGTTGCGATTGTTAAGTGAATTAGGTTCGAGAGGCCTATTTACATTGTTCCCAAATACTTTGTTCCGCCTGCTGTCTATGGTAAACCTAAAACCCCACCCTTTAAACCTTTCCTCGTGCCCACAAAAATGTGTAGGGGCTAACTGTTTGGGCATAGAATTATTCAAAGACCATTAACTGTAACCGTATGGCCTCTTGGCCCCCATGCAGCAAAAGTAATGCAAATTGAAGTTGTTCGTGGCAGACAATTTGCTACAATGCGCCATTAGGGTTATTGCTTGGGTTTACTAGGTTGCCCCATTGTCGTCGCATAACAATGCGGGATTCGTCTAAGAACTAAGTACTTATTACGCAATAGGTAAGCGTACACTTCGAGAAATTTGGCAGCATTCAACTTATGAAATATTTCAAAAATTGTAGTGCATGTTTAGAAGAAAATAATAAATAGACATTTCAATTATTATTTGAATATACATTTAATACAAATTAAAAACGTGTTTGATTCTCATTTTGACATTTTTATACAAATCTTTTAGCCCAAGATCATGTGAAAATGCTGGTGAAATATTTCATTATATTAATATTGAAAGTTTAGTAATTACATATTAATATTTATTTTTTACTCTTTTTTCTTTTAATTATTTTTATTTTATTAATATCTTAAAAAAAAATATCAATATTAATTTGGAATTTAATTGCTAATTTTTGAACAACATTTAAACATTTTATAAATTTTTGGCTAAACAGTATTTTTATTCATTATTCGTTTTCATGGTATTAAAATATTTTATATGATATTCTAAAAGGAGATAAATTTTAAATACAAAATTTTTTAAAAACGTATTAATTATTTTCTGGTTATTATTATTGATATCTCTTAAAAGTAATTTTATTATTATAGTTTTACAAAATTTTAAAATTAATACTTCTTTCTTTTGGAAATATCAAAAATATTGTATAATATATAGTTTATTTATTATTTTTTTATTTTTGCACTCTTTATTGCAACGCAATTTAAATTCGCTGAAAAATATTCTTCAATTTGTATACATACACACCATATGATTACATGTTACACAATTAACACGAATTTTCGGCAAGTGTAATACGACATTAAATGAGTAGAGTACCTTAAGCCACTTGTTCGGCTAGACAATGGGACTGAGAAGCGGCTACAGCGCCCAGCTTCAGTTCAACTAAATTGTTGTGCGAGCGTAAGTGTGTGAGTGAATGATTGTGTGTGTGAACGACAGCTGTTGGGATTCCCTCAGAGCAAAGCAACAATCCTTTTCAGCGATGATGTAATTTCTGCGCGGCGGCAAACAAAAAGAGAGCAGCAGACGCATAGCAACAACAAAAGGAACAACAAGAACTAAGACTGCTGATCAACTGCAGGCACACACACACACACACACACATGCCACACACTTGCCCGCACACAGATGCGCACTTGCAGCAGCATCAACAGCAGCATCCGCAAAGAAGAACTGGTTCTAGGCAGCGCTTTCGGGCACAGTTGATTACGATTACAAAAGTTACCCGCACTCCGCCCCTGTAATGCAGCAGCAGCAACAGCAGCAGCAGCATCGCAACAGCTGAATCCGCATTCATTTGCGCTGCTCTCGAACTGAGGCGTATTGTGTAATCCAACGCTTTGCGTATTTACCCACGAGGATGAAAGATGCGCGCTGAACCGAAAGCAGACAAACACAGACGCAGTCAGCACTGGCAGCGCAGCAGCAGCGACAGCGACAGCAGCAGAGCGTCAGCAAAAGCAGACACAGCCTCCGCTGCAGTTGAAAAATGTGCCAAGTCGCTTTGTTGTTGCTGCTGCTGCTGCTGCTGCATTGGGAGAAATGTGTGACAGTTGATGAGCGTCAGAGCGAATGAGTAAGAGACGTCTGTCAGTGCCTGTGTCTGGCACTGTGTGTGTGTGTGTGTGTGTGTGTGTGTGTGTGTGACTGACTGAAATGTTTTTCAAGTGTCAATGAACTTTTCCAACACGGCAGTATCACACACCATAATACAAATCATACAACAAACACACACACATATACACTCGCTTATTCTCATTCTCCATTCTCGTGAGTGCGTGATGCGAATGAAAAGACAAAAACATATTGAAAAGAAAGTTCATAGCGTGCGCTCTCTTCATTCTTAAACGCGCTCTCTTAAGCGCATGCGTTATTACGCTCTTTCCGTCGCTCTCTTTCGGCACAGAGCAAATGCAAGCGCAATTGAAGAGCAACACTAAACGCAGCGTGCAGTGCAACAGACAAGAGTTTTTTTTTTTTTCGTTTTTGTTTTTGGTTATTTTGAAATGTGTGCCGTCACCAGCGGGCGCTGTTGGCTGAAGGGGAGGGGGGGGGTGGGGATTGGGATGTTCGTTGACTTGCTCGTTTGTATGACTGTTGTTTCGAGCATCGCTTAAAGCGCTTTAAACTTGTAACGTTCTCAGACATTACAAAATGCCTCCACACAACGAACGAATCACACACACAAACAGTTTCAATGTTTGAGAGTGTGTGTGTATGTGTTTGTGTTGGTAAATCTTTATCTTTATCGGCTTAGCATTAGCTGTAAATGTACGTGCGTGCTTTTTTTGAAGGCGGATAAGAAGAACAACAAGCTTAAACATGTGTGTTGTACAGCATGTTGACAACTTTACCGTTATGCTGTCGCATCAATATGCAAAAGGTTTTGTTGATGTGCATGCTAAGAAGTGTTTTTCGACTTAATGGCCTTGCATTTAACTTAGAGAGGGAATTGAAATCCGTCTGCCTGTCAGTCTGTTTACATATTTCTCGATAAACCCGAAACTATGCGAGATAGAGGCAAGAAATTTGGATAATACATTTAAAATTGCAAAAGCTTTAACTATATTAAGGAACAACTGAATAAATTCTAATTTTAAATAAATAATAATAAGATTTCCATCTATACTTTAGATTTGTATCGCACAAATTTCATGTAAAACTTTATAAGAACTTTAAAAGACTTCGAATTCACGTACTAAACACGTGTATACAAAGATCCATAAATGCGTAATTGATGTGTGCTGGATTGTTTATCAAATATTTGTTCAATAATAATAGAAGCCAGCCCAATAAGTATTCCTACTCATACTCCAATTTCTCCATTGTCTTTTAGAATTTTATTTGCTAAAGCACAATCAAAAGCAAATAACTCTGTGACATACTTTCGAAATGTGACAAATATTTGCCAAAATTGTATTTGTCATCGTGAAATAACTGTTTGTACTTGGATATGTAGGCAGTACCGCCCACAAGCAACAACAAGACAGATATATTACACGCAAGTACTTTTCGTATTTAAATTGATGGAAAAAGATGTTCTACATTTACCATAAGCTATGGCTGACGCATTCCGTATATATACTTATGGATTAAGTATTAATTTGTGTTTTTGAAATGTAATTATATTATATATTTCTTAATTTATTTTCAATTTCTATAATCGTCTGCGAAAATCATGTGCATTAATTAAAATATCGCCCATTGATAAATCCATAAATTTGTCGACTTTGTTTTTCCACAATGAAATTCAGCGCATTAACGAAAACGCTGAGGAAATGAAAAATAATAAAATAACGCATACGCACCATAAGCATTGCCAGCAAAACGAGTAACAGTTAATTAACTGCTGTATGTGCTATAAGAAAAATGAAAAACGGCGAATAAGAGAGACACAAAGAGCGATAGAGAGGGAGAGAAAAAAGCGCCGCAAGTGCAAACAGCAATTCGCCAACAAGTTTTCCACAGGCTGCACAAATGATAATTTAAACGTTGTGCAAAAATGCACAATAAAATAAAATTCTGAATGGGCCACAAAAAAGAATCACACACACACACATGTACATACATACATCAGCAAAGAAGAAGAAGAGGAGGAAGAAAATGCGAAAATATTTTTGCATATGCAATTTATTTTGCATGCCTGCGGGATTTCTTCTGCTTCTGCTTCTTCGCCTTTGCCTTCGTACTTCATCTGCTATCCGCTGCTGCGTTTTCTTGTCGTCGTTTCCCGCTGGGTGCAGCAATAACCAGAAGTCAAAATTAATATGTTCTTCTTTATTGCAAATGCAGGCACAAAAGCAACACGAAACAACAAAAAAAATACCTACATGCAAACAGTATGAAAAATTAATATGCAGCGACATGTGCGAAAAAAAGTACGCAGCAAAAAGAGATAAAACAAAAAGTAAAGCAAATAAAAAAAAAAACTACAGTGTAGAATATACTGCATATGATTTGCAGTTTTCGGCTGCAACGAGCGCGCCATCAAATAAAACAAAAACAATAATAATAACAATAACAAAAGCAAGCTACATAATAGCAACAGCAGCAGCAGCAGCCCCAGCTCCAAAAAGCAATCGAGACAGAGCAAAGACGTAGACACGGAGAAGGGAAGAGAGAGAGAGCAACAGCAACAACAGTAACAACAAAGCAGCGCAGTCAAATGAAGTCGCAGTCGCAGTCGCTGCTGCTGGCAGGCAGCTATTGCACAAGTTGTCACGAAGCAAATACGAGTTCGGCAAACGACACGAGCGCAACACATTCGCATTCGCATTCGCAAAAAGCAGCTTCGTAAGTGGGTCAGCGAGCTGTGGGGTCAATGCACCGCCTGCCTGACAGGCCTGAACTGCTGCTGCTTGTGTTGTGAGAGAGTGAGCTCATAATAATAATAAAACAGCGCCAACTCACAACTTTAACACACACACACACAGCTTTTCTGGCTGCTCTTTGCTTGAACGCGCGCGTTCTCTCTTTGACTGAACAGAGAGAGAGAGAGAGAGCGCACAGCAGGTTTAAGCTTGCGCTCTCTTATGTGTGCTTCGTTCTTTCGCGTCCGCACGTTAAACATAAAATAAAAACTCGTTTGATGGCACACAGCTTTCACAAGTGAAAAGGGAAGGGTGTAGGTAAGCCGGCTGACTGACGGAAAGAAACATACATACACACACATAATAAAAATGCCGTTAGAGAGCGACGTTGACGTTGGCATGGCTACGTAATGTTGGCGCTTTCTTTTCGCTCACACGCATTTGCATATGCTGTCGCTCTGTTTCTGTGTGTGTGTGTGTGTGTTTGAGGAAGACGCCGTTAGAATTAGTAAAGAGCAGCGAAAAAAATTCATTCACGCTGCTTCCATGCTTAATACAGCCATAATAATCAGCAGCGAATCATTATAATAATATAATTTTAATTTACGCGCAGTTATGCCACAAAGTCACAGGCCTAACGGTGCTTTGCAGTCAATGGCCTTTTTTTCAAGCTTCTTTCTTCGTTCTTCTTTTTTCGTTCTTTTTTTTGGCAGTTGATGTTGATGACCAACGCAGGCATTTTTTTGTGTAATGTTTACATTTCGCACCAGAGAATTCTCTTTCCCGTCTCTGTCTCTTTCTCTCTCTCTCACGGGTTGTGCGTGCCGCTTGCTACGTGCTTTTGTTGCCAACAAAAGATCTGGCTCATACAGCAACCAAAATATATACATATGTACATATGTTCTTTTTGCCCAAAAGTTGATTGACCCACGAAATTTCACAGCCAAATGAAAACGAAGAAAGAACACAAAAATTTCACACAAATGATGTAATTTTTTTTGCTTTTCATCTTTGCTTTTGTTTTCCGTGTGTGTGTGTGTGTGTGTGTGTTTTAACTGTTTTCAGCTAGCCTTATTATTAGCCAGTTAGTTTTGCATTTTCCTATTTTGTTGTTCTTTTAAGATGAGTGTGCACATGACGTATGCGCTATATATATTTTGTTCTCAAGCAACAAAATCACGTATACGCCGCACGTGACAATGAAAGCCGATGCGATTGAGTATATGTGTATGTGTGTGTATGTGTGTGTGAGTCTGAGTTAAGATACATTTTCGTCACATGATTCATGATGCACGAAATTTCTCTGTCAAAATGTTTGCATACAAATCGAACATTTAACTTCTTCTTCTTTTTTTTGGCTACCGCTTCTTCTTCTTCTTCTTTGTCCCGACTTTAAGTCGGAGTGTAGGAGTATCATAAATATTAATTAATTTTTTTTTTTTTTTTGTGCATAATAATATACAGTTAACAAACCGAAAGTTAAAGCCACTTTCTTTGTCTACATCGAAAGCCTTTTAATCCGCAAACAATTTATTGTATAATATGCGCCTCCTTCTTTCTGCGTTTTTGCTTTGTAATATTTGCTTTTCATTTGAGTGCTTGTATTTGATTCATACCTTGAGGTATGAATTCGAAAGAATTCGCTCAAGTCGCTCATAATGATTTTAAGCCAGATTTTGATCTTTACAATCGCTTTAATTAGGCTTTATTGTCAAGTGTAAAGTGCAGCTGAGCAATAAGTGTTTGTTTTTATTGATATTTTTATGCAATTCTTAATTGTTGTTTAATTTAAGCTTTTAGTTATGTGACGAAGTATTTAAAGCTGAGTTCTTTGTAAAGTTTATTTCTGTAAGTTTTATTGATATTTTTATGCAATTCTTGATTGTTATTTGAATAAACTTTGAAGTATTTTATAGTTTTAAAAGTTATTTCTATTAATAAATGCATGCTTTATAAGACTTTATCTAAATATATATACATAAAACCGCTTATCAGTCTTCACAATAAACTTTTTATACATTTCTATCGCTTCTAAAGTAATCACGGAAATCTTTAGTTTATTTTTACTTCGATGAGTATTTAATCGTTTTTATAAGTAATTATATTTCATTATTGGTTTGAACTGCGCTTGAGCCATTTTCTTTTATATTTTATTATTGAATTACACTTTTCGTTTTTAACTTTATTTTAATAATTGCATTTTGTTTTTAATTTTAATTCCATTATCACTGAGTTTCTATTAAATTTGCATAATTGCACTTTACTCTTTAAGTAATTGGCATTACAACTGCTTTAACTTTTTCTCTGAACATCAAAAATATACGTCTCCTATATACATATATTTATTAAACTTATCAATCATCACAATCAGCTTCTAATCAAATTTTACTACACGACAAGTAAGCAAGAAAATGTTTTGACTATTCTCATTTATAAATGTAATATTTTCGTTATATTTAAATCTAAAATAAAGCTTTATTTTATGCAAATTTATATTATCATTCATTAACAATTATTTTATGTATATTATTGTTTTATATAATTGCTAATGATAAATTTATTATTTATCAGTTAAGAATGTGAACTTTGTTGGCATTCTAAGCAGGCAAAAGCAGTTCTTTATTATCAATTTATCAATTTTATATTCATTTTATACGTATTTACATTATATTTCATTTGAAATTAGTTAAATTTTAATCGTATTGTGTTGTATTGAGAAGGTGTTTGCATATAATATCAATAGAGCTATAATATTTGTCACTCAAATCGAAGCAGTCAAAAGCTTTTGTTCATTTTTCCCATTTCCCATTTTTAATTTTGTTTTATTTATGACCATTATTATATATATATTACATCTCATTAATAGATTTGGCTTCATTTGATGTGTATTTATGTTTCTGAGTCCAACGCATCTCATTCTTTTTTAATAATTGAAATGAATCTATTTAGCATTATATTTATATTAAATTTCATAAATAGATTTGGCTTTATTTGATGTGTACTCATGTTTATAACAGTCTTTCAACTCATTCTCTTTGAATAATTTAATCTATTTAGCATCATAAACTTTGATTATATTTCGGCTGTTGCATTTTCGCAGCTTTGTTGTAAGCTGGCCAATGGAAATGCTTTGGAATGACATTAAAATATAACAAACATAAGAATTGTGGAAGTACGTTGACTAGTTAAGTATTACGACAGACCCCTGGAAAGCCCTAAAGTCGACAACCGACAACCGACAGTCGGCAGTCGACAGTTGACAGACTTGCAGTCATTGCTATTCTAATGCAAAACAAATGAACAAAGCCGCAAACAATGGCGCAGAGAGCGAGCATAAAACAGTGAGGGAGAGAGAGAGAGATACAGAGAGGGAGAGAGAGAGATAGAGAGAGGGTACAAAGTGCAGTTGTGAGGTGGAGGCATAGTTTTTTGCACCCCATAAAAAGTAGGCCTATGCATTATTTATGCACGGCTTCAAAATGCAACAGCGTCGACATAAATGAAACTCAAAGAAAAAAAGAAAAAAACGTAAAATAGCAAATGAAAAATACAACAAAAAACAACAACAACAACAAAAAAGAGAAATACCTTGACAACCTCAAAAGCCACACACAAAGCCACGTAAGTTGACTCTTTTAGCATTACTTTTGCGCAACTTGCAACACAACAGCAGCAACAACAACAAACACAGAGACAACAAGATTTACACTTAAATAGCCAATTATTTATGGTATTTTGTTCGTGTTTTTGTTGTTCTTGTTGTTGCATAGAACCAAAATACATAATGGCAAAAATGCAGTCAATATAATTTTAGTTTTGTTCTCAAGTTGAACACGAAATTGTGGCCAAAAGCAACAACTGGCTACTAAGCGACTAACTAACTTGGCTTCAAACTAAACGAAGCAACGAAAAGCGCGAAAAATTCTTAAAGAAAATGCAATGCTGGAAAACAGGTTTCGAAGAGAACGAACAACGCGGCGTATGCGCAATGTGCAATAACAACAATGAATGCCACAACTGGCGGCAGCATCAATTCGCTGTTGTTGTTGCTGCTGAGGAGAGTAACAAAAACATGAAAGACGACAAAAAAAATTGCCGCTGTCATCCGCCCAAAAGAAGCGACAACAACGAGAACGTTGCATGCAAATTGTAATCACAAAAAATCAGCCGAAAACTATATACCAGATATTGTATATATATATAAGTATGTGTATATATATACTATATATATATATAGTACTAGCCGCTAACAACAACAACAAAAACAACCGCAGCAGCAGCAGCAGCGTCTATAAAATACACAAAACTAAAAGGCATTCATTATGTTTTTCCAACTTTGTTGTTGTTATTGCTGCTGTTGCTGTTGCTGCTGCTGCTGCAACTGTTGTTGTTGTTGTTATGATTGTTGTTGTTGTTGCCATCGCTTCCATCATGCAACTGTGCGCACTAATATCCGTCCTTGGCTCGTCTGTTCAACTTTGTCCCAGTTTTTTCGCATTTGTTGGCGGCGCTCGTTGTTCGCCTCTAACTTGTCGGCGAGTTGCATTTTTGTGTGTGCAGCGCATACAGCAACAACACACACACACACACACACACACATACAACATGCATACTCCAACAAATATATATATACATATATGTATATGCTGTACACATTCGTCTATTCATTTGACGCGACTCGCTTCACCCAGTGGGATTTTTGCCTGCTTCTCTTTTATTTCTATGCTCGTCCCACAGCGCGTATGCTTAATCAAGGTAGTTGTTTTACTTTTTTGTTTTGTGCGTTTTGCAGACCTAAAATAGCAGCATTGCTATTGCGTTGACATCCAACTAATAGTTGACTAATTACGCATTTTATATGCAGAGGTTCTAGCTTCACATTTGCAGTGGAAAAAAGAGAGGACAAATATTGCCAAGAGTTATGCTGTTTATTAGCTTAAAAAAGAGTTATTTCAGTTGTTCTTCAGCACTTCATATTTTTAGCGTTTCAATATAAATTTTCTGCACAAAAGAAAAATCATTACTTGATATCTCCTTTTCAATCTGGAATAAAACAAACTCGAATCAAGATTTTAAACTTACAATAAGATGTTTTAAAATGCATTTCTTGATTTAAGATTGTTTCAACTCAAAAATCTTATTTCAAGATTTGTTCTCTTTGAGATCGAAAATATCTTAAATCAAGAACATCTCAATTCAGGCTTTGGTCTTTCTACGTGAGTATTAAATTTGGGAATGATGTTGAAAAAGATTTCGTTGAAAAAAAAGGTTAAATTTAAGTATTACACCAGACAAACAAAATATGTAATATCATTATGGCTTTTGCTATGCGAATTGCAACACTTTAATTTCCAAAAATTTCTTTAAAACCAGGTTTTTTACTTTGAAACTGCCTAACAATCTTTTCACCTAAAATTATTATCTTTTTCAAATTTGATTGCTGTGAATTTAACATGAGATTGATTGAATGGGCAATGAGCAATGATTGAAAAGACCTACAGCTTTTGCCCTTATTTTTTTTGTTTCAGTTGAAAAAAGTTTCCTTGTAAAAAGTGATTTACTATTGTGCTATTAAAATGTTCTTCTTCTAAATAAAAAAAGGAAATAATTGTTGCTTTGCAATAATAATATAGAGAACAAAATCGTATTAAAGTCAAGAATAAAATTTAAATTTGGATTTGCAATCTCTTTTTCAATCTTGAATAAAACATACTTGAATCAAGAATGGACAACAGCTTTAGATCACTTTATAGGGAGATTGAAAATTTGGAATCAGTAGACACTTCAATAGAAACTTTTTTGAGTTTGTTTTGCTAAGCAGGTGTAAATATGTCAATTAAGTTTTCATATTACTTACATTTTTTTTTTATTTTTTATTTATTTACAATCTATCTATCTAAGGAGAATAACTAAATTCTATGATATTAGTTACTAATTACTATACTATCTAAAGAGAATAACTAAATTCTATGATATTACTTACTAATTAATATTCCAATTCTCATAATTTCAACATCTCATCTAAGATTTCTAAGAAAAATTTCAGAGTTGCCACTGGGTCTTTTTTTTGTATGTGTTGTGTTGTGTAGTTCGTCGCCGCATTGTGGGGCACATGCAATCTTTTATTTGCTGCCCATACACACACACACACACATACATGTAAACCACATCTATAGGTATCTCTCTATCTCTGCATCTGTGTCTGTCTCTGTCTCTGTCTCTTTGTGTGTGTCAAACTCACGCACATTAAATGCTATGCGAGAGTTGCATAGATAAGATACGCAGCAGCAGCTGCTGCTGGCTGCGGCTGCTGTGGCGAGTCTGTGGCGGCAACTGTGGCACGACTTCCCCCCCCTTCATCTGCCTCCCCCTCTCTTCCCTCACTATCCATCTATCACTCTTGTTGCGTGCATGTATTTTGTATGCTCGGCCCCGTGGGGGCCACTGATGCATTGCATTTTGTCTGGCCAGATAATTGCTAGAATAATATTATTGCATCTATGCATATGCATGAATTTGTTCAACTACAGCCGCAGCAGCAGCAGCAGCAGTTTCTGCTTCTGCTTCTTCATCTAGCACTTCTATTCACATTCAAATTGCATTCATCCAAAATTTGTTTAGCCATTTTCTGCATTGCACTTTTTGTCGAGGGGGGCCAATAGGTTAAACATATGCTAATTAAAAGTGCTGAAAGCTCAGCATAAAGATAAAATGAGAGAAATGAAGTATTTTTCATGTTTTCTCTATGTGTCACATTCGTAAATGTTTTAAGGGGAAGTTTTGTTTTCAGTTCTTCGTTTTGTGCTACATTCGTAAACGTTTTAACGGCGAACTACTTTTTGATAGCTTAAAATATTTATTTTACTCCTTGAAAATTTAAATTGAATTAAAGTCATAAATTATTTCATCTATTTGGTGTATTCGTAAACTTTTTGAAGTTAATTCTAGCTTTTTCCTCTCTTCCTCTTTTTCATATTCGTAAACGTTTTAAAGGTAAGTTCTAGCTTTTATTCTTCCTTTTGTGCGACATTCGTAAACGTATTAAAGACGAATTACGTTTCTATAGCTAAAAATATGTATTTCGCTTTTTAAAAATTTTAATTGAGTTGAAGTATTTTATTTTTTCATCTTTTTTACATATTCGTAAACATTTGAAAGGCAGTTATAGCTTTCTTGCTAGCTCTTTATGCCATATTCGTAAACGTTTTGAAGGCTAATTACGTTTTGATAGCTAAAAATATTATTTCAACTCTTTGAAAATTTAAAATTATATGAATGTAATTAAGTATTTCATATTTTTGTCATATTCGTAATCGTTTTAGATGTAATTCTAGCTTTTAATCTTCCTCTTTGTGTCATATTCGTAAAAGCGCTTTTTGATTTCGATTACGTCTGTCAAACTGAGATCAAATTTTGTTCATCTTTCTTCTTTTTGTCACATTCGTTAACGTTTTCTTTGTAACTTTGGCTTAAATATTTTCTATTTTGTAATGTATTTGTTAATGATATTCAGTTATATGTTTCGATTGTCTATAATTTCTGTTTCTCACCCGCCATTCTTAAACATTTCTGATGGCTTGTAATACGCCTGAGTAATTGCTGTAATCACTTGACACGAGTTGACTCGAGACTACAGCTGAATATACTTCAATTCTTTTTCTTGTCTGTGCAATAGCATTGAAGTTGTGGCCTTATGACACACATTTGTGGTTAGCTTATCTCGCAATACTAAGCACTTAATAAATACTTTACTATATATACTTGCACATTTTCCATATATACACACACACACACACACATTTTCCTCTAGCAGATAACTATAACTCTATATATATATTGTCTAGTATAGTAGTTGACAATCATTAAACAAAGTCTGAAACACTTTAGCATGAGACGCCAATTCAATGAAACTTTCAATGATATTATCATCGAGAATGTTGTTAATTGACGAAATATTATTATATTGCAAGTTATCAATCTGAATGTTTAACTATCTAACACAACTCTATCAAAAAATAAAAAAAAACCTCAGATAACTTCTAAAGAGAGAGTGAGAGAGAGAGAGAGAGAATTTGAGGTATTGGGTGTACTTAACAATAGAAAATAGAAACTATGTCTATGGCTTATCTTTACGACAAGTGCTACGAGACATTAGCAACAGGTTCAATGACCTTTTCACACACACTCACTGAAGGGTATTCAGGGGTTAGCATAATAATCTACATTTAACAGGTGAAATTTAGAATAGAAAACAAATGTTGATATTATATCGAAATTAAGTTAATTTTAAACAAATTCTATTATTAGCTTACTCGACTTGAAGAGTATTTGCTATTCTGTGTGCTATTTGAGTTTCATTGTAATGTCTGGCCGCAAACTTAATGAAAATTTCCATATTTATCGCGCACAAATGAAAAAAACAACAACTAATGTGGTTTCCAAAGTAGTTTCTGGGACAAAAGCGAATGAACTTGCCCGAAAATTTTGCTCTATTTGTTTGCAAACAAGTCGAAAGTTTTGAAAATATTTGCATGTGCCATATATCAATTGGAATTTCCATAACCCGAACCGAAAAAAAAAAAATGAAATAATAATAATGGTTCAAGAAATTCCAATTCCCATTCCCATTTCATTTTTTTCGAAGAAGGGGCAACGAGCTCCAGTTTTCCCCCAAAGCACACATTACAAACAGCTGTCGGAGTAATGGGAATTTTCCAACGTAATTGTGTGCGTGAGTGCTTTGGGGAGTTCAATAATTTCATCGCCCCGACCCCACTGTACAAATATTTGAGACATTTGCCGAAAAACTTGCATATGGCGTGAAAATCAAATTAGCCAAACGGTAAAATTCAAGCGGCTTCTAGATTGTTTTTTTCTCTCTCTCCTCTCTCTCTCTCTATCTTTGTAAATGGAAATTCACGCAATAATTGTCAAACGCAAACAAAAGGGCCAAATTGCTCGCACAGTGTGGCAAAATGCCAAAGTTGCTGCACACAATTATTTGCAATTACTTTAATAAGCTATCGCTATGCATATTGTGTTTAACAAATTATTTTTTATTTATTAGTTATTATTTAATCACTAGTTGCAGTTGTTGTGTGTGTGTGTGGCTTGTTCCACTGTGTTAACTAATAACAACAAAAAACTAACGCTACTCTCGTGCTCTTTCCCGCTCGCGCTTCATCAACTTATGCGTAAATAATAATAAATACAAGTTGTGAGCTTCTGCTGCTGCCGGCAGCGGCAGAGGCAGCGAAGTAGACAGCAGCAGCAGCATCGTCAAGCCATAGAAAGCATCGTTGTTGTGTGTGTGTGAAAGCGAATTCGATTGCTAGCCGACGTCTCAGTCACCCAGCCCCTGCCTCTGGCAACTCGCATGTTGTAATATGCGTTGCGATGACGTCGACGCGTCAACGCTCCCGCATAACATCGACAGCGACAACACACACACGAACACACGCACGCACTCACGCACTGTCAGCTAACTGAACGAAAGCAGGCGATGAGAGAGTGGAGTGTGAGAGAGCAGAAGAGAGTGGGAGCTCGAGAGAGTGAGAGAGAGCTGTGTGCTTTCTTGTGTTGGCGCGTCTCTGCGTGTTCGTGCGTGTGCGTGTGTGTGTGTGTGAGTGCGTATGGATCTGTTCGGGTGAATGACCGCCGAAAATTAAATTTTTTGTCGATTTTAGACTTTTACTATGTTGACGCTGCGCTGCCGTCGTCCGCTGCTGCTGCTGCTGATTGTATTGTGCTTTGCTTGCTGAGAGCAGCACTCATACACACATACAATAGCAGAGAGAGAGAGAGAGGGAGTGATACAACTACAATGCGTTGCTTTATAGTTTGCTTCGGCGTTCGCACTATCGCGCTTAGTGTTTATGGCTGCGTTGTGTGTTCGGGTGGTGGAGACTGATAGAGAAGGAGGGAGGCAAGGAGGGAGGTTAGTATTGGCTGGGTGGGTGGCTAGGGAACGACCTGCAAGCTATGTGCGTGCGTGTGTGTGCCTAGACTACACAATCACCAGCAACAGCAAACGCAACGCAGGCATTTCACTCGTCTACAACAACAACGTTGAGCGACAACTTTTTGTTGCTTTGTTGTGTTTCTCTTTTGAATTTTTGACGGTTTTCGCTTGCACTGTGTTTGCCGCAAGGGCCTGCCCCCGCCTCTAGGGGGCGGAGGGGGAGGGCTTATGATCGCCAGCCACTTTCGACAACGAATCTTGCGTTGCTTCTGTTGTAGTTGTTGCTGTTGCTTTTATTTTTTTTTGGCCGCTTTCTGTTTACGCCGCATTTCTTTCACTTTGTACCGTACTATCTGTTTGCTGTTTCTGTTTCACATTTTATTGTCGTTGTCGTCGCTCTTTTCTTTTCTTTCTTTTTCTTTCTTTCTTTCGTTTTTTTTTCTGACTGTATATTTTTATGAAGTACTGCCAAATGCGAAGGGGTAGCGAAGGGGGAGGGAAGTTGTTGCCTGTTGCCTTTTTGGCAAAACTCAAAGTGAAAATTTCAATAAAACAACAACAACAACAACAAAACGTTGCCATCACTTTTGCTGTCGTCGTCTTTGTTGTTGTTGTTGTTGCTTTTGTTGTTGCTGCTGCTGTCGCGGAAGTCATAAAGGCAAATTGCATGCATATTTCGTTGAGTTTTGGCGAGCGCTTTAGGGCCTGCCTACCTCTCCCTCTCCCTCCTCTTCCCATCCCCTTCTTTTCCCTTCTACTTCTCCTTCACCTTCTTGTCTTCCCCCTTCTCTTGCCCCCCTGCGGCGTGCACACGCAACGCACGCAGCTAAAAACAGTTTTAGTAGCAGCTTTTTGATGGCTTTTAATTGTTCGACTTTTTCGTTTTTCGTGGAGGAAAAATAACAACAACAACAACAAAGTGAAAACAAGTCACAAAAGAAAATAAGGGGAAAATGGGAAAAACTAACATTGCGTATTAACGAAGTGGCAAACACTCTAGGAAAACTTCGCTTTTACGACCTTTACAAAAACAAACAAGAAATACAATATAAAATTTAAGATTTGGCTGAAAAATTCAGATGAAAACTAGCTCTAAAAATGACATAAATCTTTTCCAAGTAAACTACAATTCGATAAGTTTAAAGTCATTTTAATGAGTGGGAACTTTTTTCAGTTTGAAATGCACCGAGAGCACAAAAAGTTTTAAGTTATTTAATTTTAATGAATTTTCTAATGCAATTACTTAAAATTGCAGTTTTAATTTCAGCATTTCTTCAGAATTTTTAAATAATGGAAGTCATAAAAAAGTTTTTAAATAAAAACTGCTAAGAGAATAAACTTTTCTATTAAAAACTCATGCAATTATTATAATGCACTTTTTAAGCATTACACAAGAGCTTAAAATGGCCTTCATCAAATTTGAAATGAAAACTGTTGGATTAACAAATTGTAAATTAGCTGTTAATATAAAACAATAAGCATAAATGTTAAAGTAACTTTTTAATGAAAACTGTGAGGCTTACAAAGCTCATTCTAATGCTTAATTAATGCATGTGATCTTTATAGAATTCCTTATTAATGCAAGCTGTAATACAAAAATTGCCGCTTAGGAATTTCCCCAGCGTTAGTTGAAGTAACAAAGTCAATGTTTATGCTTGTAGATATTAATGTGAGATTAATGCGTTCTCTAATTAATGAGTGCTCTAATGTAGGCATATTTTATGGCTTGTATATCGCTTGTAAACGCACAAAATCGTCTAATGCTAAATATTTAGTTTAGGCCCCGCAGCTCACGCAACTTTTGTGCCTTGATTGACTTACAAGGGGTGGTTTACCTAATGGGGTGTGAGTTGGGGTTGGGCTAGATGATGGGGTTGGCGTTGGCGTCGAGTTTTGGGGATAAAATGACCATTTGCCGGTCCAAAAGGTTTACACAACGCACAGCTAGGAATAGAGAAAGGCGAGAGAGAGAGATTGAGGGCTGGCGATTAAGATTTATGACGGGCGTCCTGCGTTGATAGCCCCAGAAATACGCATTAACCATAAAACCAAAAAGCCTGACAAATGCTCATTATTCATTTGGGCCGCTGACCCCGCAGCAGCAGCAGCAGCGAGAGGTCAAAGAACGCAAAGTTCTGACCCCCCCCAAGCTCTCTTTCTGATAAGCTGGCCCCAGGCGACAAAATTCGAAAATGGGCAACCAAAGTTTACTCTAGAACAAACTATTAAAGAGCATAAAGTTAAGCTGCATTAATTGCAAGCTTATCAATCAAATTTAGTACAAAAATATATATTATATATATATCATTTATGCTTATTATTTTGAATTAAAACTTAATTTACAACTAGCTAAGCTAACAATTTTCATTTTAAGCATATCAATCAAATTTAGTACGTAAATATATATCACTATAAATATATGCATTTCATATCCTATTTGCTTCTTAAGCAGCGCAGCTAAAAATAGTTTTAATTCCACAACGCATCGTGTAAAATACAATAAAATAAAATGCATAAAAATGTCAAAGAAAAAACGTGAAAATTAAGAGTGACAAACAGATTTTTTGCTGTACAAGAGAAAACGAGTGTGCTCGACTTTGAATTACTGCGCAAACCGATATTTCGTTTATTGTGAAATTTGAAGCATTGCTGATAAGAAAGCTGTTTTATTTAGATGTTTAAATTTAGCTACAATCTATTTAAGACTAATAACTATTAATACATTTTTTTGGAGAAGCGTTTAAAGAACTTTTATGATGTTTAATCCTGAGCTTTAGAGTTTGCATTGAATATAGAATATACAGCAATTATAATCATATAAGGCCTCGATTTTTTATTTGACTCATTATATTATAAATTTAGGAATTGGGTATTATCTTTATTTATTATAATTTGATATATATGGAATACAAACATATAAATACCACATTAAGCAGATAATTTCACAGTCCTTTACAGGGTAAAATGAAGTCTATACCTTTATCGTAATTTCCATTGTATATAATATAAATAATACATTAACGAGAAGACTTCACACTCTTTTACAGGGTACACAAAAGTCTATAGCCTCATCGTAATTCGCATTGTATATTTATATAAATTTATTATACAGCCAAAAAATAAAAAAAGAAAAGAAAAGAAAAGAAACGCAACAAATAAAAAGGCAAAAGAAATTGTTGGCATTACAATATCGCTTTTTATTGCTGGCGCGCGAATTTTAATTTGCCAGTTGCTTGAGCTTATACATGTAAGAGTGTGTGTGTGTGCGAGTGTGTGAGTATCTGCACCTATTGCAAATGTATCTACAAGTCGCACAAATGTATCTGTGAGTCAGCGATGTATATACAACAAACAAAAAAGAAAAAAAGGGTCTCTTTTATGAAGGCTTATTGGAGGTGACTCGTCAGCAAACTGATTGCCATGTCGAATTAGTTTAATTGTTAATGCAAACACAAAACCGCAACAGAGATAGCACCAATGTTAAAAAGAGAGAGACAGAGAGAAACACACACTTGATACGTATTTGTATTTTGTGTGCAATAATGTTTCGTAATTCAGCTGTTTTGTTATTGCCTTTTGCTTCGACTGCGTTGCGTCTTTCTTCATTTACGAATTTCATGGATTTCCCTACAATAATTCCGCTTGCCGTTGAGAAACTCAAACTCAACTCTCAAGTGACTTTCACTGCCAACGATGCGACGGCAACAGCAACATCAGCAACAGCAACAACAGCAACATCAGCAACACCAGCAGCAGCAACAGCAGCTTAATTTATTTCGGCAACCTGCCTTCCTCTCTTTTGCTGCCAAATCAGCTAATCAAGGCAGCCAAGTCAAGCTAACTGACTGACTGACTGACCGACTGACTGAGTGACTAACTAACTTACTAAGTTAATATCAACGACGCCTTGACTTTGCTAACACATCGTTGATTTCATTTGAAAGCTAAGCCTGTAATGCTTTGATCGGTGAAATGATTAAAAAATGTATATTATTGGGTATTTATTTTGTTATAATTACTAGAGTTCATTTATATTTCATTCTATTTCTCATGCGTTGTATTTCTATTTAGTGGTTTACAGGGTATCCACAGTTTATTAGAATTAATTTCATTTTACCGAAATTTAAATATGAAACTCTAATTAAATCATTAAAATATCTAAAGTATATGTTACAATAAACAAATTTTAACCTTAATGAAATCCGCATAGAGGAAACTAATATTACTTTACAGGGTATCCAGATCAGTATTAAAAGTTCAGCTTTAGTTTTAGCGGAATTCAAATGTGAGCTTTCGATGTAACTGTTATTTGATCATTAAAATTATTAAAATATTTATTGAAATATTTTAAATCCTAATGAAATTTTCAAGGGAAAAACTTTAATTTATTACAGGGTATACTGAGCAGAATTCACACTTCATTCAAATATGAACTTTAGATGTAACAGTAATTGTATGACTGAAATGATTCAAATTTAAATCATATATTAAAGACATTTTTTATAGAGTTTTATATTTTACAGGGTATCCCTATCTGATCAGTTTTGAAACTTATTTTCCGATGGAGTGGAATTCAAATGTGAGCTTTTCTTGAAACTGTAATTTTATCAGTGAAATGATTATTTCTTAAACAGGAAACTCTTAACTTTTATAGGGTATACTGATCAATACCCAAATTTCATGTTTTGGATTAAGCGGAATTTAAGTATGAACTTTAGTTGTAATAGTAATTGTAACATTAAAATGAATTAAATATAAATCATATATTATAGAATTTTATTTCTTAGTGAGAAACTCAAAAAGGAAATTGTTTTGTTTTACATGGTATCCCTTGCTGTTCATTATTTAAACTTATTTTACGCTTTAGTGAAATTCAAATTTCAATAGAAATTATATATTATTTTATAGTGAAATTTTGAGAGTGCAAACTTTTATCTATTACAGGGTATCCCTAGCTGATCAGTAATCAAGCGTTATTTTCCGCTTTAGTGGAATTGAAATAGAGGCTATATTTTCTAACATTGAAATGATTAAAGTAGAAATCATATACCATTAAATTTTCTTTCTAAGTGAAATTTTAGAGTGAAAACTTTTATCTTTTACAGGGTATCCCCAGCTGATCAGGACTCAAGCTAAACTTTCGTTTTAGTGCAATTAAAATGTGAGGTTTTATTGAAACTGTAATTTCTTTTTTTTATGAATGTTTACTTTATGGTTTGTTTATGCTTATTGAAGCTAGTTTTAGGAAAAATCTGGTAAAATCTTTTTTTTTATTCGTGTCTTACATCATCAACTATTAAAATTGCAATTTTATTCATTTTATTGCGACTATTTCATATTCAGCTATCTACCGAACTGGCAATAAACTTGCAAAGTAGATTAAAGCCCTTTTTTTGTAGATTAGTCAAAGCTTTCTTATCTTTGAAGATGGTACAACTTAATAAAGTAAGCTCTTATTGCTATATTGATTGATGGATTACTGAATGTGTGTGTGTCTTTACCTTTAATTGAACCGCTTGAGTTATTTTGTCCCGCTGGCGATTGCACGTTGCTTTGACCCAAGTTATTTGCGTGTGCTTCCAGTTTTGAAGTGACGCTGCTCCACATGTCAAACATACGTTGCGTATACATAATTAAAAGGACGTCTAAGCGCGCTTGCCACCAAAACTTGTACTTGTTATTTTATATTTAATGCGTGTCTTCAATTCGAATTCGATATCGAATTCTTGATTTCTTTAGCTTTATCCTTTTCAACACACACACAGCTACATAGCCCGTAGATGTGTGTGTGTGTGTGTGCAATCGCTTAGATACAAAAACAAATGTTTGCAGCAATTTTCCAGTTGTTGTTGTTGTTATTATGTAACTAGGCTAAAGTAAACGCTTTTCCGATTTTCCGATTTTCGGTTTTTTTTTTCTTTATTTTATTGTAGAGCTGCACGGCGTAGGATTGCCCAAAGGATGGGGATATTTATTTATTAATTTCAATTTGTTGTATTTATTTTGAATTTTTATTGCACTTTGAAGTTTTGTTTGTTTTATTTTGTGTGTTTATTATATATGTGAAATTACTAATATCACAGTGGGGGGGCAGGGGGCGTGTTCTTAGCTGCAGTTGCTGCTTATTCTTCTGCTTCTTGCCAATCTATAAAGTTTATATATGTATTGTATAGGTGTATATAACTATAGCTATATATAGATATATATATATATTGTTTTGTTTTGTGTGTATATATAGTTCTAATGTTTTGTCTTCAGGCCTGTAGGTACTAAAACTTGTTTATTTTTTTATATTCTGTATTTAACTATTTGAATAATGCTGCTGCTGCTTCTTCTTCTTCTTGCTTTGCTGATTATTGGTTTATTCCTTTTTTGTTTTTTTGTTGGTTGTAAACTATTTAACTATGTAATAAGACACTTGTTCGCGTATATATTTTTTTATTTTAGAAATGTTATATATATATATTGAAATTTTTTTATAGCAATTTTTTGCTGCTTTGAATTTTCTTTGCGTTTATGAATTTGCTGCTTCCCTTGTCAGCGGCTTTTTCAGCACATGCAAAATGGTGAGCTGTCGATGTTGTTGTTGTTGATTTAGCACTTTCACTGCGATTTGGTTGCTGTGATTTTTAAGTTGTTGTTGCTGCTGTTGCTCTTCTTCTTGCTGCTGTTGCTGTTGCTGTGGTTGTTGTTGTGAGTGTTGCTGTTGCTGCTGCTGTGATTGTTGGCAATGCTGTTGTTGTTGTTGTTGTTGTTATGCTCATTGTTTTGTCGATTTCTCTGTTTTGTTTGATTCCAAATCAAAATTTCCAAAAATACGAAAATTTCACGACAATTAATTCCGGAAGACATTTAGGGGCATTCTTCAAAACAGCACTTCAAGTGAATTTTTGTTGGTTTTCTTTTCGTTTTTGTTGTTTGTTTTTTTTTTTCTTTTTTTGTAATAATTACTTTGCAAATTATTTGAATTGTATTTTGTTTATTTAAACACTTTGATGTATAAAATGGTTTGGCCCGTTATATAAATGCTTTTGCTGCGCGTTGTTAGCCATGGCCAATGCATGGCATTCAGCATATTGTTAATTTAGTGGGCGTGGCACAAAACACTGCCTGCGAAATCGAACAGATCAATTAGTGGTGTGTGTGTGTGTGTGTGTGGGTCAAAAAATATTCCACACTCCTCTTTGTGTGTGTGTCTTGTGTGTGAATGTGTGTGAATGAATTTTTCCAATAATTGAATTTGCCTTTAAACAGAAGGGGGGTAGAAAAACAGACATCAAACAAGCCAAACAGGACATGAAAACTGTGTCGGGACGAGCAAACTCAAAAACCCAGCCCCCTCTTCCCCCCACAGCAACAACTCTAGCCCCTGCCCAAAAAAAAAAGTAATATATATAAAGCAAGCAAATGCATGAGAATGTAACATGAACATGAAAAATCGATATAGAAATGAGATTTAAGGGTGCTAGACAGCCAAACAGTGGCGTCTGGCTAGGTGGGAAGGGGAAAGGAGAGGCGGGAAGAGGGGCCCGCCTAGTCATAATAGCAGCATAGGCTGGAGTGAGTGAGTGCGACGAAGAGGAGGAGAGAAACGAGCATGGAAATGCAGTTCACGAAGCAGCAACGCAGCAAAAGCAAAAGCAACAACATAAATCTCACAACGAAAGCTCAGTTCGTATGCGACCGAGCGCAAGAGTGAGAGAGAGCTAGACGAAATGGGAGAGAGGGAGTGAACGCAGCAATAACATGTGCGTGTATGTGTGTGCGAGAGAGTGTGAGTGTGAGTGTGTGCTTGTAAACAGTGAAAAAAGTTCTATGACCCAAAGCTTCAGCATGCCGGCAAACGGGCAAAAGCAATGAATATAAAACATTTTTACTTCTTCTTTTTTCAGAACTAGCAACAACAACAAGAACAACAAGGAGTTGGCAGAGCAAGCGAGACAGCCACATAGTAGCTTAGGCAGCGGCGAGTGTGGGTGAAATGGAGAAAGGGAGACGCAGATCGTGGGAGGAGGGAGGTTAGTTTATTGGAACTCCAAATGCGGAAGCCAGCAAAACGCAGACATGCAAATACGTCACCAACAAACTGTAGTTGTTGCTGTTGTTGTTGTTGTTGCTATTGCTATTGTTGCCGTCGTCACCAAAGCGACAACAACAGAAATTGTGCCAGCAGCGACAATAACAACAACAACAATGAGAATTGTAACTAAAGCAGCGCCAGCATTTTATATTGTTGTAATGGAGAAATTTACATATACAAAACGAAGCAAGCAGAACACCGACGTCGCAGTCGCAGTCGCCGTCGCAATCGGAAACAGTGGGAAGCGCTAGGCAGCGCTAACGGGGCAGCGACAGCGTCAAATAAACTGAAAAGAAAATGAAAATGAATAGCAACAACAACAACAAAAACAAGAAGAGCAGCGAATGAAATTCGAAAAAAAAAAGAATTCTCTGAGCGAGCACGAACACGACAACGAACTTACTAACGGTACTAAGCCGGTCAAGCCCGAAAAAGGGAGGCGGCAAACACAGCGAGCACAGAGCTCCAACAACAACAACAAGAACAGCGGCAGCAACAGCAATAAGAACTGACGACAAAGTTACATGCTGACTGCGCTGCCCCGCTGTCGCAGTACGTTGACGCCGAAAAAGACCAATGACCTATGCTAGAGCCACACACACAAGCTCACTTACACATACCAGCAGACACACTTATACATGTGCATAGGCGCTGCTGTTGCTGTCGCTGCTAGGCTTTTTCTGCTGTCGCGCTGCTGCTGCTGCTTCTTCTTCATTTCTTTTTTGTTGTTGCTGCCTTTGCCTTTACTTTTCCCCCCCTTCGCTCGCTCGACCGTTTGGCGGCTGCGTCTCTAGGGTGGTTGTTGGGCTGGCACACTTATAGACGACACATAGAGTGTGTGCTTAGCAATGTTGTTCTACTAACGTTAATGCAAACAGTTGACGCTGACTGCGACGCTGACAGCACCAGCGGCAGCAGCAGCAGGAGTGTGGGAGTGCCAAGTGAAGAGAGAAGGGGGTGGGGTGGTGGGGGGTTGCACTGTGGGCGTAGACAGCGCTGCTTTAGGTGCTCTGAACTCAACTGAACCGAACTCGACTGGGTGACTTACTGTGGGGAGTTTTTTTTTTTTGTTACCACCAACTGAAGTCGACTGCCAACTATTTAGACGACAGTTGCAGTTGCAAAAAGAAACTGTCTAGTTTTATAATGACAACAACAACAACAACAACTACAACTACAGCTATAATAATGTCTGATAATCATAACTGGGCACAATGGCCAAACAATTTGCATTGTTTTCCACCTGAGGGTAAATGGGGCGGGAAGGCGTGGCTGCCACACAATGTGCCTTCCCCATTATGAAAGATTATTACTGTGAACTTTTAACTGTTGTCAGTCTGCTGATGATGAGCCATATTTGCATACTCCCCAACTTAACTTAACTCATCTTATCTCAGCAGCAATTTTTAGTATAGTTTGCAGCGCTTTCTTTATCGCTATACTATTATAACCTTTCTTTTTTAAGGTCTACCAGCAATTTTAAAGTGGAATTCAATTTGGGAAATTCTTTCCAAATTTAGGGAAGTGCCCAGTTATAAATTTCAATTGGATTGATGCAAAGCTACGGGTTCCCCCAAATGGCATCTGGCATTATATCGAAATTTCCGATTTACAAAGAAAACTGCACTAATATTTTCAATAGCAAATTAAAAACAAGATTGAGAAGAGGAATGAACTATGAAGATTGCTTTAGACTTATTTCATTTTTCTTGAATTTCAAGGATTGCAGTTTCAAGTAAATTATTCAAAACTGTATTACACTGTGTAATATTGAGATGAAGTTTAATCTATAAAGATTGTATTAGTCATTTTTCTTGATTTTATCTATATCCTCGAAATTCAGATGAGTCCAATGAACATTAATCAACTCTTTAAGTAAAGTAGAATCTACGAAAAATTCCATTTTAAGGTTCGAATTCTATTGCTTTTTAAGGAAGCTTTTAAAGCTTTTGAAGCTATTTTAAGTGCCACATACAATTAACTTCGAAGGGAGCTTGAAAGTCTTTAAAAAAATAAATTTAACTAAATAATTTTAAGGGACAAATTCATTTCAGTTTGGAGTTAAAAAAGAAAAAAGACGGTACAATTAAAAAAAGACCCAAATGCTAGTGTTTAAAGGCAAATTCAAATGTTAGGAAAAGCTCTGAGATAACAATAAATGATAGTATTAAATATAAAATATAGCAACAGTGATGAGCTGTTTATAATCCATGTGTAATCCAATAGTTAATCCAAATTGTTCAGCTGCAATACAGTTTTTTATTTTGGTGTTTTTTGCAATACAAAAGTATTTTTGTTTTATAGTTTATCCAATTCTGGTTTTTGTTGGTATTTTAATCCAATTAAAGCTTGCGGTCAAATTATCCTTTTAAAGGGGGGTTATTTTCGTGTTTTTTTTTTTTTTTTTTTTTGTAAGAACACACACACACATGCACAGTGGAGCAAAAACACACACACAGTAATTTATTACACAATCGTTGGGAATTGTGTTGAGGGGGAGGGAAAATGCTCCAAAAAGTTTATAATAAATTTTCTTGCATTTTTTTGTTGTACGACTTTTTGGAGTCTGTAGCAATAAATTACGTCACTTGCACTTCCGTTTTGTTGTTGTTGCTGTTGTAGTTGCTGTTGCAGTTGCAGTTGTTGTTGTCGCATCGCCAACGATGTTGCAGTTGCATTTAGGCACGATTTGGAATTTGAATGCACACTTTAGACTCGTTGTTGTTGTTGTTTTTGTTTGCTATAATTAATATTTTGTTTTGGTTGAAACCGAACAACTTCACAGATGCCACCAACAGCAAATTAGCCAGGCATGTTGCAACATTTGTTGCTGTGCATTTGAATTATTTTTTATCTATCTGCTGCTGCTGCTGCTGTTGGTGTTGCAGATGTTGCTGATGTTGCACCCGGGACACCACCGCACCGCACACCGCTCACGAAAATTTGGAGACGAAGACGACGAGACGCGCGTGTTGTTGGAACAGTTGAAGAAACGCATACACGGATAGACGGAGAGAGAGAGAGAGAGATACGACGACACACACACACACTTAAATCATATATAATATATATATATATATATTTGATTTTTTTTGTATTCGTATTTATATGTATTTTTTTTTTTATTTTGTGAAACAACAACAACAAATAATTAATAATAAAGATACAACGCGCAACGCATCGTTACCGCCGCCGCGATACGCTCAATACGAAGTGTAGCTGAAGACTGCCTCAAAATGTTATCGAGTTCGTTGTCCAAGTGGCGCGCCGCATTGCGGCCTCCTCACTGTGGCAGCAACTCACAACACACTCACACACACACACACACGCATGTAACTTAAATCAAAAGAGAGCGCGCGCCAAAGAGCAAAAATATATATTTGTAGCCACGTTGCGCTCTCTCATTTGTGCTCTCTCGCTCTCTCTCTGCCTGTCTGTCTGTCTATCGTTCGCTAACCCAAGCAGCAAAGCCAAAGCACTCTGTTGATGACGACGACGGCGACGGCGACGGCGACGTCAACGTCGCTGCCTGCTGAGTGGGTATATGTGTCTCTGTGCCGATGACTTCTTCAATTTTTGTGTTTTTTTCTTTCAGCATTACGCTTTGTGCCGTTCATTCGCTATGGCAACCGCTCCACTGGCGCTGTGTGTTGGGGCGAGAGCGTCGCTTGTGTTTGTGTGAGTGTGTGTGTGTGTGGAAGAGTGAGCAGCGCGCGCTTTTTCCTAATCAGCTGTTGTCGTCGCTTACTCTTTACATTACGAGAGAGAGTGCACTCTCTCTCTCTCTCTTTACACAAAGCTTTGCGCGCTGCAGGCGGAAAAAGCTGTGTGCCATATTACTATTACAGCATTTTGTTGTTTTTACTTTGAGTGCGTTTTTTTTTTGTTTTTGTTTTTGTTGTTGCTGATTTTTCGTTCATTTCCTTTTTGGACTGCGCTTCTCTTTGGGCTACGTCGCCGTTGTCTACTGTCATTTCCATTTGAAATTCCCAATTAGCAGGTCAATTGCTTTTTAGGCCAAACTGTGTGCATTGCAGTTGACTTCTTTCCATTCTTCCTCCCCACTCTCTCTCTCTCTCTCTCATTCTGTCTCTTTCTCTTTCTGTCTGGCTTTGGGCTTTATTGTTCATTCCTTCCTTGTGCCATGTGTCTTCATCCTGTGCGCCATTTAATTACAGTTTTAGCTTACTTTTCCTCAACGACTTACTTATGCATGAAAATTGTTTCTAATGGCTTTGCAAATTGCGCACAAATGCATTTTTTATAGGTTATGTACGCCCAAAAAAAAAGAAAAACTAACAACAACAACAATAGAAGCACATGCGACGCTTCACAACACTGGTTGCTGCAAGCATTTTAAAAGCCGTTAAGTACTCGAAGTATTCAACTTAAATTGTTGTTTCAATTATGGAATTAAATGCGCATTCATAAAGTTTTAATTGTTATAAGCCTAACAAAAGTTTTTAATATAAAAACATCCAAAATGTGCTGAATGTTAATTGCATTTAGTTTACTTAATAGTAGAGAGGATGTATTTTATTCCCTGAATGAGCTACCGAATAAATATAATGAAGTTGTTCTTTAAATCTAAATGGCGCCCACATATAAATAATTATTCATTTTTATAACTATGGCTTTATAAATTTTCTTATAGCAATGATTTATTAGAATAACATAAAATCAAAGAGAAAAAATACTAAAATAAAATAACAAAAAATATGTTCTTTATTTTTCTGGACTATTATGCAAACACAATTTTCTAAACTTTAAATACTCCAAAGTTTTTTTCATTTTAGTGTGAAAAGAAAAAAATAATTTTTATTTAATTCTCTATTAATTTTCATTTTAGAAAAAATCATTCAATAATCCCTAAATAATCAAAAAGAAAAAACACTAAAATAAAATTTAAAAAATTATATTCTTTACTTTTCTGAAAAATTATTACAAATTTAGAAAAAACAAATTTTTGTTAAGTAATATTAAAATAATTTTCGAAGCTTTTAAAAGCAATAAATTATTTCAAAGTTTGAAAAGATTTCCCCATTAAATTCGAATTTTAATTGATTACAAAAATATTTCATGATAAGGCTTTTAAAAAATTATAAATCTAAAGATTTGGCAAAGTTAATTGAAACTATCGATCATTAATTGCCATCAAAAAGTATTGCTTAGGCTCGGTAAATTAATATATTATATATAATTTATGCTAAACTTTTAGGTTCATTTCGTAGATTTATTAAGGCCGTGCTGTCAATTTGAGATTATTTAATTAGCATTTCTAATTCGCTAAAGTGTTGTTTTATTTTACAAATTTTATCAAATATTTTGCAAAAAAGCCTTTTTAAATAATATGGATTAAAACAAAGGGAAAAAAAAGAAAATCACAAAAAATTAGAAATCATATTTAAAGCACAATCAGAGCAACAGTCAAGGTAAACCAGAGTCAAAGTTCAGTCACAGCAGTGAAATAATAAAAATAAATATTGAGTTTAGCTTAAGGAAACTTCGATTTCAAACGAAACGAAACGAGTCAAAACTTTAGGTTTAGATGATGTTGCAATCGGACTTTCAGTTTAGTTTTTTGCAAAATTCGCAACGCGCGCAAAGCAACAACAAAATGTTTCGTAGTCGAAAAACGTTAATAAATTAATATTTTGTAGCTAATTTATGTGTTGTTATTGTTGTAATGCATACAATTAACTCTGCCGCAACGCACACACTTGTATCTGTATCTTTATCTGTGTATTCGTAGTATCTGCAGTGGTATCTGTTATGGGACAGCATTAAAAAAAAAAAACTTTGCATAAACGAAACAAACAGATGAACACACACAAAAAACGAAAAATCAAAAAACTTTAACTCGATATTACGAAATGTCTAACAAACTATAAAGATTGGCGAAAAAAAAGATCGAAGAAAAAAAGAGAGAAAACAAAAAAACAATGTGAATATGATAATGAAACCTTTGCTACGGTCGATTGGAAAGAAACCTCATGTGGCGCTAGCTAATGGACAAACTTACAGATGGCGGGTGACAAAGAGTGGGAAGAGAGGGGGGGGGAAGGGGAGGGGAAGTTAAACCCTCGGCAGATTCATGCATGAAATGCAAACGTTGTCTGGCTGAAATTATAATGAACTCAACTATAGCCAAATTCATATACATAACTCTACACTCGCATAGCGCCGATGGGGGACATCTCTATATACAACATATATTATCGCAAAAGTGATAGTCGCTTCCCCCTTCCCCCCCCCCCCCTACCAACCTTCGTTGGGGGGTTTTGCATCTTGTGTAATGGGCCACGCGATCAATGTACAACTTCAGGGTCGCATCTCAAAGATACAGATACATTTCTGCAGCTTAGTTAAAGCCACTTGCTGCTCGCTTAGTGCAAAATACCTTTCGATTATTTCCCCCCTTTTTTTTATTTTGGCAAATCTAATATGGTTATTAATGCGTCGCGCGTTCCACTTACAACAAAAATATGTTTTATATTCGCGTAATCTTTATCGTAATATATGTTCGATTAATTATTAAGTCATGTGACTTATTTTTTTTTTCAATTTTCAAAGCACAGTTTGAGTATTTTCTGCTATTTGCGAAATAGTTTTAAACGTAATTCAAATTAATGGAAAATTTTGTTAATAATTTGTCTACAATTTTCGAAATATTTTGATTTTTAAGCAATGATTTTTTTTTTACGTGTTCTCTGCTGGTATAAAAAGTATTTTAGGTAACACAAATTTAATACTATTCAACCAACACTTTAACAGCAGTTTAATAAGCTGTAATTAATCTGAAATTGTTATTCCTAGAAGTCCTGCCTATCATTATATTATATATTGTGAAAATGCTTTATTGATTTTTCAATGCATACAAATAGGTGCTAATCAAGTTATAAGAATTATAATTGTAGTCTCCTCTTCAATAATTTATAGCAAATTAACATACTTTTTATTGTTATTAAGAACTCATCAACTTTAGTTTAAATTTGCATGATAAAGTTATTTTTCAACAAGTTAAAGTAATGATCAGGTTACAGTTAATATAATTTGAATAGTTATTTAACGGAAACAGTGCTGATATTAGTAATAATTGACTCTAAAGTGCAGAATAAATGCTCTGTTAACTAACAGCAGTTTCATTCACATTGCATTAACAGCATTAGCGTCTGTTAAATTGACTCAGTCTCAAACAGATTGACTAACAGCATCAGTTAAACTACAACAATCACATTAGTTTCACAAACATTTCGTTAACATTGCGTTAACATTTTAATACATATTTCTCAGCTGCAAATCTGAAAACATTAGTAGAGAATGTTAAGTTTCATTCAAATTTTTGCTCTGTTCTCAAAAACAGTTTTGAATGTTAACTAACAGCTGTTAATATGCTTATTAATAACATAAATTTTAAGTAACAAATTCATGTTGGATAATTTCTTTCTGTTTAAGAATATCTTTTAGTAAAAATCTCAGAATGTTAAGTTTCTCTCATATTTTTGGTCTGTTTCCAAAAGCAGTTTTGAATGTTAACTAACAGCTATCAAGTTCAATATCAAATAACAAATTTATGTTGGATGGTTTTTATGTATTGAAGAATATCTTTTACTCATAAATTCTATTAAATGTTAAAAAGTAACTCTATTATGAAAGTATTAATAAAATATTAACTGCATTGTTTGAACAAACAGAAATTTCATTAACATAGCATTAACATCATGCTTAACATTTCTGCAGTCTAGAATTAACTTAAACTTAAAAGTTTCTTCCACTTCCAGATTTCCATCTGCATTTGAGTCGCAGCCGAGAGCAACACTCAGCAGTTGAAAGCGTTGAACTAGTTATTGATATGATCTCTGTGAAGAAATTGCGTTAATCAATCATCAAATGACATAAGCAGCAGTTTAAAAAGGCTAATGAGCCGCCTGCAGCTGAAGTATATCAACAAAAACACACATCAAATGTAGATCAATCTTTGTTTTGGTTACTTTTTTGAGTTTTTAAGAATGAAAACCCTTTTGCGAGGCTCCGCCCAATGAGAGAGCCTGAGGCACAACTCGATGTTGCTCGACTCGACTCATTTGTAGCTGAAGATCAAAACTGACAACTGCTGCCACGCCTCAAGCCAGCAAACAGTCAAATCAATTTCCAGCTTAAGCATATTATGTAGTCTCCCCTCGAACTTCTTCGCTTGCTTGCTTGCTCTCATGGTTCAGCTCATTAGCATTTGTGAAGAATTGCTGGCAATTCTATTGTGGACTGAATGTATCTATAAGATACACACTTGTATCTGAGCTAACTGTATAGTTTGTAGCTGCTGCTGCTGCTGCTGGTGCTGTGGCTTTTACCGCTAAGGTTCGTGCTACGGTAAAAACTATGAGCCAAAAGAATGTTGTGCGGTGCCCACAACTGTGACTTGACTAGCCAAACACGCTGCTCGCCCACAGAGGGCGCCACAAGAGTGAGGGGAGGTAAAGACTACCTGTCAGTCAGTCTGTATGTGTGTATGAGAATATGTATGTGTGTGTGTGGCTCATTTGTGCCGCAAGTGAGTCAAAGAGCCGTAAAGCGAATGTGTCGAAGCAGCAAGAATCGCACAAAACTAACAGCACCTAATGATAAAGAACAACTCGCCTCAGTCGACGGCGATGCGACGCTGACGGCGACGGCGACTGCGCTGCCTCTGCTGGCTTTGCGGCTTATTTAGTATGTCAAAACATGTTTTCTTGTTGTTGTTGTTGCTTCTTCGCTGTTTTTTTTTTGCATGTTGTTGTTGGTTTTTACTGCTGCAACGCGTCGTCGTCGTCGTCTATGGAAAGTGGGACACAGCCGCAGCAAACGTCGCGTCGTCGTCGTTGAAGCTGCCACAAAGGTGAATAGCCAATAAATCGACGCTTGTAAATTGAAATTCTTTAGCACGGGGTGTGTGTGTGTGTTGATATCTCTGCTCCCTCTCTCTCTCTCTTCTATCTATCTCTGTCTCTCTTCTCACTCTAAAGACGCACATACACCTGTTGTTGGCAGAGTCAACTCCACATTGCGGTGGCAGTGTCAGAGGCTCTGTGTTAATTGTGGTCCGTGCTGCTTGCGCAATGATTGCCAAGCGATGCTTCGCTCTGCTCTGCCATCATTTGCATGCCCCCAACACACAAACTTCGAGTTGTTGCACGCGATGCCACAGTAAACACTGTGTGCTACAGTAGACACTCTAAGCATAGATCACAGCTAAACTTTTGATAGCTTAAAGTTTAATACGAAATTCGACTGCGATGCAAGTGTTTACGGAACGTTTGCGAATAGAGCATAAAAGAGAATGAAAGAAGAGAAGTTGTTGGGGATTTTACCACGGTTTTAAGGAATTCAAATATCATAACCCATAAAGCAACGTTTAATAAGAAAAATTGCCTTCAAAGCAAGTGATTTGCATAAGTTTTACTGCTTACGGAACGTTTGCGAATAGAGCACAAAAAGGGGAGAAAGAAGAGAGGTTGTTAGGGATTTTAGAGAGATTAAGCATATTATTTTAGTATAATATCCTACTGACCATATAGATAAAGATATTGAGAATCCTTTTTGCGATTTATAAAACCATTGCACAACGTTTACGAATAGATCAAAAAGAAGAGTGAAAATATAGAGGTATGTAGAGATTAATAACGAAACATTGCCTAGCGAAGCAAGTATTTTGCATTTTTTTTACGTCTTACGGAGCGTTTGCGAATAGAGCACAAAAATAAAAGAAAGAAGAGAGATTGTCAGGGATTTATAAAGAATTCAAATATTATTTTAGAAGAATATCCTATTGGACATGGAAATTAAGATATTACGAATACTTTTTGCGAATTTTGCAACGTTTACGAATAGGTTAAAAAGATAATAGTGAAAATAGAGACGTATATGAAAAACAGCAAGATATTGAGATTGCTGGCTTAGAAGACTTGGGGAATTATATATATTAATTCACTAAAATGTCGAGGAGTATAAACATACAAAGTAGAAAGGACAAAGAGAAAGTTAAATATTGAGAAAGCTGCTTACGAGATTCAAGAAATTAAAATTCATTAAAATTATGAATTTCGGATAGGATTCCCAAATATTGCAACGTTCTCTAATGAGAGTAATAGAGAAATTAACGGTTTCAAGATCAGTGCATTTAAAAAAAAATAAGTGTCGAGTTTGCTCGACTATGAGATACCTGCTACCCATTTTATTAAAAATATACCGAATTAATATACCGCAAAATGCAAAAATATACCGAAAGTTGTATTTGGCATATTTTGTAAGATAACCGCTACCCATTAAAATAAATATATCGTAAAAATACTATAATATACCATAAGAAGTTTTCGGTATATTTATATAGTAATGTTAGAGCACAAAATATACTACATTGTTAGTTAAATCAGTTTAGATCCGATTTCAGCAATAAAGTATTCGACTACAATATACCCTTTATATACATTATATCACAATTTCGTTCTAAGAAATTAAATACGAAGATATTTCAATATCTCTAAGTTAAAAATGTTTCTTTAAATCTCTGTTTTTGTTTGTAAATTATGGGAGTAAACAATAAATTACTTCAAATTAAAGTTATCGCTTACTTTTTATATTATTTTATTATAACATATATATATTTATTATTCGTATTATTCAAAGCAGCACTTCAGCAACACAGTTAAGCATCTCAAAGTGAAATCTTCCGATGCAATCGAACAATTGCTATTATCAAATTCATCCCTTGAAAGCACTTCGATGTGAAGCATATCGATTACATTATTCCCCAAAGTAATGCATCTAAACTTGAATGTACTTTGGGGCATAGTTAAATTGTTTTTTGTTTTTACTGACCTGTCATTGCTCCATTGCTGCTGCTGCTGTCTCTCTCTCTGTCTCTATCCCTGTCCCTGTCTCTGTCCCTGTCTCGTTCTCTATCCCTGTCTCTGTCGCGCGTTGCTGTCGCCGCCAACGCAGCAACAGTTGTGGTTGCTGCCGTTGTTGTTGCTGTCGTTGCAGTGGCAGTTGCTGTGCTGCTGCTGCTGAAGCTATGGTTGCTGCTGTCGTTGCAGTTGCTGTTGCTGTTGACTTTGCTGCTGTTGTGGTCAGCAGCAGCGGCGGAGGCGTGCGTTCACGTCGACGCGTGGGCGTGGCTGCCTTGCGATTGCTGTTGTTATTACTGATGTTGCTGGCGTTGCTGATGTTGCTGAAGCTGCTCAGGCTGCTAAAGCTGCCAGTGCGCGCCAAAGCGGGCGGCTCTGAAATGTACTTCGATTGCTGCTGCTGCGAATGTTGCTGCTGCTGCGAGTGTTGCTGCTGCTGTTGTTGCTGCTGTTGTTGCTGGTGTGTTGCAGTTAGAGCCAAACGTTTGGGCGCTGGCTCCTCGAGTTGCTCCGGCGATGCGCTCGCTATGATTGTTGCACCCACCTCATCGTCTTCATCGAGTTCCTCCTCCTCGCCCGTCACCGACTCGAAGCAAACGTCGAGCAGCGTTGCACCTCCGCCCGTCTGCAAGCCAGCAATATCCTTGAGATCAATCCAACTGGCGCCCAACTTATCGGCATCGCTGAGCGGCAAACTCAAGACACGTGTATCGCCCTCGTCGACAATGTGAAATGCTTGCGTTGGTTCGATCTTCACAATGATCGGTTGGCTGGCGCGATGATTGCTCACAATGTTGTGCTGCTGCTGTGCGTCTGATTGTTGTTGCTATTATTGCTGTTGTTGTTTAAGAGATTTGCCATGTTGTCATCATCATCTTCATCGACGGCAGCCAATTCGCTGAGCTGTTGCTCGATCTGCAGGTACGTGGTTGTCGTTGTTGCTGCCAGATTGCTGTTGTGCTGTTGCTGCTGCTGTTGTTGGCATCGCATGTGACGCTCGCCAGACTCCGTATGGTTGTCACGGGCTCGCGTTGGCCACGCACCACATCCAGCTTCAGCACCGTGCATTTGTCCGTCTGCTGATATTGATGTTGCTGCTGTGGTCGCACATAGGTTGCTGCCGTTGTTGTTGTTGTTGCTACTGCTGCCGCATCCGTTAGAAAGGCCAGCGGTGGCGATGTGGCTTTGTTCGATGTGCTCACACAACGTACGGGCGTGGCAACAGCAGCAACCGAAGCAACAGCAGCAACCGAAGCAGCAGCAGCTGTGGTTGTTGTTGCTCTGGCCACAATGCTGGTTGCTGCTGGCAACGGTATTATCGATATCGAGGGCACTTTGCTGCGCAAATTTGCCACCGCTGCCGCTGTGGCAGCATCTGCATCCAGATAGCTGCCAGTTGTGGCTGTTGCTGTTGTTGCTGTTGTGGTTGCTGCTGCTGCTGCTACAGTGGCGCCAACTGTTGCCTGCTGTATCAGCAGGAGATCTCTTGGCCTATCCGTTGTGAGGGCCGTTACCTAAACAATTGCGATGCTTGAAAATGCTGCTGCAACAATTACGTTGCAACTTTTTGTTTTTTTCTTCTTGTTTTTTTTGTGCGCTTTTCTTTCACCAACTTAAAAATTGCATTTGGTTTCTCCTTTTTGGTGTTTGTCTTTTAGGTTTTCTCCTCCTTGGGGGATTGTTGTTGTTGTTGTTGTTGTTGTTGTTTTTGTAGTACGAGTGTAGAAGCACAACATCAAAATAAATTGAGAGATAAATCAGCCTTACAAAAGTGCACTTAAAATCGCGTTATGACATTTTTTTTGTTTTTCTGTTTGTTTTTTTTTTAACTTTGTCACATCAGAATTTGTTGTCAATTGCTTTTGGGTTTTGTTTTATAATTCAACATTAGTCTTTACTTCATTCTTTATATTGGTGTTTGTTATTTTTTGTTTTATTTTGGTATTTTATTGAAGTACTTATACCTAACTTTTTTGCTTTTGCAATACTTTTGTTTTCTTTCATTTATTTATTGACTTTTTTCATTAATTTATTTTATATTTATTTTGCATTTTTCTATTTTCCTTCTTTTATTCATAGACTTTTTCTATATATTCATTTTGTTTATTTTATATTTATGCTTGCATTCATTTCACTGTAGTTTTTTTTCATATTTATTTATCATATTTCTACATGGTTTTTATTCATTTCTCTGCAACTTTGTTTGGAATATTTATTTTTCATTTATTTCTCTGCTTAACTTTTTGCATATTTGTTTATTATTTTTGTATGTTCTCTTTGCTTTTTTTGTATTTGTTTTTTTATTATTGTTTTGTTGTCTCTATTTTCTTGTTGTATATATTTTCTTTGGGCTTGCACTTTATCGCGTGGAATATGCGTCGTATACTTAATCGCTGCGTTTTGTTTTTTATTTTGTGCGTTTGCTGTCAGTTTTTTTATATTTTTCTTTTAATTTTTAAATTTTTCATTTATTTTTTTGGTTTTTATTGCACAGTAAATCAGTCGCCTTTGTGTGTTGTTGGTGTTTGTTGTTGCTGTTGCGGTTGCTCGCTGCCGAAATGCATTTTATTTGTTGCAATATGTTTGTCCTGCACTGTGACTGGGCTATTGTGCTGCTGCTGCTGCTGCTGTTGCAAGTGTGTATCTGTGGCCATAACTGGCAAATGCTGCCACAATTGCTGCTGTTGCTGCTACTGCTGCTAATGTTGTTGCTGCTGTTGGTATTGTTGTTGTTGCTGTCATATCCTGGCGCTGCAACGTGCTGTTGTTATTGTCGCTGTTGTTGTGCTGTTGTTGCTGTCGCTGCAAGGCTGCAAGGCGCCATTGGAATTTGTAACTGGAAGTGTGTCGCTGCCTCTGCTGCCGCTGCTGGCGTCGCAGTCGCAGTCGCTGCTTGTTTTCCACATTGCGGCACGCAACCCTAGCAGTTGCTGCTACTCGTTGTTCTTGTTGTTGTTGCTGCAGTTTGGCCAAGTAAATCGGGGGGAGCAACAACAAAGCACCCACCCCAGCAGCCACCAACAACCACCGCACAAAAGCGGCAACAACAACCACCAGCTGGTGGCTTTAATAATCGATTTTTCCGCACGCACACATATGCAAAACTCACACACACACACACTAGCACACACACACAGAATGTTAATGCACTGCTTTCGCTTTTCGAGTTTTGCAATTAATAATTCAAAATATTCAAATGCATTTCGTTTTAATTTGCAAAATTTTTCATTTCTTTAATCGCATTTTATTTTATTTTTTTTGAGTTTTACTTTCGGTTGCTGCTGCACTTGCAACTGCAGTTTTCCACAGGTTTTTCCATTGTTTATCACAAAACAATTTCGCTGCTTCCTTTTCACATTTTTGCTTAAATATTTTTCTAATTTATTTACGCACTTTAATTTGATTTAATTTAATTGCACTTGAAGTGTTTTTCTGCTTCTGTTTCTTTAGTTTATCTTTTTTTTTTGTGTATTTTTGTGGTTGCGCTTTTGTTGGCCGCGTATCCTTTTGGCGTTGCGTCCTTTGCAGGAATGTGTCCCAAATTCAAGTGCGCCACAAAAACACAATTTCACATTTCGTTGCCGCACTTTCCGTTTCGCCTTTCAGCAGCAGCAGCAGCAGCTGCTGCTTGGAAAAAGGACTCTGCCATGGGAAAAATTCGCAATGCCAACCACGAATTCTACAACTGTATGAGTGTGTGTGTGTTTGTGTGTTTGTGTGTGTGTTGCATGCAGTCGGAAAAATGGGACTCGCTGCGCTGGCTAAAATAGGGTTAGTAGGCATAATGCCAAGTGCATACGACAGGAAAAACTGGAAAACGGGAAACAAAACGCGCGCGGCATTGTTGCGCAGCTTTTCCTACCCCCAAAAGCAAACTTTCCTTCCATTTCCACACATGCGTGTGTGTCAGTCTGTGTATATGTGTGTCAGCTGGGAATTTCCCCCCAAGGTGTCTTCGTGTCTGTGGTGAAATTTTGCTTTGGGAAATTTGCGATGCTTTTCTCTTAGAGGGGTTGATTTACATTGATTTGAATTGAGCGCGCCAAAATTTGATTTGCTGACTAACTTAATGAAAGTTACGAAAAGTGAATAATGCAATTGAAAACTTAAAATTAACAACAACCACAAAAGTAAATAACAATATAAGTTGAATTAATAAAACAGTGTAAAGTCAATATTTACACAATCATCTTTTTTTTTAAATTTACAGTGTGTGACTAAATAAAAGAAATAAATATCCATACTGGTCTTAGTTGCTTTGGCTGACAATCTGGTATATTTTGCACTCTATGCTATAGTAATATATTAATAAGCCGCTTAGAGCCGTTTGGTATATTTTTTGTATTTTTCTGGTTTATTTTAAGAATAATACCGCACTATTTTGCTTTTATTAAAAATGGGTTGCAGGTATCCCAGAGTCGAGCATACTCCACTATAGCTTTCTTAATTGTTTTATTTGTTGTTATTTGTTAATTTCGAATATTTCTTATACATACAAATATTTCTTCACTGACCGATTTTCTTTTATTAAAAGTTACGAGCCACGTTAAAAAGAGATTGACTGGGAAATTTTCATTCATATTGAAAAAAATATATTTCCTATATGTCTAAATCTCTGGCGAAAATGTCGGAGTCGACGGATCTAAAGTAAAGAAACATATACTAAACACATTTTAGTTCCCAACTACCATTTAGTTAGAAGAGTGTTATATGTTAACTATTAACACTGAGGAAAATGTAAATGTAACAGACTTTATGGTCTATCGAATCCGAGTACTTAAAATATTCTTGAGTAAATACAGCGATTAACAGCCAAGGTGATATAACCCTGTAAATACGTTTTTCTGTATAAAATATTGTCTGTAATATTTTCCGTATTAAACACTGAATATCAAAGATTATACCAAAATAGAGTTATACTTATTTTGACAGCATTTGTTAAGTTTCCACGGAAATTCAAATTCAAAAAATGTTTCAAATGTATGCCACGCCCATTCCGCCCCCGCAAATCGACAAAAAAACAAAAGCGTAGCTTTGTTGTCTTGATTTCAGAAAATATGTTGCGGCTAAAAGTTATTTCAGGTATTTAAGAAATATTTTTTTGTATGGCAATCGGTTCTTTCTTGCTTTGGCTGACAATCTGGTATATGTTAATTTCTTTGGTATATTTCGAATGTAGTACTGCATCGACATACCAAACATCGCCTTCGGTATATTTCAATATTTTTTTCGGTATATTATTTAGTATATTTTAAGCATAATACCACACTCTTTAGCTGTTATTACAAATGAGTGGCGGATATCTAAGCAATCTAAGCACAGTTCTAAGCAATTCAAAATATCATCCAAATTCTTTGCCTCGATATCACAGTTAATCGTCTGCTTTTTTGCCATCCTAGTCAAATTTGAAAAGCAACCGTTTTGTTTTTATTTGAAATATCGATAATATTTGAACAGTGCTGCAAAATTCGAATACTTAAATGAAGCCTAAAAACGCGTATTCCATTTGAGTTAAGTTGTCAGCTCAAAAGCATCAAAAGAAACGGGTACTCGAAATGTGAAGTCAACATGACGAATCAAAACTATATATCCATTCAGTTGAAATTAGGAATCAATAATAACGACATCAGTCGCGAGCCGACCTTAAATTAATTCAAGTTATCATCAACTCATCGCTGCCGGTAAGCAAACAGGTATTTGAATAAACATACAAAATTTATACAAATTTTATATTAAATTTAATTGTTAATAGAATATTGAAAAAGAATGAAAGAAATATATAATTTGCATTAGTGAATTGTATAAAAAATGTGATTCAAACATAAAAATGTAATAAAAATTATAAAAACCATGCAAGATCAGAATGCTATATTCTGAAAGTGATAAAAACAGCTTGAAGCATTTTAAGAGTTGCTTGCGTTTATACAAATTTTATATTAAATTTAATTGATAACAAATGTACAGAAGAAAGAAAGAAAAATGTATTTTGCATTTGCGAATTATATTATAAATGTAATATTAAATATAAAAGTGCTATAAATATTATAAAAACAATGCAAGATGAGGTTAGAAACATAATTTTTGCAAGTGACAGCATTTTGAGTGATGTCTGTGTTTATACAAATATTAAATAAAATTTAATTGATAACAAATATACTAAAAAATGAAAGAATAATACAATTCGCATTTACAAATTACATTAAAAATGTAATTCAAACATAAAAGTTCTGTAAAAACAATGCATGATGAGATCAGAAAGATTGCAAATAGGAAAACAGCTTAAAGCGTTTTGAGAGATGATTGCGTTTATACATATATTATATTAAAATTAATTAATAATAATTATATTGAAGAATGAAAGAATAATTTATTTCCCATTTGCGAATTACTTTATTAATGTAATTCAAACATAAATAATTCTGTAATTCTGTAAAAACAATGCCAGATGATATCAAAAAGATTGCAAAGAGAAAACCAATTTGAAGCATTTTAAGAGATGCCTGCGCTTTTACAAATTTTATATTAACTTTAATTGATAATAAATATATAGAAGAAGGAAAGATAAATATATTTTGCATTTGCGATTTATATTAAAAATATAATGGTGAACAAAGTAGTGATATAAATAGTGTAAAAACAATGCAAGATGAGGTCAGAAAGATAATTTCTGTAAGTGACAAAAACAAGCTATAAATAGTTGACAGCATTTTGTGAGAGATTTGACTTAACCCAAATTCTGAAGTCAAGTGCCGTAAATAGATCAATGAAAGCGCTAAGCTAACAGAAGAAACCGCAAAGCCAAAGGCAATAAACTTGGCCAAAAAAAAATAACGCCAAGCGAATCAATTAAATTGATGGTCAGCTTCTGGTGGCCAAAACAGTTAGCCAAAAAGAACAGCTGATGGCCCGTTAGAGAATTGGCCATTACACAATACATTATCGCGAGGGCCATAACTGGGCCCTTTTGATCATCATCAGCTCATTTTTTTGTTTTTTTTGTTGTTGTTTGTGACGCATCATTAGCCATATTATTATCGGTGAAGCGGCGTCTTCTTCTCATATTTTTTTTTCATGTTTTCCGTTGGCTTAAATCATGTTAGATTTATTTGTGCTGGTTTCGGAATGAAAAGGGGGAGGGAGAGGGAGGGAGGGGGAACAGCTTGCGCAAGCAGTCAACAACAGCCAAGAGGCAAGAGCGAACAGCCATCAGCAGCTAACTGGTTCTATAAGCTGTAAGCCTACAATTTGGCTCAGACGCTGCTGCAACGTTGTGGAAGCGCCGTTGGTTCTAACGTTGAAAATGTGTGCCTCACCGTTGTAACGATCATGCCCCCTCCTCCCTCTTGCTTCCTCCCTCCACTCCATCAACTGCTTCTTGTTTTACAGACAATTAGCAGCAGCAGCGGCTGTTGTTGTTGGCTTAGAGACGCGATTCTAACCTGTTTCTTGGCTCAGACCAAAGACAGCAAAACATCGAGCGAAAGAGAATGAAAGATGAAGTGAAAGAGAGGCAGGTCCAGGGTAAGAAAGTCCCGTAAGAAAGTCCCAGTTATTCAAGAGGAAAAACCTGTTACACGCAAAGTGGAACTGGCTCTGATTGTGGCCAAGAACAAATCAAACAGCAGAGGGGGGCAAAAAAAAAACAGCACGTCGTCAGGCAAAGCAAAGCTAAAACAGCTAGCTAGCTATAGCTACCACAACTGAAACACGTTAGTACCGTTGTGTCGGATTCTTTGTTGCGCAACTGTGTTGCAAGATTAGCTGACGACTGGTTTATTGCAACGTCGCGACGTCGCTGCTGTCGATGAGGCAACTTGCTTCAAGTTTGCTGCTGCTGCTGCTGCTGCTGGGCGCAGGCGCAACTTGTATTGAAGCTGGCTTTGTTTAGCGGTGGCTGCTGCTGCGATGTTGCAACATCTGCAGCTAGAATCGGAAATGCGGCACAAGAAAAGCAACAAAACAACTTGAATAAATGGAAAACCTTGCCAAAGCAATTGCGTGCGTTGAAGCTTGACTGCGTTTTTGCATTTTTTTTTTTTTTTTGTGTTTTTTTGCAGCCAATTTTCCAGCGACTTTTCCACCTCAACTCAAATTCTAACTGCATTTTGGTTTTTGTTTACGATCCATTAATTAATTTAATGCATTATTATTCTTCTTTTTTTTTTCTTTGCCACCAAGGCCAAGTCATAAAAATATCACCAGAATTATTTTCTGTTTTTTTTTTTAAGCTGCCAAATTAACTGAATAAAACAATTATAATTAAATGCAAATGTTGCCCAACAAATAAATATTAGAATTAAGAATTAAGGCCTTGAAAGTGCTTAGCAAAATATTGATATATAAATGCATTTGATTTCTCTAATGGCAATGTGTAATTGTTGTTAATATTGAACAATTTGAATGTGGCTAATCAATTTTTTGAAAGAATTTACATAAATGTATTTGCATTGAAACTAATTGAATTTATTGGAGTGTTAAATTATATTATAAATGGAAGAATTAGAGAATATTTAATGAATTACCGAAAATTACGTAATTCATATTTAAAGTAAATAAAAAGTATAGAAATAAAAATGAATAAAAAAATTAAAAATAAAGAAACGACAAAAATAAAACATACATAAAAAATTGCAGCTAATGGTTTACATTAATTATAAATATAAATTTGCAGTTTCTTCACTTTTTCTAATAATAGAAAACTTAAAAACTATAAAAGTGTATTTTCAATTTTAAGCTAACGTTTTGTTATTTTAATTATAAATTAATTCCTTTTTTAAATATTTATGTCGAATGTTTATGTTGACAAAATAAAACAGTTTAAACTAAATTAGAGATTAAATTAACTATTTAATTATTTTTATTATAAATTAATTCCTTTTTTAAGAATTTATGTCGAATGTTTATGTTGACAAAATAAAGCAATAAAAACTTAATTAGATATTAAATTAACTATTCAATTATTTTTTTTCCTTTTTTTTTATTAAAGATGAAAGCATTCTAAAATAAAAAGCTTCCATTCAAACAATCTAAATAAGCTTTTTAAAATTAAACTGTTTTTAACTGCATTAAAATTATATAATGCAAATTTATTTAAAATTCTTGACAATTTATTTAAAAGCAAACTGCAAAAAACACAATTTTCAGACATTATAACTATAAAATCGTTTATCAAAAACCCAAAAACGATCTTCAATCGAAAACAAAACATTGCAACTAAAATGTGATTAATTTTAAACTTCCCCCTTGGATCTCAAATTATTTAACCGCTTAACCCTAATCGCAAATATGCAAAAATCAAAAGGGACTGCGATAATTGGTAAAAGAAAAGGTGAAGGTAAAGCTCAAAACGAAAAAAATTAAACATTAACTATGACGAATTGAGTTTTCATTACAAGATTTGTCATGCTATGCAACTCAAGTGTTTTGATGAAAAATCATCAACTAAAACAGATTAAGAGATTCAGCAGCACGATTAACTTAATTATGAAATTGGCCAAATTGTTGATTATCTAATAGCAATTAGGTAATTAGGAATAACGATGATGTAAACTCACCTCTGATAGTGCTTGGCATGTTACATGCGTTCTTTGATCTCATCTAACACCGTTATTCAAGAGCTTTGTTGCAAAAGCTTTTGCAATATGTAAAATATGCATACAACTGAACTTTGGTGGTTCACATGTCAAACACACACAAGTTTATCGATAGCAATATCGATAGCACACTTAATTAGTTCGAGGCGCAAGAAACGAGTATTTTGTAACAAGGCGAGGTGCAAACAGTTTTCAAACGGTAAATTAGCCGAAGTGGGCTGAACGACACGAGTGGCAGCCCAAGAACGAGTGCGAATCCCGCGTGATGGACGAGATCAACGAAGAGAGAGCGAGAGAGAGACAATACACGAGTAAGAACAAAACGGGCAACGACAACGACAACGGCGACTTGACTGGACGTGTGGACAAACGTTTGAACACTAAACGGCAAGGCGATGAATCGGTATCCGAGTCTGAATCCGAATCCGATTCGATCCCCCGACTCTGACTCTTACTCTGACTCGGAGTCATCTGCCAGCAAGTAAAAATAACAAGAACAACAACAACACAGGCAAAAACCTGTGCGGAAGGTGGTAACCAAAACAAGCATCGGACGTCGCCGACCAGCGGCCAATTGCATTTCGAAGAAAGGAGAAAGGAGTTTACCAAGCGCTGCCAGAGAGAAGACGCTATCAGACACAAATCCCGCTGCATCCCTCACCTGCCTCATACACACACACACACACACAGTTACGAGTTGCGCGCAAAAGAATTCCTGCTAATTAAATGCGTGATCATCGCTCAAAAATACACCCCGATAACACGAATGTAACAAGAGTCATGCGCGCAATTTCATCACAAGCAGACACAATCCGAGATGATTGCGTGACACGAGCAAAAAGCTTCTGTAATGACAATTGGTATTTCATAATATTACGAAATCAAAAGCTCTAGAATTTACCTTTTGTGAGCATGCAAGAATCATCTTTGAGTAAAGTTAAACAAATGCCATTTAAATCAGAATGTGTAAAAGTTTCTCTTAATATAATTTTAGATTAAATAATTTATAACAGAACATCTTGTGAAATATAGTCATCATTTATCGACTTATTGAAGTGAAGTTTCTCCATTATTCTAAAGAAGTACATTAACAGCACAGGTAGTAAATAAGCAACAAGTACTTATATTTATTTTACTTCGCTAAGTTACAACTATTAAAATGGAAGGGGATTTTAATTTGTTTGGATTAAACATTGCCGACCAAATAATTTTATATTAAATTGTTTGATTGGCAACAAAAACGACAATTCCACTAAATGATCACATTTCATCAACAACTATTTAACTATTTATAACATAAAATCATGAACCAATCTTAAGTAAAACTAAAGTTGAAACCTTAACTCGAAATATGAGTTTATAGTTCCATCAACTTTTTTTCCTAAATCAAACTTATTTAAGCTAAGAAGAGAAATTGATAAGCAGAGTTACCCCACAAAATCCTTCATGACCATTGCTTACAATACATGTGTTATAGACAAAAGCTCAATTAAGTAAAAGCTCTGTTTTTTTGTGATCTGCGTTTAACTAAGCTAAGCTTTTGCTGAACACTTTGTTGCATAACGATAGATCGCCTCGTGTGCATCGCTAAACTGCAGCAGAGTCAGTTTGAAATTCAGATTCAGAGTCAAAGTCTTGGCTGGAGTCCGTGACGTTTGCTTGGGGGCCGCGTCATCGAAGCTCCAACGGGCTACAGCTGCAGTTGCACATACACACATATAGGTATATAGAGAGAGGCACCCATACAATCACTCACAGCGCACCTTTAACTTTAATCGTTAAATAAACAGGAAGACTTCTACAGCAAACACACATTCACACTCACACACAGACTCACATTCGTGCATGCAAGAGAAAACTTATCGCAAGTCAGCAGCGGAGGAGAAAGAAAGAAAGACAGAAGTAAAAAAAAATGAAATAAAACAGGTTGAGAAGTACCGCTAAGCGGGAAGAAGAAGCACTCGCAGCATTGGCAACAACAGTAGCACTAGCAGCAGCAGCAGCAGCAACAAGAGCCAGGCCAGCACACCACACATATTCGTACAAGCCCCACAAGCAAAAAGGTCAACGAACGTTCTTAGCGAAGAAGAATGGAATCAAAACACAAAAACACGAAAAACTGAGCGAGCGAGCGAACGCAAGAGAGAGGTGAGCGCACAACACACAGACACACAAAGAGAGCGTCAGAGTGAGAGCGAGTGTGTGCGCATAAAGAAAGTGCGCAGAGAGAAAGCAAGGCAAAGCAAAGCGATCAACACGAAGAGAGAGCGCGCAACAGATCGTTTAAAGAGCGCACCCTAAGAGAAAGTGTACTTACGCTTAAATGAAATGTCAAAATTTATGCGATATGCATTTTGTAAAGTATTTTTATGAAAATAACCTGAACGAAATGTATTTTTAGCAGGAATTTCTGTAACGCATGCCCAACACACAAAAGTGCATTTCAAAAGCTGCGGCGAAAGCAAGATGGCGATAGCAGGAGAAAGAACGTGTGAGAGAGAGTGAGAGAGAGCGGGCGTTATCATATTATTTGTAACTGTCTCTCGAGCAAGTCAAAAGAAACTGAAAATTCTTGTTATATTGCTCAATATTTGGTAATACGCACGCACACAATTAAAACTCAACACACACACACACACTCACACACAAAGCCATTGAATTGACGAAATTTCTGAGTCGAACAACAACAAGCAAAGCAAAGCTCATTGACCTCCAGCAGCCGCCGTCGTTGCTAGCACAGTTGTAACTGTGTAATAAGCTTTTAGAAGAGCGAGAGGGGAGAAGCAAGAAGTCATCCGACGTTTTGTTTTATGCTTTGTCTTTTGCATTTGATTTCTTCCGTTCGTTTCTAAGTCGCGCTTAAAGCAATTTAAGCACAGAGTTTTATGTCTTCCTGTGCCCAAAAAAACTTGCACTCCAACTACAACAACAACAAAAAGCTTATGCAACCCAGCCCAGCCTGCGCTGTGGGCTGTGTGTGGACTGCATGTGGACTGCGTGTGTTTGTAATGCGCGTGTCTTTTGCAATCTTTTGAAAAAGTGATAAGCCGCTGGCAGATATTGTTATTGGCCAAGTAAAAGCCGGCCAAGACTTGTGTAAAATGCATGCAGACTGCATCTAAGCACAAATTGCCTGCAACATTGATCCTGTTTCACTGTGCAGCACTCATTGCTTCACTGCTTTACTCTGCGTGTGCTCTTCTCTCATTCTTCAATTCTCGCTCTCCTTCGCTCATTCGGCTGCGCTGCGCTTCGCGCTGATTGGTCGAAGTCATGCTTCGGCTTCGCTCGCCTGCCATTGGCCGAAGCGTCCTGCCCACGCAGTGTCCTCTTTCATTTGCCTGTTGCACGCGCTATTACTCTTCACAAAGAGCGAGTTGTTGGCTTATGCGAGTGCATTTGACTGTGTTTTGAAATATTTATATTCTATTTAATAAACTTCTTGTATTAATTCGCAATTTATTTATGTGAGAGTATTTGGCTGTTTATTAGAATAGTTATTTATTTTTTGAATAAGTACTTAAATAAATTACAAATTTTCATACAATTGTTTTCTAATTTTATTTCCCACATTCTATAGCGATGGTTAAATTTCTTTAAACATTGTAAAATCGATACATTTCGTTAAGAAATTAAAATTGTATGTTTTTAAAGTAGTGGAATTGCAAATTTTTAATTTGTTGGATATAGTTAAAACATACAAACATACAAGTTTCAAGTATTGCAATGTATTGTTTAATAAATAAGCTTAAGTTTTTAATACCCATTTTCTTAAACAAGATAATAAGTATAAAATGTAATCTTATGGGTATTTTAAATTAAGTTTCATCCATTTTTAATTATGTGAACTTTTTAAGTTATTAAAAAATTAGATTTATCTTAAAACCAATGTGCTAATTTGCCAGAATTCATTGGAATACAACATTTAAGTAAAGGTTAGTCAAGGGTTTTCAAAAGTTTACTACGAATTTGAGATTTTTATAATAAAACAAATATATAGATTTACAGATCATTTAATGAAAGAGTATACACAAGTGTACTTGCTTGTCATAAGAACTTCTATAAGTGACTTCAACTTCATTCAGTGGTAGTTACCAGTGCTTTTATTCATATTATAGAGAAGGACAATTTGTTCAAGGGATTCTATGGGAAGGCTCACATAATTTTGGGTATAAATAGGGCCAATGTAAAGCGAAAGTTCCTAGTTGAACGCAGTTAGCGAAATTGAAAACAAGTGCGAGTTATAAACGTGTGTGTTAACTGGGTAAATTGTGAATAAAAGTGCAAGATCTCTGATGATAAAGAATGAACTAAAGTGTGCCAAGAATAGATAAATTATTTGAGTTGTATTTTATTTTTGATTTAGCTAACTCATAAATATAAAATATATTTTTTTTTTATTTTTGTTGCATTTTAAGCCTTACCATGTATTTTACCATGAGCCTTTGTGATTTATTCATATTCATTCCTTGAATAATTTGTAAATGTCTTTAATTCTTTGCTTCTTAATTCATTTAATCCATAAAACGACAATCGTAAATCAATTAAAATGCTGGTAATAAATGTTGTAATTTGTTGCCAAGCTGAGTTCAAAGTTTAATTGATTTCTACACATTTTCATTTGCGGTAATTAAATGTGAATGCATGACAAAATGCAGTTCAATCAACTGCTCGCATTTGGGATTTGCACAGATACACGACAGTTTAATATGGATATAGTATTACTATATGCATTGTGTTTTAAGATTGTTATGCGATTTGGCAATTGAAATTGTCAACAATATAATGGAATACCAGCATAAACAATTAAAGAGCGCTCAACATTTAAGCGGAATTTTGTTGGCAAAATCTGTGCACGCTGATCTCAACCATGTTCAATTGCCTCCAATTAGAATACATATATATTATATATATATATATATTATAATATTATATTTCGCTGGGATGCCCGTTGCATGTTTGGCAGCTGCAATCGTAATCGTAATCGTAATCGTAATTGACTGACAATCTGTAAACATATGATACAAATTGCGTTCATTAATTAAAAAAAAATTGAATGGGAATTAATGCATATATTAGTAGGGAGGACTAACTAAATTGGCAAATAGAACGTGCCAGGCACTCGATCCATAAACACCGCTGTGGACTATCAAAATATTTGTGCAGTCACCTCATTAAACCCTTTTTTTTTTGTCGCTAAACAACGACCTGTGGCTCAATAATATAACATACTCGTATATTGTATGTTATGGTTAATAGTACAAGAAGTGCAACCCTAGAGCTAAGCAATATTTTCACAGCTGGCCACGTTTCCCACACGACACAACGACGATTTTCATTCCATGGCTTTGCTTTTCATTTCCAATTAGTGTGAAGCCCCACAACGTCGGAATATTCTGTCCAAGTTTTAGACATTTTTAGTCAACGGTCGACGTTCCAATTTGCTACTCTCTACTACTATAACAAAAAACTAAAAACCGACAAAATCAAAGTTCAAAACTCTTCTCACAGATAATGGCGCAAATCTAGAACCAAAAAGCAACAATCCGAGCAACAGTTATTTCCAGTCGCAAAAGCCAGCCAAGGATCAAGTTCCACACTTATTGCTCCACGCTCTGAAAACGAAAATAATACAGTTAACACACACACACACACACACACACACACACTCTTTTGCTGCTGACGTCATCGCCATGGACTATAAGGAATATCGGCAACGGGGTAAGTGATAATAAAACGCACAGCAGCAGCTATAGCTACAGATACATTTGTATCTTTTGTGGGCTTAATTTGATTTGCAGTTTTGTTGCAGTCCTAAAAGGATTACGAATGTGTCCCAACACATTTGCCTAGTTCAATTCACAACTGTTTCGCATCGTATATCTTGATTTAATCCAATCCGCTGTGCCTCCGCTTTATTAGTTTCTCTTCCATTCCAATGGAAAAGTGTTGAGAAATATTGCAAACATCGAATAATGATGCAATTTATGTGCAGTTCAAGTCTTTTCCTTAAATTTCAATTTCATTTAATAAAATCACAATTTAAGAATTGAGAATGAGAAGTAAAGTCATACATATCCAGACATTCGATTACTTTTTTTTTTTACTTTTTCTGAACAATCCAGTTCAATTATGCAAAAAATATTTAATGCTCAAAGATTTTAATATGAAATTTTGCGTCAAACTAAAGGTAAAAACCCAAAGTGTTAGAATATGAGAAGAATTATTAGAAATACTAATAAAATATTCATATATTGTGTTCCGGAAATACTTTTTAACATATAACAACGTTTTTAAGAGAGCTATACACTAATATAAAAATCTTTCAAGACATACATACGAATTCCAGATTGTTGATTGATTAATAGATAATAATTATAAAATTTCGAGTAATAAAGAAATATACTTTATTTAATTGCCACGATTCTAATACTGCCAAAAAATAAAAAAAAAATTGATAAGGTTTATTGTAGAATGAATAAATGTTTAAAAAAATGTAGGACAAATTTAATAACATTTCAGAATTTTAATTGTTTTCGTAATTTTCCACAAAATCAAATCTGAAATATGTGTGAAAAGTTCTACAAAATATTTATTTTTATCTATAGAGAATATTTTGTTTTGTGTGTGTTTTTTTTAATTTATTAATTGACTGAAGTTGTAGTTTTATTTAAGCAAATATTATATCAAATATATTCGTAACGAAAGAAAATCCGCAAATCCTTTTATAGGCAAGCCAAGTATTCACTACATGAGAATTATATGTAAAAATATATTAAAATATGTAAAAATATATCATCAAAGACTAATCGAAAATATTTAAAAGTTGACCAAAATATTGAAAGAAATATTAGAATATAGTTTATATTTAAATTCTACAAAATACTAATCCGCAATCACAAAGATTTAGAAAATGTTTTCTGTTGAAATTTCCCTCAAAAACAAATTTTATTTGTTGAACATTATGTTGCAAAATTGTATAAAATTCTTTAAAAATTTACGAAATTTACGAAAATATTTAATATTTTTGCATCCAAAAATGCATACTCAATATTAAATAAATGATTTTCGAGTTGTGGGATATATTTAGTTAAATTTTACAAAATTCGTTTTTATTTGATTTCTCAACTATTAAGGTGTTAAATGGCAAGGAATATGTTTGACTACACAGAAAAATATTTATAAAATATGTTTTATTTAAAGTTATTCAATGATGAAAAAATTAATAGAAAATTTGAAAACTATTTAAATTCTTTATCAAAGCTAATTCGTAATTATATTACAATGCTGGAAAAATTGTTGTTAATATTATGTTATATAATTCCCTCATCAAAGCTAAAGCTCATTTTGTTTTATAGGCAAGGAGATGGTTGACTACAAAGAAAAGAAAATTGTTGTTAGAAAATATTATAGTATTTAATTTTCTTATCAAAGCTTATTTTTCAATATTGAATAAATTGTTGTTAGAAAATATGATACTATTTAATTTTCTTATCAATCATATTCCTAATTATTTTATTGTACAATGTTAAAAATATCGTTGTTAGGAAATATTATGTTACATAATTTCCTTAAGAAAGCTAACTCGCCTTTTGTTTTTTTTTACAGGCAAGGAGATGGTTGACTATATAGCCGACTATTTGGAGAACATACGGGAGCGTCGCGTCTTTCCGGACGTGAGTCCCGGCTACATGCGACAACTGCTGCCGGAGTCGGCGCCAGTGGAGGGCGAATCGTGGCCAAAGATCTTTGGGGATGTGGAGCGCATTGTGATGCCGGGAGTGACGCATTGGCAGTCGCCACATATGCACGGCTATTTTCCGGCATTGAACTCGATGCCATCGCTGCTCGGGGATATGCTGGCGGATGCTATCAATTGCTTGGGCTTCACCTGGGCGAGTTCGCCGGCGTGCACAGAGCTGGAGATTGTGGTGATGAATTGGCTGGGCAAGATGATTGGACTGCCGGATGAGTTTCTGCATCTGAGCAACAACAGCAAGGGCGGCGGAGTGCTTCAAACGACGGCGAGTGAGGCGACGCTTGTGTGTTTGCTCGCTGGCAGGACACGCGCCATTCAGCGATTCCATGAGCATAATCCTGGGTATCAGGATGCCGAGATAAATGCCCGTCTTGTGGCCTATTGCTCGGATCAGGCGCATTCGAGCGTTGAGAAGGCGGCGCTCATTGGTGAGCTTTGTTTTCTAAGCGGCTTATGCAACCCAACACCTTCTTCTCTTCCTCTCTTCCTTTGCAGGACTCGTGCGTATGCGCTATATTGAGGCAGATGAGCAGCTGGCCATGCGAGGCAAACTGTTGCGCGAGGCCATCGATGACGACATTAAGCAGGGCCTCGTTCCATTCTGGGTGAGTCTCGACTTCGCTTTCGACTTCGCTTGGCACTTGTCAAAATTAATTGGACGCCGCCGTCGTGCAATTAGGCGTTGAGTGGATTTGTGGACCAGCAGCAGCTGCTGCTCTCACTCTAGCACTCCTTCACGCTCTCTCTCACTCTCCCTCTCTCGCTCTCTCACTCTCTCTCTCTGCTTCTCTGATTCCCAGCGGAGCCAATTAATAAACGTCAGCCAGTAGAGTTGCGCTTGCTTATCGCTCGCATTTTAAGCGGCTTCTTTAGCCGATTACTTAACTCTCTCCGGAGGCTACTCTTTCGTTATCCTTTGCCTACCGTCATTCGCAAACGTTTAGCAGGCAGCCAACAAATTGCTTCTGCTCTCAGGAGAGCTATTGTTATTCAATACTTTTCTAGAAGTTTTTCCTAACATAGAAGTAAATTAAAAACTTTACGATATTTGCAATTCTGTTTTGTGTATCCTTTAGAAATTCATTTCATTTAGACGCCTCTGATATTAATAATTTTGTTAGGTTTATAACTATCTTATATAATATTGCATATTATAATATAGAAAGTTTTTAAGTTTTAGTTCACTAATGAACAAATTCTCAACATAAAATACTGAAAGAAAATTTCAAAAACTTTGTATATTTTCATATGCGATATTATATTTAATTTTTGTAATTTTGATGTAAAACAATTAATATTTCAAGTATTTTCAACAAAAGAGTAACATATTATATAGGATATACATGTTTTTATTTAAGAGGTTTATTATAAATTTCTATTAATACTATTATACACTATTATACACTTTCCACCAAATTATTAATGTGTAATTAAAAATAAAATATATTTTTCTATCTTCGGTCTTACTTAAAAGCAACTAAAACAGCACTTTGCCCTAGAATGTATTTGAATTAAAATAACACTTTTATTCTTCGTTCTTACTTAAAAGTAATAACAAAACAAATAACAAGAATTTACCTTCACTTTACCAAGATATCGATGCCTGATTAATTAATTTCTATTTTTCATTATTTCCAATGAGCAATTTATCATTAATTAAATTTACAGCAGATTCATTTAAAGGCTAGCTTCAAAAGCGTAGTAATACAATAATACAAATATCTTGTCAAACTTTCGTTACACGTTCTCTAAATAGCAGTAATATTTGCATATCTGGGACTATGTTTTCGCTAAAATAGCTGTAATGCTATAGACTTCTTCAAACTTAACAAATTTCTTTGTAGTTTCAATTCAAAATTCACTCTAACAAATATATTTGTATATCATTTATTTAGTCAGAAATACTATAGTTATCGAAAAGTGGTTAAATCAAGATTTGCAATCTTATTTTCAATGTAGAATAAAACAATATGGAATCAAGATTTTTTTATAAGACTTTTAAATCTTATAGTGCAAATTTAGCATTATTTAATATTGATTTAAGATTGTTTCAACCTAAAAATCAAATTTTAAGTTTGTACTTTTTAAGATCGAAAGAATCTTAAATCAAGATGTAAAAGGATTGTACACTTTAAAAACCAACCTTTTACATATTTTTTATTTTAAACAGAGAAAGCAATCTAGATTTCTATAAAAAAACTCATACCAAAAATCAGCATATAAGTGTATTTGAACATTTTGGATATTTATTTCTTTTATTTGCGAAGGTTAGATATAAGAAAAATTAAACCTAAAACTATGAGCACTGGCTGCAAATATAAAGTAATTTTTCCTTTTCCCTTTTGAATAGTATTTAATATATACTATTTTTATTTAATTTTTCCCATTAAATTAATAAGTAATGAATATTTTAATTCCAATTTCTTGGCAGGTTTGCGCTACGCTTGGCAGCACTGGCAGCTGCAGCTTTGACAATCTGGATGAGGTGAGTGCTCAGTACAATTTTGAAATATTATCTGCATTTAAATGTGAAACTGTTGTTCTAACTAACTTCATTTGTCACTCTCAGGTTGGCGTCGTGTGTCGCGAATACAATTTGTGGCTGCATGTGGATGCCGCGTATGCGGGCAGCGCCTTCATCTGCCCCGAGTTTCGCACCTGGCTGCGAGGCATCGAGCGGGCGGATTCGATTGCCTTCAATCCGTCCAAGTGGCTGATGGTGCACTTCGATGCGACAGCGATGTGGGTGAGGGACAGCACCGCAGTGCATCGCACCTTCAACGTGGAGCCGTTGTATTTGCAGCATGAGAACTCCGGTGTGGCTGTCGATTTTATGCACTGGCAAATTCCGTTGAGTCGTCGCTTTCGTTCGCTTAAAGTGTGGTTTGTGCTCCGATCCTTTGGCATCAAAGGATTGCAGCGACACATACGCGAAGGTGTGCGTTTAGCTCAGAAATTCGAAGCGCTTGTGCTCGCCGATCATCGCTTTGAGTTGCCCGCAAAGCGCCATCTAGGTCTCGTTGTATTTCGCATTCGTGGCGATAACGAGATCACCGAGCGTCTGTTAAAGCGTCTGAATTATCGCGGCAATCAACACTGTGTGCCGTCATCGCTGAAAGGACAATACGTCATACGCTTCACGATCACCTCGACGCACACGACACTCGATGACATTGTCAAGGATTGGATGGAGATCAAGCAGGTGGCATCGATGGTCCTCGATGAGATGAACATCACCATTTCGAATCGTGTCTATCTCAAGGGTAATCACTGGGCGTTACCCAATTATAATTGATTCAGTTTCAAATTTGTTCTTTTACGTTCTTTAGTTTTTAGTTGCTATTTCTTTTACGTTTATGTTTTGTCCATTGTTCTTTAGTTTAGTTGATATTTCTTTGTAATTTACATATTTTACTTATGTTTTACGTTTATGTTTTGTTCATTGTCCATAAAACACTTTGATCCACCCAAAATGCATTCGACTCTCATTCTCTTTTCGTTTATCGTATAGCCAAAGATACATCAGTTCAATTATCTTTAATTAGAAGCATTTTGCAGCTGCTGGTTAGCAATATTAGCTACAAGATGCAAATGGCAAAAAAGTAGTTAACAGCTGCATATATGAAGTCAAACTTACACAGATATAAATATAACTTAGCTGACTTAACTGGTTAGAACCTTGACTTAAAATGAATTTGAATTGCAATTGGTTAAAAATGATCGGAGGTATATTATTCAATTATTTAGAATATAATATAATAGGTAGAGACGACTAAAATAAAAAGAAAATTCTCTAGTAAAACATATATATCAAAATAAACAAGAATAGGAGAACGAGTTGTATTAGCTATATAGAAATTAACCAAAAGTGCTAAGTATATACATATTAAATATAATATTCTAAATTAATTGAAGTACAAAAGGTAGTATAAAGAAATATTCTAGTAAATACAGTTAATAAATATAAATGGAATTGAAAATGTAGAAGATGCTTGTATTTACACAAAGCAAAAGCATATAAAAAAGACAATTACTTGTAATCTTGTTAACTTCTAATGAATTTCAATAGAAAAATGTAATTTTATTTCCGTTTGCCACTTATTTTTAAAAGAAAAAAGAATAATAATTGAGAAAACAAGCGAAGTTTGGTTAGAGAAATTTCATAAAATTCAAATGATTATTTCATATTGAACAAGTAAGAAAGCTACAGTCGAGTGTGCTCGATGTGAGAACCTGCCACCCAATTTTAATAAAAGCATATTGAGGTTTCATTTTCAAAATATACCGAAAATATTAACAAAATACTGCAAAATAAACCAAGTGGTATATTTGGTATTTCGACACAGTACCACATTCAAAATATACCATAGTATATTATGCCGTCAATGGTATATTTTGCAAAGTGGTATCTATAAATATGAAAATATACCAAGTGGTATATTTGGTAAATTCTTAGTATTTTGCAGTAATTTGGTATATTTTGAATATTTTGCTTTTATTCAAAATGGGTAGCGGGTATCTCACAGTCGAGCACTCTCGACTGTAGCTTTCTTACTTGTTTTTAAAATTGTTTCAGTTTATGTTTATTCTTGTGCACTGAAAAAAGTGTTGAAAGCGACAAAATCTGCCAGAGAACTACCCATATATAATATAATATTGAATTTTTCTTTCGAAAATTGCGAAAATTAAAAAAAAAAAAAAACTATAATTTCATATTAGAATATTTTGTGACATTTAGATACTTTGCTGACTTGTGGTATAATGTAGAAATCTTCCTAGTTATTGTTTACAATAAATACAATTTAATTTAATTGAAAATGAAATGCAGATACCAAGGAGAAAAGCGAAGCGTTTGGCTCCAGTTTGCTGCTGTCGAATTCGCCGCTGTCGCCAAAGGTGGTGAACGGTTCCTTTGCGGCGATCTTCGATGCCGACGAGTTTCTGGCCAAGACCTATGCGGGCATACGCATAGCAGTAAGTGAAGAAGACCAAGTTGTATATAAAGTATATCGAATTAATATATATATCTTTAACATCAGCATCAGGAGTCGCCATCGACGCGACGTCGAGTGCGTGGAATTCTGATGTCGGGTAAACAGTTTTCGCTGGACTCGCACATGGATGTGGCTGTGGTGAGGACCACACTCGATGACAGTGGCAGCCACAGTCAGAGCACTGCTGTGAATTCCTATGGACGGAGGCGGGCGCAGGCGGGGCAAGCGGTGGGCGGGGGACAGGCGAGCATACGCGAGGATGTGGACAACGAGGAGTCCGCGGCGGAAGGTATGAAGCACAGGTAGTGTAGAGCAACACCCCCAATTAGTTCTATTGCTAGTTAGCCCCCAGGCTCGGATAAAGCTTAGCAAGAATTCATCTTTGATATATATCGAACTTTACGATTAATTGTTGAACATTTTTCTGCAGAAACTGAGCTGCTGCTGTTGCAACTGAGCAGCAGCCACAACAACTCCAACAACTCGCAGTCCAGCAAACACAACTACAACAACAGCAATAGCAACTCTAATCTCAATGCCATGCCCGCCAATCACTTTCGCCCGATTGCACTTTACACCGCCCACTCGCAATCTCAATCTCTGTCCCAATCTCTGTCTCAATCTCTGTCTCAATCGCCTTGCAGTGTCACCGTCTCGGTGGACAGTCTTTTGACGCCCGTCACCCACTGTGATGTGTACCATGGCAAGCGATTTCTGGAGCCAGTGAGCAGCCTCATCGACAACAGCTCCTTCACCAGCAGCATTCATCACATGCCCACGCCCATCACAACGCCCACGGAGGACTTTGATTGGCCCGCAAGAACCTTTAATCAATTGCTCCTCGAACGTTATGCTCAGTCCTCATCAGTATCGCATTCGCTGGCCGATGGTGAATGCTCCCTCTCCTCCTCCTCATCCACAGACAGCAGCAGCCTCAGCCTGGCCAGAGTTATCACAGCCACGCCCAGCATCCTCAGCAGTCTCAATGAGTTGGCTTCGCCTCTGCTCGGTTCCTTTGCCTCTCCCTCGCAGCCGCTGCAATCCGCTTTGGGTGACTCGGATTCGGATGCCACCATTTGCTCGGCGGCCTCTTCGCTGGAGTCCCTTTAACTAATCGGAATAATGTTTAACTATATGATATTCGTGTACTTAGAAATTGTAAACTATCCTCCACTGCTGTGCAATCAATAATGTTACCTATCGTAGTATCAAATCGAGGCTATACATATATCAAAATAAATATATCTCTTAACTCTAATCCCATGTAATATATATATTTAAACCCATACTTAACTAAGTCTAGCAAGCAGTTCTTAGCTTAATCAAATACTTAAATGAATCTGCTTTGCAATCGTCCTTTTCTCTGTAGAATGATTTGATATTTATAAAAAAAATATTATGTAAATTCCAAGTCTTACTCCTCATTGTGATTAAAGTTTCAGCGTTAAAAGTAAAAAGTCGTTTTTTTATTTTCTAAGTTAGATAACTTTATTGGGAAAATATACATAAGGTATTTCCCTTGAAGAAGAAAATGAAGAAATATATCAAAATAATAGTATAGGCCAAATTGAAGAAAGAGATTTTTAGTGGAATAAGAACTTAACATTATTTAGCAAAATACGAAATATAAGAAAAATCAAGAATCTATAGTGGAAAAAGATTTTTGTTAAAAATGTTATACTGGTTTTCTTTAGCTTCCTAATAATTTCAACTATTAAAGTAGACAACTATATTTATTGTACGCTTTTTCATGCTTTTGCGTTCATTTATTTTTATTTATTGGATTTTATTAGTAGCAGAGCAAATTATACAAATTTATTATTTATTATTTTAAATTTGATTTTATTGCAAAGTTTTTAAAATATTTTCATCAAAATAACTTTATTTTAGGCTGTAATCTATTTTATACAAGACATTTGTGAATTGTAATTGCAGTTTTCGAAGGGTTTGATAATGATGATTAGTAAAGAAGTGGGGACACATTTAATGAAATATCTAAGGAAAATGTAAAGTTAGATACTTTAAAAGTAGTTTTTAAAAAGCGATTTTTTAAAATATCCCATCATTTCAAAAAAATCAATCAAAAAACAATTGTTGATATTAACTTCTAAAATAAAAAAAAACCTTGATCACAAACATTACCACAAAGTGCAGCTACCCTTCGCTTGATGGTGCACAAATTAAATCTATTAAAATATTAGCTAATTACGCCAGTAATTTTGCAATATTTATCCCCACTCAAAATCTTTCGATACTAGTTACAAGTAAAAATATTGTGAATGGTTCATGGACACGGAATCATTATTAAGATTGAATCGACAAGCGAACAACTCTTGGAACATGCAACAAGCTGCACCAAAATGGGGGAATTCAATGCAAATAAAATAAATACAGATTAGAGAAGTGTCTATTTGGGTTAAAAGGAAACCTGAGCTTCCGGTGGCATTTAAATTATTTCCGCATTTCTGCTGTTGTTGTTGCGATGGTTGTTTCATCGCTGCCATCTTCAGTTGTTGTATTTCCCGGGTTCAAGGCATCCGAGACAATCGTGTATTTGGTCTGCACATAGAATGTTAGCAGAAAGATGATTAGGAAATCATAGAAAAGTATGAGAGTGGCCAGCAGATAATCATTGATTCGCATCTCCGCAAAGCGTCCTCCGGTTATTGTTTGAGCGTGGTACATGACAAACTAGGGCAAGAAAATTAACTTATATATATTGTATACTACGTAAATCTTCGACATACCGAGAGTATGATAATGCTGACGATCAGTTGATAGAGAATAAAGGTATAAGGCGCCAAGGTTACCACATATAACATCAACAAGAAGATGGACGTGATGAGAAACACAAAGGAAATGACAAATATGATGACGACATCCAGCGTGAGATCGTGCTGAAATTGAAGATAATAATACAACAAGTAAGTTTAAACTTATATTCTAAAATTGCAGTATTGGAAATTGTCTAGCAGAAGCCTTTATAAAATATCAATATATAACTATTGATTAATGATATATTGGAACTGATATCGACGTTAAAATTAATTCCACGCGCATTCCTTTGATCTGTTAATGATCTGATCTGTAATCTGTTAATGTTGCCATATAAAACTAATGTACCAAAGTGTTTAATAATTTATTTTGCTAGCCTGATTTAGCACTTAAATGTAATATAATTATGTATCTGATTCAATACATTATAACTTGCTCTAATATGTGTACAGCCAGTACTCTCCTCTCTATTAAATGTAGTATTATAAACTAGACTCAATAAAATAAAAAAATAAAAATTGTGTTAGTATTTTGTACCAACATTAGATTCATTAATCATCTTGCAATTGTCATAAAATTATAGTGACAAGCTAATAATATATGTGTTAAAATTGTATTGTTACATTTTGAAAGAAATTTTCTTTATAATACTCTTAATAAATACGAAGCTAAGTAGCAAGCAAGTGGTATAAAATGTTGGGTACAAAGCCAGTAGAACATATAAATAATATCTTCTGAAATGCACAATAATAATTTGAGATCTTTTACACATGCACATATATAAGCTTAATAACTAAAATCTTTAATATTATATTATTCATTTTTAAATTTGTAGAACAGAACAGAAAATGCTTTTATAAAATATTGTTGCTTAATAGTCGCTGGCCTTTTTAAAGAATCTATTCATTACATATATAAATCTACTTCTCAACTGTTGAATAGATGTACATGTATATCTAATAAATATTTTAAAGAAACGTATATCATAGATTAAAATACTCACCGGTATAACGGCACCCACAAGTATGAAGAGATAGAGGAGGAGGAGACAGACGAAGTACCACATCAACATGTCCGCCCAATTGGAACGTGCCACCAAAGCAAACACTCCAATGGTGGCAAATTCAACCTGTGAAACAAAAACACACATTCAACCACAAAATAAGTAACTACCCAGTGCAAAGTTGATACTCACAATGACTACAGTCAATACCCAGTTGAGAACAGGCACAAATCGCGACTGCTCGAAGAATATGAAGATCAAAGTGAGAGCGATGCCGATCATAAAGCATATGACGCTTATCCATTCGTACTTGGCAAATATATCATTCACATCCGAGCTGCAATTAAGGAGTTTACAAAAGTTCGCCAGCATATCAAGTATACACACATTAGGCTCACGAGCACCCATTGAGCCAAAGCGATGAGCAGCCAAAGTACGGTAACCAAATAGACAATTATTGCGAATTTCCGTCGAGCTCGTTGATAGGTTCCGACTCGTGCATCCATTGTGTCTTTTTTTTACTACTAATTTAAAACAAAACTAATACAAATAGTGTGTTTAAAACATAATTAAAATTCACTTTTGTGAACTTAGAAAAATAGCTGATATTTAGTGCAATCTCAGCGTAAGACTCAAAGCAAGTTTGATCTAAAAAAAAACATGTTTTTTAAAAGATATATTTCATAATTATACAACACCTAACATAATATAATAATAAATCAATTAACATTATTAGCGTTTACTGCCAAAGCAGCTTTTTGCTATTTTTACAATTTACAAACAGCCATATTTAGGAGTAATAAATTATTAAATTAAATTAAATTTACTTTCATTCAGTTCGCATAAAGTTGGCTTTGTCTTATGTGATAATAATTCATATTCAAGCTGCGTTTAAATTTCTGTTAAACACAATAATTTTTACAAAATGGATGCAGCCCAATATACCGAACATGAAAAAGAAAAAGCCAAAGTTTTGTTAAGAAAAACTTACAAAGTTACTATTATAATGCTAATTATTGGCCAGATTCAGGTCGGGATCGTTATGGAAATGTAAGAAAATTAATTGAAAACATTTTTATGTTAACTTTATTTATTCGTCCATTGCAGTGAGTCTATTAAGAAGTTTTTGGGGCGCCATTATTACTTCAGTTTGATACAGTTTTTTATGAGCTTCATATCGATACAACTTTATGTGTTCTTCTATCACATTATTGTGCGCACTTCGACTTGGAAACGCCTTCTAGCTGGAATTTGGACGGTAAGTTCACTAATAATATATTTGGGTTCATATCTCATTATTTTTTTTTACTTTTATTTGTTTTCTATAAATTTATCTTTCATTTCTTATTTATTTCCTTTTATACTATTCATATAAGAATATATCTTTTTTAATGCATCATTATTTTTTTATATTATTTTCCCAGTTCGAAGTCAACACGATTTCCATCATGAAGCCCGCCAGACGTGCTCCTTATACAAGTCTCCTTGGGTCCTGGGGTCTGACCTTCTTAATCATGGCAATTAGTGTGATATATGGTAATATCGCAGTCAAACATCGTCGGGGACTTTTTGTAAGCGTGATCTCTAATTTGTTCTATACATTTCTTAAATTTTCGCAACATTTTCTAGGTCAGTCGTCACAATATCATACGCTGGAGCGAACGTCTCTTTGTGCTCACCAGCTTTGGCATTATTGTCTGTTCGGAAATGCGACGTGTGTCTATCGAATTTCCCACACTTTTCGTCTACACCATGCTCTCTAATATAGTAAGAATATGTTTTTATTTAAGCGCATTGATATAGCACATGAGAGCTCAGCTTTTAGATTATTCTGAAAGACTTAAAGCTATAAACTTAAGAGCAGAGCCTTCGTATATTTGCATAACTTTTTCGTAAAGCATTAATGTACTTTAAAAAGCGCATTGCTTAAGTCATTTTCAAAAGCAATTTTGAGGCTGCTGGAAAACTTTTCCTCTTTACAAAATAGTAAGATCTCATCAAAAATAATTCTTATCGAGATTAGTCTAAATTTTCGAAATTCTGTATACAACTTTCACGGGCTTAGAAAATTGATTTTTTTTTTAAACCTACATTAAACGTAAAGCTCTATATTCTAGTCCGAAACAACTTTCAGATTCTTTCTGCTTTCGTGAGCTTTTGAAGCTCCTTGTGCAATTCAATTTTAATCAAAGCTAAAGCTCCAATGTTTTCAAAATGATGGATAGAACTTTCATATGTTCATTTTAAGTAAACGGAGATTTATTAGATATAAGGAACGCAAAGCTCTCTTTATCTGCTAACTCGCAAAGCCAATTAATCCAATTGAAACGCAATATTCAGAATCTCTAAGCTGAAAATGCTTTCTTAGTTTATTTTTATAATTTTACGCCAAGCTCAATATATTCAACAATTTCCATCGAAGTTTGTGTTTGTTTCTTAGACATATTGAACGCAAAGCTTTATTTGTTTGCTAGCTGATAAAGCACATTAATTCAATTGAAAATAAACTTTTGGAATCTGAAAGCTAAGCTCAATGTATTTATCAATTTCCATTGCAGTTTCTGATTATTTTTTTGAGATATATTGAATGCAAAGCTTTATTTGTTTGTTAGCTAACAAAGCACATTAATTCAATTGAAAATAAACTTTTGGAATCTGAAAGCTAAGCTCAATTTTGTTTGCTAGCTAACAAAGCACATTAATTCAATTAAAAAGAACCTTTTGAAATCTGAAAGCTGCAAATGCTTTCCAAGTCTCTTTTAAGCTCAATAAATAAACCATTTTCCATTTCAGTTTGTGATTATCTTTGCTGCCTCGATACGCAAGCCGAACTTTTATCATCTGGATGCCGTTGGGGATCACATACTCATCGGTCAGCTGTATTATCTGAACTTCTATGCGCTCTACATGGGCTACGTGTGGACAATTGCCACTGCGCTCGAAATAGTAGGCATTAACACAAAGATTTGAATTTGTGTGTGTTTTGTGGCAGGGTTGCGTTGCAACCCAAGGCACACCAAGGCGCATGTGCACAAAACAGCTGTTTTAGCAAACACAGACATTCAACTCCTTGACTCTCCGCCACTTGATTCTCTACTCAGGCACAAAACGGACAAATGTTTACGCTTCTCAGTTGCAAGTTGCTCAAAACTTACGTCACATTCGTGCGGCGTGTGTAAACAAGTTTTGTGCGTCTCGTGTTTCGGAACATTGAATCAATCCTTCGATCGATAAAAGTTTTCCGCAGTGCGAAAATAAGAAATGTGTAAATAATAATAATAACAGTTTTGAGATGTTTTGTTTTGGTTTTCAATAGTTTTTCTACAAAAAAAGATGTTCGCGTTTCTTTGTGGCAAACGTACGTTGCAATACATTTAGTTTCAACACCGAAAAGTTTGGGTTTTGTTATAACAAATTACATGCCATTAAGTTTATATGTATAATATATATATATATATATATAAGTGTATATGTATAAAGTATAAATTGTTCCACACAAGTATAAATAATTTATAGAACAATCGCGTTGTGTTGTGTGTTTACAATTATGTGTGTATATATAAATGTAGTTTTCTTTCTTTCTTTCTTTTTTTGTTGTGCTGCAAAAGGAAAATCCTCTCACGCTCACATACACACACAACACACACACACACACACACATTGACATTTCAAATGCCACATTATTATTATTATGGTTTTGTTTTTTAACGATTTTCTTTACGATGCCATCAAAAGGTTGGCATCAAAAATTGTTGCGTTTACAATAGTTAATTGTGCATATAATGTTTGCTTGGTGTAACATTGACGAAGGATTATTAAGAACAATTACAATCGGTTTGAAGTTTTCATTAATATTAATTGTTTTCTTTAGACAAGTTTTTCTTTAGTCATAAGGCGAATACAGAATAAGGCAACAGATTTTCTCGTTCTATCGCAATTTCCTCGTTGTTACGGTTTCTTTCTGGTTTTCTTGTTGTTGAATGTTGCTTTTTGGAGGGGGGCGTGGCAAGAGGCGTCTTACGTGCCGTGCTCCGGTGCTTTAACATTGTTGTTGCTGCTGCTGTCGCTCGATGGCAAGGCGCAAACTGTAAAAGTTGTAATTGAAAATGTGTGATTATTAATGTTTGGATGGAAATAACTGCTTCGTTGCCCACACTCACATCTATGTATATGTACAGGTTATAAAACAAAAAATTATCTCGTTGCTAACTTGGCTTATAAACGGGGGGGAAAATAAACAAATTAGCACATAGAACACGCAACGAAGATTTTTTTTTTTTTTCTTTACCTTTTCGACTATAAACGTTTTTTCATTCAATTTTTATTATACTGTTTTTTGTTTTTAAGAATACACAAATACATCAAATTGGTTTTGTATCTGCGTGTGTGTGTGTGTGCGTGCGTGTGTCTGTAGTAGTAGCTGCCTTAGAGTAATGCGTAATGTTGCAAGTTCAACAAGTTGCCTTGTTGCACGTTTTATATACTTTTGTTTTGTTTTTATCTATATCTCGTGTTTATCAATTGTATATTGAGACTGCAAATAGAAAAAAAAGAGAGAGAACAAAAAAATAGGTTGACAGTTTTGTTGTGGTCACATAAGTTAACTTTGGCTGTGTTGTTGTTGTTGTTGTGTGAGTGTGTGTTGTTGTCAATTGGCCAGGCCAACAACCAACTGACGTTAACCGACACCCAAAAACCGCAAGGACGGACAAAAGAATATAGAAAAATATAAAAAAGCACAATAACCAACAAGACGACAAACAAGTTGAGGCGTCTTATCAACAAGTTGCTTGCTTTATACTAAACAAATGTGTGTGTGCCACAGTGTGTGTGTGTTACGTGTGTGTGTGCTAGTGGCTGTGTGTGTGCCAATATCTGTGAGTGTGTGTATGTATTTGCTTAAGCCCAACCACTTTAAATAATCGGTAGTTTTTACACGATTTTTGTGCCAAGAAACCCAACTTGCATTTAGTATAAAATATAATTCGAATTACATTTTTAGATTCATTGAATATTTGCCTGGGTATTATTAAATAATCTCCTAGTTATTACTGCCCAAAAGTTAGATTCAAATCACTTAATTACATATTACTGTGATTAATTAAAAATAAGTGTGTATAAAACTAATTTTCAATGACGAAAATTTAGTTTAAGCTGTTAGTTTTATAAAGAAATGTGTTATGATAACTACTTTAAAAACGTTAACAATTTTAGTATAAAAACTGATTTTAATTTATAAATGAATATTAGTGTCGGGGTTAATTCTTAAAAGAAAACTTGGCAAAATACTTTTGGTAAAATACCTTTATTGTGTGGTTAATACATAAGAAAAATGTAGTGAAATAACCAATTTAAAATTGTAAATATTGTGTGGTTAAGTGTTCAAGTATGTGATATTTAACTAATATCAATTCATTAAATATTGACTTGGTTAATTTTAAAGAAATATGTGAGTTCCAAACTAAACTATTGCTTGCAAAATATATTTATCAAGTTCAATATATAATATCGTGTTTAACTTTGCATAATAACTTGAGTAAATTGCAAAGCCTTTAAAGAACTTTCGTAGTTATTGTGTTGTAAAAACCTGTTGCTTTACAAGACTAGTTTAAAGAGCTTAAGTATTAGCTGAGTTACGAGTTATTAAAAGTACTATTAAAACATATATGCAAGATTAATTGATAGTTATTAGCAATAGCAGTTTGCTAAATACTTAAATGTTTGAGAACTAAGACAATATGAAAAATATTGCATGAAAACACAATTTAAATTGCAAAACAGTCACAAAAAACAAATGCAAAATTCCATTATGAAAGTTAAAGAAGTTCAGTAAAAGACTTTAGTATAAAATGCAATAAACGTTAAGCAAACAAAAATGACAAACATTTAAGTGACTGTGCTTAACTTTTCAAAGAACAGTGGAAATGCAAACCAGTCTTGGTGATTAGTATTCCAAAAATGTAACAGTGACTTGGTGAATGTGTTCTTAAAATAAAATGAAACCGCAACCACACAAAAAGTGCAAAAATCAAACTGTCATTACAAAATACCATATTACTCAGTATTAAATTGATTCCAAATGAATTTAAAATGATTACTAAAGTAATGACAGTTTGATTAAGGCAGGAAAAGCATAATGACGTAGAAAATATGGTTCAAAATCGTACCTATGATGATGATGAGCAAGACGACAGCGATGACGCCCAGAATGATCATCATCTTCATGTTGGCCCACCATTGCTTGCGCTTCAGTTTGCCAGCCTGCTGCTCAAACTGTGAGGCACCCTGTTCCAATTGATCGGCACGCTCTCCCAGCTCCGATAGTTTCTGATCACGTTCCAGCACTTTTTCGACATTCACACGCATAATGCCAACGACTTCGTCCACTTTGGCCTGTGTCTGCTGCAGGCGCTTCTGGGCGGCATTGTTGTTGCTGTTCGACGGATCGTTAAAGTTGTTGTAGTTGTTGTTGTTTGGCGGTGGCGGAAGTATGGGAAAACTGTATAATATTACATATGGGTGAAAGAAATGCGCGACTCACACAGAGCACGACAAACGCACGAATGTAATCAACTGATGTGAATCATCAAAAAAAACAAACCCAGGATTCATTTGTGCGTTCGACGGTGTCAACGAGAGCAGGACAGACAAAAAAAAAACAATACAAAAAAAAAAGACTTTGACACTTACTCATTGTTGTTGGAACCAGAAGGTGCAGGCGACTCGTTGTTCTCCATCTTTGTGCGTTGTTTTCTATGTTAGAGCTGCAAGTGAGCAAAAAGGCGTACAAAATTTGTTACAATGCACTCGCTTTGTTTCAAGTAATGTATTTTGTATACAATTCGAGCTAGTTTCGTTGCGATTGGACGATTAATAATAGCAAGAAAAGCACTCTTATCTACGCAATATTGTTCAGTGAATCATCAATTGCCGAACTTGGACTAGCTCACAAAAACAGTGATGCGCGTCAATCTAACAAAACTGTGACTTTGCTCGCCAAGCACTTAAATTGTTGCTTGCTATTGAGTCATTTGCATTGTATTTACATTTCACTTGTAGCCTTGTTTTATTAAATAAATAAATAGTTGGCAATTCGTTATCTATTTTCACTTGTTATCCAGTCCTTTTTATGTAGTGACTCTTCGCTGTGGCTGTGACAATAGTGTCAGCTCCAGCGGCACGAAAAGAGAAGAAAAAAAAATATGACTTGTTGCTCGCCCAACAATTTACAGCCGCCTGTCTGCCAACGCACAATATTTACATTGTGTTTGCGACCTCGCCCTATTTATTTACGTCCTTACTCACCTGCTAAGCGTTAATTATACAATTAATTGACTTATTTTACGGCTGCTTTCTATTTTTTTGACTTAAGTTTCTTGTTGCAATTTTCGTTTGATTTTGATCGAAAATGTCAGTAACGCAACGTTGTTAATTTGAGCAGTAGAAGTGCAGAAACGTCGATATCCGAAATATCGATTAGGCAATTTTAAAATCATCGATATTGTGAAGCAAACATCGATAAAATAAAATACAAATTTAATTATTTTTTTTAAATGATTTTAGACATATTTTTCAAAAAATATATTGTTTTTTAAATTTGTTTATTTGTCGGAATATACCAAAAGCAATATTTATCAAATATACGATTTTAAACGAATTAAACGAATTAAACATACCAAACTACAAAAAGTGTAAAAAATAATTTATTTATTTATACTTTATAATATTTTAATAATAGGTCGTAAAAATCCGTTCGCTCTAAATTTGTTGTTATTATATTTTAAAACAAACGATATCTTCTCTGCACACCAATAAAATTATCGAAGTTTGCATACATCGATGTTTTTTAAGCACTAAGAACCAGTTCAAATGAACGAGTGTTCGATTTACATAAAATCAGTCTGTTAAAGCCAAATGTTAAATAAGACAGTTGTTTATTTTAAAGTGGATAGATTGAAACTAGCGTCTTCTTTATTTTCATTTGCATTTTTGTTATGCCTTTTAGCAACTGTAAATAACATTTCTGTTAAGTATTTCATATTACGTAGCTCGTAAGGCACTGTTAATGTATATTGATTACTATGCTGTAACTTCGCTGCTCTGCTGCCATTTAGTAGTGTGGCAACGCTGACAGCGACAGTCAACAGTCTGGCAGTTTGTGTATTCATTTTGGCGCCTAGTTTAAATTGTCGTTTCTTTCTTAGCAGCACATGAACAACAAACGTAGTATGGAAAATGCATAACTCGCTGGCTTCGAGGTTGCTAGTGCGACTCTTGTTGCTGTTCGCACTAGTGACTGTAATATCCATAGCCATACTCACAAAATGGGGCTTTGACGAGCTGACTGCCCAAACCGACAAGGATTCCCACGTTAATCCCAGCGAGGCAAATGGCTACAATTATGCATTGAGCACTAAAGATGCACAAATCCAGCGACTGAAGCAAGAAGTGCTCACGCTGCGTGCACAAATACTGCTGCTACAGAACAATCACAGCGGCAACAATGGATTGCCAGGCAGATTGCCACCGCCGCCGCCTCCGCAGCTGCCACTGCAAGCAGCTGCCTCCTCCTCGATCTCCAGTAACAGCAGCGTACCTGCCACGCTGTTACACGCACAACAGACACCCGAGACGACAGTTGCAACGTCGCTGACGCATCATTACGACTGCAGCAGCTACATACGCAAACAAGTTGGTGCCGCTGAAATTTTGCATGGCTTGCCACTGAACAACGAATACGAGATGATGCCCTTCAATCACTTCACCTTCACCCGTGTCTATCCCATCGATTTGGGCCTGGGCAAGCGGGTGGTGGAGAAACCCATCGGCTATCGTCGTCGTGATCTGCTCGAGGCTGTGAACAAGGCGCTCGACAGTCTCAATCGCAATCACACGGCTCGGGCAAAGGCCAAAGGCGGCCAGGCACTGAACGAGGTGGCCAAGTACACGCTGGATGACTTTGTGGAGGGCATCTATCGCACCGAACCCACCACGGGCAGCCAGTATGAGTTGTACTTCCAGAGCATCAAGCATCAGACGCATGTGGTGCGCAAGGCTCTGATCATGCGTCCCTTTGCTCCGCTGCAGACTGTCCAGCTATCGGAGGTGGCGCCCAGTGCCGTCATCCATGTGATTGTGCCACTCGCCGGTCGCCTGCGCAGCTTTCGCAGCTTTATGCAAATGCTTGGCCAGCTCAAAGATCATCGACTGCAGCTCCTCATCGTTTACTTCGGTGAGAGTGGCCTGAAGGAGGCGCAATCAATTGCAGCTGGCTTGGAGCGTGTTCAGCTCTTGGCTCTCAACGAAACCTTTAGCAGAGGTGGGTCGCGATTGCTAGAGAAGATCTACTTACCCAATAATGTATTCAACCTTTGCAGCCAAGGCTTTGCGTGTGGGCGCCGAGCACATTGAGACGGGCAAAGCTTCCCAGGATGCTCTGCTCTTCATGTGCGACGTGGACATCGTGTTCACGGCCAAGTTTCTCGAACGTTGTCGCTGGAATGCAGCCGCTGGCAAGAAGGTGAGTTGCCCAGCGAAAGAAAGAATATACTAACATCAAAAATGATATCTTAAATCCCAAATTATTCCAAAATTTAACATAGAAAATAAATTCATAAATTATCACGCACAAAGTTTTTATATTGAAAAATAATTTTAGATTATATTGTTTATTCATGATTGTTTTATGCTTACTTACTAACATTTACAATGCAACCATATTACTTAAGTTTTGAATGAAATAACAGAGAGCTCACAAACTTAAATAAGGAACAAAAGTTCCATAAGCTACAAAAAAGAAATATAATATTTAATTTTCAATTTTAATATGTTCATTCCAGGTTTTTGTTTATTATTACTTACCATTGCCATAGTTTACATTTTTGTTTGCATTTTTAAATATTTGATTATAATTATACTTTCCAAAATAATGTCTAACTAAAAACTTAACGACAACCTTAAACTTAAACACAAGAAATTACAGAGAAAAACAAATTTCGCATTCGCGCTGCATGAAAAATTCTTGTTAGATGATTTTTATAAAGATTATTAATTGAAAAAAACATGAAAGATTTTTTTTTTAAGTTTTTCAAAACCAAGAAAAAACAAATACGATTAAAATTATGTTACAAGACATTTTCTAAAATTGTAATCTTGTTTTTAGAAAAGTATTGTATTTATAATTTATTTCTGATATTGAAGGATTTTATTCGTGTTTGAAAATTTCATATTTCTCTAATAATCGAAATAATTTACTTATACTCTCAGGTGTATTATCCGGTTGTGTTTAGTCTCTACAATCCGCACGTGGTGTACACGCTGCAAGGAAAACCTCTGCCCAGTGAGGAGGAGCAGCTGATCATCTCGAGGGATACGGGATTCTGGCGAGACTTTGGCTATGGGATGACGTGTCAGTATCGCTCTGATTTTCTGCAGATACGCGGCTTCGATGAGGAGATTGTGGGCTGGGGCGGCGAGGATGTGATGCTCTATCGCAAATATGTGCGTTCGAAAATCAAAATAATACGTGCCACCGATCCGGGCATCTTTCATCGTTGGCACACAAAGGTAGGGAGTAAACCAGTGAGAAAACAGTCGAGTGTGCTCGACTGTTAAATACCCGCTACCCATTGTGAGCAAAGGCAAAAGAAAAGAATACGAAATTAATATAACGAAAATATACTAAAGTATACCAATGACATATTTTCAGTAAAAGATAATTGCGGTATTATTTTTAAATTTTACCATATTAAATATACCGATAAAATAAATTCAAGTGAAGTATTATTCTGAAAACTTTCCAAATTATTATACCGAAAAAATTCTGAAATATACCGATATATACTGATGGTATAGCGATATAGTACTACAGTCTAAATATACTATATAGTAAAAAATATATGATATATAGTTACTGTACTACATTCAAAATATACTGTAGAGTACAAATACATAAAAATACTGCAATATGCCAAAAGACTATTTATTGTATATCGATAGAGAACTACTTTTTCTTGGTATATCGATATATTACTACAATCTAAATATACTATTGCGTACACAAGATATACAAAAATACTGTAATATACCAAAGGCTATAATTGGTATATTTATATAGCACCACATTCTAAATATACTATAGATTACAAAAGACTATTTTTGGTATATCGATAAAGTAGTGCATTCAAAATATACTGCAAAGTACAAAATCGAAAAAAATACTGCAATATACTAAAGGCTATAATTGGTATATTGATTTAGTAATACATTATAAATATGCTAAAGAGTAACAAATATATAGAAATATGCCAAAGACAATACATGGTATATCGAGTATATAGAGTACCCAAAAAGACTATTTTTGGTATATCGATACGGTCAAAATAAACAATGTGTGTAGTATAAAATCTATAAAAATACTGCAATATACCAAAAGCTAATTTTCGTATATCGATATAAATTCTAAATATACTTTATAGTACAAAAATAGTATATAAAAAATACTTAAATATACCAAAGACTGTTTTCGGTATATTGACACGGTGCTATATTTCAAATATACTATATAGCACATACAATATACGAAAGGCTATTTTTGGTATATCGATACAGTAGTACATTCTAAATATTCTATAAAGTACGAAAGATACAAAAAAATTATTGCAAAATAACAAGTGATATACAAATTTGGTATATCGATGTAGTACTACATTTTAAATACTCAATAGGGTAAAAACTAAAACAGATTGTCAGCCAAAGCAACTAAGATTCCATTGGCTCAAACCTTTGGGTAGCGGGTATTAAAAATACTTTAACTCAATTACAAATAAATTAATTTAATTACAGATCTGCACGAGCTCATTGAGTGCCGATCAGTATCGTGCCTGCATCAGATCGCGTGCTCTTAACGAAGCCTCTCACGCCCAGTTGGGATTTTTGGCATTTCAGGACGAGATTGCCGCAGCGAGTGCGATGTCTGTGACCCACTCGTGATACTGCTGGATATATGTATCTGCAATTGGCCTTCTGCTTTCCGATATAAAATACACTCAGCCACAATGTGACAATAAGTAACTTGTATTTAGCCAATCGTTGTTGACTCTCTGTTTTAATTTGTGCCGCGCCTAGATACTCGTACTTAAAAAAAAAAACACTCCTAACTTATGACAAATTGTTCTTCCATGAAGCAAACTAGATGCAATCTTCAAACACACAATACAAAAATACAATAAATGTAAACACGAATACAAAACCTAAAACAAATTGTAGCAAAATACTATAACATAGTGAAATTACATTAAAATTACGACTTACTACTACTTTGGATTTTTGCTCCGCATTAGATAAACAAAATTAAATCGTTTAATTAAACTTGTCGCCATTTGGTTTGGATATGGTGTTTTTTTTTTTTGGTAATGTGTGTGTAGTCTTGGATGCCAACGACCTCCAATTGCGAGAGAGTTCACAGAGCATGCAGACCAATGAAGATGCCACAGGAGTCGCCTCTCACCCTCCGCTGTTCAACTCTACCGTAAAGTTCACATATATGTATCTATATATATATGTGTGGCATTCGTGCCCTTTTGTCTTGGGGCACTTGGACTACGTAATGTTGTTTGTAGGGCACTTAGATAGCTCAATTTTTATTAGCGTACGTTGCATAGATAAATCAAACAGACTATCATTTAACTATAATTAATATATAAACAATATATCTGTATTCAAAACTGAAACAAAATTATGTTTAATAAAAATATACAAAAATAATAATATTTAATTATCTATCGATTATATTTCGAATTGGGTCACATTACTCTAATTACTAATTTACAACAAATTTTAAATGTACACAAAATTATTTATGTTCACTGAAATCAGAATTTTAAAACCAACTCATTTTGTACATTTTTTATTAAATATTTAAGCATTTGAATATTGCTTAGGTATACATTTCATCTTTTACTAAATACTAAAGAAAAGTATATAAAACTCTTTGCCTGTATTTTTATTTGGAATATAATTTTAAATTGAATCAATTTAGTCAGTTAAATGTGTTTAGTAGAGAAAACTTGTATATACTTAATCGTAAAATAAGTGATTAGTTTCTAAATCCAATTTTAAATATTGTTTTTAGTTTTTCAATCAATAACATATTTTCTGAAATTAGTTGTTCATGTTCTTCTAATTAAATTTAAATTGTGTAGTTTTTTTTTTATTTAAATATTTAATGCTAAAGTTATTGGTTATTTTCTTTATCGAATTCTAAATTCGGTGATAAGTTTTTAAAGGAATACAGTTTTTTTTGCAATTTGTTAATTTCGTCTTAATTAAGTTATAAATTTTGTTTTCTTAAATATTTTTTGATTACTGTATATTATTTATATATTTAATCCTAAAATTAGGTGATAAATTAATAAATAAGTAAAAGTTTAAATAAATAATAGTAAACAACAAAATTTGTTAATTTTCTCTCAATTTTTGTTTAATATAAATATTTGAATGCATTAAAATGGGAGACAAAAAGAAGCTGAGTTATATATATTTGATTTATGCCTATTTTTTGTGTTTCAACATTACGGAGTGTTGATTTTGTAAATAATTTGTATCCTACACATTTATTTATAACTCAGACATATAGTTTTATTTTCATTGAGTTCAGTCTAGTTTCTATGTTCTTCTTTTTTCGCTATATAGTTGACTGTAAATTATATATTCATAATGCAATTTAAATTATAATACTAAATTATGTTACGCCTTGCTAATTTATGTTAGAATTAAAATTGAAGCAATTACTTAATTCATAGATTTCTAAGTTCTTGCTTCTATAGTAGTTTTTAAGTTGACATTAAGCTAAATGTAATTCTCTAAAATTAACATATTTTAGTTGATTATTGTTTTCTAAGCACCAAACATAAAGGGAATTCAAAGATCATTAATAATCCTCATATTTGCTTCGCTTGAAATCTTGAAAATTTTCGTCTTGCAAATTGCAAAGAAAAAAAAACAAGAGATAAACCCTTTTCATGGTCACGGTCTTGGATTATGTAAGCGCCCCCCCAAAACTGAACTTGTTCGTCAGCGATTAGCAATGCTAATTTCACGCCTTTAAGTCGTAGATCTACTTGAATACTATACACATATGTATATATAAGTATATCCCGCTGTTCTGAGTCATGGTTGGAAGTTCAAAAAGAGAGCCACACCACAAAATGCCAAAGTTCGAAGGAATTTCGCGCTGACCAATTACGCCATCCAAAGTGGATGTATAATTAGTTGAGGTGTGGAGCAGATTAAAGACAGCAAGCACAATAAATAGAAAAATGGAAATGACAAGAATAATGACAGGTCTCAGCTCAGCGCTAAAACATCCTCCTGTCATTCTGCGAATGCCAAACTGACCATGAAAACTCCCCGAAAAATGGAGCGTCAGCACTATTTAGCTTTTTTTTTTTTTTTTTGACTTGGGGTTGGGGCAACCAACACCCAAGGTGTTGTTGCAGGTGAAGTGACAAAATGCTGCAGACCTGTTTCACTTCTTCTTCTCTCCTCTCGTCTCTCTTTCTCTCTCTCTCTCTTTCGCTGAGGTCGCTCCACTTGATCTCGCGCTTCAGTGCGTCTCTCTGCGAGTTATTTTTGGTCTCGGATTCGGTTCTAACACAACGAACTTGGCGGCACATTCAAATAAATACCTCGGTCCCCAGCCTGAACAGCACATTCGCGTTTTCAATTCTGTTGCCAGCAACACGTCGAACCAAACAAATTTCTAAACCAAAGGATTGTGAAACCCCAACGATATATATAGTGTTAAACGCAGATCGAAAAAGGGCACAACACGTGCCTCACATCAAGTTTGGTGCAAGTGATTTTAAAAACACACAAGTGACAATAAATTTCAAAATGCACATTACTCTACAATTGGTGAGTTCAATTTAGATATTTTAGGAGTGAACTGTTAAATTTGAAAAAGTTTAAAGAAAGCATCACGAAAATTTAAATGGATATAATTTTGAATATGAATATGCAAATTATTTTAAAAATTTCGATTCCTTTTCACAATGATTGTGGAATTGAGTAGTAAATTATAAAACATCGAAATGTGGTGGACAATTTATTAAGCTGTTGTCTGTATATGGAGAGCCTTTAAAAAGAATACCACATTTTTAAATTAGTTTACATTAGTTTACAAAGAAAATAGCAATAAAATAGTAACCACTTGTAATATAAATTTGAATGATTTGATTAAAGAATCGAATGATCTTTTAAAAAAAGTTTAAAGACTTTTGTGCTGATACTTAGGACTGTAGTACAAATTAAACTACTTATGTTGTTAAATTAATTATTCAATAAATAGGATTTGGCTTAGGCTTAATGAATGGAAGACAGATTTGTTCACTACAACAAGAATTTAAAATGTCAAAGAACACTTTCTTTAGAATCGATTTCTGAAATTTCAGAATAAGTTAAAGAAGCATTCTAAAGTAGAGAAACATTTTAGTACAATGTATACTTTAAGGGAATAAACTTTTGCAAATTGCAAGAAGGTAAAAATCAAATTAGGTAATAGCAAACTTTAACCTTTTGAAAAAATAAGCATATGATTGCAAAAATATTCCATTGTATACACATCTTTAAGAAAAATATTTTATAGATATCATTAATATAAATAAATAAATAACACTCATACATATGTGTCGTAGTAAAAAGCCCATAAAAAAGAGTTATGTATCTATTATTATCTTAGTCAGCATTATTCAGAAGTTTTATTAATATGCAGCTCAGACAGAATAAAATCTTTAAGTACACGGTATAATATTTAAGATAATTATGATACCATACCATTTTTCAAAACCCAAAAAAAGTTATATACTACACAGAGGAAAGAAATGCTAAATTAAACTAGATTTCTGTCAGATCTATATAGAACACATAATGAGTGAGAGTAATTTCTGGATGATATATGCAGATTGACAGATTATAATCCCCCCAATGAGTGAGAGTAATTTTTAGATGATATATGCAGATTGCTAGATTATGATTCCATCGCTGACCTACCCCTAGGGTAAAAGCTATTAGTGAAATCCATGTGCGTAACTGTTTGCCTTATGATGATGCAATAATTATGGAAATGAGTATTAATGATTATCATAATATTACGTAAATGCCATAAAATCTCAAAAAAAAAGATAGTAACAAATAGTTGTCTGTATAATTCTAACTGAAATTGTCGATGGCAACGACCTATGGAATATGAATATGTAGAAATTTCAAATAATTTGTTGTTCACAAAAAAATAAAAAAAAATATAATAATTATTCTAATAAAGCGACAAGTCACAAGTTGCGAGATCCACATACACAGATTGGCCAGTTGGGCAGTTTTTTTTTTTTTTACTATTTTTATTTTTTGAGTTTTGTGTTTTGGGCCAGACTCGAGCCCAGAGCGGAAGTTGTTCCTGATGCTTGACTAACAAAGCGTGGCGGAGAGCTCACCACAAACACATTCATGATTAACTCTCTGGTTATATTTGGTTTGTTTTTTTTCTGTTTTTACCACTTTCAGCGGAGGAAGGGGGCAATGTGTGTGTGTGTGTGGTTTCATAGCGAGCTTTATGAGTTCAATTCTGCGCAGGCCATGAATGAAAAGCAAAATGATGTCAATGCTACTTTATGCATACGAATATGAGTTTTATGTTTTGTTTTTATTACTCGTAGTACTTCTATTGTTTGCTTTTCCAAATTAAATGCGAGCATTTCGGAGGTGTTGTTGTTGGTCACCATTTTTAGCCCTAATCTATGCTATATTATTGCATAATCAGCCAAGTGGTGGAGGGGGGAAAGGTAAAAGAGAGGGGCGGGGCTTTCAGCATTGATCATATTTCACGCTCGCTGGCGCTCGAGTGTCCATTTTTAATGATGATAATGACGCTGCTGCTGATGATTTCTACACATGTGGCTTTTGTGTATTTCGACCACAGCACTTTTAATACGCGGCTCAATTATGATTGGAGTCTATCGCCACAGCAGCAGCAGCAGCAACAGCAGCAGCTTTGTGAGGGCTTTGGCCCAGTTGATCGACGAACTGTGAAATCTATCCATAAACAATCAGCTAATGATCATGCAACCCCATCTCTGCTACTCTTACAGCTACTCTGCCTGGCCGTCGTCTGTGTCCAAGGCTCCAATCTGGGCCCTGAGGCGCGCAATGCTTCGCCCAAGGATGTCAAATCACTGAGTGCCCCAGTTGGTGTCCTCGACTCCGTGCTGCGTGGCAAGAGTCGCCAGTCGCGTTGCGTGCGCTGCTACGAGGATCGGTATTATAGCTCGGGCAGCGATCGCTATGGCGGCTACTCGAGTCGCTCTGGCGACGATCCTCGCAGCGCCGCCTGGTATTATTCCTATGATCGCTATGATGATCGCGGCACTGGTCGTGATCGTGATCGTGACTATGAACGTTACTATAGTCGTGACGATAGTCGTTATGCCCCTCGAACTTATGATCGCTACGAGGGACGTGGCTTCGATGATTACTACAGGCGAGGATCGTACGATCGGGGATCTGGCTATGGCTATGGTGGCTATGCTGCCTATGACAGCAGGGATCGCTACTACGCTGATCGTTACAGCGACAGTTCAAGGGGTAAGTGCAGGGTGATTTAAAAAAATTGATCGCTTGATTGGTTATATTTTATATTCTATGTAGAAGTAAATGTTATATTATTCATGATAAATGTGGCGACATTCATTACAGACTTTTACAATATATTCGATTACAAATAACCTATTCTTTTTTTAAAATGTTGTTAATGTTAAAGTCATAGTTACAACATATTTGGTTGCCAATAATTTCTTTTTGAATATTCGTTATATTGATTTAAAACAGAATTTTAAAATTTTTTTAATGATAGAGTCATAGTTAGAACATATTTGGTTACCAATAACTTCTTTCTGAGTATTTGCTATATTGATTTAATTTAAAATTTTACCTATAACACATAACACATGGACCGAAAAGACCCGTGCCTAAAACATAGATGACGCTAGTTTTATTACAGTCATCTTTTATCGGTTAATACTAACCATCAAAATACAGCTTTTAAAATTTCATGATAGTTTTTCTATTCATTAGCTTATAATTATTGTTAGTTTTAAATTGTTATATTGTTTAATTGATGAAGAGACAAAGTTATAGAGTATTTAAAAACAAATAAAGTCTTGCAAGTAACTTCACTTTTTTCTTCCTATATTTATTATGAGCGTTTAAAATATTTTTTTTTGTTTTTTTTTTCAAATAACATCGTTCTGAATATTCTTTGCTCTAAAAATGTAACTGATAGAATTTGCCACTTATAAATTTATGGCTGAAGCACATTAGTTAGCCCGGTTTATACTCTGAGCATTTTGTTTGGCTAATCTTTTTATTATTATAAACGTGATTTGCTCAGATTTCTGTTGATTTTTGAAGACAACAAATGATATGAACTGCTTGAAATAGAATGAATTATATGAAGTTTATACACACAATATTTATATTTAAAATTATTTGATTTGTATTCATAAGCTAAAAAAATATTTCAAAGCAAAATTTATTGATCTCAAAATTAAAATTCAATGAAATCACTTTCTAAGATTATACAATATTGATCCTCATTTATCTAAATTTGTGATTTTGCAAACTTGTTTACACAAGCTTCATCATAATTTAAAAAAAAAAACATTCAATATTATTTATTTTGTATTATTTTTATGTACAATATGAAATATTAGGCTTTGATCACTTCTATTACATGTTCATCGTAAATTATAGGGATTAACTTATTTAAAAGCTATTTTGAATTTTATTATATTTTTTTTGTTAAGACTGCTATTTTAATGAATTTTATAATGCATCCATTATTCGCTATAATACATATTCGCTAAAGTCGAGTGTGCTCGACTGTGAGATACCCGCTACCCATTTTGAATAAAAGCAAAATATTATACCATAAAAATACAGAAAATATTCAGAATCATATATTTGGTATATATATGGTACTACACACAATATATACTGTAGAGGGCCAAATATACTAGATTGTCAGCTAAAGGAACTAAAAATTAAAGCTCTATCTCTTATAGTCTCTGAGATCTAGGTGTTCATACGGGCGGACGGACAGACGGACATGGCTAGATCGTCTGAATTATTACAAATTAAACCCATTAAGCTTTTAAAAGTAAATTTTAATACGAAGTTTTATTTATAAAAGTGTTTTTCATTTGCTAGCTAGTTTTGAGTTTACGACTTGAATTAATATTATTTGTATTAACTCATTTAAAGAGAGGTGTAAGTCAATGTTGATCGATATATTTGTTCTGATCCTCGACATATTATTATTACTAAACTTGTTAAGATACTTAAAGATTTTATTTTTAAAACTCAACTTCTTTTCAGATCGTTATTATGATCGCTCACGCACCGCATACAATAGCTATGACAAATATGATCCATATGATCGCTACTATTCAAGGTATGATTTTCGCAACTATCGTCCTTGGGATGAGACCTACAGGTATCGCTATCCTACTTTCTATTCATACTATACTTAAAGATGCTCTTTGAATGCTTTATTGCTTACTCACCATTGTGTAAACTTTGTTGTCATTTTTTAACGCTCTTGCGCTTTTTACTTACATACAACAACAACAACTACAACTACAACAACAACTACAACATAACAACTACAACAACAACAATGTCAATGTCAATGTCAATGTCTACTAATCGCACACATTAAAACATGAACTCTGGATACTCTACGCTCTTCAACTCGAACTCGAACTTGAACTCAAAACTTGGAACTAAAATCTTGCACCACTTCACCCACTGTTACTGTCCTTTCAAAAAAACCCTTAACAACAACAACTGCAACAACAACTGCACAAAACAACGCACTTTAATGCCATGCCACGCCCCAAAAGCAGAGGACAGTCGGGCTTCGATAATTCGGGGCGTGGCTATTACTTTGCCGGCGATGACGATGACAGTCGCTCCGGCTCGCATCCGTTCTACGATCGCGAACGCGCCCAGTCGCACTCCTCGCCCGCCTCCCCCGCCTCGCCCTGCGGCTCCCTGATCAGCAATTGTCCCTACGGCGATCGCGGCACCAAAGTCTCCTCCTCGGCCATTGGCAGCGATGGCTATCGCGGTGGCCACACCAGCATCATGGCCGGTGACAAGCCCTTGAGTCAGGGTGGTTGGACCTACCTCGGGGATCAGGATAAGCAGAGTTCACGCGGTGGCAGCAACGGGGGCAACGGAGGCAGCGGCAGTGGCAGCAACGGGGCTGCAGGTGTGGCAGGCAGCGGCGGCGTGGCGAGTGGAGTTAACGGCGGTGGGCGGGATAGAGAGCGTGATGCGCAGAGGTAAGTTGCAGTGGGTGCTGCCACACACACAAACACACACACACACTTCATACACACACACTTAGCTCACCCCGGTCCCAGTTGTCTTTGCTGTATCACGTTTTCGCTGCCGCGAATTGCTAAAATCATTAAGATAGGCTTGCTCTCTTGTCGCCCCTTGTAGCTCTTCCTATGGTGGCCGACCTCGCCCATTAGGCGGCAGCTATCTGTTCGATCGGGACAGCAATGCTGTCTCGGAGAGTCAAAGCGATGCCGCTAACCCAAATGGTGATGGTCCAGGTGGTGATGGTGTTGGTGGCCACAAAATGCCAGCGGCTGCGGCACAAACAGCGCCTGCCCCCAACGAGTCGCAGCTCAGCGACAACTTGAAGGACAAGGCAACAAAGTGATGATCGAGAACGACAAAAAAAAACAAACAAAATGGAGGCAAACAGGAAGTCGCATCGTCACCGTCCTCCTCCCACCGCAATCGCAGCAGCAGCTTGGCGTGGCTTTAACTTAATTTCATCTACTATTTATGTCCTAATTCCTAAGCTAAACATATGTTAACCATATAAAACTAAATGAAATATTTATGTGTGGCACGCCGAAGCGATTTTGCTCAATAAAACAATTCAAAAGGATTCTCAAAAACTATTTCAATTCTTTTGATTCCTTTATTCTCCCCAAAAGAAAAAAACAATTCAATTTTTTGCATTGGAAGTACAGTTTATTGTTAAAAATTATTCATTAGTTATTTTATTATTGTTTGTTGTCAGCGCTGAACAGACAAAACTTATCAAATATTTTATAATATAATTAGCCCAGTTAAACTTGGAAACACACATTTCCTTATGTTATTTTAATTACTAATATGGGCATGATTAAAATCGAAATGAAATTAAATAACAAAAACTGAATGAACAAATAAAGAAAATAATATTATGAAAGCAAAAATGATAAAAAATAGCCCAACTAAAATTCAAAAACAAAATTCATTATACTCTTTTCTTCAATTAAGAGTTTGGGCATGAGAAAATAAATTTAATAATTGAAAAGAAATATAAATTTTTATAAAATACTAATAAAATAATAATCAAAAATAAACTTTAAAAAATGTAAATAAATAAAAAACAAAATTTGTTGGAAAAAATCAAGTCTTCTTTATTTTTATGGCATGGGCAACCATTTCATATCATAATCAAGAAATCAGAAATTATAACAAAATAATTTACAAAAATAAAAATTATAAGAAAACAAAACTAATTAAAAAAATATCTTATTATAATGAAGAAATCAAAATGTATAACAAAATAATTGAAATAAAAACTAATTTTAAAATATTTTAATATTTAAATAAAAGAAAACAATAACAAAATTTAATTAAAATCGATGGGGATTAAATAAAGAGATATAAATTAGAAAAAAATAGAAAGTTAAATTACAAAAATTATGATCAAGAAAAAAATCGAATCAAAAACAAAATATGTAATCAACCAATATGGAAAATACAAAAAAAAAATGTAATAAAATAACTGAGACCAATAAATTAAATATTGAAATTTAATATCACACAAAATTATATATGTTAAATACTTAAAATAATAATAATAAAAATAATAATAAAAATATAAGCAATATAAATAATATTTGAAAAGTAAAAGACAAAACAATTAACAAATAGTAAAAACCCATAAAAAAAGAATGAAACAGATTACAAAAAAGAACTAAATTCAAAAACAAAAAGACAATAATGAATGTACGTAAATTTTTTAATCATAAAATAATGAAATTTAGCTTCACAAATATAAAACAAATAAATAATTTATTTAAAACTGCGAAAAATTGAAAATCATAAAAATAATAAAATCATGAAAAACTTTTGAAATACCAAAAAAAAAACAAATAGTAATTTAAAATGAATCTTGAATAATATAAAAAAAGCCAATTTTAATTTATTAAAAAAATTTAATAAAAATGGAAATTATAATAATAACAAACATCAAGGAAAAATAAACGATTAAAATTTAATAAATTAATACTCTTAAAAAACAAATGTAAAATTTAAAGAAAAGTAAGGCTGTACAAAAATAAATAATTAGATGGCAGTAAATAAATCATCAAAAAAAAATCTAGGGAATTAAAATAATTATAAAATGGAAAAACGGGTGAATTAAAAAAAAAAAACAATGCACCAATAAATTAATACAAATTCTTAAGGATTGTAAAAAATTCGAAATAAAATTTAAAAAATAAAAATACAAAATATTTTAAACAATAATATCATATCACAAATAAGAAAGAATTAATATATTATAACATAATAATAAAAAAGAGAAACGAAAATAAGCCATTTAAATAAAAACTTACCCATAAATAAAATGGTAAAAAAAACCAATGTTGAAAACGAAACTTGAAACATAACGAAACACAAATGATAAAAATGAAATGAAAACTTACCAAACGAAAATTGCAAAACAAAAAAAGGAAATGAAAATTCTTCGAGTTTTTAAACTTAAATTATTAACAAATATTTTGTATGTCTTTTTTTTTCAATTGTAACAAAAACACGCTTGCTATTGGCAATATACATCGTTAAAAATTTCGCGATTTTACATTGAGAGTTTTTTAAGTAATTAATAATTATTTAAGAGTTTGATTTTTTCTTTTGTTTTTTTTGGTGGAAACTTTCAACAAGGATATTGTTAGACCAACAAATTTATAGCTTTATAACGAAAGTTAACAAAAAAACAGCAATCGAAACCGAAAATGCAAACTAAAAAGGCACAAAAAATTAAGGGAAATCATTCGTGTCGCGTTCTTTTGACATTTCTCTGGAAACTACAGAAATATTGTCGCAATGTCTGTGATAAGAAATGTTGCTTAGTTCCAGAATTGTGGCCATACCGAAGATAGATGATCCGAACTGACGAATTGACGAAGGTGACTCAGTATTTGGCTAGTTGTGTGAGTCAAGCAACTTGTTGTTGATAGTACTTATTAGGTGTAAGTAAATGTTGAAGTCGAAGTGTTGAGGTTTGGTGTTGAGACATTTTTGTTGAGTACTCATAAGTATAATTTTTACAACATTCATAGCGAATATTTTGTTGAGCTCTTCGAAGAGGGATTTGTTGAGCTCTCATAAGAATATTTTCTTGAGCTGCCGAGTGTTGTTTTTTTTCTCAGACAAATGTTTTGTTAAGTTTTCTTAAAAATTTATTTGTTTTTTGCTGCTCTCTCAAAGAAGAGTTGGGTTTTTGCTCTTTTAAGAATATTTTCTTAAGCTGTCGAGTGTTTTCTCAGACAAATTCTTTGTTGAGTTTTCACAAAAAAGGGTTTGTTGAGATTTCGCATAAATGTTTTTTGATGCTCTGTCAAAACAAAGTTATTTTGAGCTCTCCTAAAAGTGATTTGTTGAGCTCATAAGAAGTTTTTGGTGCTCTCTCAATGAAGAGTTGTCTTGAGCTCTCATACGAATATTTTCTTGAGCTGTCGAATGTTTTTCTCTTTCCCCAGACAAATGGTTTGTTAAGTTTTCATAAGAATATTTTCTTAAGTTTTAAAACAAAACTGTGGAGTTTTTATAAGATTATGACAGAAACAGAATTTTCTTGAGCTCGTTAAGAGTGATTTGTTGAGCTCTTATAAGATTATTTTGTCGAGTTTCCTGAAGAATGATTTTTTTACTCTCTCAAAGAAGAAATGTCCTGAGCTCTCACAAGATGTTTTCTTGAGCTTTCGAATGTTTTGTTGAGTAATCATAAGAGTGACTTGTTGAGCTCTCAGAAGAATGTTTTCTTAACTTTTCCAAAGATTGTTGCGTTGAGTTTTCATGAGATTCTGGTTGCTCTCTGAAGGAAGAGTTTTCTTGAGTTGTTTTTGAGCTCTCATGAAGTATTTCTTTAGAGCAGTTGTTGCAATTGAGCGTTGGCTTTTTTTTGTGATAAAGTTTCAGTCAATTGAATAACGCTGCATAAAAATTATTTAATTAAAGAATTGTATTTGTGGCAACTTTTGGGCATACTTACAGCAATTCAACGTCTTTTTGCATTTTCACAAATTATTTTACGAAATTTAAAATTTGTACACTTTACATTTAAACTGTACTATTTTGAAGTATTTCCACGCTGGCCGCCACCTTGAACTCGGCGACGGCTCAGCCGCTTGTTGCATGTGTTTGCTCTCTCTCTCTCTCTTCTTTAATGCTGTTTGCTTTACTTTGTTGCTGCGGCACTTGAAACTTCGCTTTGATTGCTTATAGCTCTGCACTTGGTTAAACTCCAAACTGAACTGTGCTCGACTGCCAGATCGTCTGGCTATTTATAGTAAAAGACCGATATTCGAAACCCACCACCAAGTAAACTGAAATTCTGTCACAATAGGGGCAACTGAACAATTGAAAAATACTTTCGCATGAAATGAAAATGTTGTGGTGTTCAGAACGCAGGCGTGCCCTTTTTTTTTTGCTTTGGGTTCCCAAACTAACTCCGTTGAGCGAGGGGTTCCAAAAGATATACGAGCTCATGGTCTCTATTGAAATGGAAATGTGTGAAATGCTGGTATGCGATCCCAAGAGTGCCTTTGGTGGTGGTGTCTTTGCTGGTGGAGGGTGAAATACATATATAACATAAAGTAAATGCCACCACCGCCAACACGGGCAAGATCTCCAGCCTAAAGTGTATGGGAATGGTTAATTGTTAATGGGTGCAGTTTGTTGTGGTGTATGGGAAAATAACAACCAGTTGATACGCTTTTTTGTTTAAAGCAGTCAAGATTTTCTCCTTGGCACTGATCTACACACTTTTCTCACGCTCTGCTAAGGGAGATTTGCCAGCTTTTCACACAGTTCCTTTTTCTTTTTTCCGTTTTTTCTTTGGGGTGAGATTAATGCGACTGCGTCAGACATTTTTGGCTACTGGTGTGCAGCTTGACAATTATGCTGGTTGCTGACTATCGAATTTTATGGCATTCGTTTAGCTTAGCTACTGCTCAAATGCGGGCTGTCCTTTATACTGTGTGAAAGTAAAAGTGAGGATGGAAGGAGAGAGAGTGACAGCTGCATTAAAGCCGAATCGATCAAGCACTCAGGTAGAAGGGCAATATTAACTATTAACTTTATCTGAGAGCGCACGCCTCACTGATAAGAGCTCTTATCAGTTGACTGACTGCTTGATAAGGTGTCATGGTATGAATTCGATTCGATATTGATTCCAGTTCTCACCTGGCTCGCGAGTTGTTAAAGTCATGTTGCTGCGTTGAAAATGTTTCGTCTATCGTATCGGCCAAAGTTGAATCATTTTCTCTATTTGGTTGTATTCATTTACTTCTTCATACTCTACGAACACTCATTTCTGCGTGTAAGTTATAAGTATTTTAAATTCATTTTCCTGAGAGAGAAAGAAAATGAGAGAGAGCGAGAGCGAGAGAGAGAGAGAGAGAGGTTATGGGGTTTTCCCTGTGGCAACATATTGTCACATTCGAGTGAAAATCTTTTGCGTGCTTAATGAAATGAAAAATTAATTCAAATGAATCGAAGCAGCCCGTTTTTCTTTCTTATTTGAAATGAAAACGTTTCGTGTTTTCTCAACGAAAAGTGCCCCAAAAACCGCCTACTGCACAGTGGTCAAAGTGCTGCAAAAAAATTTTCATAAATTAAATAAGAAAAATAATGTGAGGCAGTGAAACTTTAAAATTTTACAGAAATAAAAAGAATAAGAAGAGAAAATCAATACTATTTTAAAATTTTAAAAATGATTGAATACTAAATGCGAAATTAATATGTGACAGTCACTGTGACACTTTCATATTTGATGTCATTGTGTTTATCAAAATTCTAATGTCGATAAATGAAAATAACCGGGGAGTAAACACATTATTAAGTGATTAATAGTTAATGTTGAACATGTATTATTAAAATTATATATGGATAATAAGCGCAACATTATTAAGGAAATTTTCAATATTAGCACAATTTTCAAATATAGATTTTTTAAGTAATGTAAGAAAGTAAACACAACATAATTTCAAGACTTGCAATATTTAATAATCTTTAAGTGGGTCATAAACATAAATTTTTTCAATATTCACTATTACTATTGTAGTTTTTTAAAGGACAGTAAATTCAGTATTTAAGAAAATGGAATATTATTGAAGTACAACACAACAATAATTTTAAAATTTTTGTCATTTTGTAATTTTAATTAATTTAAATTTTCAGAAAATACATTATTTAAAAATGTCGAAAAATGTCATTATTAAATTTAAAATTATTTTAAAACGATCGCATTTTTTATATTTTAAAGGAAAGTGAAAACAAAACTTTTTACAAATTTGAATATTTAAAATATTAATATAACATTTTTAAGATTTTTTAAAAATTTCGAATTTTATTGAGTTTTATTAGCATTATAAAGTAAGTTGTGGACTGCAGCCCAGGGTGCAGCTTGGCAATGATAAACAACAGCAAATTAATTTGCTGAACAAACACAGATACAACACAAATATCGTGTATATATAATCTATATATATTTACATCTGTAGCAACAGAGCAAATAATAATTTTTCTATTGGACAGCCGAGACAAATGTATTAAGAGTTTTGGAACAAGTATATATAAATATATATATATATATTTTTATTTTGTCTTATATATTTTCTGTTCAAAAATAGCTTAAATTTATAATGCCTCAAACACACACACACAGACACACACACTTGTAGAGGGACACACACACACACACACACACCCCCGCACAGTGTTAGTGGAGCACTCCAATTGAGAAACAAAACCTACAATTTATAAAGTCGACTCATGTTGAATTGAAGTGCGTTTACATGGCACACACACACACAGAGACATATAAATCGACTCGTACTAATACACAGACAAAGCTACGTCGACGCTGACTGCGCAGTTGACGCTGCTGCTGCTGCTGCTGCGGCTGATGGCGACAGCGGATGACGCAGAGAGGACAGAGAGAGAGTAAAGTCGCCAATGGCGCCAGTTTCATGCGAAACGTACGTTGATTAACTTGTTGCATACGCGTCGCTAGAGTCCTGCCCCAGACACTTGTTGTGCCCCACTCTCTCTTTTTAGTGTCTGTGTCTGTGTGAGGGAGTGGTGTATGTGTATGTGTGTGTGTGAGTGCGTGGGTGTCATCATCATTTGCGTATTGCGAGTGCGACTGCGACTGCGGCAGGTCAGCGTGTGTGTGTGTGTGTGTGTGTGTGTGTGTTTGCGAACAAACCACAAAACAAACACTCGCAAAAATAATGCCCAACCATAGAGAAAATCGCATTAAAATCCAATAAAAACTAATGACATTAGCTGAATGTGCAAATATGGATTAAGTTTTCCAATTGCAAAATCCACTGCAAACATTTTTTGACTGAAAAGTGCTAAAAGAGCTTCAATTTGTCAGTGATGCTACTGTTTAATGTTTTGAAGTTTACAAAACTGATTAACAATACTAATAAATAAATTTTAATAAAATTGGTGTTCCGAATGTTCGAAATTTTGATTTTTTGCCTTAAATCTTATACTCTTTTCTTTTTTGTACAATTGAAATCTTTAATCCGCTTATTTAATTTTATTTTGTACAAAATTTAATGATCATGATCCTTTTCTGCAGTTAATGTATAGGTCAGCTCTCTATCGTAATACGTATTCAAAATCTAAGGTTCTTAATACAAGCTTAAAAATTCGAATGTCGAATTTATAGCTTAAAGATATTTCTGATGATTATAAAATTGTTAAAATAATTCTTAAATTCGAATGTCTATTTTCATTTTAAAGATTTCTCTGACGATTATAAATTTGGTAAGTAATTCATTTACCAAATTTATAATCATCATAGAAATTTTTAAGCTATAAATTCTTAATTCTATTTGTGCATTCATAAGAACATATTCTTTAGAGAAATCTTTAATCAAAATGTAATTAGACTAATTATCAGATTTTATTCATTTTTCTACAATTCAAATCTTTAATCAATTACAATTTTAGTTCTTAAAACAAATTAATTCATTATTAGTTATTTTAAAAGTCAGCTCTTTATTTCGGCATAAGCATTATATATGTATATATTTTTATTTTAAATTATTTCTTGACGGACAACCACAGAAATTTACTTGACAGATCTGCCATGTTTGTGACAATTCAGATTTATTGCCTATTACAATTGATGCCAAGAAAAATCCGTCTGAATAAGTTTTAATTCCAACAATGCTTGCAAGTTTTATTATTATAAATATTTTGAATTTTTTTACTTATAACTCAAACGATTTGGGGAATCTTTTGATTAATTTGGACAATCTTTTGATTGATTTCCTCTGAATATTTCAAAGTTTTTAATTTATTATTATTATTTTTGCATACTTTCGTAGCATTTTCTAAAAATATTTTCTTCTGCCTTTAAATATGAAAATTAACCTATTTATTATTATTTTGCAATTTTTTTGGTTGACTTTTCATATTGCAAATTATTTTTTCACTCAGAATATTCAATCTTATTTATTTACATATGATTTTACATATTTATGTAGAGTCTACTTTATTTATTTTTAAATATTAATATAGATTTTTTATTTGTTTTCGCTTTCAGCTAATGTCATTAAAAAAGAAATGGAAATGTTTCGAAAGTTTTTTGCCTCTGAGTAATGTTCCAATTAGAACTTGCTTTTTTTGTCGTCTTTCACATAATTCAAGCAATTATTTTGATGAGTGTAGCTGAATAGTTGGCTTTAGTTTGAACAATGAGAATGCCGAGGTTGGGGACAGCCCTCGATGATGACACTGAAAGACGCGCGAGTTTTTGTTGTTATGCGCTCGTTGTAAATGCCTCCCTCTTCCCTTCCCCTCCCTTCCCTCTTACCACACCCCACTTCCCTGACCAGTTGCCCCCCCTTCTTCGCTTCTCACCCGCTGGTGGCACTTTGAACCAGAATTTGCCCCTGCTGCTAAGCATGTTATCGTTAATCGATGGCCGCCCATCAACAAAACAAGCAACAGGAGTTGCTTTGGGGGCTTTGGCGACAGCGTTGACGTCGGCGTCGGCGTCGACGTCGACATCGCTGTTGGCGTCGCAGTTGGCGACGTTTGAAAATAAACAAACAGCGACGCCAGCTGACGACGATGGCGATTGCGATGCCGATGGCGATGGCGACTCCTGAGCAGCATGACACTTGTGGTAGTCACGAGTAGGCAGCTTGGCGCACAAGTCGCACATAACTGTAATTCACACCTGGACATCGACAGTTGTTGACCCAAAGTGGATAGTTATATAGACCCAAAGTGGTTACTACGGCTGCGTGCGCCACTCAAGGTCACGTCGCGCTTAAATACAAATTCAATTAATTTATATTCGAAAAGTCGAGAGAACATATTTTTATACAGTGGTGCATATATATTAAGAATCATATATGTAGTATATATGAAATCGGGATATATGTTGTGTGAAAATGCTGGCGGCGCAAGAGAATCGTTTTCAATATGTTTACTTTACGCTCTCCGGTCTCGTGGCATGCACCATGCTAATACTATTCTATATCTCCATGCGCACAACAATTGTGAGTCTCTCTATCAAAAGTGTGTCTACTATGTGTGTGTGTGTGTGTGTGTGAGGAAAGTGTGTGTGCATTGATTACGTGCTAATCTCTTCGTCACAAATTTTGCAGAACGAACGCATGCGCGATGATCTCAAGCTGCTGCAGCGACAACTCGTCTATGAGAAACCGAATCCACATTGGAATTACAACAACAGCTGGCGACGCATCGGCAACACAACTCTGAGGCACGAGATATTCTCAGCCTACTTCGATGTGCGCACTGATATTATACGTGAGTTTCTTATAACAAATTAAAAAGTAGTCAGAGAGTAGATTAATGAAGTTAAAGAAATTCGTAAATAATAGAGAAAAGTGTTTATCAAAATAATAACTTAAATAAATGTAGAAAATTTATAAAAGAGTAATACAAATAATAAATTAAATAAAAGTAGAAAATTATAAAATAAATCCAAAATAATAACTTAAATAAATATAGAAAATTTATAAAAAAAATATTATAAATAAATATTAGATACAAGGCTTAGTTTGTGCATCTAATGAGCATGGTAATTACATGATTTATTATGTGAAATATTTTGCGTTTAATTAATAATTAATTTCAATAAATGAATGATACGGAAATAAGGCAACTTAAAAAGGTCTGAATAGTTAATTTCGATATAACTTTTAGAACTTGTTAAAAATATAAAAATTTCCCTTGTGTTAAATATAAATACTAAAATATATAATGCAAAATAAAAAGATGCAGTACAATTTGAGCGTTTCTTATTAAGAAAATTAAATATGGATATGGAAAGAAACATATTTAAATTGATTATTAACGGAGATATACATATTTACAACAAATTTTATTGTTATGTATTAATTAATATTGAGAGATTATTGTACATGTTATTTAATATAATCAGTAAAACAGATTAAATACGGGAACCAGCTAGTAAGGCAGTAATGCAAAAAGGAATGCAGTCACAGTTGTAATGAAGCCATTAAAGCTATCTTTAAAATTTAAATTTAGAAAAAAACAAAATTAAAAATATAACTTAGTTTCCGAGTGCAGTTTCCTTCAATAAAAGAAACATCAAAAAGTATGAAAAGTATAAAGTTGAGTGTGCTCGGCCTTGAAATACCTGCCACCCATATTTTTAAAATATACCAAATTAAAATACTACAAAAATTCAAAGATATACCAGCGACTATATTCAAAATATACCATAAAGTGTAAAATATACCAGATTGTCGGCCAAAGAATCTAACATTTCCATTAAGTTTCCAAAGTTTGAGGAATATTAAGTTATTATTATTTATACCAAGAATATATATACTTTATGGGGTCGGAGATAGCTCGTTCTGCCTCTTACAAACATTTGCTGTAGCGGGTATACTCGTAAAAATACTGAAATAAAAACCGTACGTATAAATATGTAGTTATCTATTCCAACATGAACAATCACGCTTTTTAAATGTTTTTCGAACATGTGTCGCTTTCTTTTGGGATACACATTTTCTTTGTTATGCTACAATCCGTTTTATTCCCTACCCCATATTAAATTGTAGTTTCACAAGAAAGTGCGCAAGATTTATTTGGCAATCAAAAGGAAGCCATAAGAATAAAACCTGAACTGCTTCGTCAATTATATTTCAACCCCGATTCTTTTCTACCGATCCCTTTCAGGCAATGTGCAGCTGGATGAGCAACTGTTGACTGTGGGATCCCTGCGCATCTTTGCCATCCTGCCAGAGCGATTGCGCGACTCGAGGGTGAGTTGCACAGTTCGTTATGCGGACTTCTCGAGCCACGAGATTGTGGCCGAGGAGGCGGGCGCGATGCACGATGTGCACAACAATAGCTTTGCGGCCTGGAGCATCATGTGTCCGCTGCACGTGAAGAAAAATGCGCCGCTGCGACTGCCACAAGTTGTGGCACTCAGCTATGCCTCCAATCGACTGAGTCATCTAAGTCCGAGTTTTGTACAGATAAGGTGAGTTGGCATACGCGGGCGAGCTGAAAAGTAATGCGATAATGTAGAAATTTAATGTGATAATCTATTTATTAAAGATTAATTTCTTTTTCAAACAAGTAAGAAAGTTAAATGCGATCGACAGTGAGGTAGTCACTACCAAATGAAAGAATAGTAATGTGCGCTATTATCGTTAAAATATACATATATACCAAAAAAAATACTTAATTTTACCAAATGCTATATTTGGTATATTTCGATAATATATACTTGATAATGCGTGCCAAGTAACATTTGTTGATCTGAGTCAAAATTTTCATAAATCATAGATTTTGATAGAGATTTGGTATATTTTAGTATTTTTTGGTATATACATACTTTGTATATTTTAAGAATAATGCAGCAATTACATTTTGCAGAATTTATAATATACTGAAATTCGGAAAACATACATAAATATACCAAGTGATATATTTGGTGTATTGATAACATGAGAAAATACATTTTACTTTATACCAGATAATGTGTACCAGATATAATTAATTCCAAAACAACTTCTTTATCTGATGGCAACATAAATCACAAAGAAGAAAATTCTGATAAATGTGAAAGCGGTATTATTGTTAAAATATATTAAGTATAAATAACTTAGAAGATCTTTTATAACAAATATTTTCTGGCACCAGTGTCAGAGTATATACTGAATGATATTTTCTTCTATTATCGATATATACCAAATATACCGATATATACCGAAAAAATACTTGAATATACCGAATATGATATATACAAAAAATAATATACCAAATACATATTCCGAAACATACATTACATAATATATACCAAATTATATATTTGATATATCGATATACTACAATATGCGAAATATACCGTTTTGGTTGTATATACAATTCTTACTTAAACAACTTCTAAGATTTTGAGCTGATCGCAATCGAATTTTCATAAAACATATAGACTGAAATTACTTTTGAGCTAAACCCAGCTATGTTATAATTAATTTAAAAAGCATCGACTACTTATCAGCCCGCCCCGTTTATAATTTATATTCCGATTACTAATCTCTTATTAATTTTGCAGTTATCCACGCAACATGACTGAGATGTTTGGCAAATCTCGTGCCACAATTTCGGTGTGCGTCGGTCCGCTCCAAGAGAACTACTCGAATGTGCTGCGACTTGTGGAGTTTGTGGAAATGTATCGGCTGCAAGGCGCGACACATTTTTACTTCTACTACGTGGAGGCCAGCGACGAAGTGCGTCGCGTGCTCGATCACTATCAGCGTCTGGGCTTGGCGGATGTCTTCGAATGGAATGTCCAGGCGCATCTGCACGATGTGCACTACGCTGGGATTGTGGCACAGTTCAACGATTGCGTCTATCGCGCCAACGTTGTGGACAATCATCGCTATGCGGCTGTTGTCGATTTGGATGAAGTGCTCATGCCGCTAAAGCACAATTCACTGGCCGATTATCTGAGGCAATGCGACGAGGGACGCACCTCGGGCTTTGTGTTTCGCAATGTGTTCTTCTATCGTCGCGATAGCAACGATACCTTCAATGCACCCGGACACACGCTGAATCGTTTGCTCTACACACAGTCGAAAGTGCGCAGGACACTCGAAGTGATGCCCGCCTATATGCGCAGTAAGGTGGTTGTTAATACCCGGGCCATTGTGGAGATGGGCAATCATCAGGTGTATCGCTCGGCGCCGGGATTCGTGGATCACATCGTCCATCAGACGGTGGGATTGTTGTTTCACTATCGCGACAAGTGCATCAATTGCAAAATGGTGCTGATTGTGGATTATACGGCGCGACGCTTTGGCTCGCTGCTGTTCGATCGTGTGGATGCCACATGTCTGGAGGTCTTCATGGAGCGGCGTGGCATCTGCACGCTGGCGTAGCCGCCGCTCATCTGGCGATGATGATGATGGCCCTTGATTTGTCGCTCTTATCGCCCGGACGAAAAAGAAACGCCCATTAAATTGGCTGTTCGAATATGAAGTCGAGAAATATAGTTTGGCTGTCGAGTCATTCGAGTCAGTCTTGTGGTGTCGCTTGTTGCCTTCGCACACACACACACCAAATTATTTTGTACCATATTCCATATGCTAAAGTTCTGTTCGCTGCGTCGTGGGGCAAAGCCCAAGCCGGAGGCGCCACCGTTGCCCGCCAAACGTGTGTCCAAAAGTGTATGACTCACTTTGTTATCGTGTGTGTTTTGTGTAGTACCTAAGCAACTTGTTTTGGCTCTTACTCAATAAATGCGCAACTGTGCTTTAAGTTACATTTAATTTCAACTAGTCGAAATTGTTTTTCCTTTTTTTTTTGTTTTTTTCGCTAATGCGCCTTTTGGCCTTTTTGCAGTCGTCGCTGCGGCTGCAGGATGTCCATTTGAGCGATGCACAGCTATTAAATGTGCTCAAGGCTCAGCGTGCACGCGGTCCTTTAATATTGGCACTCAGCAGGTGAGTAACAACAACAACAGCAGCAACAACAACAACAGCAGCAACTGCAATACGTTAGAAAACAGCTTGGCTAATTTGTGCGCTTGCAGCCCAACAGCTATAACAACAGCCATACCGGAAGCGGAAGCTTGCCATCACTGCGGCACGCCATACTTAAAACGCAAGAGCCAAGCACTTCAAAATGGCGACACGTCAGCAACACCAACAACAACAACAGCAGCACAACAGCAGCAACAGCAGCAGGTGAGCTTAGCTTTAGCTTAACACTGTTGTTGTTAACAGCTTGTTGTTTTGTCACGTTCTCTTTTGTTGGCAGCTGCTAGATTATAGCCATATTTTTGTTAGCCATAAGGTCCATAATCTTAAATTTTTGATTTAATTTCTTAAGGATTTTGCATCTTCGAAATTTTGACCGACATTCTATTTAATGTCTTACGTTGAAACTTATTTAATTTTTACTTCATAAACATTTGGCTTACTTCAACCATCTATTTTTTTTCTGTAATTGTTAAGTAAAGAAAACTTACTATACTATATTTTTATTTTACTTGTAATTGGATGCTTTAAATTCATTTCTTCTACAGACATACAAAAAAGTGCTAAGTTCAAGAATAAAATCTTTAATCTACATTATATAATGTCAACATTTATTATTGAATCAAAATCAAAATTCAGCTGAAGTTCTAGGTTGCCCAATATTAAAATTCAAAATCAATAATCTTCTTTCAAGTATTTCAAATAAGTATTTCCCAAGCTAAGTATTTTTTATCTATGAGTTTCATGCCTGTATTTTTATTAATTCAACTTTAATTCATACTTCAGTCATCAGCCATCATCAATGTGACTTTTTTGATTTGCTTTTCTATTGATATTTTCTTACTAAATATTTTTGTTTTTATGATCTAAATTTAGTATACGTATTTTTGCTTGTTTTGTCATCTCTAAATAATATTAACATTTTTTCTGCAATTTTATTATATTTACTTTGCAAAACTTCTGTTTTCCAATGAAGTATTTCATCATTAATTTATTTTTCAATATGTTATATATTTTGTGTGTATCTATATAGTAACTTCAATATTATTATTCTTTCACTTTAACTTTTGTACATATTTCAATTTTTGTATAATTTTTAATCTTCAATATCTTTCGGAATTCTTTCTTTTGTCAGTTTCTCTACAACTCTTTGAAGTTTGTTGTTCATTCGTTAGTTTTCCATTTATTCTCGCTAAGCCCCAAGTATGACTTATTCTCTCGGTCACTTTGCTTTATCTACCAACTTAATTGACAGTGATTTTCCCATAACAAGTCACTCGTAAGTCCTGCGATGTCCTGAAGCTGTCAGTCAGTGGACAGGCTCAGCAATGCAGCTTCCATGGCAACCTAGACCTGTCCAACTATTCACTACAAATGAGCTCACCATGTCTACAGAGCATTGCTTGGGAACCTCCCCCATCATAACATATAACATACATATACTACTCGTATTGTGTGTTGTATTGACAATATGTAATAATGTTGGAATGTTCTCGCTAGTCGCTTTTGTTTTTCTCCCCTCACTCGTTGTTTGCTGTTAATCCGATGTGTTGTTCATGGGACACATTTCAGTGCATAAACGAAAACAAACCATAAAAAATTATAACAAAAGCTGAAAAACAGAAAACAAAACAGAAAACAGAAAAAACTATACAGCACTCACTGTGGCAATAATAACTATCGTCGTCGCTTTAGCTTTAAACTGTAGAACAGAACAGAAACTGACCCCGTAGCCCCTTTCATACGAGTGAATATGAGTGTATTCGTATTGTGGCTGTCTGAGTACTTATGCGCTGCCACATTGCCGCTGAGGGAATGCGCCCTTGCCGCTGTCCGTCTGTCTGTCTGTCTGTCTGTCTTACGTCCGTCTGTTCGTCTGTCTGTTTGTCGCTGCCTGTTGGGGCTTGACGATGACGATGACGATGTGCTGGCACTTTGCTGTATGGCAAACGGAAGGGAATTGACCGGGGGAGAGGGTTGAGTGGTCAGCGCCTAAAGCCGGCAACAGGCAACATGCAGATACCCCTGAAATTAGCAGGAAATTAGGGGATATTGTTTGGAGATAAAAGAGTCAATTAGACTACATAGTGGTATAGTTGTTATAGTAACTAATTGTGAAGTCAAAGTCAAAAGGCATTATTTTAATTGTGAATACGTATATATTTTTTCTTTATAAAGTTTCTCGAAAAAAGTTTACATATTTTAAAGATTCATTACATTTATTTTATTTTAAATTTATATTATTTTAAATACTCGCAAATAAATTAAAACTATTTTAAGAATCGTTTTTTGTGCAACATACACTTTGTATCCATTCTCTGAGATGGAATTTACATTATCTATAGAACAATTTTACATTTATTATAAAGAATAGATTGACGGAAAATAAATGTATTTTCTTTTGAGTTTAGATATTAATATATTATGAAAATATATTTAATAGTTCCATTATTCATTTATTATAAAGCATCTATAGCTAGATAGATATAGTTTTCATATCCTATTAAAAAGCGTTTATATCTAGAATATGTAAAGTAATTTTCGAAAGATTCCCGCTTTACAATAATTAAAGTATTCTACAAGAAATAATTAGTGTATTTTTAAGTTACTTAAAATGCGGGTATTTTAATTATAAGAAGAATATTTTTCTAAATAATTAGCTAGTATTTCAAAGTAAAGTATTCCCATATCAACATTCAATTTTAATTTTTTAAACATTTAAAAGCGAGGGCGCGTTGTGTGGTTCCGATAGAATCGGAATCCGGTATTATATAGATAATATAATAATAATAATAAGTATATAATAAGTTAACAATTTTTAGTTTTATTAACACACAAATTTGTCAATTTATTTAAATGATCTGTTTCTTCAGCAAGTATTTCATAGTAAAGCATATCCATATCTATTGATTGCGATTCAGTATAAAAACTAATTTCCTTTGAACAATAAAGTTCTTTATTATCTTAACATTTGCATGCATGTAACCAACATTTTTATAAGCTTCCTTATCGAAAGCATAAAAAGTTTGATTGCCAAGTTATAAAGCTCTCTAAAAACCGAGATAGTATTCAAGGGAATTTCCATAGATTATATCCAAATATAAACGTCATAGTGCTCTGAGAACTTGTTGAGTAACCCTCGACACTCTGGCAACGCCACCCGCAATATGCCGTCGTTGTCATCATTATGACCTCCTTCCCCCCTTTCCCCAAATACTCGCCCCACACATATGTGCAGTCGCCAGGCCTCGTGCCTGCCCTAAACCAGATGCGCACATGTGCAAGTGTGAGTGTGAGTGTCCATGTGAGTACTCAGACGAGTACTCGTTCTGGCACTCATTTGCTGTTTTTGTTTGTTTGGGTTCTTTTGTTTTGTTTTCGGTTTTCAGTTTTTCAGTTTTCGCTTTGCCTTTTGCTTTGCTTGGACAAGCCTAACCCATTGATTCTGGGCAAGCGCATGTTGTTGTTGTTGTTGCTGTTGTCTCCTGACTCACACACTCTAGTCCCACTCCCCCTCAACCACTCCGCACCCCTTTTTACAGGCTGCTTGTGTGCATTTGTGTGTGAATTTATGCATACAAATTGGAAAATATCGGATCTGTGGTTCGTGCCCAGCGCCGAAACGCAGCGCAAAGCGTCGAAGGCAAACATAGAGAGAGAACAACAACAACAGAAACAAATCGTCAACAAGTCACGCCAAAGCCGGCTGCAGAACACAGCTCACAGAGCAGAGCAGAGCAAGGCAGAGCAGGCAGAGACCGTTGTGAGGCGAAGCTGACAGACACGGAGACTGAGTTGTTAGTCCCCCAATAGCACCCACCACTCGCATCGCAGTTGCCGTCGCAGTTAGCGCTGGCAGCAGCAACAAGTCAACGTCAAACTAATCAAAAAGCTGCGTACAGTGGTTCAGCATTATGATAACATATGCATATTTAATTGGTTTAATTAGTCTAGCAATTTTTTCTCATTTTAAAATGGGTTAAAGGGCAAACGGTTACAAGTTGAGTTGGAAACATTGCTTGGATTTTCCATTGTGAGTGGAAAATATAATTTAAATGCTGTAAATCTTACGAAGAAAATAAAAACTAAGCTCTGCGAAGATTAAATACCCTACTGTTGAGTAATCTTATTAATAATATACATAATTCATTTTTCTTTTTCTTCGATTTAGTAGTTGACAGTATAAGCTACAGTCATTTGGAGGGTAAAAGCTTCTTTTGACTTATAAAAAACGAGTAATTAAACTTAATGCATCCTCATTTATTTAGTATTTCACTAAAAATAATTTGGATTTATTTATTGATTCAAAATTATAATTTTATTAAATTTACTCTCATTGTTACCAAATGCAACATTTCGATGCAAGTACAACGTGTGTGAACCACTGTGCCGAATAGACGCTGCGCTGCCGCTGCTGCCAGCGTGCTTGCGCCGCTGTCGCCAAATACGCCGTTGTTTTGTGCTATACGATACCGTAGGCCCCTGCTATTTAGTTACTACAGAGGTTTTGCCAAGTCAAGTTGTCGGCATCGTCGTCGGCGTCGTCGTCGTTGTTGTCGTTGTCGTCTTCGTTTTCGTCTTCGTCGTCGGTGTCGTGAGTCGTAAGTTCGCAGTGCGAATGTGTGAGTGATATTTTGCACCCAACAATAACAACAACAACAAGGAGAAAACAGTGAATGCTGCGACGCGTCGATCGCTAAGCTCTTAAGAAGCAGAAGAAGCAGCACAGCATAAATGAAGAGAAATAACAAGTACCAACAACAACAACAAGAACAACAGTTAAGAAGCGCGCGCGTGAATTGCGTTTAATCCTCTTTCCTCCCACTCTGCAAGCATTTAAGTGAATTTGTCTTGTTTAGTTTTTTTGTTGTTGCTGCTGCGCTTCTTCATTTTCGTCTTCTTCTTGTCCTAAGGCAATTCACTGCAAGTGTGTGCGCGTGCGTGAGTGTTCGCATTTATCGCTGTGAATGTGTGTGAGTGTTGCTGCAGCTAAAGGCGTTTCCAGTCACCAACAACAACAATAAATACAACAACATTTACTTTTCTGGCACAACGTGAGTTATTAATTTTTATGGCCCAAGCTATTAATTAACCTTATCAAATTAGTTCGCAAATTGCGAACGCAAAGTTCAGAGTTGAGTTCAGTTGAGTTTGCGTTGAGCTTTACTTTTACGGCGACGACGACCTTCGATTCATTAAATATTTAAATCCAAGTGCGATAAGCACTTTATAGGAAATATTAAGTAATACTATACTATAAGGTTTTCGATTGTGTGGACGCGTGAAAGATATAACAAACGCATTCGCCTTAATTATGCTCGCATATGATATGATAATACTTAATAATAATAATAATAATATATACAGTTTATGGTATACGCTCCATATATTGTGCATATATAATATTTTTGCCCCTATTTGTCCATGGATCTAGATAACTTGTTACTAAATGTGTGTGCACAGTTTATTTGTGTGTGTGTGCGACGTGTGTGTGTGTGTGATTTTAATTCATTTTAAATTATAGCATACGAGAGTTATACGAGGCGGCATTTGGTCATAGTTCAATTAATTGTTTAATGACCGGATGCTTGCTGGGAGACATCGCATGCAAATGAAGTTTGCCCTGCTTTAGGCATTTTTTGTTTCTTTTTCGAAATTCTCTATATACAAAATATATTTTTGAAAGCCCAATTTCACCTGTCAAAATTTCCCCAGATATAAACTTTCAATTAATTTATTGTTTATTACAGCGTTGTTTTGCCGCATATTAATCATACGCACCGTGCGCCCATTGCGAATGTTTCTAGTATTGTGCTATTATTTATTATTCTGCCTTTGTTTACGCTGCCAACACAGCGACATGCCACAAATTTTGATAAGACAACCGGCAAAACAAAAAAAAAACAGTTTTAGTCTCTTACAAATACTTGTCTGTGAGTATTTAAAAGTGCCAACTTTATACTCTAAACTCTCGTTTAGTAAACACTCGAGATTTTGCTGAGTGTGTGTGAGAAACAAAGGCGCTAATTTTCTTTTGAAACTAACAAAGACAATTGATAAGCATCGAGCGACTAGATTAAAGTAGCTCTAAATTGAGACAGACAGCTGATGAAGATCTTGAATAATTCTCAAATAAAGAAAAATCTAAATAATTAAGATGTTAAATTGCAAACTAAATGCTAAATTCTGTTCTCAATTGAAAATTATGCGAATTTTTAATGCAGCAGTTCTAATTAATTACTTATTCTAATCAGGAAATGAAGATAATAGTTACGGATAACCTATTAAGAATTATAGATTTTTTATTATAACATACAAATAAATATAACAAATTGTACATTTTCTTATTCATAAATTCAAAGTATTTATTAAGCTTAAAAATTTCTCAAAATTAATTGTTATTTTTGTTTAATTTCAAATTTTTTCAATATTAATTCGTATTTTTTTTTCAAATTTTAAATGGTTATTTTGTTATATCTTCGATTTTTTTAAAAATTGAAAAATTTCTGCATATTAATTTTTATATTTTTTTTAAATTTCAAATTTTTTTATAATTTGAAATGTTTCATTTATTAAATCCTCAATTTCAATAATAAGTTTTTTAAAGCTTAAAATGTTCTAAATTATTTATAAATTAAAAATATTATCAATATTATTTAATATTTAAATTTAAACTTTCAAAATTAACTTCTTAGTTTTTGAAAATGTTCCTTTAATTACATCTCAGCTTTTTGTAAATTGAATATTTTGTTAATCATTTTTAAATCAAAATATTTCAAATATTACTATATTTTTTCTTTTAATAATTTCCTCATTCTTTTTGAAATTTAAAATGTTTCTTCAATTACTTCTCAGCTTTTTGAAAATTGAAAATTGTTTGAATATTAATTCCTAATAATTTTTAAAATTACCTTCTTGATCCTATGATTGCAAGTTGATAACCACTAAATGTCAGCATAATTTAGCTTAATAAAAAGCATAAGTTGAAAGTCGTGAAAGAGCATTTAGCATATGTGGAAACCTGTTCAATTTTGATAGGCAATTTGCTGCTGCTTTCCAATTTTAGCTACGTGAAAGGAAACTTCAATTTGCCTAATAGAAACTAACTGCAAGCATTTCGAATCGATAATCGGTAATTGCCTATACTGATAAATTTCCACAACGAAGTGAGCCAAGGTAAGGTATTTTAAACTTAGCATAACCCACTAAAGCGGCTGTTGAATTTCTCAGGCTTTCGGGGTGACTCAATAGTTTGTTTCGTTTCTCACTTGGCTCTGTACACTTAACCAAATATAAATCAACGGTCAATGGCACGCGAAATAAGGAAATATCGAAAAAAAAACTTTCAGTCGGTGGCAGTTTAATTGTCTTTTGCGGTTTCTTGTTACCTGCGGCCTCAAGAAACCAACTTCAATCGAAAAGTGTCGATTTAATTGCCTTCGCTTCGCATTAATTGGGTGTGAAGCATGAATGACTGATTAAGTTGCATGCCCCCCCACTCCAAATATCCGTCACAATATCCATTTCATATTGACCATTTGTAGCGCCCACACTTGACGTTGTGGCCTAAACTCGACAGCTATTATTTCATTATGATAATTTCCATTCGTTTATTATGGCTATCTTTGAGTGGCAATTGTTGTTGTTGTTGTTGTCGATGTCGCCGCTCAGCTGACAGCTGACGTTTATTGTTGTTCGTTTTTTTTTGGCATTTTTTTCGATTTTATTTTGTGTTACCAGTTTTTATTTTTCACCATTTTTTTTTGTGGGTCTTTTTGGCTGCCCAAAAGCCGAAAAAAGTCGCGAGAGATTTTTGGCATATGATTCAGCCCGAAACCCGCATCAGAAAATACTGCGTTGTTCTTTTTTATATTTTATTATTTTTTTTGGTTGAACTGAAATGCAATTAGCATTCATTTGTTATCTATTGACCAAGCGATTATTCAAATTTTAAATGTTGGGCGTTACCCAAAATACGCCCATGCTTTTTTTTGTCTAATTATTTTATGTACATTTTTGAAATGGTTTTTGCAAAGTATTTTCTTTGAATACCCTGTAGAGCATAGAAGGGTATTTTAGATTAAATTTGAAATAAATTTAAGGCAGCATATTGAACAGACTAGCAGCCTTGATTCTAATACGCATTCGTATTTGTTTCCTATGCCAAAAGGAAAACAAGCCAAATGCTTGATTAAATATTGATAAAAGTACAAAATTCTGCAAGCATACACATACACATACACAAATATATACACATAGTATACCATATATAGATATTGTATAATCGCTTGTTGAACGCATGTTGTTGCTGCATGTCTGATAAGTTAACATTTTAGACTTTTATCAAGTAGTTTTGTTTTTTTTATTTATATTTGTTCTCTCTCCACTTTTTGCGATTATATTTGTTTTTATTTATGCGCATGATTTCATTGCTAAAATCTCGCTAACCGAAAAAAGAAACATTTCAAATCAAAAGAAACCCGTCCAAGTTGCACTCGTTATTGCCGCAAAGCAAAAAAAAAGGCAAAATAAACGTTCTATACCTGATTAACGTGTGCTAATTGTGTTTATAAGCATTTGACTTGCCTCTCTATCTCTTTTTTTTTGTTGCTTGTCTCGCTTTACGCTTCCAGCTGATGGCGTTGAAATTGAAAGCTGTTTCCAGCTGTCAATCGCTTGGCAAAATGCCAAAACCTTCTATTCGCTTCTACCAGGTGCTCAGCAAAACAGCTGGCATCATTCAACCAATAGAATGCAAATAGAACTCAACGCACTTCGCTGCATCACGAAGTCTGAATACTCTATCTGTGATTTGTGGCAAACTAAAATATTAAGTTAAAATGGTTTAATATTTTTTTTTAAAGGTGTAAAAATTTCAATTATTTCATTTATATGAACTTTACGTTTTTGTAATTTTCGGATTTCCATATTGTTGTACTTATTATTATAACTATTTTTTCCTTAGATATTAAACTAAGAATTTCTGTATAGAAAATTTCATTAATATTGAATATGCAATGAATGAAAAATCCAAATTTCAAATCGACAATCTTACTTAAATTCAATTTATTTAGAAATTAAGCAATTTAACATAATTTAAAGATCATATTTTAGTAATGCATTTAAGTCTTAAGAACGCAAAAGCAATTTTATAATTTCTTCCTTGGCTATAGCTTTCTTTTCAATCTTTAGTTTATAATATTGGAAAATGTTAATACTAATAAACGCTAAAAGTAAAGGTGAAGTAATTTCAAATTAATTACTATTTATTTTTAAAGTTAAGGTGGAGCCATAAAATACTCGTGTTAATGTCTATACACTTTAGGAGATGGAACAATAAGAGCAATAATTTTATTTTTACAGCTCTATTGTTAGTTTTTCACCATTTTAATTTACTCCAACAAAGCTTAAATAAGAAATTAAATTCGAAAAAGTTAATATAAATGTTGTATTCACTTTATGTTTGGGAATTGTGTAGTGTTCAAAAGTACCATATTTGGTAGTTCAGTGTTTTATATAATATAACTTTAATCTCTAAAACATGATCAGATTTATGGGATAACATTTGCATATGCCTTGAGTGTTAAATTTATTTTCAAGTATTTTGGTGCAATCTTGAAATCAAAGTCTTAGTTGTCGCAACGTTTTTTTTTTTTTGTAGTAGAGTATCTAAAAAGACAAGCTTTCCATTGGTGAATACGATTGATTAGAAATACCAGGAAATCGAACTCAGAGAGCGAGTGAGCGAGTGAGTAAACAGAACAGAGCGCAGCGGAAGAGTGAGGGAGAGAGCGAGAGACAGCTGAAAGAGAGGGCGATAGACAGAGCGAGCGACAATAATTAGCTTTTGTTGAGCACAACAGCAGCAACAGCAACAACAACAACAGAACAAAAAGAACCGCAACAACAACAATAGACAAGTTAACAACTTTGGCAAACTTATCGCCGCAGTTTCAGCTTTTGTTATTGTTATTCTTATTGTTGTTGTTGTTGCTGTTGTTGTCGTTGTGGCCGGCTCGCTGTCTGTGTCTGTTAATGTGTCTGTAGAAGCTGCCGGGTTGCCAGGTGACAAAATGTTGTTGTAGTCTCTTGTCGGTGTTGTTGTTGTTGTTGTAGGTTGCTCGTTGACGCATTCGCTGTGAAGCTTGCCGAAGCTTCAGTTGCCATTAGAACTTCGACTTTGACGTTGTGCGATCGCGAGCGCGTTCCGTAAACGAAAATACAAAAAAGCAAATTACACTGCGCTACACGTTGTTAGTTCTTCTCCCTTTCAGCTATAAATAGCACTCGCGTGTATTCAAGTGTGTGTGTGTTTGTTTGTGTTTTGTTTTGTAACTGTAAAAACTTGGGAATCAATGCGCCAAAGTTTTCTTTGCTAATGTGTTTTGTTTATTTGCATACGTTGAGTGGGAAAGGGATGGAGATGGAGAAGGAGACGTGGATGGAGACGGAGAAAAAGAAGAAGGAGAAGGTGAAGAAGACGGAGCCGGTGACGAAGAGAAAGGTGAAGAAGGGAAAGGTG